>CM019063.1:287567143-288167143 GCA_009667805.1 Leptobrachium leishanense | reverse complement strand
TACACAGTGCTGAACCCCCAGAATAATATACACAGCGCTGAACCCCCAGAATAATATACACAGCGCTGAGCCCCCAGAATAATATACACAGCGCTGAGCCCCCAGAATAACATACACAGCACTGAGCCCCCAGAATAATATACACAGCGCTGAACCTCAGAATAATATACACAGCGCTGAGCCCCCAGAATAATATACACAGCACTGAGCCCCCAGAATAATATACACAGCACTGAGCCCCCAGAATAATATACACAACATTGTGCCCCCAGAATAACATACACAGCACTGAACCCCCAGAATAATATGCACAGCACTGAGCCCCCATAATAACATACACAACACTGAACCCCCAGAATAACATACACAGCACTGAGCCCCCAGAATAATATACACAGCACTGAACCCCAAGAATAATATACACAGCACTGAGCCTCCAGGATAATATACCCAGCACTGAGCCTCCAGAATAATATACACAGCACTGAGCCTCCAGTATAATATACACAGCACTGAGCCCCCAGAATAACATACACAGCACTGAACCCCAAGAATAATATGCACAGCACTGGTTATATGGATATATTTTCCCCAGTTCACATGGATATAATTGCCCCAGCTCATATGGATAATGCCCCAGGTCTCATGGATAATGCCCCAGCTCTCATGGATATGCCCCAGGTCTCATGGATAATGCCCCCAGGTCTCATGGATAATGCCCCAGGTCTCATGGATAATGCCCCAGCTCTCATGGATAATGCCCCCAGGTCTCATGGATAATGCCCCAGGTCTCATGGATATTGCCCCCTGGTCTCATGGATAATGCCCCAGCTCTCATGGATATTGCCCCAGCTCTCATGGATATTGCCCCAGGTCTCATGGATAATGCCCCCAGCTCTCATGGATAATGCCCCAGCTCTCATGGATAATGCCCCAGCTCTCATGGATATTGCCCCAGGTCTCATGGATATTGCCCCAGCTCTCATGGATAATGCCCCAGCTCTCATGGATAATGCCCCAGCTCTCATGGATAATGCCCCAGGTCTCATGGATATTGCCCCCAGGTCTCATGGATAATGCCCCAGCTCTCATGGATATTGCCCCAGCTCTCATGGATATTGCCCCAGGTCTCATGGATAATGCCCCCAGGTCTCATGGATAATGCCCCAGCTCTCATGGATAATGCCCCAGCTCTCATGGATATTGCCCCAGGTCTCATGGATATTGCCCCAGCTCTCATGGATAATGCCCCAGCTCTCATGGATAATGCCCCAGCTCTCATGGATAATGCCCCAGGTCTCATGGATATTGCCCCCTGGTCTCATGGATAATGCCCCAGCTCTCATGGATATTGCCCCAGCTCTCATGGATATTGCCCCAGGTCTCATGGATAATGCCCCAGGTCTCATGGATAATGCCCCAGCTCTCATGGATAATGCCCCAGCTCTCATGGATATTGCCCCAGGTCTCATGGATATTGCCCCAGCTCTCATGGATAATGCCCCAGCTCTCATGGATAATGCCCCAGCTCTCATGGATAATGCCCCAGGTCTCATGGATATTGCCCCCTGGTCTCATGGATAATGCCCCAGCTCTCATGGATATTGCCCCAGCTCTCATGGATATTGCCCCAGGTCTCATGGATAATGCCCCAGGTCTCATGGATAATGCCCCAGCTCTCATGGATATTGCCCCAGCTCTCATGGATAATGCCCCAGCTCTCATGGATATTGCCCCAGGTCTCATGGATATTGCCCCAGCTCTCATGGATAATGCCCCAGCTCTCATGGATAATGCCCCAGCTCTCACGGATAATGCCCCAGGTCTCATGGATATTGCCCCCTGGTCTCATGGATAATGCCCCAGCTCTCATGGATATTGCCCCAGCTCTCATGGATATTGCCCCAGGTCTCATGGATAATGCCCCCAGGTCTCATGGATAATGCCCCAGCTCTCATGGATAATGCCCCAGCTCTCATGGATAATGCCCCAGGTCTCATGGATATTGCCCCCCTGGTCTCATGGATAGTGCCCCCCTGGTCTCATGGATAGTGCCCCCCTGGTCTCATGGATAGTGCCCCCAGGTCTCATGGATATTGCCCCAGCTCTCATGGATAATGCCCCAGCTCTCATGGATAATGCCCCAGCTCTCATGGATAATGCCCCAGCTCTCATGGATAATGCCCCCAGCTCTCATGGATAATGCCCCCAGCTCTCATGGATAATGCCCCCAGCTCTCATGGATAATGCCCCCAGCTCTCATGGATATTGCCCCAGCTCTCATGGATATTGCCCCAGGTCTCATGGATAATGCCCCCAGGTCTCATGGATAATGCCCCAGGTCTCATGGATAATGCCCCAGCTCTCATGGATAATGCCCCAGCTCTCATGGATAATGCCCCCAGGTCTCATGGATAATGCCCCAGGTCTCATGGATATTGCCCCCTGGTCTCATGGATAATGCCCCAGCTCTCATGGATATTGCCCCAGCTCTCATGGATATTGCCCCAGGTCTCATGGATAATGCCCCCAGGTCTCATGGATAATGCCCCAGCTCTCATGGATAATGCCCCAGCTCTCATGGATAATGCCCCAGCTCTCATGGATATTGCCCCCAGGTCTCATGGATATTGCCCCAGCTCTCATGGATAATGCCCCAGCTCTCATGGATAATGCCCCAGCTCTCATGGATATTGCCCCAGGTCTCATGGATATTGCCCCAGCTCTCATGGATAATGCCCCAGCTCTCATGGATAATGCCCCAGCTCTCATGGATAATGCCCCAGGTCTCATGGATATTGCCCCCTGGTCTCATGGATATGCCCCAGCTCTCATGGATATTGCCCCAGCTCTCATGGATATTGCCCCAGGTCTCATGGATAATGCCCCCAGGTCTCATGGATAATGCCCCAGCTCTCATGGATAATGCCCCAGCTCTCATGGATATTGCCCCAGGTCTCATGGATATTGCCCCAGCTCTCATGGATAATGCCCCAGCTCTCATGGATAATGCCCCAGCTCTCATGGATAATGCCCCAGGTCTCATGGATATTGCCCCCTGGTCTCATGGATAATGCCCCAGCTCTCATGGATATTGCCCCAGCTCTCATGGATAATGCCCCAGCTCTCATGGATATTGCCCCCAGGTCTCATGGATATTGCCCCAGCTCTCATGGATAATGCCCCAGCTCTCATGGATAATGCCCCAGCTCTCATGGATATTGCCCCAGGTCTCATGGATATTGCCCCAGCTCTCATGGATAATGCCCCAGCTCTCATGGATAATGCCCCAGCTCTCATGGATAATGCCCCAGGTCTCATGGATATTGCCCCCTGGTCTCATGGATAATGCCCCAGCTCTCATGGATATTGCCCCAGCTCTCATGGATATTGCCCCAGGTCTCATGGATAATGCCCCCAGGTCTCATGGATAATGCCCCAGCTCTCATGGATAATGCCCCCAGCTCTCATGGATAATGCCCCAGGTCTCATGGATATTGCCCCCCTGGTCTCATGGATAGTGCCCCCCTGGTCTCATGGATAGTGCCCCCCTGGTCTCATGGATAGTGCCCCCCTGGTCTCATGGATATTGCCCCCCCCAGGTCTCAGGGATACTGCCCCCCAGCTCACCTTTGCTGCTGCTTCTCCACATTGCCAGCGGCCGCGTGCTTCCTGCTTCAGTGGCCGCTGACAGGAAGTGCAGCCGCTCGCCTGGGAACTATGAAACAGCCAGGCGAGCGGCTCCACCTCCTGTCAGCTGGCCCTTGTAACAGGAAGCACGCCGGCCGCCGGCAATGTGCGGCGGCGGCGTTCGGGCTCGGGCCACAGCGGGAACGCTGCGTTCCCGCAGCGTTCCCGCTGTGGGAAAAGTGCGGGAACGCCGTTCCTGCGCGTTCCCGCTCGACTCGAGCCCTGCCTGATTCTTAAAATAGTTCCTGCTATTTCTATTCGGAAAGTATTTACAGACGCAATGCTATTCTCAAAATCAATAGCGGTTTCTTGTAGAACATATTCTGCAAACTGAAGGTTAGAAACATTTTAAATCTATACCGTATATATATATATATATATATATATATATAAGCATTTTTGAAATTGCATAAAATAGGTCAGTTGACAATAGATTCGAAAACTTGAGACTTTTCTTAACTGTGACTGAGCTTAAGTGAATTGCATCACTAATCCACCCATTAGAGATTCACGTGAAATAGTACAAGCTGTGCACTTTAAACTTTATTCATGCCCCCAACTTCCAATTTTGTAAAATTGAAAACTGATTAGCGGTCTTTGAAAGTCATCATATGCAAAACCTATCTTGCTCACTGACTCATATGGGTTATTCACAAAGCTCTGTAATTTCGGGGCTTTCTCTTTCGGTGTGCTTCGGCAATTCAAGTTCGAACGTGGAGCAGACAAAGATCTGCAGAAAAAAAATGGAACCCTGCTATTCATTTACGAGGTGTTCAACCTCCCTGGGGGTAATCCCTAGTGTGGCTTATCTGTCCCTGCGATCCCCCCTGCTGTGTCCTTTGGTCAATGCCAGCATCAGTCTTTCCCTTTCCTGCAAGTGCTGCAACGCAGGGCGGCAGAACCGGTAGTCCCCCAATGTCCTCCCGCTGTGTCCTCCAGCCGATGCCGGCATCCGTCTTCCCGGTCCCCTTCCCTGCGAGCGGGGGGGGGGGGGTGTAACTGTCGGGAGATGAAAAAAAAGAGTCAAACAAATCATGACACACACAATACAATGCAGAACAATGTACCGCTTTGACATTCAAAAATGCTGACATATCCAGACCGCCAGGAAGGTTAAAGCAATGAAAATGCATGAATATTTCCACACATTAAGTCCTATAAAATAAAACGGTCTGTTACAGACTGAAGAAGAAACATGGCTTTAAATTAAAAAAAAATTGTGAATCAAACATTTCACCTACATACATCAAAATGTTAAAAAAAAAGTTTAGATGGTTTGCTGGAAATAGAGAATAAATGGTTACATAAAAAGATACAGAAGGAAAATTATATATCTATCGATATAGATTGGAGAGGCCGTGTTAGTCCAGATGCCATGCTATACTCTATATCAGTGTTTCTCAAACCTGTCCTCAGGACCCTCAAAGAGGCCAGATTTTGCAGATCACCTTGGGGAAATGCAGACTGAATCCTGCAATCACTGAGCAGCAAATCATATCACCTGTGCTGTGCTTCAGATATCTGGCAAACCTGGCCTGTCGGTGGGTCCTGAGGACAGGTTTGAGAATCACTGCTCTATACTATGCTATACTCATAATTATATCTATATACAGTATCTCACAGAAGTGAATACACCCCTCACATTTTATTATATCTTTTCATGTGACAACACTGAAGAAATGACACTTTGCTCCAATGTATAGTAGTGAGTTTACAGCTTGTAGAACAGTGTAAATTGGCTGTCCCCTCAAAATAACTTAACACACAGCCATTAATGTCTAAACCGCTGGCAACTAAAGGCACTACACCCCTAAGTGAAAATGTCCAAATTAGGCCCAATTAGCCATTTTCTTCCCCTAGTGTCATGTGACTCGTTAGTGTTACAAGGTCTCAGGTGTGAATGGGGAGCAGGTGTGTTAAATTTAGTATTATCGCTCTCACTCTCTCATACTGGTCACTGGAAGTTCAACATGGCTCCTCATGGCAAAGAACTCAAAAAAAGTATACTTTTCTGTTTTTTGCCTCAATTACAAGTAGTGAAAAAGTTGTTAAACTGTTTTTTTGAAAAATGTTTATAAAGTTTCCATGTCAGTGTTCGCCAGACACAACAGATCAACATAGACCAAACGTTTAACAGACGCAAACACTTTTCAAATAGGGGGAGATGGGGAAATGCTAGTGACCCACACAGCAATCATATAAACCATAGTAACAGTAATGATAAACTTCGATAATGATAACTACAATAACATTATTCATACATATCAGATGGCACAAACACTGACTTCAACATATGAGATGGCAGGGAAACAATATAGAATATCTGGCCTGCACCTCTCAGATGCATCTCCATGCCCATGTACCCCAAGTTCAAAGTGACGCACGTCACAGCCCTATTACAATTTGAATGATAAATGTAGCATTAGGGGGAGTAAACATTAACGCATGCCACTCATATTGCCTTCCTAACGCTAAACAGGTATAAAAAAAAAAGGAAAATGCGGTTTGCAGTCCCTATGCTTGACATGGGGAGCGCATACAGTAGTCCTATGGAACCCTCCATGGCGCAGACGCTCTACCACAAGTAACAGAGGTAGGGGAAAGTTTTCCCCATTAGTGTCCCTATTTTAGCGTGAGATTCCAGGACTAGTGCCCAGGATGTATGGCCTGTAAGAGGTGGGGATAGGGTTATATGCGACTATATGTTATTGGTTAGGGCCCCAAGATTGACTCTTGTGTATAAAATAAATGTTGACAAAAATACTATGCTGAGTTTGGGATAATGCCAATTTTTTTTACAAATGAAGAAAAAAAATGCAATTCTGAAAAATGTTTAGTTAACGTTTACTTACCGAGTGACATTTTGGCTGTTTTCTATATGGTGGATTAGTTAAACTCCCTAGGGGAAACAAAGTACACTCCTTCTAAAAGGTTAAATCACCTAGTTTAAAAATAAATTTTAATATAAAATTAAAAAGATACATTATGTAATACAAAAAAATGGCAATCGTCTCCATTACTCTGCATTTAAACCTCTTTTAACAATAATTCAAATCCATTATTGTCTATCTTTGTGAGAAGTAAACAAAAACACATGGATTAGGCCTCCATTGCTATCCCCTTAGACTGCATTTGATATCCCTGTAGTAGGGTGGGGATATGTTTGTGGTGCCCTTGTTTTTTTATTTAAATAAAATGTAGATCTTGATCCATTATTGTGTAAACATGAAATTAGAAATCATGTTTTCACAAATGCAAACTGTGATGTTTCAAATATACTAGCGTTTTATATCAGCAAATAAAATTTTCTTACCAATAGTGTCCAATGATGAGACTCCATTCACAGCCCCAATCAGATTTTCATATTTTGAAATATCGATCTGTAAAGTCACCACATTTACAACATAAGATAGAGAACATTTTCAAAATATATTGGATTTTAAAAAAAAAAACACGCCTCAGATTACCATTCTCAGAGAAGGCAATTTTCCTTCCCAGAAGCCGGTCAAGATTTCACACCAAATCTCTAACTCACATGCATTGATTATCTGACATTGATAATTTTCACATATTCCAAAACAATCAAAGAATATTCCAAGGCTATAACTCATTGAATCCAGATTGGAGGTAATGTATGAGAGAGCAAATTAAGGTTAATAAATTATATATATTTGGAGTATTTCTTGCAACAGTTAGACTGAGATTTCTCAGATATTGTTAGATCCAGAATCTAAATATTTCTATTCTGCAGATAGAGATATGAAGAAGAAACGGATATAAGGATTTATCCTAAAGAAACTGTTGCAAAGATTTATATACCGATATATATATATTGAATTTGGAAATTACTGTGATTGAAATTACTAAGCAAGGAATTATATAACTATAATATAAAAAGCAGAAGATTAGAAGTTAAATTCTCGATAGTAGGGGAGGATTCATTAAATAAGTTTTAATTACTTATCATTCTAAAAATAGAATAAGTGATAGCTCATCTTTTGTTGATCCACGTAGCATAGAGAGATACATATATCTCTACCAGATCTAGCTTATTAAACATTGGTTTGCTGGGAAATACATGTTAATTGTTTTCATTAAGCAGAAATGTTTATTAACCATTTGTGTATAGTTACTAACTGATAAGGTAAATGATATTAATCATATATGCAGTTACTAACAGGAGATACATATATTGGGAAGCTAGTGTCTATGTGCTGATGGATTTTGTGGTTTATAAATCTTTGTTTATGATATGAGATTTGAAACTTTTTTGTAGACGTAATAAATATATATATATTTTTATCCGATTATTGATTAGTGTATTCTTCAAAGCAAAACACAGACAATTAAAAGAATTTAGGAGAATTTCTAGGAAATATAAACGATTGATATTTGTGTCTCGTATAAGTTTCTTGTTGAATAATAATCCCTGACAAACTACATGACCCACCATTGTGACATGTTAAAAGAGCTAAACTGGCCGTCGCTGGAGTCTAGACGCACCCTTCACCTTTCCAACCTGGTGTTTAAGAGCTTTTCTGGAAAGCTGCCACCCTATCTGAATAGACTGCTTCCTCCAGAAGTTCCCTCATCCTATAACCTCCGATCCAGGACCAGCACCTTACTTGCAATACAAAAAGACAGTGGCTCGATCCTCATTTTCCTACAGAGCACCGCAGTTATTGAATAACCTCCCAGACGCCATCAAAATCTTCCCCCAGTCTTAAGTCACTATTAACATACCTCAATACAGAATGCACCTGTAAACATGTAACATAATGACTATTTCCTAAATATTGATTTTATGTTAATATGTATATTTGTGTGTTTTTAATATCTTGCATTGTATTACTTTGTATTTCTGTAACAACTGTAACATTTCATTGTTCTTGAACCCAGGACATACTTGAAAACGAGAGAAATCTCAATATATACTTCCTGGTAAAATGCTTTATAAATAAATAAATATTATTCTGGGGGATATATAGATATATAAACGAAGGGTCTGAGGTCCCGCACTCCACATACCGAAAATTTCTTGCTCCGTTGCAGTCAATCCAGCTGCAGGTAGATAAGAGACCAAAATCCAGACGCAAACGGAGACTTCTTTTCAAAGTACTTTTTGGATTTTGGTCATATATATATATATATATATATATATATATCTCATGGATTGCACTGTGTATTCCCCTTGTAATTTTGTTCAAGGTTTAGGCAATAACCCCCAGGAGGGAATGTGTTTTGTGTTGCTGCAGGTGTCCCTGCAATTAAGGGTTTAAATAGCTCCTGCTTGAGGGAGGGGTAGATTAGACTGTGCACTAGATGAGAAGGATTCCCACACAGGGGAAGGATTAGAATGGGCCCTGGATGAGAAATACAGAGACTGATAAGCACATGGTGCTTCTGCTACTCCTGAGGTTGGAGAGTCTGCATTGGATGCAGGATATGAAACCAAAGGTTGGTTTGGATGTTATGATTTCATTGATGCTGAAATAAAGCCTGGAATAATTTCACCATTTAAAGGACTTTTGTGTGCCATAATTGCCCTAGAGGACCGCGCTATAGCGCCCCCGTGTGACAATATGGTGTTTGGATGCAGGCAATTAGCGCAGAAAAGGTCTGTGGGCATGGAAGTTTGGAAAAGTGCCTGGTGAAGTTTCCTGGTGAACTGCTGAGAGCCTAATCAGCACAGTGCTGTTGCTAAGAAAAAAAGTGTGTTCCTAGCACATATAAACCTGAAGGCCTGTGGAAGCTTTGTTTCTCCTCATTTGGCTGTTATGGAGGACCTGGTGAAAGCTTTGCTGCAAGCAAGTGCTGCACAATAGGCAGCAAATTATAGGTTGGCTGCACATGTTGAAACTGTGAGGAAAACTCAGCAAGAAGAAAGAGCGGTCCTTGCTAACCTATTGCAGCAAGTCATATTGTCACATGGGGGCGCTATAGCGCGGTCCTCTAGTGCAATTATGGCACACAAAAGTCCTTTAAATTGTGAAATTATTCCAGGCTTTATTTCAGCATCAATGAAGTCATAACATCCAAACCAACCTTTGGTTTCATATCCTGCATCCAATGCAGACTCTCCAACCTCAGGAGTAGCAGAAGCACCATGTGTTTATCAGTCTCTGTATTTCTCATCCAGGGCCCATTCTAATCCTTCCTCTGTGTGGGAATCCTTCTCATCTAGTGCACAGTCTAATCTACCCCTCCCTCAAGCAGGAGCTATTTAAGCCTTAATTGCAGGGACACCTGCAGCAACACAAACACATTCCCTGCTGGGGGTTATTGCCTAAACCTTGAACAAAAATATAAGAGGAATACACAGTGCAATCCATGAGATATATATATTATTATAATTCTATTATTCTTTATTTATAAAGCGCCAGCATATTCCGCAGCGCTGTACAATAGGCACAGTATAGACAGGGTTACAATACAATACATTGAACAACATTTGACAAACAGTACAGGAGGAGATGAGGCCCTATTCCCGTAGGAACTCACAATCTAGGATAGGAGGGTTGGGGTTGGAAACAGGAGGAGAGGACTGTAAGGTGAGAGTGATTAATGGTTGCGTCAGTGAGATGGGTGGTAGGCTTCCCTAAATAGGAACGTTTTAAGGGAGCGTTTGAAGGAAGAGAAGTTAGGGGAAAGTCTGACAGTATGAGGGAGAGCGTTCCAGAGAGTGGGGGCTGCGCGTGAGAAATCCTGCAGTCTATCATGGGAAGAGGTGATGCGGGGAGAAGCTAGGCGCAGGTCACTGTTTGACCTTAGGGAGCGGGCTGGGGTGTATTTGGTGATTAGTGAGGACAGGTAGTGGGGAGCTGAGCCAGTGAGAGCTTTGTAGGTCAGGGTAAGGATTTTGAACTTAATTCTGCAGTGGATGGGGAGCCAGTGAAGGGACTCGCAGAGGGGAGCGGCAGAGACAGAGCAGCGGGTGAGGTGAATTAGCCTGGCGGAGGCGTTAAGGAGGATTGTAGGGGGAGAGGTGGGACAGAGGGAGGCCAGATAAGAGATTATTGCAATAGTCGAGTCGGGAGATTACCAGGGCGTGTATGAGTTGTTTTGTGGTGACAGCGGTAAGAAATGGCCGAATTCTGGAAATATTACGCAGTTGGTATCGGCAGGAGGAGGAAAGAGACTTGATGTGGGGGATGAAGGAAAGAGCAGAGTCAAGTGTAACTCCAAGACAGCGCACTTGGTTTGATGGGGAGATGGTGATACCCTCCACCGTGATAGAGAAGTCAGGAGGTGGGGAGGCATTGGAGGGAGGAATAAGTAGGAGCTCAGTCTTTGACATGTTGATCTTTAGGTGGTGGGAGGCCATCCAGGAGGAGATGCCAGATAAGCAGTCACTGACTTTGGAAAGGACAGGGGGTGAGAGATCAGGGGTAGAGAGGTAGATCTGAGTGTCATCAGCGTAGAGGTGGTAATTAAAGCCAAAGCTGTTGATGATTTTGCCCAGGGAGGAGGTGTAGATGGAAAAGAGCAGAGGACCAAGGACAGAGCCTTGAGGTATACCAACAGATAGAGGCAATGAAGAGGAGGAGTTACCAGCAAAGGACACGCAGAAGGACCTGTTGGATAAATAGGAGTCAACCCAAGCGAGTGCAGTGTCACCGAGACCCATAGAGATGAGGGTCTGTAGAAGGAGGGGGTGGTCAACAGTGTCAAAAGCAGCCGAGAGGTCAAGCAGGATGAGAATAGAATAGTGGCCGTGTTTTTTAGCAGTTAGGAGGTCGTTGGTGACTTTGGTGAGGGCAATTTCAGTTGAGTGTAGGGGACGGAAGCCAGATTGCAGGGGGTCAAGTAGGGAATTGGAGGACAGGAAGAGGGAGAGGCGGTTGAAGACTAGTTTTTCTAAGAGCTTTGATGTGAAGGGAAGCAGGGATACAGGGCGGTAGTTGGATGGAGAGTTGGGATCGAGCAATGGTTTCTTTAGTAAAGGGGTAACTAGCGCGTGTTTGAAGGTGGATGGAAAGGAGCCAGTGGAGAGAGATAGGTTGAAGATGTGTGTGAGAGCAGGGGTGAGGGAGGAGGAGAGGGGAGGAATTAGATGTGAGGGAATGGGGTCGAGCGGGCACTTGGTGAGATGTGAGGAGGACAATAAGGAATTGACTTCCTCCTCAGTGGCTGGGAGGAAGCGGCAGAGGGTGGCAGAGGGGACCTCTGGGAGTGGAGGTGGCAGATAACTATCTTGTGTTGGGATGTTGCTTCTGATAGTTAACGTTTTACTGAGGAAGTAGTCTGCCAAGTCTTGAGCGCTGAAGGCAGCTGGGGGGGAGGTGCAGGTGGGTAGAGGAGGGTGTTGAAGGTGGACCAGAGCCGTTTAGGGTTGGAGGACAGCGTAGATATAAGAGATGAGAAGAAGGATTGTTTGGCCAAGTGGAGGGCAGAGGTGTATGACCGGAGAATAAACTTGAAGTGAACAAAATCAGCTTCAGAGCGGGATTTCCTCTAGGCACGCTCTGCAGTGCGGGAGCATCTTTGCAGGTAGCGAGTCTGGAGGGTGTGCCAGGGCTGAAGTTGGCGGTGTGGAGCCAGGGCCGGATTAAGATCTCTATGGGCCTGGAGCTGAAGATTTTGGTGTGCTTTTTTCGGAATTTAGTGAAATGAAAGCATATTTTAGGTTATTTAATATTACAGATACGGGTTTATCTAACCAGGCAGATACTGTGTAAGTAAATTTACATTCAGATTTCAATCATTTCCAGCGTGTAAAATTATTTTTTTCACATTTTATCATCCAAACATTTGTGGTTATATATTCCATAGGGAATTCTTGTTAAAAAAATTGAAATGGGATCCCGTTAATGCATTTTTCTGGGAAAATATAAAATTTTAACCAAAAAATTTAATATTTCCCTTGTGTTTTGGAGGATGGTGTTTTATGAATAATATGACTGTATGAATAAAAAACACTGACCTTGCTCCCAGCATGGGAAATGAGAAGGTGAGTAATGGCAGTGTTAGGCTAGGGTCAGACTAACGCATTTTTCACGTTGTCCGTGAAAATGTGCGTTCGAAGAATGGACGTATTTTTTCACGGAATACGCAATAGCGGTCATACTATGCGCAGTTTCATCCGTGATTTTGTACGGATCATCAATAAAACACTTCTTGCATCTGGACGTTATGTTGGCCGGACATTAGCAGCGTCTGATGTCTCCAATTCACGCACACACGCCGCTAGCGGACGCAGCGCACTCTGTACGTCAGTACTAGTGGTTTAACGTTCTCGAAAAAATGCGTTCATTTTCCACTTGCGTTGCGCAGCCGGACTTTTGTGCGACCGTACTTCGTATATTGGCCGTCATTGCCTGGCATCTGCTGCTAGCACGGCCGTGATTAAGTGCGCCAGAACGCGCGTTCGCACTGCCTCAGTCTGACCCTAGCCTAATTGCTCATTTTATACGTGACAAATGGACAATGCCAATGCATTGGAACTTAAAATAAGTAGATACATTTTTTGGGGGCTTTTCCTATCTTTTAGATTTTACATGGTCATGTTTGGTATCAATGCAAAGGCCAGACGCTGGCCTGTCCAATGACACATCCCTTGAGCTTGTGAGGTGTAAAGATTAGTGACGCAGGGTTCGAAAGTCCCCTCTCCCATAGTGCACTTTCCTGCAGTGCGACGGTTTAGGTTTTTTGTGTAACAATTTGTAATAACGGATCATGCCATCACCTCCACCCTTGAGATGGTGAGCTAGTGCGGCATCATTGTTCACTTTATAATTGAAAAGTGAAAAGTATTGCTGTGTTAGAAAGAAAAAATAAAAAAATATATATTTTATTTTTTATTGTTACATAAAACCTGGTCATGTTTGATATCATTGGAGAGGCCATGTTCTGGCCTTTCCAGTGATACCTCACATGATCCTATAGCTTCTATGGTTTTGGAAATATTGGGGTCCAAATGTCCATCAATGCAGACATTGTTATTTTTTCTCTGGGTCTATTCTGGGGCATGGGCCTGGAGCTGCTGCTCCATCAGCCCCTATGTTAATCCGGCCCTGCGTGGAGCCTTACAGAGTCGAAGAGGAGCAAGAGTGTCTAGAGCAGTGATAAGTGTGGTGTTATAGTGATTAGTGGCAGCATCAGGGCAGGTGAAGGATGAGGTGTGAGGGAGGTGGTGAAGTAGATTGGAGAATTGATGGGGGTCCACAGCATGTAGATTTATGCGAGTGTGTGTGCGGGGTGGGGGAGCAGGGTGTTTAGGAAGTCCAGATAGGTTGAAAGAGAGAAGGTGCTGCTGAAAATCAGTGCACCAGCAATTGCTAAACCTGTCGCAACCCTGATTAATGAATCACTGGCAACTGGATACATACCCATACTCTGGAAGACTGCAAGGGTGGTACCTATCCATAAGAGTGGAGACAATACTTTGGTATCCAACTACCGCCCAATATCACTGCTCCCTGTAATGTCAAAAATTCTGGAAAAATGTGTCTACACTCAATTACGTGATTATTATCAGTATCACAACTATTTAACCCCAGATCAATCAGGCTTTCGTCCAAACCATTCAACTACAACTGCCCTTTTAAAAGTTTGTAATGATATCCAAGCGGGCATGGAACAAGGAAATCTAACTGGAGCCATCTTCCTTGACTTTGCCAAGGCTTTTGACACAGTAGACCATGGCATCCTATTACAAAAACTTAAAAACTCTGGTATTGGTGATAGTACGTTAACCTGGTTCCAATCATATGTGTCTGACAGGTCTCAATTTGTGTCCATTTCTGACAGCACTTCCCTTCCCCTCCCAGTCACGTGCGGTGTACCCCAAGGCTCGATACTTGGCCCCCTGCTATTCACAATATTCATAAACGATCTGCCCAATGTCTGCAAAGCTTCAACTGTACACATGTACGCAGACGACACAGTAATCTATACCAGCAAACCAAATCTCCCGCAGCTGGAGGCCGTGCTGCAAGAAGAATTCACAGGGTAGAAAAGTGGATAGCAAATAACAAACTTTTTCTAAATACTGACAAAACGGTTACAATGCTCTTTGGAACAAAACCTAAACTACACAAATTGCAAACACCCCATCTATGTGTTGGGACAAAATCAAACGGCACACTGACCACAGTCACCTCTCTCAAATACCTAGGTATGTGGTTAGACCCTAATCTATCTTTTGGCCCCCACATCGAAAAACTCTCATCTAAACTTTACCCCAAACTAGGTGCCCTGTACAGAAACAAATCCTGCCTGAGCCCCGCGGTAAGAAAGCAGATTGTACAACAAATGCTTATGCCAGCCATTGAATACGGAGATGTAGTGTATGCAGCCGCCCCGCAAACACACCTCCAGAAACTTACTACATTGTATAACTCATTCTGTCGCTTTGTGCTACAATGTAACTACATGACCCACCATTGTGACATGTTAAAAGAACTAAACTGGCCATCGCTGGACTCTAGACGCACCCTTCACCTTTCCAACCTGGTGTTTAAGAGCTTTTCTGGGAAGCTACCACCCTACCTTAATATGCTGCTTCCCCCAGCAGTTCCCTCATCCTATAACCTCAGATCCAGGACCAGCCTTACTTGCAATACCGCAATACAAAAAGAAAATGGCTCGATCCGCATTTTCCTACAGAGCACCGCAAATATGGAATAACCTCCCAGACGCCGTCAAATCTTCCCCCAGTCTAAAGTCCCTTAAGAGCTCCCTATTAGCATACCTCAATACAAAATGCACCTGTAAACATGTAACATAATGACTACATTTCCTCCATATTTATTTTTTCTGTTAATCTGTATATTTGGTCCTGTGTTAATATCTTGCATTTTACTATTTTGTATTTCTGTAACCACTCAATGTTCTCGAACCCAGGACATACTTGAAAACGAGAGAAATCTCAATGTATCCTTCCTGGTAAAATCCTTTATAAATAAATAAATAAATAAAATAAGAGATGGGGAAAGGGCGACAGTTGAACTCAGAAATGGAGCAGAGGTTGGAAAAGACAAGGTCAAAGGTCAATAGCGTGACCATAGCGGTGGGTAGGGAGGAGGGAGGATTGTGTGAGTCCAAGGGAGGACGTGAGTGAAAGAAGTTTGGAGGCAGCAGGTGCGGAAGGATCATCAATGGGAATGTTGAAGTCCCCGAGAATTAGGCATGGAAGATTAGAAGACAGAAAGTGAGAAAGCCAGGTAGCAAAGTGGTAAAAATCACGAGTATAGCAGTCTGTAGTGATACCTTTTTTATTGGACTAATGTTACATTTAAAGTACAAGTTTTCGAAAATGATCCTCTATTCGTCAGGTATAGTGAAGCTATGCTGAGCAGAATGATAGAATTGAACATTGGGACATTAATCAGGCACACTGTTGGGGGTGTAGATAGGGTGTAGGGGGTGAAGCAATAACTACATTATCTAAAAAATAAAGTGCTGTAATAGTGAAAGTAGAACCAGCATCAAACAATGAACCCAAATTGGATAAAACATGCTGTAAACACTTGTTATGAGACATCATAAAATTCATTATGTTTGAAACAAACTGAACCCACCTGGCTTTCCAGCTCATTTCCTGGCTTTAGGCCCACCAAATCGATATCATAGATACAGTAGAGCCCAATCTTTGACAATAGAATGTGTCCGGTGATATAATTCCAAATTTCCCCTATAACTGTGAAGGGACGGATTGTATTAATTTTTTTTTTTTTATATTTAAATGTTTTATTATTTCAATCAAAAAATGGGATACAGAAGAAAACAGGGGGAAAACCAATAACATACATAAAAGGGGAAAATTCGGTACATTTTACCATAGCGACGAAATTAAACCTTGATATTCAGTTACAAGAAAAAAAAAAGGAAGTAAGTACAATTGCTCTACAGAGTGGCAAAGATATGAAAACATCACATCAGGTCAATTAACAACCAACCGAACTTGTCCCAGAAAAGGAGACTCTTAGGGGACAATAAGGAAACAAAAAAAAAAAAGGAAAGAACAAAATAATAATAAATATGTAGAGGAGAGGAAAGGAACCAGTTAGGATGAAACATCAGGAGCCTCCAGTCGCGAAGGCATAGGGCCGGGAGAGTAGATGTTATTAGGACAATATGCGACCTACGTGTCCCTGGGTCTAGTAGTTTGGTATATTAGGTGTTCTTGCCACAGTGACCAAGGGTCTTGTGCTGGGGAGGCAAGATTAAAGTGCGATTGGGCCAAGTCCTCAGAAAATGCCAAGTCAGAGATCATTTTAGTCAAGGAGGGTAGAGAAGGGATTATCGTTTTTTTCCAGAGCCTAGCGATAAGAAGGAAGCAGCAGGATATAATTATACAAAACATTTTACGTTGTCTCGACATTTTCCTCACATCATCTGGGAGGAATCCAAGAAGGTAATGTAATGGAGAAAATGGAACTGTGACACCCAGGACCTCCTCAACATACAACCCAACTTGGGTCCAAAACGGTTGCAGTGATGGACAGGACCACCATACATGTAACATCGACCCTCGTGTTGTTTGTCAACGCCAGCATGTGTCAGGAACATTTCTGTTAAAGTGGCATTCCCTGACAGGTACCAAATACCATCTATATAGCACTTTGCGACGCGTTTCAAAAATCGAAATACACCTAGATGCACTCTTATCCAGTAAAAACACGTGGGTCCACTGTTCTACTGTGAGATGCGTGTTTAACTCAGCTTCCCAAGCCCTTTGAAAAGTACGCTTAGACAATCCCATGCCAGACAGCAATTGGGAATAACAAAGGGACAGGAGTTTTATGGTTTGTGTAGGGCGTATTACAAAAGACTCGAATGGTGTGAGTGTAGGTTCGTTCACTGAAACAGAATGTAGCGTTCCCAATGTTCTCATGTATGATAATATTTGAAGGTAAGACAAAAACGCTTGAGAGGGTATGCCATGAGTAGTCTGCATTTGTGCAAAAGAGAGGACGGAGGAGTTTCTGAAAAATTGGAACACATATCTGACTCCATGCTGAGTCCATGCTTTAGGGTTGAAAAAGGGAATTACATAAGGCAATGTATTTACTGGGGTGGCGAGGGATAGAGGGTAGAGAGAAGTGTAGGCACGAACATTTCTGTCCCAAACCGTGAAGTACCATCTAGTGATTTGTAAAGCTGTTGGGAGAGCTGGCCTGGATTTAAAGGGAGTAAAAAGCAAAACGGAGAAAGAGTGGCCTGGTATTGCTATTGATTGAATATAGGTCCATAACGGTTTGTTTTCCAGGAGAGATTCGCTCAGGGAGGCTATAATTGCTGCCTTGTGATATGCCAATATGTGTGGGAATTTGAGTCCTCCATCTGCCAATGAGGCCGATAGGACCTTAAACGGGGTGCGTGGTCGTTTACCGTTCCATATAAAAGAAGAAATGTCACGTTGGACCGCATTGAGTAAGGGTTTTGGAACGGGAATAGGTAACATGCGAAATACGTATAACAGTTTAGGTAATATCGTCATCTTAACAGCTGCCGCTCTGCCTAGCCAGGATAATCTCACCGACCTCCACCGCAACAATAACGATTTAGTTTCAGCAAACACCTTCTTGTGATTTGTCGAGATTATATCATCAAACTTTCCTGGAAGTGTTATACCTAGATATTTTATACCTTGGTCGTTCCACGCGAAAGAATAGCGAGCTTTTATAGATCTTAGATCCGCGGGGGGAAAGCCCCAACGCTAGTGCTTGCGTTTTCGGGAGGTTAAGGGAGTGGTATGAGACTAGGCCATAGTCTGTCAGTGCTGCATGTAAAGAGGGCAGAGAGTCTAGGGGTTCAGTGATCGTTATAAGGATATCGTCTGCGAACAGATTTAATTTAAACGTCTGGGGGCCTATTTGGACCCCGCGGATGAGGTCGTTTTGTCTTATGGCCTGTGCCAGTGGTTCTAGAATTAAAGCGTAGAGCAGCGGGGATAGTGGGCAGCCTTGGCGCGTGCCGTTAGTGATTTTAAATGTCTTAGAGAGAAAGCCACTATTTAACACCCTAGCGGAGGGAGAGGCGTATAACGCCATAATGGACTTAATGAGATCTTCAGTAAACCCAAATTTATTTAGAACTCTAACCATGAATTTCCAGTGAACCCTATCGAACGCTTTTTCTGCGTCAAGCGAGAGCCATAAACATGGGATATCATGAATAGATTGGTATTCCATCAGGGCCAGTAGTTTCTTAGAGTTTTCCGTCCCTTGCCTGCCTTTGATGAACCCAACTTGATCTCGCCCGATTAAAGTAGGAAGGATGTCATTCAACCGGAGGGCCAATAATTTAGCGTAAATTTTTATATCTGTATTTAATAAGGAGATGGGTCGAAAATTAGGGCAGGAGGTCGGGGGCTTACCCGGCTTAGGCAACGTGACTATTGTAGCCTGTAACATTTCTTTAGGGAACCTGCCTTCAGAGGACGCCTGTGTGAACACCTTATGTAAGTGTGGAGATAGGAGGTGTGTAAAAGCTTTGTAATAGGTGGAGGGGAATCCATCCGGTCCTGGTGCTTTACCATGTGGCAAAGAGGATATGATTTTCGTTATTTCCATAATTGTAAAGGGCGAGGACAGGTGTACCGTCTGTGAGTGCGATAAAGCAGGGAGGTTAAGGTGTGAGAGATAGGCATCGATGTCTGCGATGGTGGGGTGTGGCATATTATCATTGTCCGACAAATTATAGAGAGATGAGTAGTAGGATGCAAACTCTTCTGCTATTTCGGAGGGTTTGTATACTGCAGTTTGGCCAGGGGAAACAAGTTTATCTATTCGTTGTCTGGGTAAGAGTGTGCGGAGTCTTTGTGCTAGTAGTCTACTAGGTTTATTGCCGTAAGCGTAAAAACGCGTCTTAAGGCGTTGCAGGTGAGAAAAGTGAGACTGCCTATCTAAAATGTGCAGTTCGTCATGTGCTTCACTTAGGAGGCGAGACGTGGCCTCCGACGGGGAGATCTTATGAGAATGGTATAGGGAATCGAGTTTTTGCAGGAGGAGAAGGCGAGCGGCCTCTTTGGATTTTTTAAAACGGGATGCCCATTTAATGCTGTGTCCCCTCAATACCGCCTTGTGAGCCTGCCATATGGTTGTGGCAGAAAGGTCTTCACAGTTATTTAATTCAAAATAGGATTCTAATTGGGAAGCCAGATCACTTTTAGCTATCTCATCTGACAGTACCATGTCGTTGAGTCGCCAAGGCGACTGTCCGAATGCTTTATAATCGTCTTTAAGGGTCAAGGTAACGGGGGCATGGTCTGAGCACGAAATTGTGCCTATCGAGCAACCTTCCACCCTTGGGAGCAATTGGCTCTGAGTCAATATGTAGTCAATCCGAGTATGTGTCTTGTGTACTTTGGAGAAAAATGTGTAATCCACTTCGCTAGGGTGAAATAGACGCCATGTATCATATAGACCGTAGTTGCCTATCAGAGATTGGAATTTGTCTAACTGTTTTTTGCGTTTCCCAACAAGAGGACGAGATCCGAACCCCGAATTATCTTTCAGAGGGTCTAGACTAAAATTAAAATCCCCACAAACGAGCAGAGTGCCAGTCATTATCAAAGACAGTTTAGCGAGTACCGAAGCCACATAGTCTACCTGATTTTCATTGGGAGCGTAAAGATTAAGAATAGTGTAAACCCTGTGATTCAGTGAGCATACTAGAATCAGATATCTGCCATTCGGATCTGAGAGTTTACGATGCAATTCAAATACAACTCTGTTCCTAATCAAAATGGATACTCCTTTGGATTTGGTTGGGCCCGTGGAATGAAATTGAGTCGTGAAGTTCGGCCATTTTAGCGGTGGGTGGGACAGTCTCTTAAAATGGGTTTCTTGAAGACAGACGACGTCCGCCCCAGCAGAGTCTAGCTCCTTATAGAGCGTCCGTCGTTTGTATGGGATGTTTGGGCCCTGGACATTATATGATGTGATTTTTACCATGGGAATAAATTAGAGAGAGGCATAACATAGCTGTAATGGTTACAATACTGCATCCAATATTTACCCAATCCCACAGATGACCCTGACCACCAAGAGAAAAAAGCATAAGAATGCCACAAAGTTCGAGTGGAGCGTTGCCCCTCAGAGCCATACACGCGAGGGACTTGAGATGGAGGCAAATGTCCAGTGGTGTGCGACATCAAGGCATATGGTTCCTGAAAAAGGAGAAAAAAGGAAAAGAAAAAAAAGAGAAAAAAATTGGGAGAAAAAAACACAAAAAAACATATATACAAAGAAAGAGATTGTGGATCTCCTTCGTGGCAACAAACCCGCTGTTGAGCCACGACTCTCATCATGAGAGGGAGGAAAAGAGGGGGAACGTGGGAGAGAATTTCTCTCAACTGGACGGAGCCGCCAGACCATAATGACATACAATGTCGCTGAAGCTTCTTGCGTTGAGTTGGCGAGTGATCCATCCCAGGAGAAGTATTCTAGACCACAACATGGCCGTGAAGGCCTTCAAGCTGAGCCCTTCGGAATTCTCCAATCAGAACAAGACAATGGAGACGGCGTTCATCCCGGTTTCCCCTTGCGTACTTTCTTCCAATCTTTGGGCAGCTTTTGAGGTGCAATGGAGGATCGTCGGATAGGAGAGGCTGGGGACAGATCTCTTTCCGATAGGAATTTTAGGCCTTGCTCCAGCGTCGTAACCACTCGTTGCGAGCCATCATGTGTAATCAGCAGGCTCTGTGGGAAGCCCCAGCGATACAATATTTTGTGTTTTCGGAGTGTGGTAGTCACCCCATGTAAGGAGCGCCGAAAGTCCAAAGTGCGTTTTGCTAGATCCGGGAATACCTGTAGATGCTCATATTCAGGAGACATGGCCTGTGATTTTCGCAGCGCCAGGAAGATAAGTTCCCTGGGTCTGAAATAATGTAGGCGCAAGATGACGTCGCGCGTGGAGTCCGCTGGTAAGGCAGGTGGCCTAGGAAGGCGATGTATGCGGTCCATTAGCAAAGACTCCGGGGTCAGGTCGGGCACTAAGTGAGAAAAAAAGTCAGTGACATAAGCAGCTAGCTGGTGGGGTTTAACGCTTTCAGGAATGCCGCGGATTTTCACGTTGTGTCTGCGAGACCGGTTTTCAAGATCAGTAAGTTTGGCCAAGCAGCTTTCCAGCGAGTCCTCAAGGTCTTGTACCTTATCGGCTAAGTTATTCTGTGCATCTGCATATTCCCCCATTTTATCTTCAATGTGGGAAGTGCGGTCAGCCAGATTTTGGATATCGGCTCTGATTTCCCTTGCTACTTCTTTAACCCCTTAGTGACCGGGCGGTTTTACACAAATCCGTCTTTTAGTGACCGCTGCTGTTTTTACGTTTCTGCGCTGTTAGTGTTTAGGACAATTTTTCCTCTTACTCGTTTATTCGACCCACACATATTATACACCCTTTTTCCCGCCATTAAATGGACTTTCTAGAAAATCCATTATTTCCATCATATCGAATAATTTACTATAAAAAAAATATGAAATATGAGGAAAAAAATGGTAAAAACACACTTTTTCGTAATTTAATCCCCAAAATCTACAACCACCCAAAAAGACCCCGGCTAAATAGGTTCAAAATTTTGTCCCGAGACTAGAAATACCCAATTTTAACATGCGTTTGCTTTTTAACCCCTTCACTGCTGAGACAGTTCACCTATGTGCGCTGCGCTCATTCTGACCATTTTGTGCTAATTATTTTTAGATGACAGCCTAGGTCCTATTTAATTAAACTCCCCCCAGACAAAAAAACTTTTAAAAAAAAAACATTTTTTTATTTTATTTAATTTTTTTATTATTTTTTTTTTTTATTTAATTTTTTTTTTAAAAACCAAACCTGGTCATGTTTGGTATCATTTGAAAGGCCATAATCAGGCCTTTTAAATGATGGCAAATATGACCATCTAGCTGCCATGGATCGGGGAGATAAAGGGATCCTTAGGATCCCCTTATCTCTACATGGCAGCTAGAGGGTTAACTGGCCCACTGAGATCCTCACACATATGGTGAGGTTGTCAGTGGGTGGGGGGGGACCTGGAGGCTTGGCTGACATCCAAGATGTCAGCCCCCCTCCAGGTTTGAATCGCGTTTTGGCGCCAATTGGCGCCGAAAAGCGATCCGGCGGCGAAACTGTTATGCCATACACCGCTGTAAAGGGGAGGCTCTCCCCTCTCCAGCGGTGCAAACGGCATCTCCCTATCTTCAATGGTTGGGGAGATAGAGGGCTCCGAAGGAGCCCCCCCTCCTCCATTGAAAACATGGGGGGCACCTTCTGATGACGTCACCACGCAGCGTGGCGACGTCATCAGCCTCGCCTGCCCATGTAAATCACATGGGCAGGCTTCCTCCCTGCCAGATCGCCGTGGGATCCGACGAGGGAGGTGAGTATCGGGCGGGAGGGGGATTTGCCTAAGGGAGACCCGAGGACAGGACGTACAGGGTACGTCAGGGGTCATTAAGGGGTTAAGTTGTGATTTCAAGTCAGCGGACATGGTGGTTATCATACCTTCCAGCGTTTGAGTCAGGGTCTTCATCTCAACTCCCAGTGCCTGGTTGTCTGCCGGTGGAGCTGCGCGTGATTCCGGGCTCGAGTGGCCGGCGCCATCTTGAATTCCGGCCGCCGATTTTTTCGGGCCGGTGCGTGGAGTAAAGAACTCGGTTTTGGCCGCCGATGCTTTGACCTTACCCTGGGACATCTCACCCACCCTGGCAAGATGTTTTAAGCCAGAATTGGGCGCTTTAAGTATGCTTTATGATGCTTAGTGTGAGGTCTGGATGTGGAGCTCCTCAGTTAAGCCGCCATCTCGATCGGCGGTTAGCCATGCCCCCGGATTGTATTAATTTTTAGAATAACACACACACTTAAGAATTTTGTTAAACATACTTTGACTTGGCGTTGTCTGTAACTTTTCGTCACCTTTTCGTTCTTCTTTAGGGCTTAACACTGTTTCTTCCAATATTGTTTCTTTTACTGGGGAATACGAAAGTGGTTGATTTAAACTGTGAAACAATGAGGTTGATTCCGAACGCAATGTAGTTTAAATTTTTGTTGAATTGATCTTGAGTTTGCTTGGTATTCTCGAGGATGGCATTTTGAATTTTTTCAGATGATCTATATTTACAATTTCGGATTTGCCCTCTTCCGATATAATATGGACAACTTTTCCTTCTATACTATCAACAGTAAAAGGACCCAAAAATCTTGAATCTAACTTTCCTCCTTTACGTTGGAACGATTTAACATTTTTCTTGAGCGCTGTTGCCAATGTCGAAAGATGTATTCAAGCTAGATTTGCTTTTCTTCATTTTTTATTTTTCATTGGTAACCTAGAATTTTAATAAATAGATATTCAAAAATTACTACATTTTCAGACATAAAAGCAAAATTCATGTAAAAAGAATAAACAGTTAAGAAAACTAAAATTTTTATTTTTAAAAGTGCAGCAAAACAATTTGTCTTATTATTCAAATGTAGGCAATTCCGTCATGTGGGTAAACAGGATTCAGATTATACAGTATCAGGTAATGGGGAAGTGTTCGCCACACAAGACAACCAAACACCACTCTAAACATTAACAGATGTAAACATTCTAGATAGGGGAGTTGGGAAAGGCTACAGTGACCCACACAGTAATCCTATGATAATATCGTTATTGTCTATGTTTATCAGACTGTTACCAACAGTAACAGTATTCATACATAACCAACGATACAAACACTCTGCACCTAGAATTGTAGGCACAGGGTGACTTCAACATAAAGGGCAGTGAAACAATCTAAAGCATCAGGCCTACACCTCACAAATGCATCGCTTGGTCTACGTATCCAAAGTTGACAGTGACTCTCATCTCAACCCTGTACCCTTATAGGCACAGAGTGACGTGGACATAGTCAAGGGTTGGGGAATAAAGAGACGTTTTAGGTTAATGTCAGACGAATGCAGTCAGAGTGCACTCTGCTTGCGTGCACAATGGACTGACGTACTGACGGAAGATACTGTAGACACCACACGGTCCGTGTTTTTCTGACGGACGTAGAAAAAAGTGAACCATGGGAAATAAAATTAATATGAAAAATGATAAAAATTTGAAAAGCATATGAAAAGCCATTTTATTCGTCAAGGTGCTGGACATCACAAATGCACTGCGTCTGACATCTCACACAGAACGCTATGCGGACGTGGCGCACTCTGCACGTCCGTGGTAGCGGTTTTAAGTTCTTGCCTAACTTGCTTCCGTTTGCCACGTGCGTTGTGCATGCGCAGTTCGGTGCGCACGTACTTCTTGTGTGGGTCTTTATTGATCATGTTTCTATGCTACGACGGACGTTAACCTGTGCGGCAACACTGACGTGATAACTGCGATCGTCTGACATTAGCCTTAGAATTCGCAGAACCCTCAGTCCAACATCTCCTAACAGTAATTGTCAAGTCCAGGTACACACAGTTCAGAGTCACTTTTGTCAGACATGTGGCAGGATTCCTGAAAACAGTCACTATAATCCAATGCATTAATGATAGTGTTTACATTGTCTGTTCAATATCATATACTGTGCATTTAAAACTGCTATTCTAAAGTGTAGCCTAATGCTAGAATTAAAAACCATAGTACAATTCATTATTACGTTTCCAAATTTTAGAATTGACCATGTAATACAAATAACTAACCTGCAGGGCTCGAGTCAAGCGGGAACGCGCAGGAACGGCGTTCCCGCACTTCTCCCACAGCGGGAACGCTGCGGGAACGCAGTGTTCCTGCTGTGGCCCGAGCCCGAACGCCGCTGCCGCACATTGCCGGCAGCCGCGTGCTTCCTGTTACAACGGCCGGTGACAGGAGGTGGAGCCGCTCGCCTGGCTGTTTCATAGATCCCAGGCGAGCGGCTGCACTTCCTGTCAGCGGCCGCTGAAGCAGGAAGCACGCGGCCGCCGGCAATGTACGGCAGGAGCAGGAGCAGCAAAGGTGAGCTGGGCTGGGGGCAGTATCCATGAGACCTGGGGGGGCAGTATCCATGAGACCTGGGGGGGCAATATCCATGAGACCTGGGGGGGGGCACTATCCATGAGACCTGGGGGGGCATATCCATGAGACCTTGGGTATATCCATGAGACCTGGGCCATATCCATGAGACCTGGGGGGGCATATCCATGAGACCTGGGGCATATCCATGAGACCTGGGGGGGCATATCCATGAGACCTGGGGGGGGCATATCCATGAGACCTGGGGCATATCCATGAGAGCTGGGGGCATTATCCATGAGAGCTGGGGGCATTATCCATGAGACCTGGGGGGGCAATATCCATGAGAGCTGGGGCATATCCATGAGACCTGGGGGCAGTATCCATGAGAGCTGGGGGCATTATCCATGAGAGCTGGGGCATATCCATGAGACCTGGGGGCAGTATCCATGAGACCTGGGGGGGCACTATCCATGAGACCTGGGGCATATCCATGAGACCTGGGGGGCATATCCATGAGACCTGGGGCATATCCATGAGACCTGGGGGGCAATATCCATGAGACCTGGGGGGCATATCCATGAGACCTGGGGGGCAATATCCATGAGACTGGGGCATATCCATGAGACCTGGGAGCAGTATCCATGAGACCTGGGGGGCAATATCCATGAGACCTGGGGGGCAATATCCATGAGACCTGGGGCATATCCATGAGACCTGGGGGCAGTATCCATGAGACCTGGGGGCAGTATCCATGAGACCTGGGGCATATCCATGAGACCTGGGGCATATATCCAAGAGACCTGGGGCATATCCATGAGACCTGGGGCAGTATCCATGAGACCTGGGGCAGTATCCATGAGACCTGGGGGCAATATCCATGAGACCTGGGGGCAGTATCCATGAGACCTGGGGCATATCCATGAGAGCTGGGGGCATTATCCATGAGAGCTGGGGGCATTATCCATGAGACCTGGGGGCAATAACCATGAGACCTGGGGGCAGTATCCATGAGACCTGGGGGCATTATCCATGAGAGCTGGGGGCATTATCTATGAGACCTGGGGGCAATATCCATGAGACCTGGGGGCAGTATCCATGAGACCTGGGGGCATTATCCATGAGAGCTGGGGGCATTATCCATGAGACCTGGGCAATATCCATGAGACCTGGGGGCAGTATCCATGAGAGTTGGGGGCATTATCCATGAGCCCTGGGGGCATATCCATGAGACCTGGGGGCAGTATCCATGAGACTTGGGGGCAGTATCCATGAGACCTGGGGGCAGTATCCATGAGACCTGGGGCATATCCATGAGAGCTGGGGCATTATCCATGAGACCTGGGGCATATCCATGAGAGCTGGGGGCATTATCCATGAGACCTGGGGCATATCCATGAGAGCTGGGGGCATTATCCATGAGACCTGGGGCATATCCATGAGACCTGGGGGCATTATCCATGAGAGCTGGGGGCATTATCCATGAGAGCTGGGGCAATATAACCCATATGAGCTGGGGCAATTATATCCATGTGAACTGGGGAAAATATATCCATATAACCAGTGCTGTGTATATTATTCTTGGGGTTCAGTGCTGTGTATTGTTATTCTGGGGGCTCAGTGCTGTGTATTTATTCTTGGGGTTCAGTGCTGTGTATATTATTCTTGGGGTTCAGTGCTGTGTATATTATTCTGGGGGCTCAGTGCTGTGTATATTATTCTTGGGGTTCAGTGCTGTGTATATTATCCTGGAGGCTCAGCGCTGTGTATATTATTCTGGGGGCTCAGCGCTGTGTATATTATTCTGGGGGCTCAGTGCTGTGTATGTTATTCTGGGGGCTCAGTGCTGTGTATGTTATTCTGGGGGCTCAGTGCTGTGTATATTATCCTGGAGGCTCAGTGCTGTGTATATTATTCTGGGGGCTCAGTGCTGTGTATGTTATTCTGGGGGTTCAGTGTTGTGTATATTATTCTGGGGGCTCAGTGCTGTGTATGTTATTCTGGGGATTCAGTGCTGTGTATATTATTCTGGGGGCTCAGTGCTGGGTATGTTATTCTGGGGCTCAGCACTGTGTATATTATTCTGGGGGCTCAGTGCTGTGTATATTATTCAGGGGGCACAGTGTTGTGTATATTATTCTGGGGGTCTGTGCCTAAATATATATATATATATATATATATAAAATGCGTTAGTCCAGTTGCCACAATCACGAGTATACCTGTACGTAGTGATACCTTTCACTGATCAGTATAGTTTCCAGTTTACACTCTTGAAAGCTTGTCTTTTAAATGTAAAGTTAACCCAATAAAAATGGTATCACCGGCACGCACTGCTATACTCGTAATATATATATATATATTTTCTTCAGGTAATGGGGGTTGTGGAATTCGTGGGTGAGTTCCCTCACTTTTTTTCCCAGGACTTGACCCCTGCTAACCTGTAAATGCACTGGAACGTCAGACGGATAACGGGCCTCAGTTCCGAACAACATAAAATAAGGTGAATATTTTGTAGTCATTTGCTTCTTTGTATTAATTCCAAAGATGACTGCATCCAGAAAGATATCCCAGGTATGTGGCTTGTTCTCTACCAATTTTCATAAAGATCTAGAGAAGAAAAAAAAAAAACTTTAAAATTGTATTCAGAATGAAATCCTACACGGACTTTTTAAAGAACCATATGCAACTAAAATGACATCAATTGGTTTTGTAATACAGTAGTAAATGTTTCTTTTGTGAATTCTTCATTGACACAATTATTCAACCCCTTAAGGCTAGGGTCAGACGAAAGCATTTTTCCCGCAAACGTGAAAAAGTGCGTCCGAACGCATTGACATATTTTTTCACGGAATGCGCAAAAACGGTCAGACGACGCGCATTTTCGGGCGTGATTTTGTACGGACCGTCAATAAAACTCTTTTTGCGTCTGGACGTTATGTAGGCTGGACATTAGCAGTGTCTGACATCTCCTAATCTCGCACACACGCCGCTATGCCGCAGCTGCGCACTCAGTACGTCAGTTTTAGCGGTTCAGCGTTCTCAGAAAAATGCGTTCAAATTCCACTTGCGTTGCACGGCCGGACTTTTGTGTGGCCGTACATCGTATATTGGCCGTCATTGCCCGTCATCTGCTGCTACTGCGGCCGTAATTATGTGCGCCAGAACGCACGTTAAAAGTGCGCTGGTCTGACCCCAGCCTAAAGACTACCACTCTGAAGAACAGAGGTTCATTAAAGTGTTTTCAATCAGGTATTGAAAACACCTGTGGATGTCACGGAGCAGCAATAAAGCATAATAAGCACCAATTAGGCAGCTTTAAAATGACTGTGATACTCAGCTCCTTCTAGACATTTACTGGTGTGGTTACAAACATGGTGAAGTCAAGAGAATGGTCTAGGAAGACAAGAGAAGAGGTGATTACTCTTCACAGGAAGGGCAATGGCTATAAGAAGATTGCAAAGATGTTAAACATACCAAGAGAGACCATAGGAAGCATCATTCGCAAAATCAAGGCAAAGGGCACTGTTGAAACGCTACCTGGTCGTGGCAGAAAGAAGATGCTGACTTCGACTGCTGTGCGCTACCTGAAGCGTAGAGTGGAGAAAAGTCCCCAAGTGACTGCTAAGGAACTAAGAAAAGATTTGTCAGATGTGGGTACTGAAGTTTCAGCTCAGACAATACGGCGCACACTGCGTAATGAAGGTCTCCATGCCAGAACTCCCAGGCGCACCCCCTTGCTGTCTCCAAAGAATAAGAAGAGTTGATTGCAGTATGCCAAAAGTCATGTGGACAAACCACAGAAGTTTTGGGATAGTGTTCTGTGGACTGATGAAACAAAATTAGAACTGTTTGGGCCCATGGATCAACACTATGTTTGGAGGAGGAAGAACAAGGCCTATGAAGAAAAGAACACCTTGCCTACTGTGAAGCATGGAGGGGGGGTCAATCATGCTTTGGGGCTGTTTTGCTTCTGCAGGTACAGAGAAGCTTCAGCGTGTGCAAGGTACCATGAATTCTCTTCAGTACCAGGAGATATTGGATGACAATGTGATGCAGTCCGTCACAAACCTGAGGCTTGGGAGACGTTGGACCTTTCAACAGGACAATGATCCCAAGCATACCTCCAAGTCCACTAGAGCATGGTTGCAGATTAAAGGCTGGAACATTTTGGAGTGGCCATCACAGTCACCTGACTTAAATCCGATTGAGAACCTCTGGTGGGACTTAAAGAAAGCAGTTGCAGTGCACAAGCCTAAGAATGTGACTGAACTGGAGGCTTTTGCCCATGACGAATGGGCGAAGATACCCGTAGATCGCTGCAAGACACTTATGTCAAGCTATGCTTCACGTTTAAAAGCTGTTATAACTGTAAAAGGATGTTGTACTAAGTACAGAGATTGAATGTCACTTGGGGGTTGAATACAACTGATAATGATGTGAGCACAGAAAAGACATTTGTGGTTATTTCATTATAAATGTTATGTTATATTTGTCTGATCTACACGTGCCTCTTTGATTTAATTGTAAGCAAGATGACTGAATGATCAAAATCAATGTCAAACTGGCCAAAACACTCAATTTCAGTGGGGGTTGAATAATTTTGAACACAACTGTAGGCTTGTGCACCGATTTTTTTTCGGTTCGATTCGGTTCGGTTCGTTCGGATTTTGAAAATTTTCATTTCGACTCGTTTCGGCCGATTTTCGTTTCGGTTCGTTTTTCGTATCTACTTTTTTTTCGGGATTTCGGAAATTTTCGTGTTTTTCGGAACGTCTGTTCTCCTCATTTTAAAGTGTCTATTCGTTTTGACATAAACTAATGGTTTTTCGGATACGATAATTATACGATACGATACGATAATTATACGATACGATTATTCTGCCGATACGATAATTCTGCCATTGAGATTTTCTCATGTTTTACAAGAAGGATACATTGAGATTTCTCATGTTTTACAAGAAGGATACATTGAGATTTCTCATGTTTTACAAGAAGGATACATTGAGATTTCTCATGTTTTACAAGAAGGATACATTGAGATTTCTCTGATTTTCCAGGAAGGATACATTAAGATGTGAATGATACAAAACTTAATTACAGAATCAGCGATATAAATACGATGTCCGAAATTACTGAAATGGAACCGAAATCAGGAATGGAGCCGAAATCACAAATGGAATGAAAATGAATTTCGATTTTACACATTTCTAGTCCATTCGAAAATTCCGAAAAGTTTTCGTTTTGGCACGAAACTTCGTTCGGATCTGCCGTTTTCGGATCTTAAAATATTCGTAAAATCTTCCGAATCCGAATGCATGAATCGGGAAATTTCGTGAAAATTCCGAAATTCTGAAACTCAAAACGCACATCCCTAGAAACAACATACCTCTGTAGAGTACAATTCAGTATTTCTACCAAACCATTGACTTGGGGATGATAAGCGGATGTGTAGCTTCTTTTGATTTTTAGCAATGTACAAAGCTCCTTGTTGATCTAAAATACAGGGTGTGATTAGGGGAAGTAAAAAAGGTGCAAAGTATGAAAATTACATACCAATGCTGTATTTGAAGTACAATATTACAATTTTCTAAAACTACATTAATTTTATATGTAAAGAGACATATTCACAAATCAGAAGAGGAAACCAGTGCCTACGCACACGTAAACATGAGGTGAGCCATGCTAGTGCCTACTTAGCATAATTGCCAGAAGTATCAGAATACATTCTGAATAAGGCTTAGATTTTTTTTGTGCTCTTTGATCACTTGTAGGAAATAGAGGGAGCTTTGCTTTGAATCTGTATTTAAGTACTGTATTTCTCTACCAGCTGCTGTAAGTGGCAGGAGAGGACACTTGAAATGATGCTCTGTATTCAGGTCTATCTTGCAAAAATAAAAATAATTTTTGCCAGACAGAAGTTATTTTTTGTTACGCTAGTGGTATTTTCCAACATCCTACAGACAAAAATCAAAACCAGACATTTAACGCTTATTTTTCTTCATAAGCACAGTAACAGTTTTTAAATGAAATATTGTAATGCAAAAATATAAAATAGCAAAGAAAGACTAAGCGATAAAACGTTAAAGTACCTGATTGAGAAACTCTGTGCCCTGGTCAGTAAGAATCCTTTTGGGTGCACCAAATTGAAAATAAAGTTTAAGGAGGCAACTTGCCACTTCTTTAACAGATTTAGTTTTTAAAGGGAATGCCATAGACGATTTTGTGTAATATTCTATAAGTGTGTATATATATTGATTGCCAGTCTTCGTTTCGCTCAATTTCCCAGTAAGGTCCATGCGCACGAGGTTCCATGGTCGGGTCACCTATACAACGCAAACTGCTAAATTAGACAGATGCTTAATAACAGTATTGCATTTCTCTATTCACTGAAATACTGGATAGATTACACATTTTTTCAATTATGTACTACATGATTGAAGTATGTAAATAGTTACATACCTAGTGAAATTATTCAGATGAATAGGGAATCAATGGACATATTGCAACAGAATAGTCCAGCACTGAGCATGCATGGCCTGTTCTACATCATGATTAATGGTAGATCATGCAAGTGACACCAGATTCGATAAAAATAAAATAAAAAAACACAACAGATAAGGGGTTATTCAGAGAGAGATGATCTGGCCTGAAATGTCACCAAACAGTGAATTTCCCCGTAAGGTGACATTTCGGGGCCATCAGCTATTCAGAGAGCAGGCAGTTCACCATATTTGGTGTACTGCCAGCCAGTACGGTGCCTGTTCGAAGGCAGTGAAATCCCCATAGAGAAGCAATGGTTAATCTATACAGAGAACACCGAACGGCAGTGAAAAGTTGCCGAAATGCCCTGCCGTTCAGTGGTTTCATTAGACAGGTTTATAGTCAGGCGAATCCTGTTGGGAAGGGGTTATACAAAATAGGAACAAAGGTATATAAGAAAAGTTGACTCAATAGTCAATGATTAAGATTAGGGATGAGCTGTTCGATTCGGACGGTTCGGGTGTTCGCCACATGTTCAACCACAATGCACCACAATGGACCACAATGCACTTTCCCACTGGCCTGAAGCTCGTAATTGGCTACAGCCTTGCACCTGACCACAGGTCTGGTGCAAGACCGGTTCAACACTATGCCAATCACGGCTCAGAGTCCTTATTGGGCAAATTTTGCCCAATCATGGGCTCACAGAGCTAAGTCCCGCAGCACACTATATAAGGTTTCCACGCAGCGCTTCTGCACGCATTTGAGAGGAGATTTCATAGGAGATAGTTGTTGTGTGTTCTTACTGCCGGTCTGCCACGCTACTGGGGGGGTCTGGGGGTCTCATTTCTACCAAATATCTGGGAATTGAGGTGATGTGTGTCTTGTCACTGCCAGCAAGTATTTTGGGGATCACAAATTTCTACAAAACATTTGGGAATTGAGGTGATCTGTGTCTTGTCACTGCCAGCAAGTATTTTGGGGGTCACAAATTTCTACAAAACATTTGGGAATTGAGGTGATGTGTGTCTTGTCACTGCCAGCAAGTATTTTGGGGATCACAAATTTCTACAAAACATTTGGGAATTGAGGTGATCTGTGTCTTGTCACACAGCCAGTACCACGCAGTATTTTGAGGGTCACAAATTTCTACAAAACATTTGGGAATTGAGGTGATGTGTGTCTTGTCACTGCCAGCAAGTATTTTGGGGGTCACAAATTTCTACAAAACATTGGGAATTGAGGAATCTACAAAACGGAATCTGTGTCTTGTCACACAGCCAGTACCACGCAGTATTTTGGGAGTCACAAATTTCTACAAAACATTTGGGAATTGAGGTGATCTGTGTCTTGTCACTGCCAGCAAGTACCACGCAGTATTTTGAGGGTCACAAATTTCTACAAAACATTTGGGAATTGAGGTGATGTGTGTCTTGTCACTGCCAGCAAGTATTTTGGGGGTCACAAATTTCTACAAAACATTTGGGAATTGAGGTGATCTGTGTCTTGTCACTGCCAGCAAGTATTTTGGGGGTCACAAATTTCTACAAAACATTTGGGAATTGAGGTGATCTGTGTCTTGTCACACAGCCAGTACCACGCAGTATTTTGAGGGTCACAAATTTCTACAAAACATTTGGGAACTGAGGTGATGTGTGTCTTGTCACTGCCAGCAAGTATTTTGGGGGTCACAAATTTCTACAAAACATTTGGGAATTGAGGTGATCTGTGTCTTGTCACACAGCCAGTACCACGCAGTATTTTGGAAGTCACAAATTTCTACATAACATTTGGGAATTGAGGTGATCTGTGTCTTGTCACTGCCAGCAAATACCACGCAGTATTTTGAGGGTCACAAATTTCTACAAAATATTTGGGAAATGTTATAATATGTGTGTTCTCACTGGCTGCCACCCATCAGGGGGTCTCACTGATTTATAGGAGGTTTCTGAGACTTGTAATCTGTGGCTTCTCACTGCCACCCATCAGGGGGTCCCATATACTTCTAGCAGATTTATGCGAATTGTAATCTGTGGCTTCTCACTGCCACCCATCAGGGAGTCTCACTGATTTATAGGAGGGAATTGTAATCTGTGTCTTGTCACTGGCTGCCAGCTATCAGGGTGTCTCACTGAGTTATACCAGAGTTCTGTAAAGAACTCTGTCTGAAAGAGCTAAAAAGACAGGCAGACACTCCCAGACACAGATAAGAGGGCAAGCAGCCCCTGTGTCGGGAGGCTGTGCCTCTGGTCGTGGTGGACGTGGTGCATCCTCTGCAGGGGCACGCTTGTCCTTTCTAACTGGTGCTGGCCATCTTCTTAAGCAGCAGCAAAAAAACTGAGGATTTGGTGGATTGGCTAACCAGGCCATCCTCATCCTCTGAGACCTCTGCCAGCCAGGCTTGTAGTGCTTTACAGTCCACCTCAGCTGCCAAAGCATCTAATGCAGCCTCCATGCCCACAGCTACTCCTGCCATAGCCTCGCTATCACACACGGAGGAGTCAGCTGAATTGTTTGACTACAATGACAGTGACATGCTGCTTGAGGATGCGCAGCAAGTACAGTGCTCTGATTCAATCTCTGAGGTTGAGGAAGGGAGTATAATCAACCTAGAGGAAGGGGGTGCCACTGATGACACACAAATAACTGGCACTCATGTTGCCCCAGCAGCTGCAGCATACTGCTGCCAAATTGGAGGAGATAGGGGGTGAAGATGACATTGATGATGAGGTCACTGACTCCACCTGGGTGCCAGATCGAACAGAGGAATCAAGTGAGGAGGAGGGGGAGGAGGAGGAGGCACAGCAAACACGAGGCACAACATCCTCTATGACCAACCGTAGCACTAGCCAGTCCAAGGCATCAGATGTCAGAGCTTCTCCGGTGCAGAGCGCTGTTGTCTCAAAGCACGCACGCAGGTACTCTGCTGTCTGCTGGGAGTTCTTTAAGAAATGTGCAGCAGACCCCACCGTTGCTATTTGTAATCTATGTCAGATGAGGCTTAAGCATGGGAAAGACAACGGACACTTGGGTACCACGTGCTTGAGGCGACATATGACCTCCTGCCACACATCCCGTTGGCGCAAAACTTTGCGTAGGTCCTCCTCTTCATCATCTGTCTCTACCCCCACTGTACAGTCATGTCCGAAATTGTTGGCACCCCAGAAATTTTTCCAGAAAATCAAGTATTTCTCACAGAAACGTATTGCAGTAACACATGTTTTGCTATACACATGTTTATTCCCTTTGTGTGTATTAGAAACAAAACAAAAAAAGGGAGGAAAAAAAGCAAATTGGACATAATGTCACACACAACTCCAAAAATGGGCTGGACAAAATTCTTGGCACCCTTAATTTAATATTTGGTTGCACACCCTTTGGAAAAAATAACTGAAATCAGTGGCTTCCTATAACCATCAATAAGCTTCTTACACCTCTTAACCGGAATTTTGGACCACTCTTCCTTTGCAAACTGCTCCAGGTCTCTCTTATTGGAAGGACGCCTTTTCCCAACATCAATTTTAAGATCTCTCCACAGGTGTTCAATGGGATTTAGATCTGGACTCATTGCTGGCCACTTCAGAACGCTCCAGCGCTTCGTTGCCATCCATTTCTGGGTGCTTTTTGACGTATGTTTGGGGTCATTGTCCTCCTGGAAGACCCAAGATCTCGGACGCAAACCCAGCTTTCTGACACTGGGCTCTACAGTGCGACCCAAAATCCTTTGGTAATCCTCAGATTACATGATGCCTTGCACACATTCAAGGCACCCAGTGCCAGAGGCAGCAAAACAACCCCAAAACATCATTGAACCTCCACCATATCTCACTGTAGGTACTGTGTTCTTTTCTTTGTAGGCCTCATTCCGTTCTCGGTAAACAGTAGAATGATGTGCTTTACCAAAAAGCTCTATCTTGGTCTCATCTGTCCACAAGACGTTTCCCCAGAAGGATTTTGGCTTACTCAAGTACATTTTGGCAAACTGTAGTCTTGCTTTTTTATGTCTCTGTCAGCAGTGGGGTCCTCCTGGGTCTCCTGCCATAGCGTTTCATTTCATTTAAATATCGACGGATAGTTTGCGCTGACACTGATTCTCCCTGAGCCTGCAGGACAGCTTGAATTTCTTTGGAACTTGTTTGGGGCTGCTTATCCACCATCCAGACTATCCTGCATTGCAACCTTTCATCAATTTTTCTCTTCCGTCCACACCCAGAGAGATTAGATACAGTGCCATGGGTTGCAAACTTCTTGAGAATGTTGCGCACTGTGGACAAAGGCAAATCTAGATCTCTGGAGATGGACTTGTAACCTTGAGATGGTTGATATTTTTCTACAATTTTGGTTCTCAAGTCCTCAGACAGTTCTCTTCTCCTCTTTCTGTTGTCCATGCTTAGTGTGGCACACACAGACACACAATGCAAAGACTAAGTGAACTTCTCTCCTTTTTATCTGCTTTCAGGTGTGATTTTTATATTGCCCACACCTGTTACTTGCCCCAGGTGAGTTTACAGGAGCATCACATGCTTGAAACAATCTTATTTATCCACAATTTTGAAAGGGTGCCAAGAATTTTGTCCAGCCCATTTTTGGAGTTTTGTGTGACATTATGTCCAATTTGCTTTTTCTACTCCATTTTTTGTTTTATTCCAATACACACAAAGGGAATAAACATGTGTATAGCAAAACATGTGTTACTGCAATACGTTTCTGTGAGAAATACTTGATTTTCTGGAAACAATTCTGGGGTGCCAACAATTTCGACCATGACTGTATGTCCTGCCATGTCATTGCCTACAACCTCCACTGACAGGGATGATGCTACAGTAATGGATGTACCAGGTCCTTCCTCACAATGTGACAGCATCCCATCAGCTGAAGATTTACGCACTCAGATTACGTTGCCGCAGCTGCTGCAGCGTAAGAAAAAATATAGTTAACCATCCTCAAGCACAGCATCTAAATGCCAGCATAGCAAAATTACTCGCATTGCAGCTGCTGCCTTTCCAGCTGGTGGACTCTGCTCCTTTCTGTGAATTTGCTGAATGTGCTGTACCACAGAGGCAGGTTCCAAAACGCCATTACTTTTCACGCAAGGCCATTCCAGCACTATACCAGCACGTGGAAGACAATGTTATCAAGTCATTGGGAAAGGCAGTCAGCAGCAAGGTGCAAGTGACTTTAGACACGTGGTCCAGCAAGCATGGACAGGGTCATTACATTTCCTTCACGGCACACTGGGTAACTCTGATTGCAGCGGGGAGGGATCCAAGATGGGGCTCTGTTCTGGAGCTTGTTCATCCACCACGCCTCCAGAAAGCTGCTTGTATGAGGTCTGTCTGCTCCACCACCACCACCTCTCCCTCTTCCTCCTCCTCCTCTGTCTCTGGCGAAGTGGCAGTTAAACCGACGCCTGACAGGGTCTACGCAATGGCTCAAGCAAAAAGAATCCATACTGTGCTTGAGCTGGTTTGTTTAGGGGACAAGTGCCACACCGGGCCAGAAATTCTGTCAGCTCTGCAGGGCCAGGTGCAGAGATGGTTAACACCATGCCAGCTTCAGCTGGGAATGATCGTCTGTGATAATGGCAGCAACTTTCTCTCCGCCCTACGCAAGGGTAAATTGACGCATGTACCATGCCTAGCACACGTCCTAAATCTAGTGGTACAGCGTTTCCTAACCAAGTACCCAGGGCTGGCAGAGCTTCTCAGCCAGGCCAGAAAAGTCTGCAGCCACTTCAGACGGTCATTCCCAGCAAGCGTTCACCTGGCAGAAATTCAAAGAGAATTCCACCTTCCCACAAACCGACTGATCTGTGACATGCCCACCAGGTGGAACTCGACATTAGCAATGATGCAGCGTCTGCACAAGCAGCAGAGGGCCTCAACGAGTACCTGTGTGAATATGGCACAAGGACAGGTTCAGGTCAACTTGTTTTTTTCCCCCCCGCTGTGGCTGATGATCAAGGATGCATGCACTGTACTGTCACCATTTGAGGAGGCAACAAGGATGGTGAGCAGGGACAGTGCATGCATCAGTGACACAATTCCTTTAGTGTTCCTGCTGGAGCACACTCTGCGGGGAATTATAGATGTGGCTCTAGAGGCAGAGCAGCGGGAGGAAGAGGAGGCCTTACCTAGCTCTGGAGGCCCCAGTCTTTCCGCAGACAGCATTCCAGCGGGTCCTACTCAGATCAGACAGGAGGAGGAGGAGGAATATTTAAGTAGTGGGGGCATTGAAGGTGGGGATTCCTCAAGGGAGGGTTTTGTGCGCCCAGAATACAAGGGCTAGTGCGTGGCTGGGAGGAGGAAGTGCACGATGGGGTCATCCTCCTCATTGACCAGGAAGACTCGGAAGCTAATGCCACCTCCAACCTACGCTGCATGGGCTCCCTTATAATGCAAAGCCTGCTAAAGGACCCCAGGATTCATGCTATCAAGGAGAGGGATCATTACTGGTTGGCAACCCTTCTTGATCCACGATACAAGGGTAAAGTTGCAGAGCTCATCCTGCCCGCACAGAGGGAGCACAGGATGAAAAAACTTGAGGACGCTCTAAAGCGACACTTGTGTAACACCTTTCCAGGCACTGGTAGGTTACCAAGTGATGACACACGTGCTTCTGAGGCTGCAGATGATCAGAGGAATAGTGGTGAAGGCCAGGGCCGCTTGACTGATGCATTTTTTAATTTTTTTAGTCCACAACGCCAAGGGACGTCAAATGTAGGCACTCATTGCGAGCGTCTTCACCATATGGTGCAGGACTAAATAGGGGCAAGGGCAGACCTGGATACGTTTCCAGCAGATGATCCACTGGCTTACTGGGTGTTGAGATTGGATCACTGGCCAGAACTTAGCCAATATACTATGCAGCTACCCTTCATCTAGCGTGCTTTCTGAAAGGACGTTCAGTGCCGCTGGAGGTTTTGTCACAGACAAAAGAGTGCATCTGTCCACCGACTCTGTAGACCGGCTGACATTTATAAAAATGAATCAGTCCTGGATCAGCAGCTATCAATCCCCTGATGCTGAAGTAATGGAATAGATCGGGGATGTCCTCTTCTGCATTCACAAAACCTCCAGCACTGAACTCTTCCACAATACCACAAAAGGGTTACGGTGTGAAGGCACTTGCTGCCTTGAAAGGCACAATATTTGGCTGCACTGATGCCTGTGCCACATTTGTATCATTTTAATTTTTTGAACCGCAGGGTCCAACCCTGCACTCTTCCACAATACTACAGAGGGGTTACTGTATGATAGTACTTGCTGGCCTGGCAGTCTGGCACCAAAAGCACAATATCTGGGTGCACTGACGCCCATTACCAGATTCATATATTTTTAATATAGGACCACATGGTCCACCCCTGCATTTTTCCACAATACCACAGAGGGGTTACTGTATGAATGCACTTGCTGGCCTGGCACCAAAAGCACAATATCTGGGTGCACTGACGCCTTTAACAGATGCATATCTTTTTAATATAGGACCGCAAGGTCCACCCATGTATTCTTCCACAATACTACAGAGGGGTTACTGTATGATAGTACGTGTAGGCCTGGCACCAAAAGCACAATATTTGGGTGCACTGCCACTGACGCCTGTATCAGATTCATATCCTCAGAGGGGTTACGGTGTGACGGCACTGTTGCCGACGCTAAAGGCCCAATTTTAAAGCACCTATTGTTACTTTCATTCAAAGCCTGCATAAGTTTCACAATAATTTAGCCAAAAAATCACTAAACTTTTCTACGTGTCCGAAAATGTCTCCTCTTTTCATACAGACTGCCGCCCCAAGCAGTTGTTTATGGATAGATTAAAGGAAAAGCATTTACCGTCTTTTGAAACGTAATTGTTTTGTTTTCAAGTGTTTCTATACATCCTAGAAATCCGCCACTTCATGGGCAGGTTATGGGGACCTCCTAGGCACGATATTTGAAGGAATTTTTAGTTTTTATTTTTAACCCTTATTTCATGGAAAACTCACTGTCCCTTTAAAAACGTTTTTTTAAAAACTTTTTGTCCTTGTTTCCTGTCCCCCAGGGCACTACCCAGACCCCCACACACGTTATATGGCAAATATCTAGCTTATATGCCCTCTTGGAGGGCACTCTAAAAATCGAATATTCAGCCCCATTGACTTGTATTGAGTTCGAGTTCGAGTTGGGATTCGAACATTTGGAAAGTTCAGGTTCGAATACGAACCGAACTCGGGGGTGTTCGGCTCATCCCTAATTAAGATAACATACAAAGTTAGGGCATTATACTCGTGCACTTTTGTGAACATGGTACATGATGCAGTGTACAACATATGAACAATGGTATGTCCAAGGCTGCTACATTAAAGAAAGTGGCCGAAAACTACAACTATGGATGAATCTGCACAGGCAATTAAAAACCATGATAAAGACTAATATTATCCTATGGACTCCTGGTGCTGATATCGGTGTCACCACTGCTGTTATTCTGCTCATAAAACGCTTGACTGGAGCTGCTGAGAAAGCAACTGCGTCATAATATGGGTGTTAAATAGAAGACGCTAATGAAAAAATGGGGGAATCAAAAGATTTCCCATTAGCATCTGCCATTTAATGACAGCATGAGAATAGGGCCCTCTAAGGGCAGCATTACAAAGCTGGTGCTAACTTAACCACAGCTGTTGTAAACTTACCAGAGACATTGGGCCACATTAAGTAGTCAATGTAATAGAGCAGCAGGAAATGCTAGCAGAATGCTTGGTTGTGTAGGGAGAGGTAGTAGCAGTAGGAAAAGGGAAGTGCTCATGCCACTGTACAGAGCACTGGTGAGACCTCACTTGGAGTACTGTGTGCAGTACTGGAGACCGTATCTCCAGAAGGATATAGACATCTTAGAGAGAGTTCAGAGAAGGGTTACTAAAATGGTGTACGGCTTGAAGGAGAAATGTTACCAGGAAAGGCTTAATGATCTTAACATGTACAGCTTGGAAAAAAGACGAGACAGAGGAGATATGATAGAAACATTTAAATACGTAAAGGGAATCCACAAGGTAGAGGAAGGGAGTATATTTAAAAGGAAACAAAATAGCAAAACAAGAGGACATAGTCTTAGATTAGAGGGGCAAAGGTTTAAAAGTAACATCAGGAAGCATTATTTTACTGAGAGGGTGGTGGATACATGGGACAGTCTTCCAGTAGAAGTGGTAGAGGCCAAAACAGTAATTGAATTTAAGCAAGCATGGGATAGGCATAAGGCTATCCTAAACAAAAGATAAATCCAGGTAAAGTATCCATGTAATTGGGCAGACTAGATGGGCCGAAAGGTTCTTATCTGCCGAAATTTTTCTATGTTTCTATGTTTCTATTACAGTCTTGTTGCCAACGTTAGTGCTCACCTGTGTGAGCATTAACGTTAGCCACGGTGTCTAACGCATATTGTAAACCGAACGCAAACGGGACCGGTTAAGTAACCCGTTTGCGTTTGGTACCTTGCGCTTTTCAGTAAGTATCCATGTGAGAGCTGGCTGCCGCTGGGGCAATATCCAGGTGAGAGCTGGGGCAAATCCATGAGCTGGGGCAATATCCATGTGAGAGCTGGGGCAAATCCATGTGAGAGCTGGGGCAAATCCATGAGCTGGGGGTATATCCATGAGCTGGGGTATATCCATGAGCTGGGGCAAATCCATGAGCTGGGGCAAATCCATGAGCTGGGGCAATATCCATGAGCTGGGGGCATTATCCATGTGTGAGCTGGGGCAAATCCATGAGCTGGGGCAAATCCATGTGAGAGCTGGGGCAAATCCATGTGTGAGCTGGGGCATATCCATGTGTGAGCTGGGGCAAATCCATGTGTGAGCTGGGGCATATCCATGTGTGAGCTGGGGCAAATCCATGAGCTGGGGCAAATCCCATGAGCTGGGGCAATATCCATGTGTGAGCTGGGGCAATATCCAGGTGTGAGCTGGGGCAATATTCATGTGTGAGCTGGGGCAATATTCATGTGTGAGCTGGGGCAATATCCATGTGTGAGCTGGGGCAATATCCATGTGTGAGCTGGGGCAATACCCATGTGTGAGCTGGGGCAATATCCATGTGAGAGCTGCAGCATATCCATGTGTGAGCTGGGGCAATATCCATGCGAGAGCTGCGGCATATCCATGGGAGAGCTGGGGCAATATCCATGTGTGAGCTGGGGCAATATCCATGTGAGAGCTGGGGCAAATCCATGTGAGAGCTGGGGCAATATTCATGTGTGAGCTGGGGCAATATCCATGTGTGAGCTGGGGCAATATCCATGTGTGAGCTGGGGCAATACCCATGTGTGAGCTGGGGCAATATCCATGTGAGAGCTGCGGCATATCCATGTGAGAGCTGGGGCAATATCCATGTGAGAGCTGCGGCATATCCATGTGTGAGCTGGGGCAATATCCATGTGAGAGCTGGGGCAATATCCATGTGAGAGCTGGGGCAATATCCATGTGTGAGCTGGGGCAATATCCATGTGAGAGCTGGGGCAATATCCATGTGAGAGCTGGGGCAATATCCATGTGAGAGTTGGCTGGGGCAATATTCATGTGAGAGCTGGGGCAATATCGATAACGTGTCCACAGGTTGGGGGGCGCACAATTCTTGGCTTGCCCCGGGTGCTGACAACCCACGCTACGCCACTGCAGCGTGGCAGCAGTAAGCACCCTCTTCATGGAGCCTCGCAAGATCCAGCAGGTCGGCGTAGTGATCTGCAGGGGGAGACTGGGGTATTTTTCCCCCCAGTCTCTCCCTGCTCCCACAGGACGGAGGAGGCGGATGGAGCCGTGGTCCTCACTGCAGGATAGGAGGTGAGTATCTCAATTTTTTTTTCCATGACAGAAAGTTAGAATTTTAATAATGACTTGGAGGCGAGTATTTGCTTCTCTTTCTTACAATTTATTTAACAGCAGCAAGAAAAGTGACACTTATAAAAAAAAGTGACCACTTAAAACAGAAAATACATATAATCAAGTCCATATTAAACGCTCCCTTAGTCCATAATCCTTTGCTGTCCTCTTCTATATAAGGCAGTGAGAACCAAAAGTATCCCTTTTTCTTGGCTGCAGAACTGGCCAAATTCAGATGAGGAGACACTTGAAACGAAGGATGAAAACCAAACGAATTCCATTCAGACGAAGGGAGAAGTGAAGTCACTCAGAAGGCTGGCTGGAAGGAAACAAACATGACCAAGGCATTAAACAAGGTTATGCAACTGATGTTCATAACCAAGGACGGAACAGAACCAATGCGACTAGGGTAAAGTCTTTGAGTAATCATGGATAAAAACCCGTGACAAAATACAATCGGAAGAAGCATAACAGACTATATTAATCTTTATTGACAGTCATGTGAAGTACAATAATACATACAGTAGGGCAGGATGCGGCGGGAAATACTCGCCTCCGAGTCATTATTAAAATTCTAACTTTCTGTCATGGAATAGGAAAATTTTGTAATTTTAAGTCATGGACTCGGAGGCTCCTATTTGCCCTTTTAAAGCCCTTCTAGAATCGGAGTAGTCCAATGTGGAATGGGTTTTAGATAGTAGTTGCATAGGGTGGATTCCCAGGACCAATCTTAGATCTTCCATACGACAACCCAAGGAGACTGTTGAGGAAGCCATGGCACTCCGGGTAGAGTGTGCTCCGAAGTGAGAAATATCAATTCCAGCTAAATCCATGAGCCATTTCATCCATCGTGCTAAAGATGCAGAGTTTACTGGGTTATGAGGATGTCTGAATGATAGGAACAGGGGTGATACACCTGGAGATCGGAAACTCAAAGTTCGGGTCTCATATTCTTGAAGACAACGAACTGGACATAATAGTAAGTGATTAGGTATATTAGGGTAAAACACTGAAACAATAGACGTTTTTGTTCGCCTTGAAACATTAAACTCGACTCCCTCAGGGGTGAAAGAACGTGACGGGTAATCTAAGGCACGTACGTCCCCTACACGTTTGCAAGAAACTAGGCATAAAAGCATCACTAGTTCTGCTGATAACTGATGTAGGAACAAATCTGTATTATCTGGCCAAGTTTCTATGAAACGTAATATCACCGAGACATCCCACATAGAGAAGTACCGATCGGTGGGAGGTCTAGATAGCCTTTAATAGACGACAAACCAATTGGTGGTGACCCACCGGGACTCCCTGAAAACCTACATGTGAGGACGAGATAGCCAATCTAACTACATTGATGGAGCGATATGCCCTACCCTCATGAAACAAATCGGAAAGATATTCTAAAACCGAGGTCACAGGTGCCGAAAAGGGATCCACTTGTCCCAAGCATCAGCTAATCCAAGCTTGCCAGGCCAATCCATAGGAAGAACGTGTTCCTGGAGCCCAAGCTTCCATGAGCAAGGTTCTAGTTCTGATCGAAATTCCTGGGAGAGAATTAATTCCCCCGAAACTAACCATGCTACTAGACGGTATTGACCCTGACGAAATAAGGGATGTGACTGCCCTTTCCTGTTCAGCAGTAACTCTGGATGGGCTGGAAGGAGACAAGGGAAGTCTATCGAGAGTTCTAATAGGGAGGGAAACCATGGCTGACCTCTCCAGAGTGGTGTGATCAATATTATTGTGACTTGTTGAGATTGCAGATGAGATATTGTGCATGGTATCATGGCAAATGGGGGAAATGCGTAATGCCGTGCTTTCGGCCAACGTTGGAGAAACGCATCTGTCGCTAGAGCTTCTGGGTCTGGGCGCCAACTGTAAAATCTTGGTCTCTGAGTGTTCAGCCTGGATGCGAAGAGGTCTATGTCCAGTGGACACCAAAGAGAGACAAGTCTGTCGTAAATCGCCGAGAGCAGTCTCCAATCCCCAGAATCGTCCGTATGCCTGGAATTCCAATCTGCTATGGTGTTTGTGAGTCCCGGAATGAACTGGGCTGTTACTGTTAGGTCGTTGGGAAAAAAGTGATACCAGAACTTTGATGCCACGGCTGTGAGTAATTCTGATCTTGGGCTTCCTAATCAGTTGATACTGTGAACTGCGGATAGGTTGTCCATCTTGAGGAGGATGGAGAGCTTCTGGTGATCCTTGGCAAAACACTGGACAGCAAAGAGACCCGCCAGGAGCTCTAGGCAGTTGATATGAAGTGACCTCCATCGCCGACCAGCAACCCCCTGTCTCCATGGAGCCGCATCTCGCTCCCCAACCTGTGTGGCAGGCATCCGACTCCATAATGATGGTGGGAGTCAGAGGGATTAGGGGTTTCCCATTCCAAAATTGGAGGTTCTGGATCCACCACTCGAGATCCATACGGGCATTGTTGGAAAGAGTCATCATCGCCGAGTAGGGGATTTGCTTGCGGAGAAAATGGGCCTTCCAAGCGTTGGAGGGCCCGATAGTGTAATGGAGCGGGGAAACTGCTAATTGAGTGGCGGCAAGGAGACCGATCATTCTGGCTAGACAGCGTAATGTGATCTGATCTTTCCGAAGCAGAGTCCGAGCTTCCTTGGGAATCAATACCATCTTCATTGGAGGTAGACTCAGACATTGCATCCGAATTGACCATGAGGCCCAGAAATTCCAGGTAGCGGGATGGTACCATCTGCGATTTCTCTGTGTTGATAAAGAAACCCAGGTTTTGAAGCGTGTCCGATGTCCACTGAAGGTGAGTGAGAAGAAGCGACATGGATTCCGCCATCAACAGGATATCGTCTAGATAGATCACTAGACAAACACCTCTTTCCTGAAGGATTGTCACCACTGGTCGTAGCAGTTTTGTGAAACACCATGGAGCTGATGAGACAGAACGGTAGGCAAACGAATCTCCACATCGACTCCCGCCATTTGAAATGAAGGAAATCTCTGGTGGATGGAGCCATCAGCACTGACAGGTATGCATCCCTCAGGTCTATCTTGGCAAGCCAATCCCCCTGATTTAGTATGTCTTTTAATGTGTGAAAGCCCTCCATCTTGAAGTGGAGATATTGGACATGTGAATTGAGGTCGCGTAAGTTTATAACTGGTCTTTGACCTCCCCCTTTTTTCGGGACTAGAAATACATTGCTGACGAAACCGTCCAATTCTATGGGGGCTTGCTCTATAGCCTGTTTCTGGTACAGTTCCTCCACTTCCTTGTCCACCAACAGTGCTCCCTCTGCTGATAAGTGGAGAGGAGGTGGAGGATTCTCTTGTGACGGCTGGGATATGAATTTTATTTTGAAACCCTGTACAGTGTCCAAGAACCATTGATCTGATGTCAGTGTCTGCCAGTTGTGTAGGAAAAGTATGATACGACCCCCGACTTTCCCTCCCTGGATGTGAAATGGGAGAGGGCAGGGAGCCTACCTTGTCGACGACTGCCACGGAAGGAACCTCTGGATCCTCTGAAGGCATGAGCACGCCAGGGGCGGGTGCGGGGGACGACGACTCTGATCCTGGATAGTCGTTATTGGGGCTGGAGAAGGACTGTGATTGAACAGTTCCTTCCTTGAGGGCCGGCAGAGCGCTCCCTGTATCCACCGGTCTGTACAAAAACATGCCCATGAAAAACCTTCTTTAAAGAAGTGGACACTCTGTCAATGTTGGTGAAGGAATTGGCATGTGTGCCCATATTTTTTACATAATCCGCACCAAAAAGAAGGCCCTGTGCGGAACTGCCTAAATCTGTGTCAGTGATGGCTGAAAATTGTGGATCTATTTTAGAAAGAATTGACTTTCGCTCAGCAGCAAGAGCTGCATTGGCGTTTCAAAAAAAAAAAAGAAGGGCCCTTTGGACCCAATTTCGTACCAGGAGAGGGTTAAGTGTAGTTTCATTTTCTTTAGCCTCTTCCGTTGCCTCAAATAGTTTTACTAGGGGACCCAGCATATCTAGATATTTATCCTCACAGGATCGCAAGGCAAACATCAAGGCCCGCTTTTGGTGACCAACCACGTTTTACTATAATGTCAACCATCGTGGGGTCTACAACAGGGGTGACACATGTTTTGCCCTTAGTAGTTTGGCGCGGGCATTCAGCCTTCATACTTTGGCGGGTAGCCTTATCAAGCGGTTTTTGCACATGGGCATCAACCCATCTTTCAACATGTGGCCTTGGGGTCTGTCATGTTTCACATGACTTGTGATATGCCTTTAAGAATTGCACATGTCTTATCTACCCCTGGGTTTCTCTCCTCCCCTCCTCATGGTGCAGGGATTTCCTGTCCAGATAGCTCCACCCTTGTTCTCTTCCCAGTAATCCTTTGCAAGCCTTATGGACTCAGATTCGCTATGATTTTTTGACCTATCCGATGTATATTGTTGTGGATTTTCTACAGTTTTGGAATAAAACTTCAACAGATCTTCAAGGTGTCATCTGGATTGAGTCACTGTCTGTAATTCATCTAAAACTGGGAGTTATTGCCATCTCATCACAACAGTAAGGTAAGAGATCACATTCTCAGTGCTTTGGTGGAGAAACAGAACAGTCAAAAAATCATATATAATCAGTCAGAAGATCTTAGAAATATCAGCTAAAAGATCAAGAAAGATCAGTCAGACATCCTCCATAGGATCCTTGCTAGCTCTGGATACACAGGGAGACGCTGTAGGGACACTGGAAATAGCTTCACACAGTGCAGCCATTACCATAAGCCTGTATGTGCCTGCAAGCAAGTCCCAGCATAGCATTCAACAGTGTCAGGATATTAGTGCTGTGAATCTTCAATACATCTGTGTCTTACAGTTTATCCAGTGCATCTGTACACTACAACCAGTTTATTACTCTGTATGCATTGCAAATGATTTGACTGTGAAATCTTGTCAGAAAGTAAAAACAAATCTTTCTTCAACGATTGCCTAGAAATCCTAGCTGAGCTGACCAAAATTGATACATATCTCTGCTGCTATAGAACTATATCATTAACCCTCTCCTTGTCAGCAAAATGTTCCAGCAAATCAACATGCAATCTGACACACTACCAGACTCAGAAATCCTTTCAGATCAGGAATTAAACCCTGAAGCAAGAGAAAAAAGATTAACGAAACCAAACTGGAAAGTACAAGAAAATCTTGAAGCTGACTCAAAAAAGTTGCTGTCTCATACGAATGATCTATGGTGTACTAATGTCAAATGCATGTCAGCTCTCTCTCAACCATGTCATGATGCATTACAACTAGAGAGCACTATTAAACAATTAGATGTCGCTTATCAGAATTATCAAAGACTGTGTGTTAAATATATTCATCTCTTAAAGCAGTACAACACTAAAGTGTCACTGGAAGAACTAAAGAGATTCAATGAGCTCCATCTAGAAAGAGACAATTTAGTGCTGCAAACAAAGACAAAAGCAGAAGTAAGAATCGCACAGCTCCATGAATCCAGATCTCACCGCTCTGCATCCAGCAGACACTCCTCAAGGTCTTCCAAATCCCTACAATCAAGGTCTTCCACACTCAGTCAACAACTCATAAAGGCCCGTGCTGATGCTGAAGCTTGTAAAATTCAGGCAGCCTTCGCCAAAAAGAAAACAGAAATGGGAGCTGAAGCCGCACGCATGGAGGCTGAAGCCTCACGCCAGAAGGCAGAAATGGGAGCTAAAGCCGCACGCATGGAGGCTGAAGCCGCATGCCAGAAGGCAGAAATGGGAGCTGAAGCCGCACGCATGGAGGTTGAAGCCGCACGCCAGAAGGCAGAAATGGGAGTTGAAGCCGCACGCATGGAGGTTGAAGCCGCATGCCAGAAGGCAGAAATGGGAGCTGAAGCCGCACGCATGGAAGCTGAAGCCGCACGCATGGAGGTTGAAGCCGCACGCCAGAAGGCAGAAATGGGAGCTGAAGCCGCACACATGGAGACTGAAGCTGCACGCCAGAAGGCAGAAATGGGAGCTGAAGCCGCACGCATGGAAGTTGAAGCCGCATGCATGGAAGCTGAAGCCGAACGCATGGAGGCTGAAGCTGCACACCAGAAGGCAGAAATGGAAGCTGAAGCCACACGCAAGGAAGCTGAAGCCACACACTACAAAGTGGAAATGGAACTTTTGGAAAAACAATGTGAACATGCCACGGCCATGGCAAGATTAAACGTTTTAGAACAGGCTGCTAGTGAAAGTGAAAGAGACAACAGTAGCAGCAGACACTCTGCTGTGCCTTATGCCTCAGATTCTTCACATTCCTCTCCAGAACGTCAGCTCCCTGTCACAGCAACCAAAGCACTCAACCAAGGTCTGTACTCCAAGACAATTTGCGTTCATATCTTCCAGTACACCAGACTGTAGCATCTCAGCAAGCAGTGGAAAATAGCATGCACATAATAAACTATCCACCTTACCTTGACATCAGCCAAGTACCTACTAGCAAGCACACTGCTCCACAGCTACAAACCAACATGCCAATAAACTTTAAACCAGTTCCAGTGTTGAATGCCCCAGCACCAACATATGTTCCCAAGTCACCTGCAGTCATGCATCCAAAGTCTGAAAACACGGACATGTCGCAGTTTGCTAAATACATGCTTCACAGAGACACAAAGACAGGCCTCACCAAGTTTGATGACAAGCCTGAAAATTACAGAGGATGGAAATCCACCTTTAAAGCCACAATGAGTGACCTAGACATCACTGCTACAGAAGAATTAGATCTGCTCATCAGATGGCTAGGTCCCCAGTCTACTGAACGCATCAAGAGGCTCAAAGCGGTTCAAATTGACAACCCTGCTGCAGGCCTTAATGCTGCTTGGGACAGACTTGAACGTACCTTTGGCAGTCCAGAAGCCATTGAAGATGCCTTATTCAAAAGATTGCACAGCTTCCCAAGGATTTCCGCTAGAGAGAATTTAAGGTTTCAAGAACTCAGCGATGTTTTATTAGAGCTTCAACTCGCTAAAGCTGACATCCGCTTACCTGGTCTCAGTTACCTTGACACCCCTCGTGGCATCAACCCTATTGTTCTCAAGCTACTGTATGGCCTTCAAGAAAATTGGGCAGCGATTGGATCAAAATACAAGGAAAAACATCAAGTTGCCTTTCCTCCTTTTTCCTACTTCTGTGAGTTCATCAAAAGAATTGCAGGCACAAAGAATGACCCAAGTTTCTCCTATGGTGACAGTAACCATCTCAGTTCACCCCCTCCAAGACCTACAAACACACGTATGACACACAGAGACCATCGTGGACCAGTGTCAGTGAAAAGGACCACTGTTCTACCTGCACCTGCTACAGTTCTTGAAAAGACTGAACAAAACAAGAACATTGAGAACCCAAATCGCCAATGTCCTATACATAACAAACCGCATCCACTTAAGAAATGTATTGGCTTCAGAAAGAAAACCCTACAAGAACGTAAAGAACTTTTAAAGAAATTTGGGGTCTGCTACAAATGCTGCGCCTCCACAGAACACTTTGCAAAGGACTGTAAAGCTATCATTAAATGCATAGAGTGTGACAGCGATGATCATGTACAAGCTCTTCATCCATATCCGCACAACTTTACTAAGCCCACAAACAATCCTCCTGAGGCAAAGCAAGCCGGGGAGCGCACAGATCAAGCAGCACCTTCTACCTTAGTGTTCTCTTCATGTACGGAAGTCTGGAGAAGGACTGTGACAAATCCTGCGCGAAGATATGTTTGGTTAGTGTATACCCAAGAGGTCAACCTGAAAAGGCCATAAGACTGTATACCATTCTGGATGATCAGAGTAACAGATCTCTTGCAACAACCCAATTTTTTTAACTTTTCAACATAAAAGACAATGCTCTACCGTATACCCTAACTACTTGCACCGGCACTACAGAAGTCTTAGGTAGGAGAGCCAGCGGTCTTGTGGTTGCTCCTCTGAACGACAATGCGGAAATACCTTTGCCCACTAGAACAAAGTGCAACCAGATTCCAAGCAACAAAGAGGAGATCCCTACTCCTGAAGCTGCCTTACACCATTCTCACTTGAAGGACATAGCCTGCCAAATACCAGCCCTCGACGGAAGTGCTGATATCCTGCTGTTGCTCGGCCGAGACATCTTAAGGGTGCACAAAGTTCGTCAACAAATCAACGGTCCACATGATGCTCCATATGCTCAGTGTCTGGATCTAAGCTGGTTCATCATAGGCAATGTTTGTCGAGACAAACGCAGAGAATCTTACTCAGTTTCTTCCATTAAAACACACGTCCTGCCGAATGGACGGACTTCTTGTTCTGCACAACCACCACACCAATATCATGTGAAGGAAAGACTGCTTCATAAGAGCGCACAACGACACATCATTCAGGGCGAAGAGAAAGCTCTTAATTTCTGGGATGACAACATCGGCAACACAGTGTTTGAGGTAACATCTAAAGACAATGAGTTGGGCAGCTACCATGGAAGACAAAGAATTCCTGAAAACCATGAGTAAAGAGTTCCACCAAGATGATTCCAACAGCTGGGTAGCACCTCTACCATTCCGTACTCCAAGAAAGAGACTAGCAAACAACAGAGAACATGCAGAAGCACGGTTTACTTCTTTACAACGCAGTTTGAATCGGAAACCTGAGATGAAAAGATACTTTGTGGACTTTATGCAGAAAGTGTTTGAGAGAGATCATGCTGAGCCTGCACCTCCGCTTAAGGAAGAAGAAGAATGCTGGTATCTTCCATGCTTTGGTGTCTATCATCCTCGCAAGCCTGATCAGATTAGGGTGGTCTTCGACTCAAGTGCTCAACATGAAGCTGTCTCCCTCAATGACAGTCTTCTCACTGGGCCTAATCTGAACAACAACCTCATAGGAGTTTTACTTCGCGTCAGACAAGAACAAATTGCTATTATGGCTGACATTCAGCAAATGTTCCACTGTTTCATCGTCCGTGAAGACAACAGAAACTTCCTCAGGTTCCGATGGTATCGCAGTAATGATGTCAATGATGAAGTCATAGACTACCGGATGAAGGTACATGTTTTCGGTTATAGTCCTTCTCCCACAGTAGCAATTTATGGAATGAGGAAAACGGTTCAAGAAGGAGAGAAAGAATTTGGGTTTGATGCACGACAGTTCGTCGAAAAGAACTTCTATGTAGACGACGGACTCATCTCTCTGCCTACTGTCGTGATCCACCTGGGGTACTGTCAGGGATCACATATCCTGAAACCTGGCAGCCCCTTTAAGTCATGCTCAACACAGGTTCCTATGGAATTGGCTGTAACCTGTGCACACAGAGACTACAGGTTCTCCTAATGTCTCTTAATGGGGCCTCCTTAAAAGGAGGTCACACCCTCTGATCTGGACTTCCTCATTGAAGTTGGAACTCTGAACAATACAGACCTGTGTCCTACTTGCTCCTTGTTCCTGTACCCCTTGGATCCCTATCTGCTGGATTTACCTTCTGTACCCATCTGGATACCCTCCTGTGAACCATTTCCTCCTCTACTATACCGGTAACCCCATTCACTTGCTACCAGTTCCCCTATTGGATTTACGTGTATGACCCCTGGCTATGGACTTCTGATGTATCTATGATCTGTATCCCACGACTTTTGCTTGAAAACCTGACTACGAGATTGCCTCACCCTATACCTGGATACCTTGCCATGGACATTATCATTTATCTGTTTATTTAATATTCTGTTTTCTATTCAGTATCTGCCACCCTATTTAGTTGTACGAATTTTCAGTTTCCTCCTGTGTCTCCTAGTTTTCATCCTGTTTAATCCTTTTTCCTTTTCGTTCTGCTCATTACCTCCCTCTATCTTAGCCATCCATCTTTATTCATTTACTTCTGTTGATTTGTTTATTATAATAAATATCTTGTTTGACCCCCTCAACCTGCATAGTTCATTATAGCTCACTGCAAACTGGGCACACACCTGCAATCCATGCAGAGTTCACATGACACCTACAGAAGAAGAAGCTAATGACCTTCTCACTAGATCCCAGAACATGCTTGCCACTGCAAACCTCAGACATCACAAAATCATTTCGAACAGCGACAAGGCCATGAGAGCCTTTCCCTCTGACTACTCTGCCAGTGTGAAGAAATTCCAACTAGTATCTGACCTTTCCGTTACATAGTGCAGTCTTAGATTGCTTTGGAACGTTACGCAAGACACGTTCACGTTACACGTATCAGCCTGTGACAAGCCCTTCACAAAGCAATACATACACAATCAGACAAGACAGTTCCACTTGTCTGTCGGCAACAGAATGGAACATATAAGAAAGTTCTCTACACCTGAACAATGGCACTATGTGTCCACTAACTTCAACCCTGCTGATCGAGGGACTCGCGCAGTACCTGCTACTGCATTTCTGGACACATTATGGCTATCCCCACCAATACTCTTGAATGAAGAACTCATCTCAAGTTCTACAGATTTTACCTTTGAACTGTTTGAACCGGAATCTGATAAAGAACTTAGAGCCGTTACGGTTACACTCAACACCTCTGTGAAGGAAAGGGTAAGGCTGAGTCCTCACCGTTTTGAACGCCTTTCTATGTGGTCTTCTGTTGTAAGAGCCATTGCACGCCTTATTCACATTGCTCTTCAGTTTACAAACAGCTCTGACACGAACAAACAATGTCACAAGCGGCACATCTGTAAAGGCCCCCCCCCAATTCAGGAGGCCTCTCGACCAGAAAAGATACTGAACTTCTTGAATGACAACAAGTGTAAATGGGAATTCAACCCACCTCACTCCTTTCACATGGGAGGCTCTTGGGAATGCAAGATTGGAGTTACAAGAAAATTCCTAGACTGGTACTGGACCAGAAAACTTTACAACTTCATGAAAGAAGATTCTCCACACTTTACTTCAGGCCTATAAAGGAACTTGTAGTCCTTCTGCCCAAAGAGGAAGACAAATCTCTCAAGTCATCAATTTGATTCAAAGAGAGGTAAGAAGGATTGGTGCATGTTGCTGCCTGCCCCTCTGAAGATGGACTCACTGACTGTTCTTGTCACAGCCTGGACCATCAAGATCAAGATCTGCAAAAATTGTTAATGTTTGCATTATTTTCTCTTGTTCTTCCCATTCCCTCTTGTTTTTCAGATGTTCCTGGAAAAGAATCTTCACTTATTGGTTTTGAACTTTAGTCAAAGTTATTTAATTATAGAAATCATAGATTTCGATGGGGAGTGTCATGTTTCACATGACTTGTGATATGCCTTTAAGAATTGCACATGTCTTATCTACCCCTGGGTTTCTCTCCTCCCCTCCTCATGGTGCAGGGATTTCCTGTCCAGATAGCTCCACCCTTGTTCTCTTCCCAGTAATCCTTTGCAAGCCTTATGGACTCAGATTCGCTATGATTTTTTGACCTATCCGATGTATATTGTTGTGGATTTTCTACAGTTTTGGAATAAAACTTCAACAGATCTTTAAGGTGTCATCTGGATTGAGTCACTGTCACTGTAATTCATCTAAGACTGGGAGTTATTGCCATCTCATCACAACAGTAAGGTAAGAGATCACATTCTCAGTGCTCTGGTGGAGAAACAGAGCAGGGTCCACGCGGTGGACTGAGGGTGGGTTAGATCCTCGGGGCAGAAAAGAGGATCACCCTGGGGGTCATAAATAACATCCTCGTCCTCGTCATAATAATAGCAAGGCCCTTCAGGGTCCTCATTATACCAGAGGTCGTCCTCAGGTGCATGTATGATTAGTTCATCATTAGATTGTGGGTCACCGCTACGTGGTTCTACGACCACTAATTCAGTCCCTGTAACCTCTGCAGGATTTCATTTTACTTTTTTAGGGACAGTCACCAAATGCGCCCGGCGTTCTTGGGCTCTTTTCCGAGGTGGGGGGCTCGGTATCAGTATGTGGCAGTGTTACGGGGTTGCCAGCCCCTCCATGTAGGTGCTTGGTTTTTCACACCACTTTCTTTCCCGGTATGCGGGTAGGTATAGCGTCTTTTGAGGTATGTTGCTTGGTGGCTGGGAGGCCTGAGGGTTCGGCGGGAAGAGCTTGGGAAGGTAGAGGTTTTATAATAGAAATTACCTCTAAGGAACAGTGCAGGTCAAGGGATAATTCAGCCACCGCTGTTTTTACTACGGTATTAATGGAGGCTTGTATTGAAGTGTCAATTGTGGGAGTTAAAGTAGGTGGGGATGGGTCCAGGGCCTGGGGTTGGAGTGACTCTAAAGCCTCCTCAAAAACTGGTTTATTTTATGTGGCTTGTCCTCGGAGCCAGAGTCTCCAGAGGACATGGGGGAATGGCAGGCATCTTGTTTTTGTGGCATAGTAAATAAAATGAGCATACAGCAGCTGAAAACAGAAAATCCTGTCAGGAAAACCTGTGCGAGATTCCAGTCATAAAGGCGTATCCCTCCGCGGCATGTAGATCCAGCCGCGAGCAGAGGGAGGCGCGCACTAGTGAGAAAATGGGGGCGGCAAAAAAAATGGCACGAAAATACAGAAACCAATACCGCGGCTCCGTTCAGCAAAACGGAACCGCGACAAAGATAAATAAGTGAAGGGGCAGCCCCAAGGTGTGAGCCGGGACCACCCCAAGCAAAACAAGCGAGTTGATATAAAACTTTGCACAGAGCTACACGGAGGTACTTATCTGCAGGCTGCAGCAGCAAGAAAGAGGAATACTTCCGGTTCTCACTGCCTTATATAGAAGAGGACAGCAAAGGATTATGGACTAAGGGAGCGTTTAATATGGACTTGATTATATGTATTTTCTGTTTTAAAAATGGTCACTTTTTTTTATAAGTGTCACTTTTCTTGCTGCTGTTAAATAAATTGTAAGAAAGAAAAGCAAATAGGAGCCTCCAAGTCCATGACTTAAAATTAACTCTTTGCGCTCCCTTAACATGGTGAGCCCAAAGTACAGTAACCTCGTCCAGAACAGCGCAAGATACCAAACGGTTACAGGTTTCTTAACCCGTTAGCATTTGGATTGTAATATGGTGGGGCCACCAGGGCTAACGTTAATGCTCACTCAGGTGAGCGCTAATGTTAGCACCAAGTATGTAATGTAGCCCTCTATGGGGGGGGGGGCGCTTGTTGAAAAAACTTGAGAACCCGTTTCTGTATTCTTAAAAGAAAATACGCGATTTTTGTTAAATAGAAAAAAACATTTTTTTTCAGCAGTGCAACATCATTGTTCACATTATAATTGAAAGGCAACAATAGTGCTGCAAAAGTAAACTAAATAAAAATGGCTTTTTAAAAATATCTTTAATTTTTTTTATAGTTTTTTTTAAAACTTAACATGGTCATGTTTTGTTATCATTTGGAAAGGCCATGCTCTAGCCTTTCCAATGATACCAAATATGCCCCTCTAGCTGCCACCAATTGGGAGATAGGGGGGGTCCTTTGGACCACTGTCTCCACCGTGGAGTTTCCATAGGAATACTCCTTGGCAGCTGGGGTTTATTCCCTAACTGACATCATCACGTTGAAACGCAATGTTAGTGGGAGACACCTCTGCGAGCAGTCCTTGAGCCTTTGTTGATTGGAACCGAATTGCGGACCAGCGACTAACCCCGCTAACCCTCGGCGAGGACCCCCCCCCCCCCTTCAGCACTTCCCCTGCTCTGGGGAGGAGAGGGTGCCTGAACTGGCGTCAGTGCGCCAGGAGAGGTATAAAACCAGAGGACTGACCTCTGTGGGACGCCGGAGAGACACACATAAGTATCTGGGTATGCAGGCGGGCCTATGTTGGAATATAATCCAAGGGGATGGATTGCAGCGAAAACAATTGTAGCGCTCACTCCCAGAGGAGCCGCTGAAATTGAACCACGGGTCAGTCTCCCCGCACTAGGGAGTAAATATACTCCGGCACCGTTGTGGATTTTTATAAATTATATAGTTTACTAGAATGAATGGCATATAATAGATAACACGGTGTTCGTAGATATATTTACAGTATTTCGTATTTCGGGAAACGCGCAGCGGAAAAAGAAATACGAGGCTTCGTATTTCGGGAAAACGCGCATCGGAGCAGAAAATATAATGCTTCGAAATTCGAGAGACGCGCAGCGGAAACAGAAATATACAATGCTTCGTAATTCGAGAAATGCGTATCGGAAAAAAGAAATAAGAAACGAATCTTTAATCCCTTTCGGAGATTAGCAAGTGAGTCCCGCACAGGTTAAGTCCCGGAATGTAAATGTGTGTGTGTGTATTGTGGTACCCGGGTACTATTCAACTGGCCAGTGAATTGCTTAAAAGGTGTCTTCGACTAGTCAAGTTGGGGCCCTGTGGGTTTTAGAAACAACAGCAGCGTGCTTTCGTTAATCACAAACGGCCTTGGAGGCCTCTCACCCATCCGCCAGATTCTTAAGGCTCCGCTGACCCAGGACGTCTCTCCGTTCAATTTTTACTGGGGTGCCGGCTACTGGATCCGTTGTCTGGCTCTCTCTGCTTCGGCCGTGACTTGTCCAGTTTACCGCCTGCTCTCCCAATCCGATCGACCTGCGGTACGCCTAACTCGGGGTCCTCCGGCTTCCTCATTAGCAGCTTGGGTAAGATGGTGGATCGCTGGGTCTCCCTCTTGTAAGGCTGAACAACCCGATCTGGGACTCTGATAGGCCGCACCTGCGCTCCGGCCTAGTCACTCCTGCGTTCTGCAGCACTGCGTCTTTTCTCACTCACTCCCTGGCGCGCTTTGCCAGCTATCTCCACGAGGCTCAGGATGTAACCCTGTCTGTCCCACCCACTTCCTGTGTCCGCCCGCAAAGCATGCCGGGAAATGTAGTCTCAATGCAAAGTTCAGTGTCTCTCATCACGCTTGTCTCCCTCCGGTGGCCAAAAATAGGTACTGCCACGACAAGGATTTAAACACAGCGCTACACAATGTTCCTTTCTTTAAGTCCCAGGAGTAGATTTCCCAGATCCTGAAGAGAACTTTCTTCCTAGGGTAACCTCAAAAAAGGAAAAACATCATCGTGCGATCTGATGTATACCACATGGATAAACCAAAGAAGCGTCAGCACACTCACGTGAAATAGAGCCTTCCTGGCTCTGGATGATGCACCTCTGGGTTATTAACGGCTACCCCGCTGGGGTGGCAACCCTGCACCACTGCCCCCACCTGATGAGACACCCCCTCCTCTTAAAATGGCCCCGGTTACCCAGGCACCAGCGGCTACTGCTGCTAAGAGGCCCAAGCAGGTGGAACAATCCCCTCCAGCAGAGGTGGATGGTGATGAGGAGGAAGCCTCTCACTCTGATAATCCCGTTGGGTGCATTCGTCAGCTAAATTTAGAATATTGCACTGGTTAAAATTGGACAAAAGATATTCTCCTTCACAGCAGGGGCTAGGTCTGTGTCTGGACACAGCAGATCCCTCACCCCCCCCCACATCTTTCAGCTCCTTACAGGGATCTGTGTGTGTAAACAGAAGGGGGTGGTGAGTAGCTTGGGCTCTCCTGTCATCTGCAGAGAAATCAGCTTGCTGGGTAGGTATCCAGGCCGGGGGGGGGCAGTAATAATTCATGTAATAAACTCACCTCTCCGTAGTTTAGGGGGATGGGATCTCTCTCTGAAAAACCTGCAGCTACGGTTTAGAGCTCTTCAGGCTCCTGCCCTGCAGCACAGCAGTATGCTGCACTAACAGCTCACAGGTAGCCTTGCCTTCCCTGTTGCCACGGCTCTCTCTTCCAGAGCCCTGCATCATGTGACATATCAGCCCGGAAGCTGAGTGTGACTTCAGTGCTCCGTCGTCACGGCAATGAAAGGGAGCTTCGGGGGTCAGTAATATTTTCTCAGTGGGGGGCGCCTGCTTGCAAGTGCCCTCCTGCCCGCTACGCCACTATTTGTAATACAGAGGTCTAAGGACATAAAACAGGCAGGAATGCAGAATATCCAATTTATTCAGAATGTAGAATAGTATTAGCAAGTACTACTTACAGGTATGCAGAGGCGTACTTGTGGTATTTGGCACCTGGGGCAGATACTCCATTTTGAAAACCCCTCCCTCACGACTAAAAAAAAGTCTCACTAAGGCGCTCTCAGTGTTCTTAAACACAGTCTATTAGAAAGAGACCCCTCCAGGTCCCATTAGAGACTACAATAGTGGAGTGGAATGGGTCCTGGAGGGGGTCTCACTAACAGAGGTGCTCTCAATGTTTTACATTTTTTTATCTCCATAGTGACCAGTCGATTTTACCATTGTCTGTCCAAAAGTACCCTCTGTTGTTTTTACATTTCTGTGCTGTTTGTGCTTAGGTCAACTTTTCCTCATGGAACCCACACATATTATATACTGTTTTTCTCGCCATTAAATGGACTTTCTAAAAGATACCATTATTTTCATCATATCATATATTTTCCTATAAAAAAAAATATGAAATATGATAAAAGAAAACCCATACACCTTTTCCGAACTTTAATCCCCGAAATCCAAAATTGCCAAAAAAGACCCCGGCTAAATAATTGCTAAATTTTGTCCTGAGTTAAGAAATACCCAATTTTTACATGTTTTTATTTTTTAACCCTTCGCTGATGAGCCATTTCACCTCTGTGTGCTAAGCTCATTTTATGCTCATGTTTAAATGTGATCTCTAGCTGCCAAGGATCAGGGGATAAATGGGTCCAAAGATCCCCCCCTAGCTCCCCTTGGCAGCTAGGGGGTTAACTGGCCAACTGACGTCATCGCACATATGGCGACGATGACAGGGGGTGACTTCGGAGGTTTGGCTGACATCTAAGATGTTAACCGCCTCCGGGATCAGACTGTGATCCGGCACCAAATGGAGATCCAGCACCTAAGGGGTTAAAGAGAGGCACTGCTGGAAAGGACAGACTCTTATTTTATTTAATCTGCAGCCATTTGGGAGGGAGAGGGGAACTGGCGATGATGTCAGTGCAACAGCCAGGGCCCATAAACCTGTCAGGCCGGATTCAAGGAAGCCAGACTGACGTGGGACGTGGGACCCTGGCCAGAAAAGGGAGTATAGGGAAGGAAGGGGTTTAAAGGACCATGATGTACATAGCATGCCCTTGGTCCTTAAGGGGACTTATTTTATTTATTTATTTATAAAGGATTTTACCAGGAAGGATACATTGAGGCTTCGCTTGTTTTCAAGTATTTCTGTAACAACTGTCACAATTCAAAGATACAGTTACAAGTACGTATACAGCGCCAACAGATTCTGTAGCGATTTACAATGGGGAAGCACAAACAGCAGACCTACATGATACAAGAGGAAATACAACCCTGGTCATAGAATAGCTGTCCAGGTAATACATCACTTTAAACCAAGAGCCACTGGTGTATTTTGGCCTAGGCCAACAAGGTCCAGGCCTAGGGCGGCACTTTCCAGGGGGCGGCGGCCCGCTGGGTGGCCCCACCCCTAAAAAAAAAAAAAAAAAAAAAAAAATTTTTTTTTTTTTTTTTTTTACTTTTGCAAACTATTTTACCAGGAAGGAAACATTGAGATGTCACTAATTTTCAAGTATGTCCTGGGTAGGCAAGGCCTAGGCTTTCACTTTCCAGGGGGCAACAAAAAACCTCACCACTAATTGGGTTACTCACAAAGCACCGAAATGACGCCAACATTTTGGTGTTCTGTAGTTCCCTGCACTTCGGGGAATAAAATTTCCCCACCCTGCAGTGAATTCACCATTCACCGCAGGGTCCCCAAAGTGCATGGAGTCGGCCGCTGTATGCTGCCACCGCAAACCCATGGCCTGCTGTTTTCAAAAGAACTACTGAACGAAAATGTCTGGAATTTACATATAAGTTCTTATAATTGATAATAAAAAGTTCTGTTACAGAAAAAGGAGAACCGCTATTAAAAAAAAGGGGGGGGAATTTAGCCCAAAAAATTCTGAAAAATCACTAAAAGGTACAAAAAAAATAATCAATGAATAAATAAAGACTTTTTACTGCAGATTAAAATAATAAATGGTTTATTAGATATTGCATAAAAAACGGGATTATTTTTAACATTGAAACCTATGGGGTTCGCCTGAATAAACCTGCTGATTGAAACCACCGAACATCAGGGCATTTCACTGACATTTCTCTGCTGTTTGGTGTTCTCTGAATAGATTAACCATTACTTCTCTATGGGGATTTGCACTGCCTTCAAACAGCACCGTACTTGCTGGCAGTTCGCCAAACTTGTGTGTGAGCATATCACCAGAGCAGTGGTGTACTTAGTGGAGTGGCGGAGGGCGGGCCGCCCCAGGTACCAGTGATTATTGGGGTGTCATTAGGGGGTACTAGGAGGTGCCACTGTCACTGTGTGTCAGCTTTGAGCTGTGTTCTCAAACAACGAGCAGCGGAGCATGGCGTTTGCATATGGAATAAAATCGAATAGAATAAAAATCCTCCCTCCATAGCTCCTCCCCTGCCCCGCAGCAGCTCTAGGGGAGGGGGATGTGATTTGTGTCCAGAGAGAGAAGATGACAGTAAACGGTAGGTAAAGGGGGGGGTATCAGCAGAATATGAAGCCCTGTCTGCTTACTGCTGTTTAACCCTTTCGCTGCTGAGGCTTTTCCCGCCCCTGTGCTGAGGTCATTTTTTACCTGTTTTGCGCATCATGTTTAAATGTGTTTTTAAGGCTTATTTTAGTATATGACACCGACATATTATATATCGTTCTTTCCGTCAGACTCGGTAGATTCATAATATGTCATTATTATATCTATACGTTATGTCATGTCTGTATATTATAACAAAAAATGCAATAAAATATGTATTTTCAATAATTTACAATGTGTAAAGTGTTTTTTTCCACATTTTAACATGCGAGCAATTGCGGTTATATTTTGTATGGGGTGCGCTTGTTAAAAAAATTAGAGATGGGGTCTCGTTACATTTTTTTTTGGGGAAAATGACACTATTTTTAACAAACGCACCGCATACAAAAATCGTTAGTGCAGCATCATTGTTCACATTATAATTGAAATGGGAACAATATTGCTACACTAACAAACCAAAAAAAATAAAAAAAAAGTGTTTATTTTTTTTTTTAATTTTTTTTTTAATTTTTTTTTTATTTTTATTTTTCTTTTTTTTTTTTTTTTTACAAAATTTTTAACTTTCATGTTTGGTATCGCTGGAACGGCCATGCTCTGGCCGATCCAACCATATCAAAATTTAACCCCTAACTGCCACGGATCGGGAGATAGGGAGTTCATTGGAACTCCCTATCTCCACACTGGTGGCAGTTAGGGGTTAACTGTAGGACTGGCGTCATCGTGCTACGCACGATGACGCCAGTCCTCTGGGGGAGTTCCCGGAAGCTTGGCCGACATCCAAGATGTCGGCCAGCTCCGGGAAAGGATCGCGAACCGGCGCTTTTCAGCGCCGATTCGCGATCCAGCTCCCCAGGGGTTAATGCCAGGCATCATTTGGAAGGGCAGGCTGTGCCCTTCCAAATGATGCCTGGGTTAAGCCCCGCAGAGCCACCGATCGGGAGGGAGAGAGGTCCGAAGGACCTCCCCCCCTCCCTTTCAGGCGCCTCCTCCGCACATGCGGGGGGGGCGCCTGAATTAGGTGTCATCGCGCCCCCGCGATGACACCTAATAATGGCGGCTGCTGGTCCGGATGCCGGGCTGACATCCAGGATGTCAGCCCGCACCGGAGGGGCCAGCGATCGGCCGGAACCCGGCCGAACGCTGACCCCAAAGTGAGGACGCGCTCAGCGCGTCCTCAGCACACCAGCGGGAATGCTGAGGACGCGCTGAGCGCGTCCTTAGCATTCAAGTGGTTAAAGTGGACCTTTCCTTAACCAGCACTGCAGTGATAGAAATTTGTCATTGAGCTGCCTGGCTCCTGGTAGTGCAGGTCACACTCGGTCCGGCCAGTCAGGTGGTACTGAGTCTCAGTACCACCTCACTGGCTGAACCACGTGAAACGCATGCACGCAGCTGCCCGCCCTTTCGTTAACATGGACTGTCACTCTATTCTGGACTGAACACCCACCGGGAAGGGAATCAAAGCCATGGTGCACCCTCTGGCAGTGGCACCCCACTGCTGACAAGATGGCTCCACGCACAGGCACAGCCGTGATCCTAACGTGGCCTGGAGGGACCTCCTGCTGAGTCTGTACACAGTCCCTGCTGACTCTGCACACAGCCCTACCGCGGACAGAGGCCGGTAAATGTAGAATAAATAATTGCTGTGTGCTCATACACACTCGGTTTGCTGGGAGTTTTATTGCAGTGGATTCTGATACACTCATACACACCACACATTGCATTGCTGGGAGTTTTATTGCAGTGGATTCTGATGCACTCATACACACCACACATTGCATTGCTGGGAGTTTTATTGCAGTGGATTCTGATGCACTCATACACACCGCACATTGCATTGCTGGGAGTTTTATTGCTGTGAATTCTGATGCACTCATACACACCGCACATTGCATTGCTGGGAGTTTTATTGCTGTGGATTCTGTGATACACACTGCATATTACGGTGAGTTTTATTGCCCTGGAGCTCTGGGATACGCTCATACACACTGCACATTACTGTGAGTTTTATTGCTGTGCAGTTCTGTGATATGCTCATACACACTGCACATTTCTGTGGGTTTTATTGCTTTGCAGCTCTGATATGCTCATACACAGTGCCCATTTCTGTGGGTTTTATTGCTATGCAGCTCTGTGATACGCTCATATGCAGTGCACGTTTCTGTGGATTTTATTGTTCCACCAATTAGAGCGGCTGTGATCCCGTTTACTTGACATGCATGGCTGTTCTTTGTAAAAATACTTGAATTTAAACATTTCATAATTTTCTTTATCTCACTAGATACATTTGAAATGGTATACAAAATATACAAGTAGGCACTTGTTATCCACTTTTAATATAAAGAGAGGAAAAGGCAGAGCTCTAAGAGGAAAAGGTGGAGCTTAAAGAGGAAGGGTGGGGATTAAACAGGAAGAGGTGTGCCCTTGACAGGAAGGGGTGCGTCAAATTCAAATTAGGGGGTGCACGAGTTTAGTCAGGCCTAGGGCAGCACAAAACCTAAATACACCACTGCCAAGAGCTCAGGCAGACATCCCATGAGCCTACACATTAAGGGACTAGGGCAACTGAAACAAATGGGAGCAGAGGGAAGGCATAGGGATTGCATGAAATGGACCAGATGTTTGGGCTTAGTAAGAGTAATTAGTGAGAGAAGTGGAGACAGCTGGAAAGGAGAGCTGAAATCAGGGACCGGCCGTGGGTTGGGGCACCAGAGGGAGGAGATGGGTCTGTGATGGAGTATGCTGTGGAAAGAGAATGAGGTTGGTGACAATGCACAGATAGCCCCAATTAACAAACATGTGGGGGGAGGAGGGAGGGAAAAACAGATTTACTTTCCTATCAGAAATGGAGGGAGATTCAAAATACTTTAAAATGACTAGTCAGAGAATAATAAATGCAGACATAAAACACAATTTCAAGATTATGGCAGCCTGGGGTATAATGTTGGACGCCTTGTTGAATGGTGGGTACCTTGAATGCTTGGTTCAGGGCAGCAGAGAGAAGTAGGGATGCACTGATACTAGTATTGGTATCAATACTGGGTCCTGCCCGAGTACTTGGTACTCGTGCAGGTGCCCCCGATACAGCCACCGATGCCGGAAAGCCAGCGCTGGCTTCCGGTCGGTGTCTGGAGGGGCAGGCACAGCTGGCAGAGTGCTCTTAGTTTTTTTCGTGTCGTGACACTGCCATTTTGATGAAATTTCTAGGCGCGCTAGCCATTCTTTTTACCTAACTTACCAAGTTTAGTTCCCTGGATCTGGGTGCGTTGTTGCCTGACCAATGCATGCCAGCACCCGTGCATGCCAGGGACCCGCGTGTGCCAGCACCAATGCATTTCAGCACCCCAACAACTGTGCATGCACATTTGCCAGATGCAGTTAGTCTGCATTTCCTATCAGGGGGTGTATTGATCTTAAAAGATTAATGCAATATCTCATCCCTAATATCGCAGATTAGCTATCATGGCATCTCGCTGTTTTGCATAGTGGGAAAGGTTTTTGCTCAAGTGGTCCTGACTTGCCTGAAAAAGATCAACAGTCGACATGATCTTCATATTCCATCAACTCAAAGAAAAGTTGCTGCCCAATCATTTGATTATTTTACTTAACTTTTGTCCCTCACCCCTTGCAGCTCCTGCTCTTCCACTCGGACTCACTGACCTGGAAATCCCTGAAGCTTTTCTGCACAATTTGTAGTTCTACACCACTTCTCTAGAATAGAGACCACAAATTGCACACCGTTATGCAGAGCCGGATTAAGGTACCACGGGGCCCTAGGCAGGTTACAGGTTTAAGGCCCCCCTTCACTTTTTGTATACACCCAATTCATTTCCTTTCTTTCAGGGACACACACCCTGTCAACATGGGTGCACTTTAAGTGAAAGGCAGAGCCGCAACGTAAAAACAGGGAAAAAAAAACAACACCACCTCCCTAAAAGTTGGACAGGACACCACTTATCTGGAAAACCATAATTCTCTGAGTCTTCCACTCCAAATTTGTACTTACCTCCCTGGCATTCTGAGGGCTGCAGCACTGCGAGGAATATGATGGGAGATTCTGTACAGCTCACATGCAGTGTGACATATGCTAGCTCTGTACAAAGCACTGCACAGCGTCTCCCAGCATGATACAGCGTGGTGCTGCAGCAGCCAGAGTATTGCAGCTCCACTGCCACACTGACCCCCCCTCACCTCTGACATCAGAAACCTAGCAATAGCTATGGCAGATAGAAATAACGGTGCCATTGGATACTAATATAGAATATACCTGTAAAACATGATGGGAAATGCAATTAAACTACAACATAAAAACTGAATTTTAGCCAGACCCAGGGGTGCCATCAGAAATTCTGAAGCCCCATACGGAACAACTGGTCGGGGCCCCACTTGTCCAACAACCACCATATATGAGATTGTAGCGCTGTGATTAAATCCTTGTCATGGCAGTACCTATTTTTGGCCACCGGAGGGAGACAAGCGTGATGAGAGACACTGAACTTTGCATTGAGACTACATTTCCCGGCATGCTTTGCGGGCGGACACAGGAAGTGGGTGGGACAGACAGGGTTACATCCTGAGCCTCGTGGAGATAGCTGGCAGAGCGCGCCAGGGAGTGAGGGAGACAAGACGCAGTGCTGCAGAACGCAAGAGTGACTGGGCCGGAACGCAGGTGCGGCCTATCAGAGTCCCAGATCGGGTTGTTCAGCCTTACAAGAGGGAGACCCAGCGATCCACCATTTTACCCAAGCTGCTATTGAGGAAGCCGGAGGACCCTGAGTTAGGCGTACCGCAGGTCGATCGGATTGGGAGAGCAGGCGGTAAGCTGGACAAGTCACGGCCGAAGCAGAGAGAGCCAGACAACGATCCAGTAGCCGGCACCCCAGTAAAAAATCAAACGGAGAGACGTCCTGGGTCAGCGGAGCCTTAAGAATCTGGCGGATGGGTGAGAGGCCTCCAAGGCCGTTTGTGATTAACGAAAGCATGCTGCTGTTGTTTCTAAAACCCACAGGGCCCCAACTTGACTAGTCGAAGACACCTTTTAAGCAATTCACTGGCCAGTTGAATAGTACCTGGGTACCACAATACACACACACATTTACATTCCGGGATTTAACCTGTGCGGGACTCACTTCCTAATCTCCGAAAGGGATTAAAGATTCGTTTCTTATTTCTTTTTTCGATACGCGTTTCTCGAATTACGAAGCATTGTATTTTTCTGTTTCCGCTGCGCGTCTCTCGAATTTCGAAGCATTATATTTTCTGTTCCGATGCGCGTTTTCCCGAAATACGAAGCCTCGTATTTCTTTTCCGCTGCGCGTTTCCCGAAATACGAAATACTGTAAATATATCTACGAACACCGTGTTATCTATTATATGCCATTCATTCTAGTAAACTATATAATTTATAAAATCCACAACGGTGCCGGAGTATATTTATTCCCTAGTGCGGGGAGACTGACCCGTGGTTCAATTTCAGCGGCTCCTCCGGGAGTGAGCGCTACACGTGGGGGCTCGTTTCCGGGATCCAGTCTCTGGAAAAACCGCATCTAAAGGGTTAAATATGGATCCAGACACTGTTGCCGAATGGTGTGAGGAGCACAGTAGTCAGTTAGAATGTTGTATAGTCATGGATATTCCCGCAGACACTTGGGCCGAAGATCAGATTCGCCAGGCCGTGGCCGCGCTGACACCAGATCGTCGGGGGTTAATCCTGGACATTAAAAAGAACACAGATACCTCTCACACGTATGTTCTTTTTGAATGGAGAAAGGGTGTTCCAGTGTGTTTTCAGGGCGCGAGCGTGAAGCTGACTGATGAGGTGGAAGTCCAACTGATTCAGCCAAGTGCGCCACGTGGCGAATCCGCAAGTGTTTCTGCGCCCAGTCCGTTGGCCATGATCGGGCCTGAATTCATAGTGGCTATTGGAGATTTGCTGGCTAAGTGTCAGAGAACAAGCCCTCCGCACACTAACTTCGGTTATCGACGGTTGAGAAATTTTACAGGAAACGTACCAACTCCGGCGGGAGAAGAAACCTTGAAGAATGGGTGGAACAGGCGATGCAGGCTCTGGATGAGTGGGACGTCCCTGAAGCCAGAAAAAGCAAAGGATCACCGAGAGTTTAAAGGGACCTGCGTCAGAAGCGGTGAGAAACCTAAAACTGAGTAGGAAAGACTGTACTGCTTTAGATTATTTAAACGTTCTGGAGGAAGTTTTTGGGCGAACAGAAAAGGCTGCAGAGCTTGTATATCAGTATGAACACACCTACCAGCGGAGAGGTGAGAGAATGACCGAATACATGAGGCGCCTAGATAAGATTCTGCACCAGATACTCCTCAAGAAAGGGGCCGAACCGGCCGAAGTGGATAAGATTCGAATAAAACAGATCCTGAGGGGCTCTCAACCTCTAGATCCAGTGATGCTGCAGCTGAGAAGCAGAGCAGGTAATCAAGAACTGAAGTACCTGGAACTGATCCGAGCTGTCAGAGAGGAGGAGGCTTTGCTGGAAGAAAAATCCTTCAGGCGAGGGGAAAGAGCTTACGCACAACCTGTGAGGCATAACGACGGTTTGCAGCCTGAAAGCGACTCGCTGGATACTTACGGATCAAGAGCATCTGATTACTTTTAAATCCACAGAGAGGGCTGCCAAAGAATTAAACCTCTCTGAACGTGGTGAGTTGCACAAAACTGTTAAGAAAGTACAAGAAGCTCAAGCTGAATTGCAACAGGCGCACGCGGAACTGTGCCGAGTATTGATGAAGGTGACAGAGATGCAGGCAGAGATGCAGAAGTTCCTAACAGGCATGCAGACAACCGGAGTTGCTGTGGCGTCTAGCCAAGGTCCTTTAACCGAATCACAGCAGGCAACTGCGTCTCCACTTTCTAAGAAGAGATGTTTCGGTTGTGGAGAAATGGGCCACTTCCGCGCACAATGCAAAGGCCGAAAGCCTGAAGGGAATAGAGTTGAGGAGCTGTTAAAAGCCTTAGAAGGACTGTTATCTACCTCACCGGCGGGAAACGCCAGAGGGTACAAGTGAAGGAGCAACCTAGGTGCCCGAAGGTTGAAACCCGCTCCAAAAATCAAGCCAGGACTAAGAGGGCGAGAGGGCCCAAAGTCAGGCCAACTGCTGAACCTGCCAGGACTGAAAGAGTCACTCCCTTAGCATCCGGACCTATGTCATGGGGAAGCAATGCACACCCAAAGCCTACACGGGCCAAGAAAAAGGCCAGGGTACAGCAAACTGGGTCTAAATGTCCGGATACCGCCACCAAGTTTCCTGACCAACTGATAGGTCCTTCTCCTATTGTGCCAATCCAAGTGGAGGGAGTCTACACTAAAGCCCTGTTGGATTCAGGGGCTCAGGTGACATTGATCTACCGAGACTTCTACGAGAAACACTTGAAGCACATTCCTATACAGAAATTGAAGGATCTGGAAATCTGGGGTATCGGAACTGAGAAACTCCCTTATGACGGGTATCTACAGGTGAAGTTGGAGATCGGATCCGAAGTCATCGGACAGTCCGGAGGCTGTGATGCATTGGCCATTGTGTGTCCTCGACCCTCAGGTGCCAACAGAAGTTCCATGATAGTGGGGACGAACACTGATTTGGTGCGGCGTCTTCTGACACCTATCGTATTGGAAGAAGGTTCTACCCAAGGAGTACACCCAATGTTACGTCCAGTCTATCAGAGGATGGTCGAAGAACAGAAGGCACCTGCCGAAGTGGGGCGCCTATGGAGATTAGAAGGAACAGAGAAGGTTCTACAAGCTGGAGAAGTGGCGAGCTTCCGGGCTTCAGTCAAGTTGAACGGATCGCAACCAGGCCCCTATGTGGTGCTGGAAACCGATTTTAATCATGGGAGTGAAACCGGAGTCGAAGTAATCCCTGAAATAATCTCCACTAAAGCTCTGAAAAGAACACGAGGAAGAGTCTCAGTCAGCGTGTGCAATGTGTCTGATTCTCCAGTAGTCCTTAAAGCACGAATGCCTATCGGGCAAGTAGCGTCCGCTACGCCCCTCTCTCCTACCGATTTAGGAGGGGGAGTGGATAAAGAGATTCCAGATGAAAGATTCTACCCCAAGGACGCTCCCATTTCATCCGAGTGGAAGAAACGTCTTCAGTCTCAAGTTCTAAAGTGGAGAGAATTGTTCTCGAAAGATGAGTTCGACGTAGGCCTAGCTAAAAGTACTGAGCACTGCATTCGATTACAAGAAGACAAGCCGTTTCGTGAAAGGTCAAGGCGAGTTCCGCTGGGAGACTTGGATGATCTGCGAGAACAGCTGAATGAATTGCAAAGAACCAAGGTGATTCAAGAGTCCAGGAGCCCATACGCATCTCCAATAGTGATGGTCCGGAGAAGAATGGTTCTGTCCGCCTATGCATAGACTATCGCACGCTGAATCGGAGAACCATCCCAGACCAATATGCTACTCCTCGGATACAAGATGCCTTACAGTGTTTGTCTGGAGCAAAATGGTTTAGTGTACTAGACCTGCGAAGCGGGTATCACCAGATACCAATGCATCCCGAAGACAAAGAGAAAACTGCGTTCATCTGTCCACTGGGGTTCTTTGAATTCAACCAAATGCCTCAAGGCCTTACGGGGGCTCCAGCCACGTTCCAACGGTTAATGGAGAAGACAGTCGGGGACATGAATCTGATCGAAGTGTTAGTGTACCTGGATGACATAATAGTGTTCGGGAAGACTCTGGAAGAACACGAGCAACGTTTGGAGAAGGTTTTGAAGAGGCTCCATGAAGAGGGATTGAAACTGTCTCTGGAGAAATGCCAATTCTGTCTGCCGTCCGTTACATATCTGGGACATGTGGTCTCAGCAGAAGGTGTTTCGACAGATCCTCGGAAGTTGGAGGCCGTAGCTTCCTGGCCTAGACCTCGAAACGTCACTGAACTTAGATCTTTCTTGGGGTTCTGTTCATATTATCGAAGATTTGTAGAAGGATTCGCGAAAATAGCTCAACCACTGAACAAACTCCTACAGAAGGAAATTACCGAAGAAGGCTGCAAGGCCTCTGACCGAAACCCGTCCGCTCCAGGACCAAGGAAAGCTCGAGAGTCCATACAGGGCGAATGGACTAGTCAATGTGAAGGTGCTTTCTTGAAGCTGAAAGAGAGTCTAACTCAAGCTCCTGTCTTGGCCTACGCGGACCCTCACAAACCATATGAGTTACATGTGGATGCCAGCAGAGAAGGTTTAGGAGGAGTCCTGTATCAGGAGTATGGTGGACTACTGAGGCCTGTAGCGTACGTGAGCCGGAGCCTTACGCCTTCAGAGAAGAACTATCCTACCCACAAGTTGGAGTTCCTAGCCTTAAAGTGGGCAGTGGTAGACAAGTTAAAGGACTATCTGTATGGAGCCGAGTTTGTGATAAAGACGGATAACAATCCTCTTACCTACATCCTTACTACTGCGAAACTGGACGCAACGGGACACCGGTGGTTGGCCGCTCTGTCAGGGTTTCGGTTCAGCCTGAAGTATCGCCCTGGGGTGAATAATCGAGATGCTGATGCTTTATCGTGAAGACCCTACACTACAGAATGGACTCAGTTGACTCCAGACGGGGTGAAAGCTTTGTGTCAAGGCGCAGAGCGCCGGGTCAAGGGAGGGATTGAAGCAGAGGCCATAGGAGTCATGGCTGCGGCTGTTCCTGAGTTCTACTGCAATCCTACGCAATTGAGGGATGAAAGTCTACCTACCTTTTCCAAACAGGACCTGAAAGCAGATCAGGCCAGAGACCCTTTAATTGCATTGACCATAAAGGCCCTAACTGCGAACCAGCGGGAAATTCTGCTGACAAATTCCCCAGATGGAGCCAGATTGGTCTACAAAGAGTGGGAACGGTTGAAGATGTTGGATGGGGTGGTCTACCGAAGGGGACCCTCAACTAACGCTGAAGAGACCCAACAGTTGTTCCTTCCCACTAAGCATAGAGAGAGTGTGCTGCGATCACTACAAGATGAGCATGGACATTTGGGTGCTGAAAGAACTTTTAAGCTGGTGCGAGACAGGTTCTATTGGCCTTGCATGAGAGCTGAAGTGGAAAGTTATTGTCATTCATGTCTGAGGTGTATTCAGAGGAAGACCCTACCGACCCGAACCGCTCCAATGAGCCATCTGCAGAGTCAGGGACCCATGGATTTGGTGTGCATTGACTTCCTGTGCTTAGAGCCGGATGCTAGTGGGCAAGGGAATATTCTAATATGATCACTTCACACGTTACGCCCAAGCTTTTTCCACAAGAGACCAACGCGCTCCGACAGTGGCCAAGGTTCTGATGGAGAAGTTCTTTGTTCACTACGGCCTACCAAGGAGAATACACTCTGATCAGGGTAGAGACTTTGAAAGCCGACTTGTTGGACAATTGTTGGAACTATTGGGAATCCAAAAGACCCGAACTACACCATATCACCCTCAAGGTGATGCTCAGCTTGAAAGGTTTAATCGCACGCTGCTAAATATGCTGGGGACATTGTCAAACATAGAGAAGCAGAGTTGGAGTCGCCATATAGCTACTCTGGTGCATGCATATAACAGTACGGAGAGTGATGCCACTGGATACTCACCGTACCGTCTTATGTTCGGAAGAGAAGCTCGCTGCCAGTTGATTTGGCGTTTGGGTTATCTTTAGACCAGACGTCGGTAGCTTCCCATAAAAATTACGTGGATCGACTTCGAAAGAACCTGGCCTCTGCGTTTGAACAGGCCCGTTTGACCTCAGGAAAGAGGGAGCAGAGGAACAAAAGGAACTATGACTTAAAAGTTCGGATACAAGATCTGCAACCCGGTGATAGGGTTTTGTTGAAGAACTTGGGTGCTGCTGCGAGGAAAAAGTTGGCGGATAGATGGAGTTCTCAAGTATACATTGTCTGCAAGCAACTGCCGGGTCTGCCGGTGTATGAAATCCGGCCGGATGGGAAGGCTGGGCCTCTTAAGAACTGGCACCGGAATCATTTGTTACCTTTGAGAGAGGCTGTGAGGATACCAGTTGGGGACGAACTTTCTCTGCCGAATCCGCCTGCTCCACGTTTGCCTCCTGTTACTCGGTCTCAGCAGACCCGGGTTGTCGAGGAGAGCGAAAGGGACAGTGAGGAAGAGAGTTTTTGTCTGGACTGGATGCGTTCACCGGAGCCTGAAGAGGTTGTCTCAGTTCCTGAACGTTGGGAAAGTAATTTGAGGCCTGAAGCTCCTGAATTTCAGTTAGAAATCCCTGAAGCTCTTGAATTTCAGCTAGAAGTTCCTGAGACTGTTGGAATCCCTATAGCTCCTGAAGCCGAATCTTATGACTACAGTTCTATGCCTTCACTGGAGGGATCATACTCCGAAGAGATGTCTGCTCCAGTGGCAGAAAGAAGGACTGAGCCAGCACCTATAGTACTTCCACCTGAAGAGGAACTGATTGATCCAGACCTAAAACGCTCTGTTCGACCGCCCCAGCGACTCACCTACGACATAGCACTGAAGAGGCCGTCACCACAGTGCGAAGGTTGCCCGAAGTGTCTGCTATGTTAGCTGAGGTAGCCCAAAGCATGAGTCAACTTGAAGAAGTGTATCTAACCCACTGTATGTTTGCTGCTGAACATGTATATGTTATCTAAACTGTGTTGAAATGTAATGCAACTGTTGTACCTCCTTGGAGAGACCCAAGAGTTCTAGGAGGGGGAGAGTGTAGCGCTGTGATTAAATCCTTGTCGTGGCAGTACCTATTTTTGGCCACCGGAGGGAGACAAGCGTGATGAGAGACACTGAACTTTGCATTGAGACTACATTTCCCGGCATGCTTTGCGGGCGGACACAGGAAGTGGGTGGGACAGACAGGTTTACATCCTGAGCCTCGTGGAGATAGCTGGCAGAGCGCGCCAGGGAGTGAGTGAGACAAGACGCAGTGCTGCAGAACGCAAGAGTGACTAGGCCGGAGCGCAGGTGCGGCCTATCAGAGTCCCAGATCGGGTTGTTCAGCCTTACAAGCGGGAGACCCAGCGATCCACCATCTTACCCAAGCTGCTATTGAGGAAGCCGGAGGACCCCGAGTTAGGCGTACCGCAGGTCGATCGGATTGGGAGAGCAGGCGGTAAACTGGACAAGTCACGGCCGAAGCAGAGAGAGCCAGACAACGGATCCAGTAGCCGGCACCCCAGTAAAAATCGAACGGAGAGACGTCCTGGGTCAGCGGAGCCTTAAGAATCTGGCGGATGGGTGAGAGGCCTCCAAGGCCGTTTGTGATTAACGAAAGCACGCTGCTGTTGTTTCTAAAACCCACAGGGCCCCAACTTGACTAGTCGAAGACACCTTTTAAGCAATTCACTGGCCAGTTGAATAGTACCCGGGTACCACAATACACACACACACATTTACATTCCGGGACTTAACCTCTGCAGGACTCACTTCCTAATCTCCGAAAGGGATTAAAGATTCGTTTCTTATTTCTTTTTTCGATACGCGTTTCTCGAATTACGAAGCATTGTATTTTTCTGTTTCCGCTGCGCATCTCTCGAATTTCGAAGCATTATATTTTCTGTTCCGATGCGCGTTTTCCCGAAATACGAAGCCTCGTATTTCTTTTTCCGCTGCGCGTTTCCCGAAATACGAAATACTGTAAATATATCTACGAACACCGTGTTATCTATTATATGCCATTCATTCTAGTAAACTATATAATTTATAAAATCCACAACGGTGCCGGAGTATATTTATTCCCTAGTGCGGGGAGACTGACCCGTGGTTCAATTTCAGCGGCTCCTCCGGGAGTGAGCGCTACAAGATCTATGTAAGATATGATATGTGCGTGTGATATGTGTAATGTTTATGTGCGCTGTCCTGTCTCCACTCCACGTACTCCCTTAGTCTATGCAGAGCTTAACAGGCCGCTAAACCTTTCCGACGAGTCGAATAAATGAGGCTGGCTGGTTTGCAGTCTGTATGTTTATTAACTTGTTGTAGGAATGCGAGTGCGTGTGATTGCGTGCGTGGTAAAACGTAGAAAACGGAACAGTACAGTGTAAAAGTACGGAATATACACAGTTTTTGTATAGCAGTAACACATAACATTACAGAAACAGGGTGTGTCAGTATAAAACACTAGGCCATGCTGCAACCATATGAAAGGCAGATGGCTGCAATGTAGGAGGAAACAAATATACAGTACATATGGCGCTTCTAAAGCTGATAGGGACTGTGGGATGGCTAGGGGGAAGTTAAGCTGAAGTCCTTACTGACGATGCTTCTCATAGAGGAGAGAGATGGTTGCCAGATGCTTCTTTCAGCTCCTGTGGTAAGGAAATGAGGTTCTTCTTCCCACAGTCCCTTGCTGTAGCAAGGAAGCATGTGACAGGCCAGCCCACAGGATCCAGTTAAGGCTGGCTGAATACCAGGGTGCTACAAAAATAAACTGCCACTAGATGGCACTCTAACACATCATTTCTATGTAAACATTTTCTAACTCTGCCCTAAAGACAGCACATGCGTAATGGGTGTATACATTCCATACATGACCCACACACACATATATTTATATATATATATAATCATAAATATATAGACTACTTTTCTGCCTACCGCATGCATTTACACACAAAACACGGCAACACAATGCTTTTTTCTTTTTATACATGGCATGCATTTATACACATTCAAAATTATATTTTAGTAGTGCACACTATTGAAGCATCAAATTAACTATCAAATGACAATATTTGGATGCAAATGTTCACGATAGAAGTGTGCGAATAAGATGCTGGCCGAATAAGGAGCTAACTTCAGCTTCATGGTTTCCTGTAGTAACTAATTAAATACTGCAGCTAAAAAGAAAACTACACACCTGAATAAAATAGACAGTATATTTCATAATTATATAAAATACATGTATGTACAAATTGAGCATACTGCAATATTCCTGCTAAGCATAGAAGCTGAAGAAAGTCAACAGCATGTACCCAACACTCAGCAACAACATATTGAAGGGGCTATTCAAAGCGCGCTGGTGTTGCAAAAACCAGAGAAAATTGCCTGTATCGCGGTGCAGACAAACGCTGGCAGAACACAAACTTAAAATCCAAAGAGCGACAGGAGGTTGCTGTTTGGATCCTAGTTTTGTGAAATGCTGCATTTGTCAGTTCTGAGAGACCTTTTGAGATAGCACCTCTTGGGATTTAATTTGGAAATATACTAACACAGCTAATCCGCCATTTTGGTGTTCGCTCAAGGTATGCTACCAACTCCATTTTGTGTTTTAAAAGTCTGCAGTCCCTTTGTGCTCCCTAGAGTTAACTAAGTTTGCCTGCTCTAACTAACAGCTAAGTGTATCCTCTAATAAACCTGATTTCTGCTGACTGAAGAATTATCTCTTCTCCCCCCCAGGTCTCTAACTCTTAGCCATAAAAGTTGCTTAATATATCGAGACAGCAGAAGGAATGCGTAAATCCCATAGCTTGCCATATTTGTTTTGGAAGAATGATTCCTTTTTATAACCATATTGACTAGACAGAGAATTCAGAGTGGGCTCAAGGGTCGTTTCTTTTAAGTGAACCTTGCTGACTTGCAAATGATGAATAAAGTCCAGGAGGCTGCTTCACTTTGAGAATAACCCCTTCTTGCTGAATGTTGGGGATTTCTGACTAGGAATCATTTTGTATTTATTTTATTAAAGTATATATTTTTTATTTTGTTGTGGAATTTTCTATTTAGCTGATGCATGTACACATATGCATTCACATAAAGCATGCAGCCACACAAACCAAACACAGCTTTACACACAGCATGTGTTCACACACAGCAAGCATGCATTTAAACACACAGCAAGCATGCATTAAGAAAGTCACAGCAAGCATGCATTCACACACATTCACACACACACCATGCATTCACACGCACCATGCATTCACACACACCATGCATTCACACACAAACGCAAACAGCAAGCATGCACACACACACAGCATGCATTCACAAACAGCATGCATTCACACACACAGCAAGCATGCATTCACGCACACAGCAAGCATGCATTCACGCACACAGCAAGCATGCGCACACACATCAAGCATGCGCACACATTCACACACACACCATGCATTCACACGCACCATGCATTCACACACACACGCAAACAGCAAGCATGCGCACACACACCCATGCATTCGCAAGCATGCGCACACACAGCAGGCATGCATTCACACACACAGCAAGCATGCATTCACGCACACAGCAAGCATGCGCACACACATCAAGCATGCATTCACACACAGCATGCATGCGCACACACACCAAGCATGCAATCACAGCAAGCATGCTTTCACACACAGCAAGCATGCATTAACACACAGCAAGCATGCATTCACACAAACTACCAACACCAACAGTACACACTTGTTTAAAACATATTTGCCATTGAGTACCAGCAGTTGCGACTCTAGGAACAATATTTAGGGGGGGCACAGAAGATACCGCAGTCAAAACTGGGGGGGCACTAATAATTTTCACCACTAAATCATATCACTGAATAAAACTAAGGGCCCAATCACCTGTGTGAGCTAAAACACCATCGCTAAAGGAAACATTTAGCGCGAGTCGCTAAAACATAGTGCCTGGCGACCCACGAACAGATCACCTTGTCTGCAGTAGTCCATGAACAAGGTCGTTTAGCGCACGCTAGGAAAACTCTAAGACCCGGGCTGAGACCCAGCGCTAATGTGGTTGTGTACAGGATAGAACGTTTTTTTTCCAGTGCCGGGCCATACCTATCCCCCGCCCTCACAAGCTTGAATATGAACACATCCAGTGAATAACCTCACACCCCTGCATTATTAAAATCCTCCAAGGTGGCCGTATCATCCATGTTTTGATGCATACATATATTAAGGCTGATGGGCATTGCATGATAAATGCCACCCAACAGCAGGTAGAATCATTACACTGCATTTAATAGATCCAAAAGGAAGGCCAGGTGAGCGACAAAAATTTCCCTGCTGCAGCATATAAACAATACATGTTTCAGGGCAAGACTTATTCACGTGTCCCTTTAAACATGGTCCACACAGTCACCCTAATAATCAACCGCTTCCATACTATGAATAACCCCCAGCATAAAATGTCTAAAATTAGGCAATATATTAGAATTAGGATATATGTGGATAAAGGATACTTTTATAATAGAGCCGACTGCAACAGCAACGACAATGCGGACCAGATCCATTGCTATAGTGTATGGGGCCAAGAGAACACCTGTGCTGCATTCCTTTCAATTGCCTGTTAATTTTGGGCGAAGATCTGTTTTTTTTGGAGTTAGCAACAGGGTTAAGCAGTAGGTAAAATGGTGCAATTAGCTTCCCTCAAAAAATTAGCGCTGGCACCAACTGATCTGCCCAGCTGCAAAAGCGCTACAGATCTCTAGTGCTCCCCATGTTAAGTAAAGGACGCGGAAAGTACAGTAAGCTCGAGCTACAAATCGCTAATAGCAACGCGCTAAGTGATTTTTCCCGTTTGTAGCGAGAGGCAAAAGATCTGTTGGTCAGGCGCTAGACTCGATTAACCTGGCGCTAAAGCAAAACCATGCGAACGCAAGGGTTAACTCACACCAGGTAATAGTGCCCTAAATAAGTATACAGTTGTGTTCAAAATTATTCAACCCCCACTGAAATTGAGTGTTTTGGCCAGTTTGACATTGATTTTGATCATTCAGTCATCTTGCTTGCAATTAAATCAAAGAGGCACGTGTAGGTCAGACAAATATAACATAACATTTATAATGAAATAACCACAAATGTCTTTTCTGTGCTCACATCATTATCAGTTTTATTCAACCCCCAAGTGACATTCAATCTTAGTACTTAGTACAACATCCTTTTACATTTATAACAGCTTTTAAACGTGAAGCATAGCTTGACACAAATGTCTTGCAGCGATCTGCGGGTATCTTCGCCCATTCGTCATGGGCAAAAGCCTCCAGTTCAGTCACATTCTTAGGCTTGCGCACTGCAACTGCTTTCTTTAAGTCCCACCAGAGGTTCTCAATCGGATTTAAGTCAGGTGACTGCGATGGCCACTCCAAAATGTTCCAGCCTTCAATCTGCAACCATGCTCTAGTGGACTTGGAGGTATGCTTGGGATCATTGTCCTGTTGAAAGGTCCAACGTCTCCCAAGCCTCAGGTTTGTGACGGACTGCATCACATTGTCATCCAATATCTCCTGGTACTGAAGAGAATTCATGGTACCTTGCACACGCTGAAGCTTCCCTGTACCTGCAGAAGCAAAACAGCCCCAAAGCATGATTGACCCCCCGCCATGCTTCACAGTAGGCAAGGTGTTCTTTTCTTCATAGGCCTTGTTCTTCCTCCTCCAAACATAGCGTTGATCCATGGGCCCAAACAGTTCTAATTTTGTTTCATCAGTCCAAAGAACACTATCCCAAAACTTCTGTGGTTTGTCCACATGACTTTTGGCATACTGCAGTCGACTCTTCTTATTCTTTGGAGACAGCAAGGGGGTGCGCCTAGGAGTTCTGGCATGGAGGCCTTCATTACGCAGTGTGCGCCGTATTATCTGAGCTGAAACTTCAGTACCCACATCTGACAAATCTTTTCTCAGTTCCTCAGCAGTCACACGGGGACTTTTCTCCACTCTACGCTTCAGGTAGCGCACAGCAGTCGAAGTCAGCATCTTCTTTCTGCCACGACCAGGTAGCGTTTCAACAGTGCCCTTTGCCTTGAATTTGCGAATGATGCTTCCTATGGTCTCTCTTGGTATGTTTAACATCTTTGCAATCTTCTTATAGCCATTGCCCTTCCTGTGAAGAGTAATCACCTCTTCTCTTGTCTTCCTGGACCATTCTCTTGACTTCACCATGTTTGTAACCACACCAGTAAATGTCTAGAAGGAGCCGAGTATCACAGTCATTTTAAAGCTGCCTAATTGGTGCTTATTATGCTTTATTGCTGCTCCGTGACATCCACAGGTGTTTTCAATACCTGATTGAAAACACTTGAATGAACCTCTGTTCTTCAGAGTGGTAGTCTTTAAGGGGTTGAATAATTGTGTCAATGAAGAATTCACAAAAGAAACATTTACTACTGTATTACAAAACCAATTGATGTCATTTTAGTTGCATATGGTTCTTTAAAAAGTCCTTGTAGGATTTCATTCTGAATACAATTACAAATGTACACTAAATTCCCTAAAACCCTTTACAGCATTGGGGGTTGAATAATTTTGAACACAACTGTATATAAATAAGATTCCAAAACACCAGAGTAATGTGATGCAATGATGCCTTTTTATTGTACTAACATGATACTTTATTTGCCGCAATTCGGCGGTTTTCGCTGAATGTCTGATTGCTGCTTCAGCGACTCCACTTTTAGCAAATTATAGTGACCATTCGCTAAATAGGGAATTCACTTTATTTTCGGCAAAATAAATTCCCCGAAATGTGACAAAAAGCAGAGGATCGAAAGATGATTAGACCCTTTAGATTCTAACTTCCATAATAACCCCTAAAATGCCATAAACCCAGGGAAATACAATAAAAATAATAAACAATGTGGCATTTAGATTACTCATTAACCCCTAAAATGCCATTGATCAAGGTAAAACATGAAATGAATACACTGTGAGGCATATAGCTAACACATTAACCCCTAAAATGCCATTAATCAAGGAAAAAATAAAATGTATACTGTGAGGGATGAAGCCTACCCATTAACCCTTAATATACAACTAAACCAAGGCAAAAACTAATGTAATACACAATGTAATGTATAGTCTGAACATTAACCACTTCACTGCTGAGACATTTTAACCCTGTGAAAATGCTTAAGTTTAAGTGCCTGTTATTATTTAATGTTTTTGACTTTTATTTCAAACGGAATATGGTCATGGTCAGCCTAGTGGCGAGCGAGCTTGAAATCGGTCATTGTTCTCCGGATACCTCCACATTAGCACTTCCTATACAAAGTATAGGAACTGTTAAAGCACAGCAGACAGTCGCAACAGCAAAGCCATAAGTTAAGTTTGTGACTTGGCTGGAATAAAAGTGGAGCCATAATCTTTAATGAGTGGGGCCGTTATACTAAAAGATTCACTTGTTAATTCAAGCATCTCAGGTGGACTAGTTCCCTAGGTGTGTCAAAGGTCTGTAGCTTTAATATAATTTAAAGGTTTGTAATTTTAACTTTCTTTTTAAAGTTTTCCCTCTGTTTTTGTTAAACTCTCATAATCAATTTGCTTCCCCCATCCCCTCCCATGTCGTAAATTCCTTGCATACAGAGCCCACTCCTCCTAAATCTGTGTCTCTTTTTTCATGCAGCTCAACACCCACAGCCATCACACTCCCCAGGCTCTGCAGTCCCACCCTGTCCTGGGCCCAAACTTATTGCTTCCCTTCTAACTGCTGCCACTTTTTTCTAATTATCCTTTTTTATCCACACTCCCCCCTACTCCCCTTTTGTTTCACTTACCTTTGTCCTTTAAATTGCAAGCTCACAGAATTTCCAGCTGAGCACTTGTATAAAGTGCTCTATCAGTAGGGCAATTATCCTACAGTCAAGGCTGTCTGTTCCTTATGTGTTTTTATTATGTCTCGTGTCTGTACTACCGCTTTGAAAAGTGCTACGGATTCTGTTGGTGCTATATAAGTGACTGTAACTGTACCGGTCTTTCAACGATAGACCCGAAGGTGTAAAACTCTTAACTTTAACCACTTTCGTAAACTGAGCAATTAACAGGGTTATTCCGAGAGCGTGAAAAGCAGGAGAATGACTGGAGAATGAAAAATTCTAGCAGGGTTATTCAAAGAGGTCCGAATTGCTTGAGAAAGGTAACCGAACGCTGAAAATCAGCATTCGGTTACCTTTCCTGGCCATTCGGCTATCCAGAGAGTAGGCAATTCGCCAAATCCTAGCGAATTGCCTGAACATACGGTGCCTGTTCGAGGGCAGTGAAATCCCCATGAAAAGCACTGCTTCGGCTATTCAGAGAACACAAACCAGCAGTGAAAGGTTCCGGAAATGCCCTGCCATTCGGTGGTTTAATTCGGCAGGTTTATTCAGGAGAATCCCATAGGCTTCAATGTTAAAAATATTCCCGTTTTAATTCGATATCTAATAAACTGATCATTATAATATTCTGCAGTAAAGAGTCTCTTTATTTATAGATTTTTTAGGATATTTTAAGCATTTTTCTGAAATTTTTTTTTTTTAAGTTTACTTATTTTTTCTGTAACAGCCCTCTTTATTATCATTCCCTGGACCTCATATGTAAATTTCAGACATTTTCGCTCAGTAGTTTCTTTGCAAACAGCGTTTCATTTTCAAACATTCACACAAACTGTTTTGCTAATTTATTCACCTCCCTCGTCTGCGGTCTCAGCTGCTTCCCTGCGTGTGATCGGCTCCTGCTCGGGTTTTTCGACGGGTTAATCCAGATGTTTTTGGGGGTTTTCGGCGTGCATTCGGTGGGTTTTGCTGTTAGTCTTCGTCGGGTTTGCGGCAGCCTTTCCCTGCAATTCGGGGACCCTGTGGTGTTTGCTGAATACACCACGGGGTCACCGAAATGGGATCGGCAAAAGGAACCGAATTGAAGAGAATGAAAAGTCACCGAATGTGCAGTGACTTTTCGAATCTCTTTGAATTACCCTGTAGGTCAAAATAGCCAAACCAGAAAAATTCTCCCTTTCATCTCAATTTCCAAATCGGCTATTTTGACCTAGAATTTTCCATTCTCCAGTCATCCTCCAGCTTTTCACGCTTTCTGAATAACCCTGTAAGTGACCCTTAGGCTAAGGTCAGACGAACGCGGTCAGAGCGCAGTCTGCGTGCGTGCACAATGGACGACGTACTGACGGAAGATACTGTAGACACCACAAGGTCCGTTTTTGTTGACGGACGTAGAAAAAAAAAGGGAATTATGGGAAACAAAATTAATATGAAAAATGATAAAAATTTGAAAAGGATATGAAAAGCCATTCTGTGAGTCAAGGTGCTGGATGTCGCAAATGCGCTGCGTCTGACATCTCATCACTCACACAGAACGCTACGCGGACGTGGCGCACTCTGCGTGTCCGTCTAGCGGTTTTACGTTCTTGCCTAACTTGCATCCGTTTGCCACGTGCGTTGAGTGTGCGCAGTTCGGTGCGCAAGTACTTTGTGTGTGGGTCTCTATCGCTCATGATTCTATGCTACAACGGACGTTAAACTGTGCGGCAACACGACGTGATCACGGCGTTCGTCTGACGCCGGCCTTAAAGGCTGACTTATTTCTTTTTCTGTCAAAGACTGTCTAATAGTATTTACATGTAATTCCTGCCTACTGAAATACATGGAATGAATTTGTTGCATGTAGATTCTCGAGGAAATTCTTGTGTCACCAAATCAATGCTGATTTTTTCTTTATTATCATACAAAATATTCAATAAACAGTTGAATTTTTTTTTGTACAGCCACATTAGGAGTTCTCTATAATGCTTTGTATCCAAGACAAATAATATGAAACACGTGTGTACACATCAGGCGTTTGAGGATCTCCACAATTTTCTCCAGAAAAAGACACCACACCTTCCACACGGTTTTTGAACACAAGAGGTCCTCCAGAGTCACCCTGCAAAAAAAAAAATATAAGTCAATTTGTTTAACACAATAGCTATAGTGTGGAGTAAAAACATTATGACATTCAAGAGGGCTATGACGGGTCTTACTTACACTACAGACACCCTTGATTTTGCCTTGTGAAGCAGAACAGATCATACTTGGAGGGATATAACCATAGACCTTCTTGCAAGTCTCCAGGCTTATTATATTGACATCTGTCTCCATCAATGCTGCTGGGGCGATTGGCAAGTTAGACACATATCCCCATCCTGCCACTGAACAGGTGCTCCCAGGTCGCACATTGGAGCCTCTACATGGAAGACTGATAGGTGACACTGCTGTATTAAAACCTACGGAATCATTCAACTGGGGAAAAAAAAGTAAAATGAACAGTACAACCCATTAAATAGTTATAGAAGAATGCAAGTGATTTTGCAGCTGCTTTTGATTTACAAATTTAAAATGCCTGGTGCTCTGACTGTTGCTTTAGTGATAACACGTATCAGTTTTAACTCTGCTGAATAATCTAGATTATTGATTATATGGGGCAAATAATTGTTTCTCTGGTGTAGCTCTAGGGGTCAAAGTAGTCCCATATGTAACCAGACCTATACCTCAAGGTGACCCACCAGATTCAATCCTGGCTGCAACCCTGGAACAGATCATTTTCTAGCCATGCCTCCTTTGGCTTTCTTAGACGAGGAGGCTTTGCTGCTGTATGTGAAGTTATGACGCAATAAGAAACCTTTTATGTGTGATTTTAATTATCTTGTTTAAACAATGATTACACTAATAGTGTGGATACTACTAATAACCAAGCTCTTGTCGTAATAATTTCAAACTCATTGGGTTTGCCTCACCTCGTTAACGCTAGCGCTCACATAAAAGGAGCGTTAGCGCTAGCTTAAATGAGGTGATAGCGATCAGGAGGTGATTCAGGCGGAAAAAAACGTTAGCGAATCGATATTAGCGCCTTTTAGCACAAGCTTACTGTACTTTGCCCTCCCTATGTTTACCACGGGGAGCGCAAAGTGTAAGCACAGAGTAACTAGCGTTAGGATCACAAGGTCCAAACGCTAATTACAAAGAGCTGTCGATAACTAAAAAAGTTTGTTACAGCTCAGAGCTGGTGCTAACTGATTCCGCGGCTCAGAATCAGTTAGCAGCAGCTGAAACCCTCTCCAGAAAAACAAATTTATTTATTTACCGCACATCGATCCACCGCTTCTAGTTGCCAGGATCAGAGTGAGACTGGGGAAAAGTCCCCAGTCTCCCTCCGCAATCTGTCACGTGCCACGCCGCCGCCGGTGGAAGAAAGGCAGATCTGGTGCTGCACCATCCTGATTTCCCCAGGCAGCACCCTTCAAGCCCTATCTTGCTGGAATTTGCTTCCAGAGACTCTCACTTGCAGGATCAGCAGGTGCACCTAATGAGGACCTGCAGTGACTATTTAGCAGAGGCACGCCTGTCCCAGGATGCTTCTGCATTTTGTTTGCAAAGTGCCAACACTCCCAGTCTGACATCAAGCCTGTCCAGAAGCTCCATAGCTGATCTGATATCCGTGTACCGAACACCTGGCTTTCCCCCTGGACTCTGCATTCTGGATCATCCCTACTGGTATTGTGCCTCGAGACCCCTTTATTACACCTGTCCCAAGACTTCCCTTCTGCACTCCCCAACCAGAGACTTTCCAGTATTGCTTCTCCATGTTTATTGTTTTCCTTTAATAAATCCCCATTTGATTTGCAACATATCAAGTATTTCCTGTGTATCACTTGCATCCTGGGCTTGCAACCTCGACCTGTGGCACTACACGTGACACAATCACTCCACTGACCTACAGAATCTCACGAGAGGCGGGATCCTGCCAGTCATGTGATGCTCGAAAGCACTGCCCTGAGCATCCAGGACCCTAGCGGCTGCTACGGGGCAGGCTGCTGGACACAGTGCCTGCCCTGTAATCTACAGGTAAAGCAGGGGCACTAGGGGGAGATTAGCAAATGCTAATTTTTCCCCTTCGTGTCCCTTTTTAGCTTTAGGCAGCAGATATGCTTAAACAGAATGGGTCCTATTTTAGTTAGGCTACTTGTACATAATATGTCCCCTCGTGCAGCGATCTTACCATGTTGAACATCATCATTAGGGATGAGCCGAACACCCCCGTGTTCGGTTCGCATTCGAACAATTTCAAAGATTCGAGTTCGAACACGAACCGAACTCAATGCAAGTCAATGGGACTCAAAAGTTCGATTTTTAGAGTGCCCTCCAAGAGGGCATACATGCAAGGTATTTGCCATAAAAGGTGTATGGGGGTCCGGGTAGTGCCCTGGGGGACAGGAAACAAGGACAAAAGTTTAAAAAAAAGACAGTTTTTAAAGGAACAGTGAGTTTTCCATAAAATAAGGGTTAAAAATAAAAACGAAAAATTCCTTCAAATATTGTGCCTAGGAGGTCCCCATAACCTGCCCGTGAAGTGGCGGATTTCTAGGATGTATAGAAATATCACCATAAGAGACCCACACACGACACCTAGCCACCCTTAAGGGGTTAAAATGCACAGGGACTGGCTACTATCCTGTTAGATGAGGGAATGTATTATATGTGTAAAGCAAGTTATATATGACAATGGATAGTCAGAGACTCAGCTTGTACGATTTAAGATAGACATTTTCACGTTGTGTTGCGTTACTAATGCAGAAGCAGCAAGCCCTCCACCACGCTTGCACCAAAACTATAGATCTAACACAATAATAATTGTATGCTCACATAGGCCCTTCGGGAGAGGTACATGACATACAAATACTGGAATACATTTAAATCTAAGGGTGTGATAAAGATTTTATTAAGCCCTTGATGACAAATGACGTAACATCTACATCATTAATGATTGGCTTTACAGAGCCCTGGTCCTTAAGGGGTTAAAGAGCATATCAGAGGAAAATGTAGTAGAAATGATCACTTCTTAGAATTCAGAAGCACAGTGTTCATACATGTGCAGGAGCCACACCCAGTCTGCAGGCAATGTATCAAATGCATGAGACCAGACTAATTAGAAGCACATGTTATTTCTAAACACTAACACCTGTTGTTTACGCCGTTTCAGAGCCCTGCTGTAAGCACATGTCATTTAGAGGTGAGAATCTTTGCACCTAGACATTAGGCAGACTGTAAAGCATGCTTTCCTTGTAAGCTAGAAAATCCACATCACCCATTGCAGCATTTTAAAGATGAAACACACAGGCGGCGCAAAAAATCCTATGCAAGCCTCATGCACAGTATGCCAGGGGTCGCAAACTCACGGCCCCCCAACATGATTTTGGACTACAAGTCCCAGGATGATTTCAATGCAATACATGGCGAGGGAATCCTGGGAGTTGTAGTTCAAAAACATCAGGGGCACCAGAGTTTGAGACTAGAGCCCTGCTGCGAGCACATGTCCTTTAGGGGTGAGAATCTTTGCACCTAGACATTAGGCAGACTGTAAAGCATGCTTTCCTTGTAAACTAGAAAATTCACATCACCCATTGCAGCATTTTAAAGATGAAACACACAGGCGGCGCAAAAATCCTATGCAAGCCTCATGCACTCTAAGCACATGTAATTTTGAGGTGTGAAAGTTTCAGAAAAATGTGCACGTGTACAAATATTTTAAATAAAGCCAGAATAATTTTATGACAGTCACATTTGTCTGACAAACAGATAATACATTACGCTGCAGCATGTGTTGCCATATGTTGGTAGATATATGTAATGTGTGTTAGGTGTATGTAACATATTTTATGCTATTATACATACCGCTTCTTGACGACGTACACAGTCCGTCCATTGCTAATCATCGCGCACATACGTGCCTTCTTGCCCTGGGTAGTTTTTTAATTCAATATCTAATAAACCGTTGCTTATATTCTGCAGAAAAGAGTCTCTTTATTCCTCGCTTGTTTTGTATTTAAGCATTCTTTATACTTTTTTCAAAAAATATAATTTTTTCGAACACGCCAAAAAGTTCGAAGTTCGCGAACTTTAGAACTGCCAATGTTTGAGCCAAACAGCTCATCCCTAATCATCATTTGTTGGGTACCTAATTTCCTTGGATGGATAGAGGATTAATAAACTCCTAGATTACCTTCAACAGTAGGATATCATTCTCAAAGGTCTGTTTGTTGAAATTTGGGTGCGGAATGGACTTCAGGACACTGAACACCTTCACATATTTGTCTGGAGCAGAAAATTTATGAGCACCAAGTACCACACGTAAGGATGCTATAGGCCTATCACAAAGACAAAGGTATTTCTGTTAATTAGATGTTGTAAAATGTTTTGTGTGAGATGTTATATATATACTGGAAAGATGGTAACTGTTGCCCAAATCAAAATGTACTAGCACTTTCTTTATATATATTTATACTGTATATGATGAGGGTCCAACAAACCCGAAACAGCGTTGTCCTTGGAGTGACTTTGACCAGTTGCATAAACACGATCTGTTAGAAAGCCACAGTGTGGCACAGCATTGATTTTAGGCTAGGGACAGATGAGCGCATTTTCTGCGGCCACCGTCAAAATGTACGTCGATGCGTGCGCACGCATTTTTTCACGGAATACGCTTAAGTGGTCAGACGATGCGCAATTCTGGACGTATTTCATGACGATGGGGTGAAAAGAAGTCTAGGGAAATCCGGCTGTTTGAACGTTATGTTGGCCGCACACTAGCAGCGTCTGACATCTCCTAATCACGCACACACGCTGCTATGCAGCCGCAGCGCACTCTGTACGTCAGTACCAGCGGTTTAACGTTCTCGAAAAAATGCGTTCATTTTCCACTTGCGTTGCGCGGCCGGACTTTTGTGCGACCGTACTTCGTATATTGGCTGTCATTGCCCGTCATCTGCTGCTAGTGCGGCCGTGATTATGTGCGCCAGAACGCGCGTTCGCACTGCCTCAGTCTGACCCTAGCCTTAGGGTTCTGTGTAATAACAGACCCAGGGTGCATAAAATTGAGACAGATGTCATTTGCATATCCTACCCAGAATTCCTTGCTGCATATGGGGAATGTGGCACAGGAGCTCTGGGATGCAATTCTTTGAATTGCTGTGATGTGCAAGTGGCTTCTGCAATAATAAAGACATACATATGTGTTTATTATTGCAGAAGCCACTTGCACATCACAGCAATTCAAAGAATTGCATCCCAGAGCTCCTGTGCCACATTCCCCATATGCAGCAAGGAATTCTGGGTAGGATATGCAAATGACATCTGTCTCACTTTTATGCACCCTGGGTCTGTTTATTACACAGAACCCTAAAATCAATGCTGTGCCACACCGTGGCTTTGTAGCAGAGATAAGGTTTATGCAAACCACAGCAGGGTAAGTGTTTCATCAAGCAGTCTTTATTCCTTGTAGCATAGGTGTATACAGGCACAGCTGCTTCAATCACAACATCAAGCCATTGTGTGTGTTGCTGGGCTGATCAACCCTGCCAAGTTAACCCTTTCCTCAGGGAACCTTATATACACCCCATCACAGGTTCCTATTCGGGTTAGATTTAGGATTAGCAATAGAGTAAAAACTAGGATTCAAGTTTTGAATTTAGGATTACAAGTAGAGTTAGTGTTAGGATTAGAAATAGGTTAATAGTAGCATTGGAATTAATCTTAATATTAGTATTTGGATAAATAGAATTAATAACAAGGTGAAATATGGTTAGTGCTGCAATTAGGATTTGGCTTTGTGAAAATCACCTAGTTTTTTTTATTAAAACAATGACAGAAAAACCATTGTTTGATTAAACAGTGAGGATTCTCCCTTCAAACAATAGCAATTCCCCTGTTTGCAGTTACTCTAGATTATTTTATATACTCGAAAACAAGAGAAATCTCAATGTATCCTTCCTGGTAAAATACTTTATAAATAAATAAATGTACTTGGCATTAAAATGAACTTTTCGCCTCCCATCCTATGAGAAATTCTGTTGTTCAAATCCCTGTTTAGAATTTCAAATAGGTATAATTTCTCTTACAGCATACAATGTGCGGCGGTGAGGACCCATTTCCTATTGATGACAGCTCCCCCACAGACATGGCCGTTACGGTTCTGCACAGATGCCATGTAGGGTCTGGAATGCGGCTTTGCCTCATGGCCTCCAATAATCCAAAATGCCTCTACTGGAAGAGAAATATCATTAATACATTTATTTTTTCTAATTCAAGATTTTTATTATAAGACAAGTCATGCAGTTAAATCGCAAAAAATATTTCAAAGGATACAGCAATCAATATAGCAACATTAGAATAGCAGGGAAATGACTGCCAAGGAAAGAGAAAGAGGGGGGGGTGCACTCAAACAAACACGGGACCCCTGCACCAGGGAAGCGGCAAAGTCAGCAGGCAATTCGTGGATGGGCCGTCTGGACAAAAAAAATAAATAAAAAACTAATAATAAATAAAATTAAAAAAACACCTGTGGAGGGGACTGCCCGAACAAAAGTGGCGTTCCTGGCTCACTCCGTATCATAATACGGGTGACAGTGATCAAGCACACAAATTTCCTACTGGTCCCAATGATCGTTTAGTGTCTCTTTTTCTGGTAGTACCTCCTCCCAGCAGCCTGTCTCAGTTGGGGTGCCCCAAAGTACTTCTTTTTTTGATGTACACTGCCTTTCTAGGCAAACTGATTAACTCCTTTGAATTCCAGTACCACCTATATGCTGATACTCAAATATACCTTTCCTCCCCTAATCTCTCTCCTGTATCAAGTCACTGAATGTCTCTCTGCTGTCTCTAAATGGATGTCTTCCCGCTTCATTAAACTCAATCTTGTCAAAACAGAACACCCATCTCTCCGAGTAAATAGAAAGCTTATTAGCCCGATGCCTCAGGCTTGCTGCCTTACAGGGTTATTCAGAGAGAGGTGAAAACCAGGAGAATGACTGGAGAATTTAAAATTCTAGGTCAAAATAGCCAAACCAAAAAAAATTCTCCCATTTATCACACTGTGTAACAGCTGCACAGTACAGACTCATTGCTGGGAGTTTGATTAAACTATAATAAATGTAAAAAGATAGTTTACATTGATTTTAGTTAACATTTTTATTGACCTAAATGGCCAATATTTTGTGATGCTGCCTATAATGTGTGGCAGTAGCCACGTTTCTTAACCTGTCTTTAGCGGCTTCCCTAAATGGTGTGTGTGTGTGTATAGCTATGTATGTGTTTGTATCTGAGTTACATGGCTCTGCATGGTTATCAGTGTGTATGGCCCTGCAGTGTATTACTGCTGGTGGTGCTTGATTCTCAGTGACAGGTAGAGCATATGTCACATTGCAGAGCAGTGTGGTGTCAGTCAGGTGTCACTTGAGCCGCATGAGGACAGACTACGCGAGGCATTGTGCTGGAGAGAGTGAGTGTGACAAGCACAGCCTGCAATTAGGCCTGACTGCCTGTCACGTTGAACCGATCCCCAGCTCTTAACCAAAACTGGTAGAGTGCCCTCCTGAAACCTGTGTCTGGATCCACCCCTTGTAAATGAACAGTAATCTGCAGGAAAGCAACAGAGTTGCAGCTCAGTTTCAAGCAGCAGGGCTGCTTACATGCACCAATTGAGCAATTGGAGTTAATGGCCCTGCAGGAATAGGACCCAATTCGGGAAAGGTGGGAGGTATGAGAAACTAGAGGTTGGCACTTTTGATGCTAAACAGAAGCTGAAAACAAATATGTCATTAAACAATAAGATATATATAGCATTTTTTATGTGTTATTTTTTAACGAGACATTTCACTAGAAGAGAAAAATTTGGTGCAAAGTTTCCTTTACATATCCAACCATTTCCATGACCATGCAAAAGCAATAGACTGAGTTTGACCCAAGGGTTGTGGAAGTCATTGTGTTTGCAAATTACATTTTAACCACAATATGATTTTCACCTACCAAAAATAAAATACAGACCAATGTAAAACAAATGTCTCAAGAATATTTAAAATTTGCATGCTACATAAAATCTTCCCTAGTAATTCATTCCCAATATATATATACACCTTACTTTTACTGCAAAGAAAGTTTGAGAGGCAAAGATATAATAAAACGTGAATTTCTGTGGTTTAAAAACTAAATTTTACCTGATCGGCATAGATTGCATAGGACTGTAATCAGTAGCAGTAGATGCTTCATGGCCAAAGGATAGTGTGCTGGGTATGCAAGGGGTGACACTTGGCTTTAAATAGGAGAGGAATGTTCGTGTTACACGATTTCAGCATACTCTGTTGTAATGAATGCGGGTTTGTGGGACAGTTGTAATATGAAGAAGGCACAAGGGGAACTTAAGCTTCTATAAGGCATAATTCACAAAGCACTGAAATTTCAGCAAAATTTCAGTGCTGTGTGCTTTGACGATTCCATTTCGTCAACCCTTTTGGTGAATTTGTTACCGGCAATCAACTGGTTTGTTCGGGAGAAGGTCGACACGGTGCGGACAATGACAGGCCAGACACGAGTCACTGGCAGGAAAAGCGTTATTTATTATGACGTCAGACTCTAGCTGGATTGTATCGCAAAGCTCAAGTGAAGACTTCGGGACAGAGATACAATTCTTACACATTGATCAGTAAAAAGGTACATCCCAGGTACATCCCCTGGGCAATGTGGACTCCCTCTAACATGCACACAAAGAACATTCCACAATTTGCCTTTTCTTATACAATTAGGACATTTAGTTGATTTAGAAGCTTGTTAGATCCTGCCAATGTCTTCCCACAGCGGACCTGTCCCTCCCGATACTGATAAGGCCCGACCTGCGCTAAGGGAATCCTTTGTTCTTGCTCTACCCAGATCTGGGACTTTTATGGCTTAGGCTCAAATAAATCAGTTTCTTGGCACCTCTATTTATTCTGTCCGGATTCTTCTTCTAATTGCTACACCAGAGACCTCTGGAATGTTAGAATCTATGTAAAGTTATCTAAAGTAAGTAAGTCAGTATTCTCTATGTACAGTTGCTCTTGCCAGGGCTTTGCTCAAGATGGCTGCCGGTATACAAGATGGCGGCCAATTTCTGAGCCATTCCCGTCACAAATTCACTATTCAACGCAGGGTCACCGTAGTGCACTTAAGATGGTGTCACCGAACTGGCTGCTGAACACCTCCGAACTGCAGAAGACTAAAAACGTAACTCTCCTATTCTCCTAATAGGTGTTTAAACCAATAAAAATGTCTTGAAATGTGTCTGAATAATAAAAAAAAGGTCCTTTGAAAAAAATATAAAGTTCTGTTACAGAATAATTTATTTTTAAAAAAAACTTTTAAAAATATTGGGAATCAAAAATTTGAACAAAAGAAATACAAAAAAGTGATCATAAAAAAGAGAGTTTTTGCATTAAATTAAAATAATAAACTTTTTTTTAAAAAATCTTTTTTACATTGAATCCTATGCAATTCGCCTGTTTAATTCTGTCGAATTGAATCACGGAAAATCAGGGCATTTCGCTGACACTACGGCATTATGAGAATAGATTATCATTACTTCTCCATGGGACAATTTTTGGCCAGTGAAGATCGACCATTAGATACAATTCGGTAGCAAGTTCGCCACTTATATAACCCCTATAGTCTGCGTTACTAAGACAACAATGTAAAGATATTCATGTATACAGCCTTAGTAAAGCAATTCAAATGTACTTTAACCCTTAAGACCTGGAGTTAAGTCCTAAAAAAATAAGGAACTTCAAGATTTCTTCCTCACAATTAACAAAGTAATCTCTTATTACCAAACCACCCACACTCTAATGTGAGGTTAATGTTTATATAAAGGAAACAATTTATGGAAATCGGACAATATTTATTATGACTTAACATAGAAGTATGATTAAACACCTAATTTAAAGCTTTATGGTTGGTGGGAGCACTGGGAACTCAGTTCCCCCTGCTTACATAATGGAAGAACTGCGTTCGCACATGTTTCTGCTCGACTTGACCCCTGCTTGAGATCCAGTGGCAGTTCTCCTTTTGTGTTGTCACATTATTTAGCATCAATAATCCTAGAGATCCACACTCTGTGTGTTCTGTGTCTTTTTATCATCTGCTTTGTTACACTGTCAGCTCTGCTCCTTATAGGTTTAAACAAATATATTTGAAACAACTAGGCCAAATACTTACTAGAAGTACTGGAGAGTGAAAACTCCTCATGTTCACATGTCCTGAATTATACTTTTAGGTGGTTATGCAATAAAATATCATCATGCATAGTGATATTTTGTCTTTATAACATATCAGAGAAACACTGACTCGCCCTGAGGAAACACACATTGTGGGACAGCACAGGATTAAGCCCTAAGCGGGCGAAACGCGTCGAGCTATGTGCTCTGCTTGATTTTAACTGTCACTTTTTTGCGATCTGTATGGGTATATTGAGAGGACATCCCTGGCTTCTGTCACACTATAGATTAGAGGTGTGTAGGTGGATCGAACCACCGAGGTAACTAGACAGGCTTGGTGTCATGAGGTCTGCTCTGCAGGTGTATTAATAGCCAGTGAGATCTCCTACAAAGTGCCACTCTTCCCATACTGGATTCACTCTATTTCATTATCTGTCTCCTTTATTATAGTGTGGTTTGTTTAACCCTTTCGCTGCTGAGGCTTTTCACACCTCTGTGCTGAGGTCATTTTTACCGGTTTTGCTCGTCATGTTTAAACGTGTTTTGAAGGCTTATTTTAGTATATTACCCAGACATATTATATATCGTTCTTTCCGTCAGACTCGGTAGATTTATAATATGTCATTATTATATGTATACGTTATGTCATGTCTGTATATTATAACAAAAAATGCAATAAAATATGTATTTTCAATAATTTACAACGTGTAAAGTGTTTTTTTTCACATTTTAACATGCGAGCAATTGCGGTTATATTTTGTATGGGGTGCGCTTGTTAAAAAAATTAGAGATGGGGTCTCGTTACTTTTTTTTGGGGAAAATTACGCGATTTTTAACAAACGCACCGCATACAAAAATCGTTAGTGCAGCATCATTGTTCACATTATAATTGAAATGGGAACAATATTGCTGCATTAACGAACCAAAAAAAAGAAAAAAAAATGTTTGTTTTTTTTTTTATAATTTTTTTTTAAAATTACATTTTTAATTTTAATTTTAATTTTTTTTAAAAAACTTTTTTCACATTCGAGTTTGGTATCGTTGGAACGGCCATGCTCTGGCCGATCCAACCATACCAAACTTTAACCCCTAGCTGCCACGGATCGGGAGATAGGGAGTTCATTGGAACTCCCTATCTCCACCGTTGGTGGCAGTTAGGGGTTAACTCTAGGACTGGCGTCATCGTGCTATGCACGATGACGCCAGTCCTCAGGGGGAGTTCCCGGAGGCTTGGCCGACATCCAAGATGTCGGCCAGCTCCGGGAAAGGATCGCGAACCGGCGCTTTTCAGCGCCGATTCACGATCCAGCTCCCCAGGGGTTAATGCCAGGCACCATTTGGAAGGGCAGGCTGTGCCCTTCCAAATGGTGCCTGGGTTAACCCCCGCAACACCGCCGATCGGGAGGGAGAGAGGTCCGAAGGACCTCCCCCCCTCCCTTTCAGGCGCCTCCTCCGCACATGCGGGGGGCGCCTGAATTAGGTGTCATCGTGCTGCCGCAATGACACCTAATTTCAGCGGCTGCGGTTCCGGATGCTGGGCTGACATCGAGGATGTCAGCCCGCACCGGGGGGGCCAGCGATCGGCCGGAACCCGGCCGAACGCTGACCCCAATGGGAGGACGCGCTCAGCGCGTCCTCCGCATACCAGCAGTAATGCGGAGGACGCGCTGAGCGCGTCCTCCGCATTGAAGTGGTTAATAAATTTATTGTGTTCACACACTCTTTTTGAACTTTGTGCATTTGGCGTTGTTACAATTATGTTGGGTTAAGCCCTTGTTGTGTCGGCTTCCACTGTCCCCCTTTTTTGTGTTCATTTTTGCTTATTACTGTTAAACATATACATTTGAAACAATTAGGCCAAATACTTACTAGAAGTACTGGAGAGTGAAAACTCCTCATGTATTGTGATAATTTGTCTTTATAACATATCAGAGACAGACTGACTCACCCTGAGGAAACACACATAGTGGGACAGTCAGACTGCAACATGGTACCACCCATATTAAATCTCATATGCCATATTTAAAGGAACATTCTATTAAAAATAGAGTCCCCTTCTTTTGCCCTTAAATATAGTATTTGGGCAGAGCCTGCTGATGTCACTAGTGACTGATCTGGTGACAAGCAACTGTGAAATTCAAAAATGATCGCTGCTGATGAAATTGGGTGGGGTGGACGAAACTCCTCCACTTCACATAGCGATTACACCAGATTGGGGGAGAAGGGGACGGGGCACTCCTCACATCCTGACCGCTTTATAGCTTTGAAGTGGTTAGCATGAGTAGAGTGTTTTAGAGATGTACAATTTGTCTTATTCCGAATCCAAATTCAGACGAAAATCACCATTTTCAAATTTCGGGAGCATTTCCGAAAACGAAATATCGGCCATCCGAAAATTCGGATTGTTCCAAAATTTCGATGCGGATCGATTCGGAGTTTCGGATCGATTTGGTGATTGGGATCGATTCAGATCAGTTTTTTATTTGGTAATTTTTTTTTATTGGTTATTTAAGAATAGGAAGTAGATTACTACTAATAGAACGAAAGATTGTTACTATCCAAGGTCCTGATCTGTAGAAAATAGACGGCTGATGTGGATAACGGCAGACTTACGCGATCCAAGGTCCCGATGTGAAAAAAAAAAATAGATGAAGTCTATCCAAAGTCCCGATGTGAAAAAAAATAGACTTCATCTATTTTTTTTTTCACATCGGGACCTTGGATAGCGTAAGTCTGCCGTTATCCACATCAGCCGTCTATTTTCTACAGATCAGGACCTTGGATAGTAACAACCTGTTACTATCCAAGGTCCTGATCTGTAGAAAATAGATGGCTGATGTGGATAATGGAAGACTTAATCTATCCAAGGTTCCGATATGAAAAAAATAAAATAGATGAAGTGTTTCACCATCGACTACTGTCCAGGGTGCTTTACCTTGGACCATCACCGATAGTGAAACATTTCGTCAGACCTCGTTATTACATTTAAAAATAGTTAGAAACCCTAGAGATTAACCCAAAAATTCCTGAAAAATGCCCAAAAAAATCCTAAAAAATTTATTTAAAAAATGGCATATTGCTGCAGATGAAACAAAAAATGGTTTAAGAGAGAGTTAAAAATGCAAATAATTTTTTAAATTGAAAAAACTGTGCTGCATTAATTATACTGCAGAGAAAAGAAGTGCTGCCCAGCAGTGTGCAGATTCATATGCTGCATTAATTATGGTGTAGAGGTGCTGCCCTGCAGTGTACGTAAACATAAGCTGTATAATTCTGTATAAGTGCTGCCCGGCAGTGTGCAGAATCAGATTCATATGCTGCATTAATTATTTATTTTTTTCCGTTTTAAATCATTTATTTTGTTCTGGGTTTTTCTTTTCATTTGAGATAATTTTGTTCAGCTTTTTTCCTTTTTAAAACATTTCGTTCTGGTTTTTACATTTTTATTTTTCAAGTCAGACCATTTGGGTCAGTATTTTTGCTTTTTTTTTAAATCGTTTTGTTCATTTTTTTCCTTTTCATACCATTTTAATATGATTAAATAAAGTTGTGCAATGTATATTCAGAAGAAAAAAAAAGGATCTTTCTTAAAAAAAACAAACGATAGAATCGGCAGAATTACTGTATCGACCGAAATATCGGAGCATCCGAAATACCATTAGTTTAAGTCAAAACGAATAGACACTTTGAAACGAAGAGAACAGATAATCCGAAAAGACCGAAAATTTCCGATATCACAAAAAAAAGTCGAAACGAAAATCGGCTGAAATGATCCGAAACGAAAATTTTAAAAACCCGAATGAGCCGAACCGAAAGAAATCAAAATAAATAAATCGGTGCATATCCCTACAACAAACTCACAGCCATCTATGACCTCTTCCTTACCCCTTCAACCTCCTAGCTCTCACTGAAACCTGGCTAACTCCCTCTGACACTGCCTCCATTGCTGCTCTCTCACATGGCGGTCTACACTTGAGCCATACCCCAGACTGGGTGAGAGAAAAGGGGTCTTGGTACCGTGGTAAGGCAAAGGTATCTGTCTGGACCTGGTTATAACAAATAATGTGGATCTTTTCTCAACTATTAATGTAAAGGAACAGTTGGGAAACAGTGACCATAATATGGTGACTTTTGAAATAAACTCAAAAAAACACATTCATAAGGGGCATGCTAAAACATATAATTTTAAAAAGGCCAACTTTATTAAAATAAAGGAAGCTCTCAATGTCATTGACTGGCAGAAACTCTTTCACGGGAAAAACACTGAGGATAAGTGGAATATCTTTAAACTAACACTAGAAAAGTACACGTCACAATATATTCCACTGGTTAATAAATATAAAAGAAACAGACTGAAACCAATGTGGCTTAGTGGGAAGGTAACTAAGGAAATGAAAAATAAAAAGAAGGCATTTAAAGCTTTTAAATCTGATAAATCTGAGGCATCCTATAAAGCATATAGGGCAGCCAATAAAGCATGTAAAAATGCGATTAGATGGGCTAAACTAGAAAATGAAAAAGAAATAGCCAAAGAGAGCAAGACCAACCCTAAAAGATTCTTTAGGTACATAAATACTAAAAAACCCAAGAGTGAAAATGTAGGTTCACTAAAATCCGAGTCAGGGTTATTGTTAACTGAAGATCAGGATAAGGCAGAAATTTTAAATGATTATTTTTCTTCAGTATTTATCAAAGGGAAACCTATAACCGGAGACATGCAATTCATTAATGAAAACTTACTAATACAAAGTGACTGGTTGAGGCTGGGGTCAGACTGAGGCAGTGCGAACGCGCGTGCAGGCGCACTTAATCACGGCCGCACTAGCAGCAGATGCCGGGCAATGACGGCCAATATACGAAGTACGGTCGCACAAAAGTCCGGCTGCGCAACGCAAGTGGAAAATGAACGCATTTTTTCGAGAACGTGAAACCGCAGGTACTGACGTACAGAGTGCGCTGCGTCCGCTAGCGGCGTGTGTGCGTGATTAGGAGATGTCAGACGCTGCTAATGTCCGGCCAACATAACGTCCAGACACAAAAAGTGTTTTATTGATGATCCGTACAAAATCACGGACGAAAATGCGCATAGTATGACCACTATCACGTATTCTGTGAAAAAATGCGTCCATTCGTTCGAACGCACTTTTTCACAGACAACATAAAAATGCGTTAGTCTGACCCTAGCCTGACTCAGGACAAGGTTTTGCAGAAATTAAACAATGTGAATGTGAATAAAGCCCCAGGGCCAGATGGAATTCACCCGCGAGTACTGAGAGAGCTATGTGTTGAAATATGTAAACCTCTGTTCTTAATCTTTCAAGATTCTTTTTTTTCAGGAATAGTACCAGAGGATTGGAGAAAAGCTGACGTGGTCCCTATATTTAAGAAAGGTTTAAAATTTGTGCCTGGGAATTATAGACCTGTGAGCTTAACATCTGTGGCTGGGAAAGTATTTGAGGGGTTACTAAGGGATAATATTCAGGAATTTATTGGGAGGTATAATGTTATTGGCAAAAATCAGCATGGTTTCATGAAACACAGATCATGTCAGACTAACCTAATTACGTTCTATGAGGAAGTAAGTAGAAGTATAGATCAGGGGGTCGCAGTGGATGTGATTTACTTAGATTTTGCCAAAGCTTTCGACACAGTTCCACACAAAAGGTTACTATTTACATTAAGAAAAATTGGTCTAGATGAAAATACTTGTTCTTGGATATAAAACTGGCTAAAAGATAGGGTACAGAGAGTGGTCATAAATGGTACATTTTCAAGATGGACACCAGTGGTAAGCGGTGTTCCTCAGGGGTCTGTTATAGGACCAATACTATTCAATTTATTTATAAATGACCTTGAGATAGGCATTGAAAGTCATGTATCAGTGTTTGCAGATGACACAAAACTAGGAAAAGTAATACAATGTGAGCAGGATGTTACTTCGCTGCAGAGGGATTTAGATAGATTGGGGGACTGGGCACTTAAATGGCAGATGAGATTTAATCTACAGTTGTGTTCAAAATTATTCAACCCCCAATGCTGTAAAGGGTTTTAGGGAATTTAGTGTACATTTGTAATTGTATTCAGAATGAAATCCTACAAGGACTTTTTAAAGAACCATATGCAACTAAAATGACATCAATTGGTTTTGTAATACAGTAGTAAATGTTTCTTTTGTGAATTCTTCATTGACACAATTATTCAACCCCTTTAAAGACTACCACTCTGAAAACACTTGAATGAACCTCTGTTCTTCAATCAGGTATTGAAAACACCTGTGGATGTCACGGAGCAGCAATAAAGCATAATAAGCACCAATTAGGCAGCTTTAAAATGACTGTGATACTCAGCTCCTTCTAGACATTAAGGCTAGGGTCAGACTGAGGCAGTGCGAACGCGCGTGCAGCCGCACATAATCACGGCCGCACTAGCAGCAGATGCCGGGCAATGACGGCCAATATACGAAGTACGGTCGCACAAAAGTCCGGCTGCGCAACGCAAGTGGAAAATGAACGCACTTTTTCGAGAACGTGAAACCGCAGGTACTGACGTACAGAGTGCGCTGCGTCTGCTAGCGGCGTGTGTGTGTGATTAGGAGATGTCAGACGCTGCTAATGTCCGGCCAACATAACGTCCAGACGCAAAAAGGGTTTTATTGATGATCCGTACAAAATCACGGACGAAAATGCGCATAGTATGACCACTATCACGTATTCTGTGAAAAAATGCGTCCATTCGTTCGAACGCACTTTTTCACAGACAACATAAAAATGCGTTCGTCTGACCCTAGCCTTACTGGTGTGGTTACAAACATGGTGAAGTCAAGAGAATGGTCCAGGAAGACAAGAGAAGAGGTGATTACTCTTCACAGGAAGGGCAATGGCTATAAGAAGATTGCAAAGATGTTAAACATACCAAGAGAGACCATAGGAAGCATCATTCGCAAATTCAAGGCAAAGGGCACTGTTGAAACGCTACCTGGTCGTGGCAGAAAGAAGATGCTGACTTCGGCTGCTGTGCGCTACCTGAAGCGTAGAGTGGAGAAAAGTCCCCGTGTGACTGCTGAGGAACTGAGAAAAGATTTGTCAGATGTGGGTACTGAAGTTTCAGCTCAGACAATACGGCGCACACTGCGTAATGAAGGCCTCCATGCCAGAACTCCCAGGCGCACCCCCTTGCTGACTCCAAAGAATAAGAAGAGTCGACTGCAGTATGCCAAAAGTCATGTGGACAAACCACAGAAGTTTTGGGATAGTGTTCTGTGGACTGATGAAACAAAATTAGAACTGTTTGGGCCCATGGATCAACGCTATGTTTGGAGGAGGAAGAACAAGGCCTATGAAGAAAAGAACACCTTGCCTACTGTGAAGCATGGGGGGGTCAATCATGCTTTGGGGCTGTTTTGCTTCTGCAGGTACAGGGAAGCTTCAGCGTGTGCAAGGTACCATGAATTCTCTTCAGTACCAGGAGATATTGGATGACAATGTGATGCAGTCCGTTACAAACCTGAGGCTTGGGAGACATTGGACCTTTCAACAGGACAATGATCCCAAGCATACCTCCAAGTCCACTAGAGCATGGTTGCAGATTAAAGGCTGGAACATTTTGGAGTGGCCATCGCAGTCACCTGACTTAAATCCGATTGAGAACCTCTGGTGGGACTTAAAGAAAACAGTTGCAGTGCGCAAGCCTAAGAATGTGACTGAACTGGAGGCTTTTGCCCATGACGAATGGGCGAAGATACCCGTAGATCGCTGCAAGACACTTGTGTCAAGCTATGCTTCACGTTTAAAAGCTGTTAGTACAACATCCTTTTACAGTTATAAGTACTAAGATTGAATGTCACTTGGGGGTTGAATAAAACTGATAATGATGTGAGCACAGAAAAGACATTTGTGGTTATTTCATTATAAATGTTATGTTATATTTGTCTGACCTACACGTGCCTCTTTGATTTAATTGTAAGCAAGATGACTGAATGATCAAAATCAATGTCAAACTGGCCAAAACACTCAATTTCAGTGGGGGTTGAATAATTTTGAACACAACTGTAGATAAATGCAAAGTTATGCACTTTGGAGTGAAGAACACACAAGTAATTTATACCCTAAATGGTACGGAGTTAGGGAAATCCAAGCAGGAGAAGGATTTGGGAATAATCATAGACTTCAAACTAAGTAACAATGTGCAATGTCAAACAGCAGCCGCCAAGGCCAGCAAGGTATTGGCATGCATTAAAAGGGGAGTTCACTCACGGGATGAAAACATAATTTTGCCTCTGTATAAATCAATGGTCAGGCCGCACCTTGAATATGCCGTGCAATTTTGGGCACCTGTCTTAAAAAAAAGATATTATAGTGCTAGAAAAAGTGCAGAGACGAGCAACTAAATTAATAAGGGGAATTGGAAGGGTTAAGTTATGAGGCAAGACTAACAAGCTTAAACCTGTTTAGTTTAGAGAAACGGCGCCTTAGAGGGGATCTGATAACCTTATATAAATATATACGGGGCCATTATCAACCATTGTCTGATAACCTATTCATTAACAGGTCTATACACAGGACAAGGGGTCATCCATTTAGACTGGAAGAAAGAAAATTTAGCCTAAAGCATAGGAAGGGTTATTTTACGGTGAGAACAATAAAGCTGTGGAATTCTCTGCCTGTTGAGGTGGTTGGTTCAGAGTCTGTACAGACTTTTAAAAAACGACTGGATGACTTCCTGCAGACACAGAATATTAAGGGTTATAATATTTAATATGTGGGTAAAAGCTTCTTGATCCAAGGAGAAATCTGACTTCCATTCTGGGGTCAAGAAGGAATTTTTTCCCAGTATGTTGCATATTGGCAAGCATTTCAGACTGGGTTTTTTGCCTTCTTTTGGATCAACAGCAGTAGGTTATGTGGGAGAGGCTGAACCCGATGGACGCATGTCTTTTTTCAGCCTATATAACTATGTAACTATGTATCCAGGGGAGGATCCAGGAGCGTGGTCTGTGGTAAGCCGTGGGTCAATGGACAGGAGAGATCAGCAGGTGTATGGAAAGCAGGGTCTGATACACAGGAAACAACAGTGGTAGCTTCTGGCAGGTAAATGGCAAATTAATGCAATGAACCAGCACTGGAGGAAGGGGTGTGCCCTGCTTATATGGAGTATGTGCTCCTGGAGTAAATGAGGAGCACCTGGTCACCGTAAACACAGCAGAAGCCTGAGCCATGCTGCTGATATGGCAGGCCCGGTGCAGTCATCGGCGGGGAGCCTGACACTCCCCATCCACTGCAGAATTAAATTCAAAATCCTTACCTTGACCTACAAAGCTCTCACTAACTCCGCTCTCCCTACCTGTCCTCACTAATCACCAAATACACCCAAGCCCGCTCCCTAAGGTCAAATAGAGACCTGCGCCTAGCTTCTCCCCGCATCACCTCTTCACATGACAGACTGCAGGACTTCTCACTCGAAGCCCCCATCCTCTGGAACGCTCTCCCTCGTACGGTCAGACTTTCCCCTAGTTTCCCTTCCTTCAAACACTCCTTTAAGAAATTCCTATTTAGGGAAGCCTACCACCCGACTCACTGACACAACCAGTCCACTACGCTCACCTTGCAGTCCATCACTCACCTTGCAGACCTCTCCTCCTGTTTCCAACCCCAGCCCTTCCACTGGAATAGGGTCCTCATCTCCTCCTGTTTGTCAAATGTTGTTCAATGTATTGTAACCCTATCTATACTGTGCACATTGTACAGCCCTGCAGAATATGCTGGCGCTTTATAAATAAAGATTAATAATAATATGCTGCATTACTTATACTGCAGAGAGGCGTTTCCCAGCAGTGTGTGGATTCATATGCTAGATTAATTATACTGCAGAGAGGTGCTTCCCAGCAATGTGTGGATTCATATGCTGCATTGAAACCTATGGGTAAAAAAGCCTTGTTTGTTTTAAAAACGTTAGGAAACCTAAAATTTCACCCAAAAAATGGCTAAAAAAATCCTTAAAAAAATAATTAAGTGAAGAAACTTTAATTCTATTGGTACTAGTAATGTACTTCCCATTCTTAAATAAGCAATAAAAAAACAAATAACTCATAAAAAATTAAAAACTAACTGATCCGTATCGCCAAATCAATCCGAATCGCGAATTGATTCGAATCGCCGATTCAATCCGAATCACTGAATTGATCCGAACCAAAACAAACATTGTCCGAAATAAACCGGAACAAAAAAAGACACAAAACAAAAAAGTCATGCACATCCCTAGAGTATTCCTTTAATATCAATGCACTCCATACCTGAATAAGCTGCTTCCCCTAGCAGTTCCCTCAGCCTATAACCTCTGATCCAGAACCAGCACCTTACTTGCAGTGCCACAATACAAAAAGAAAGTGACACGATCCTCATTTCCTTCAGAGCACCACAATTATGGAATTGGAATAACCTCCCAGACACCATCAAACTTTCCCCAGTCTTAAATCACTCAAGAGCTCCCTAATAACATACCTCGATACAAAATGCACCTGTAGACATGTAACATAATGAGTATGCTTCCTACATATTTTCTGTGTTAATCTGTATGTGTTTTGTTTTTTTAATATCTTCCATTTATGACTTTGTATTTCTGTAACAACTGTAGTAATTCAATGATGCCTGGACATACTTGAAAATGAGAGAAATCTCAATGTATCCTTCCTGGTAAAATTCTTTGCAAATAAATAAACAAATATCCATATTGCATTTACATCATATTATTTGTACAGATTTCCTATGCGCCATTGTTATCTTTTGTTTACTGTACAGCTCCCATATGCAAATCAAATTATTATTATGCAGTGCCACAATCGAATAACCTTTTGTAAACTGTATTATTTTTAATAGGGGTTATTCAAAGAGCACCGAATTGACCATGGAATTGCAACGAACTGTGAATTTCCCTGTATGGTGCAATTTCGTGGCAATGCAGCCATTCAAAAAGCTGGCAATTCGCCAAATTATTATTTTTTCTTTACGAGACCTTTTTATTATTATTCATAGGACCTTATATATTATTTCCATTTTAAAAGTTGCAGTATTTGTTGTTTTTTTCCCCCTGTTCAACGGATTGTTGGCTTTCTCCAGCGGCTAGTCGACAGTCTGTTCGACGGGTCGCTGGCTTTTTTTTTTTATCGATTCCGCAGTCTGTTCGGTGGCTCATCGCATACATTCGTCGGTTTCTCTGATCAATGCGGCGGTTTTTCCATTTGTTTGGCGGGTCGATTCGCCACACTTTGGGGACCCTGCAGTGAATGTGTCAGGACCGTACCTGTCCGTTCCTGCGTGAATCCATGAAAGTGGCAGCTCCATCAAAGGTGCTGCCCTTCTGCTGTGAACCAGCTAATAAACAGTTAAAACCACACACACCACAGGTCACATGACACACCCCTCTGCCTAATCAATAAAGGCTCAACACACCCTCTGCCCAAGGCTTCATTGTTGTCTGCTGTTCCTATGAACAAGACCTGCAAAAACCAAGCTCCAGAAACCTGCTCTCCCTATCCACTCATCGTGTTTCCCCCTGCTCCAAGACCCCCCAATACTGACTGTGCTCTCCCAGGAGCAACTACCCTACCCACGTGCTCTCCCAGGAGCAACGACCCTTCCCAACGTGCTCTCCCAGCAGCAACTACCCTCGCACCTGGACTTGGATTGCTTTCCCCATCACCCTCAGCCAACCTGTGAGTTCCAGTGTGCCCTGTCCTACAGCCCTCCTGTGTTTTTCTCCTCTCCCACGAAGTGTGTGCATCCCCGAGACCTGCATAACGGCCTCATCACCTGAAAGGCAAGTACCTGTAAGATACTAAACCTGACACACAATGAAGCCTGAAAAGAATGAGACCGCAGTAATGCACACTGTAATGGAGGTGATTAGAATTTTCCAGAACCTATTCCAGCACCTATCCTCCCTCATGAAGGAGCTGTTGCAAACCGTATGGGACCCCTCCACTAAGGTGCGTACTCCTGCTGGGAAGAAACGTGATCCCCTATCACCAGAGGAGCGTACCAGAAGGCTGACCCGTAATCTCTGCCTGTACTGCGGGGTTCCAACCATTTCTTGGTAAACTGCCCAATAAGACCACCCAAGAAGGAAATCCCTGGGCAAAGGTCTGCAAAAATTCCTATGCCAAGAAGTACACCCCGTGTCAAGATCACGCCCCCGCGTGAAGAGACCAGGCTTGCACCAGAGCCTAAGCCTGCAGCAATTCCCAAGTCTGTTGCAGTGACCAAGCCTGGTAAGATGACCAAGCCTGCACTGCCGCCCCAACCGGTGAAAGCTACCGTGCCTGCACCAAAGCCCAAGTCTGCTAAAGCACCAAAGCCTGCACCGTTGCCAAAGCCTGTGAAAGTGCCCAAGCCAGCTCCCAGGAAACCTCCTGCGCCAAAACCTGCCCCCAGAAGATCCATACCCATGGTACCCAGAGGTTCGGTGTCCCTGGAGGCTAGCTCTGAGGAGGATGAGGACGAAGTACTGCCCATGGAGACAGAACCCACAGAATTCGTGGAGTCTGATTCTATGGCGCAAGAATACCCAGTGTCTGAGGAGTCTGACCCTCCTATGGAGATGGAGACCGCTCTGACTTCAATCAGCACACCCATCACTCCCAGGCAGCACTTTATGGCCAGTGCTACTACTGCTCCTCAAGAACCCCTACCTCCAGACTGTGTGTACGCTTCTAATGGGACAGTAGTCTGTATAGAGGACCTGGTGAGGTTTGAGGAGGCACTGAAGCTCCGGGAAGCTGAACGCCAATCCGGGAGATCAATTATGGCTCTGACCACTGCAACTCCCAGTACTCCCATCCAGCGATATCTGTCACCCTGCCACCCGATATATGACTATGCGCCAGGGGTATGGGACACTGAGGACTCTGGTGATGGTGAACCACAAACCGCCCGACGCTCACAGGGACCTCCAGGTCAGCGAGTGGGATATGTGGGCTCTACAGTTACTGTTCTACCCCCACGAGACCAAAAGATACCCACCGTGGATGATGTCACCAAGACGTCATCACGCCTCCACTTGGGTCTCCCTACAGCATGTGACCCACTGGGCCAATCCGATGGCAGGGCGCGGGATTTAAACTTGCTCTGGCCATTCCTCTATACCCTTTCGTGGTTCTGCTAGTCTGACCCTTAAGTGCTTGTGTATTACACCTTTGACCGATTATTTTGTGTATGACCTGGCTTTCCATTTCGACTTGTGTACTTCTTATTCCCTTGACTCGGCTATTGTTACTCGACTCTGCTTTCTGCCTATTCCCTACTTTGTCTCGTATTTTACCATTCCATACCTACCTGTCTTTATACCAGCCACTCTAAGGACTGGTTCCTGTCCTCCTCGTTTGTGTGTCCCTGCCTTATAGGTTCACCTCCAGTTGTTGCGGAACCCAGCCATCAAAAGGACTGGTATCGGATCTAGGTTTAGGGTTACCTATTGTTTTATTAGCACTACTGAAGCACACCTTTGATTTTACGTGTGTTGGCTTGACAGAATGCTGAATTCACCACAGGATCTGCAAATTTAACTTGCCAAAGTGCGGCAAAGGGGAGAGCACCGAAATGTCGGTGACATTTCGGTGCTCACTGAATAACCCTGAATGTATGTTAGGCTGCTGGATTTGAAAACCACAATAAAAATGTTATATCACCCGCAGTTTTTTTCACAATTGTTACCAAGTACTGTCTTCTGCACAGTGTTTTGCACAATTTCAATGTTTTGTTATTTTGAACTGATTTTTGTGTTTCATATCAGTGAACTTTAGTATTTTGAATTTCTTTTAGAACACCTTCACCTTTTCATTCTCTTTAGGATTCTAAAAAGCAAAACTCTTGTGTTCTGCAAACAGTAGACAGTTGTGTGAAACATGGCTAACTATGGATGTGTCAGCAGTACAGAGAACAAATTGGTTTACTTTATGTAGTGATCTTCCAACCTAGGATTGGGATCAGGACCCAATCAAGGCATTTCTCAGGCATCAGGTATTGGCTTTTTTGAGCCGAATGGATCCTCAGGTAAGAGACCTTCTAGGAAGAGGGACTCCCAGCTGCCATCCCGTAGCCTTGCAGTGACTTGTGGTGTCTGCCCTGCTTGCAGTCATGGAAGATGCAGGGAAGACTCAATCTCTGGGTACCTCTGCATTCACATGCACCTTCTTCCCCGGCGGCTTCATGCCCCGTAGTACAATATCGAATCAAGACTCAAGGGGGAATATTCCACAGCTGGTGCTAATGTACCGTTTTGATATACGATAAGTGTTAGAGCCAGGATAAGTAAATTTAACGTTTGGAATTGATATTCCCTAGTTAACGCTACACTGGGGTGAAATTGCACTTTCCTCGCGCTTACATTTCCTATACTTAACATGGGGAGCACAATATTTTTTTAGCGTCTTGAGAGGTGAGGTATTACAAAGTGCTGGTGCACATTACCTTCAGGACAAACAGGCCAAAATTTTAGCACCGTCCACAAGCTCATTTTAAATTAATCTGAAAATGCTAAATCATTTAGTACCCCCTAAAAAAACCCCACATTAAATCCCATACTCACCTCTCATCCCACGGCAAGAAGGGTGGTCCGATCCGCCGCTTCTTCTGGCTGTGAGCAGAGTGAGACTGGGGACAAATAGTTCCCAGTCACCCTCCGCGATAGTTACGTTGCAAGATCGCAGGGGGCTTGCGATCCAAAAGCGCAACTCTCCGCGGAGTCCTATGGACTCTAGGAGGTGATACTCGTGGTGGTGTGGAAGCGCCACCGCAAGCATCACTGCAGTTAGCGCTGCGTTCCGGGGCGAGGTGCTCCGCTAGCACTTTACCCAGAATACCACGTTAACACAGGAACGCTATAGGAAATTCTGCAGGTGCAGATTGTCCCCGTCAGTCTCCCCATGTTGGCGTTAAGAATGGAATAGGGCCCAGTATTCCTGAACACTGCATGACATGGATCAGATCAGCAGCCTAAAGGGTCAGACGAAAGCATTTTTCCCGCAAACGTGAAAAAGTGCGTCCGAACGCATTGACGTATTTTTTCACGGAATGCGCAAAAAACGGTCAGACGACGCGCATTTTCGGGTGTGATTTTGTATGGATCGTCAATAAAACTCTTTTTGCGTCTGGACGTTATGTAGGCTGGACATTAGCAGTGTCTGACATCTCCTAATCACGCAAACACGCCGCTATGCCGCAGCTGCGCACTCAGTACATCAGTACTAGCGGTTCAGCGTTCTCAGAAAAATGCGTTCAAATTCCACTTGCGTTGCACGGCCGGACTTTTGTGCGGCCGTACATCGTATATTGGCCGTCATTGCCTATCATCTTCTGCTAGTGCGGCCGTAATTATGTGCGCCAGAACGCACGTTAAAAGTGCGCTGGTCTGACCCCAGCCTAAAAATAGCAATCCAAACATTCCTAGTTTCATGTAAATTGGCACCTGCACTGTGATATCACGTTAAAACGGTGATGCTAAGGAGAAACCTGCAGGCGCAGCTGTTTTTCCCCTTAGCATCCCCGTTTTAGCATCAGAATTGTAATATAGCGCAAAGTTATTTAACACCTTCCACTCTCCTCTCTTAATCAAGTCTATATTCCTGGAATGTACCAAAGGGGTTTACAATAAAAAATAAAAAAAAGAATAATAGGTGATTGTATTGTGTGAGTTGTGACACTGAAAGTGAATAATTTTTGCTCCTTATCTCCTGTATTTCTCCTGTAAATCCCCTTGCTGTAATTTAAACTTATTTCAATAGTTTATTTTCTACTTGCAATTTAACTTCATTATGCGGTGAACCACTAACAGCCCTTAAGGAAGTAATGTGACACCAACTGTCCCAATGTATAGTGAAATATGTATGTATTTGTGATGACACAAATCTCTTTAAAAAAACATATTTTGAGAATGCTTAAATGACCTTATATGGTCCCCTTAAAAAGTGATGTTACTGGAAGTAGACCTCCTGGAACGAAGTAGTGGCCGCAGCTCATACACAAACTCTGCCACAGTGAAAGAATATAAAAAGGAATTTACTATAGTAAAATATATAATTGTACAATGGCAATTAAAACCACATTTCATCCAATTAAAGGGCTTTTAATGTCTAAAATTATAATCAAGAATAACAAAAAAATGACTGTTTACATCACTCTACCCAGTGTACCATTAACTAGTACCTTTTCTTCCCTTAGTTGGTGGATTGGGAGTCTCGGCGTTGTTTTAAAATATGGCATTGTGGCACAATACTGATTGGACTTGTTGACAGCACTCCCTTCATGAATTTCCATCTGTTGCTGTAGAGGTTCATTGAAATACTTCCACTTTGGATATCCATCTGCTTACTGGCAATTGTGATTGTGCGGTCTCCCTTAACCTTTATCTGAAGCGGGGTACTTACATCATATGCGCCATATTCTAAACTCCCTACTGGGATTATCTCTAACACAAGTAGTTGAGGAGCCGACCCGTAAAGAGGCCATATTGGATTTAATACTCACAAATGGAGGTTTGGTATCGGACGTTGTTGTAGGTGAAAATTTGGGATCTAGTGATCACCAGTCAGTGTGGTTTAATATAAGAACAGGGATGGAGTCGCACCACACAAAAACAAAAGTTTTAGACTTTAAAAAAACAGATTTTTCTAAAATGAGATTTTGTATGAAGGAGTCATTATCAGACTGGAGGAGTTTAAAGGGAATCCAGGAGAAATGGGATTATTTAAAGGAAGCATTATTGAAGGCCACAGGCAATTGCATTCGGCTTGTTAGCAAAAACAAAAAAGGGAAGAAACCACTGTGGTACTCTGCAGAAGTGGCCAAAATAGTGAAGAACAAAAAGATAGCAAAAACTCAGAGTGATGAAGATAGGCAAACCTATAAAATTAGGCAGAAAGAGGCAAAGCAATTTATAAGAGCTTCCAAAGCACACGCAGAAGAGAAAATAGCTCAGTCAGTAAAAAAGGGGGAATAATAAAAAAATAATAATAATAAAAAAAGGGGGACAAAACATTTTTTAGATACATAAACGAGAAAAGAAAAGTAAAATGAGGATTAGTTAGATTAAAAACAAAGGAAGGAAGGTATGTAGAAGAGGATAAAAGTCTCGCTGACTGCCTCAATATTTTTGTTCAGTCTTTGCAGAAGAAAAGGAAGGAAAGGGACCTCAGTTAGGAGGAAACACTAACGAGACAATTACATATGAGTTTACAGAGGAGGAGGTTCTACAGCAGCTGTCTAAAGTAATGACAAATAAGTCAATGGGGCCTGATGGGATCCACCCTAAATTATTAAAAGAGCTCAGTGATGTAATAGCAAAACCGTTAACAAGGATTGGTTAAATAAATCTGTTAACGGGAGTCGTCCCAGAAGACTGGAAATTAGCATATGTTGTGCCCATTAACAAGAAGGGTAGTAGGGAGGAATCGGGGAACTATAGGCCAGTTAGTCTTACGTCATGGGGGGAAATTAATGGAAAGCATGTTAAAGGAAAGGACTGTTGAACATCTAAAAACACGTACAGGGTTATTCAGAGAGTGGTGAAAAGCAGGAGAATGACTGGAGAATGGAAAATTCTAGGTCAAAATAGCCAAACCAGAAAAATTCTCCTATTCATCTCACTTTTCAAATCAGCTATTTTGACCTAGAATTTTCCATTCTCCAGTCATTCTCCTGCTTTTCACCTCTCTCTGAATAACCCTGATAGATTACAGGATCAGAAACAACATGGGTTTACCTCAGGGAGATCATGCCAAACTAATCTTATTGATTTTTTTGATTGGATAACAAAAATAATAGACAAAGGTGGTGCAGTAGACATTGCTTATTTAGATTTCAGTAAGGCTTTTGATACTGTTCTGCATAGAAGGCTTATCAATAAATTGCAATCTTTGATCTTGGATTCCAATATTGTTGAATGGATTAGGCAGTGGCTGAGTGACAGGCAACAGAGGGTTGTGGTAAATGGAGTTTATTCGGCGCAAGGTCTTGTTACCAGTGGGGTACCTCCAGGGGTCAGTACTTGGGCCCATTCTCTTTAATATTTTTATTAGTGATATTGCAGAAGGTATTAATGTTAAAGTATGTCTTTTTGCTGATGACGCAAAGATTTGCAACAGGGTTGACGTTCCTGGAGGGATCAGCCAAATGACAAATGATTTAGGTAAACTAAAAAAATGGTCGGAGCTGTGGCAATTGAGTTTTAATGTGGATAAGTGCAAGATAATGCACCTGGGACGTAAAAACCCAAGGGCTGAATATAGAATATTTTATACAGTCCTAACCTCAACATCTGAGGAAAGGGATTTAGGGGTTATTATTTCAGAGGATCTAAGGGTAAGTAGTCAATGTAATAGAGCAGCAGGAAATGCTAGCAGAATGCTTGGTTGTGTAGGGAGAGGTATTAGCAGTAGGAAAAGGGAAGTGCTCATGCCACTGTACAGAGCACTGGTGAGACCTCACTTGGAGTACTGTGTGCAGTACTGGAGAACGTATCTCCAGAAGGATATAGACATCTTAGAGAGAGTTCAGAGAAGGGCTACTAAAATGGTGTACGGCTTGAAGGAAAAAAGTTACCAGGAAAGGCTTAATGATCTTAACATCTTGGAAAAAAGACGAGACAGAGGAGATATGATAGAAACATTTAAATACGTAAAGGGAATCCACAAGGTAAAGGAAGGGAGTATATTTAAAAGGAAACAAAGTAGCAAAACAAGAGGACATAGTCTTAGATTAGAGGGGCAAAGGTTTAAACAAGTAACATCAGAAAGCATTATTTTACTGAGGGTGGTGGATACATGGAACAGCCTTCCAGTTAAAGTGGTAGAGGCCAAAACAGTAATTGAATTTAAGCAAGCATGGGATAGGCATAAGGCTATCCTAAACAAAAGATAAATCCAGGTAAAGTATCCATGTAATTGGGCAGACTAGATGGGCCGAAAAGTTCTTATCTGCCGACATTTTTCTATGTTTCTATCTTTAAGGTCCTTAACCTGCCACTGGGAAGACACAAGAATTTGTCCTTAAACCTTTCGTTGTTTTTGGAGATATTTGCAACAACTATATAGGACATGCTACTGTCGCCTCAGGGCACCACCTTATGAAATTCCCAAAAACTACAATAAAATTTTCCTGTATAGTAAATTGCGAAGAGTGAAAGAATCCTGCCCAAACTTTCATTCTAACTTGGGAGTCTAAATTCCCTATGCAAGATCTAAGTTAGCAATCAAGACAACACAAGAGCATCCAATGCAAATGGCAAGGTTTCTGAGCAGTGTAAAGGTACTTTTGCTAAACAATGGAAACCACAGGTGAAAATTATATTAGTAAATCTCTTAGGAATTAACAGGGTGCCCAATATGATTTTTATCAATGGTCTGTACTGTTTAGTACTAGCATCTTTACTCTGTGCCCCAGGAATCTTGATATATGCATAAGTAGTCCAGGATACCGCTCACCATTGAACAACCCATGGGCTCTAAGACGGTCAAACCAATATGAAAAGAAATGAAAGGTGGAGGCATTGGTGAGTCAAATGTTGTGAGGGAGTTTCATAGATAGAGGGCTGCTCGAAAAAAGTCTTGAAGGCAAGACAAGAGTTGAGAATGCGGATGCGAGGAGAGGATAGTAACAGATCATTGGCGTAGTGACTGGGGTGGAACATATCTGCTGAGGCCCATGTCAGACGAGCGCAGTGATCACGTCCGTGTTGCAGCACATTTTAACGTTCGTGGTAGCATACAATTATGATCAATAGAGACCACACACGAAGTACGTCCGCACAGAAGTGCGGAAGCACAACAGACGCGGCAAACAGACGCAGGTTAGGCTAGGGTCAGACGAACGCGATTTCTACGGACTGTACCTCCGTACGTTAGTACGGAAGACGCAGTAGTGGCCACACAGTCCGTTTTTTTTCACTGACGTATATTTTGACGGATGTAGGAGGGAAAATAAATTAAAAAGCAAAACCATTTTGTCCGTGAAAAATGCTGGACGTATAAATGCAGTCCGTCTGACCACGTTCCATCACTCGTACACACAGCTATGCAGACGTTGCAGATGCAGCGCACTTTGTGCGGCCGTTCTATAGGTTGTACGTTCTTGCCTGCCTTGCATCCGTGGGCCGCGGCCATTGTGCGTCCGCAGTTCAGTGCGGACGTACTTCATGTAACGGGCTCAGATGGGCTTTCTTTCATGCTATCACGGACGTACTTTTAGGCGCCATCACGGATGTGAACACTACGCTCGTCTGACACCAGCCTTAGGCGAGAACGTAAATCCGCTAGAACAGACGCTGAGTGCGCAACGTCCGCATAGCTTTGTGTGTGAGTGATGAACGAGGTCAGACGGACTGCATTTGTGCGTCCAGCATTTTTGACGGACAAAATGGTTTTGCATTTCAATTTATTTTCCCTTCTATATCAGTCAAAAAAAACGTCAGTGAAAAAAAACAGACTGTGTGGCCACTACCTTGTCGTCAGTCAGAAAGTACGTCCGTACTGCACGGACACACAGTCCGCTCGTCTGACATTAGCCTAATAAAATAGGACATATAGGCAAGGCCATGGTTTGTACATGAGGACCAGTATTTTGAAATGAATTGTAAAAGAAAACCAGGCCACCCTCCGACACCAGACTCAGACGACCCCACCCTAGAGAGGTACCGCGACCGGGCCGGCAAGGGCCCGGAAGGCGTAAGGGACGACAGCATTGAGTGGGAGGATGGGTTACTGTATAGGTACACCGCAAGGGGGGCACTCGGAAGCCACAGGCTCCCCATAAGCAATTAATAGTCCCTCAGGCCCCTAGACAGGAGCTCCTGAGACTGGCCCATGACATTCCCCTCGCCGGTCATCTAGGGGTGACCAAGACCCGACACCGGTTAACCTGAGCGTTCTTTTGGCCCTGCCTTAGTGAGGATGCCCGAGAGTACTGTCGCACCTGCCCGGTTTGTCAGAAGACGGGGAAAACCAGAGACCACCCGAAAGCCCCACTGCACCCCATGCCCATCATACAAGAACCCTTTAGTCGGGTGGCGGTCGACATAATTGGCCCCCTGCCTCGCCCCAGCCCCACCGGGAAGAGATCTATTCTCACCGTGGTGGACTACGCCACCCGAAACCCCGAAGCGGTGCCCTGTCCAACATCCAGGCTGACACCATTGCCGATGCCCTCCTACAGGTGTTCTCTCAGATAGGATTCCCACGGGAGATTTTGTCTGATCAGGGCTCCCAGTTCACCGCTGAGCTGACCCAACAGCTCTGGCGCCTGTGCGGTGTTAAGGCGCTTCACAGCGCCCCATATCACCCTCAGACGAACGGGCTGTGCGAGCGGTTTAATGGGACCCTGAAACAGCTAATCCAAGCCTTCACCCAAGAAAGGAAGGACTGGGAAAAATACCTACCCCACTTGTTATTTGCCTACCGAGAGGTCCCCCAAGAATCAACCGGGTTCTCCCCCTTCGAATTATTGTACGGATGCAGGGATAGGGGTCCCTTAGATTTAGTCAGGGCTCAGTGGGAGGGGGGACAGGAAGCCGAAGGTCTCCCCGTCCTGAATTACGTCCTGGAGCTCCGAGAGCGCTTGACCGAACTCACAGAATTAGTTCAGGGGAACATGCAGGCAGCCCAGGCCCAGCAGAAGGCATGGTACGACTGCTCTGCCCGCAGCCGCTCATTCCTCGTGGGGCAGAAGGTCCTGGTGTTGAAGCCACAGCGGCAGAATAAGCTGCAGGCATCCTGGCAGGGCCCTTATCGGGTGGTAACCCAAGTGGGAGAAACCACCTATGTGGTTGTCAGCTGTACCGACACCAGGATCCAGCGGACGTTCCATGTCAACATGCTCAAGGCCTACCACGAGCGCCCGGAGACGGTGTCTGCCATCTGCGCTCCAGCCACCGAGGAGGCAGAACAGTTTCCTCTGATAGAGCTTCCCGGGATAGATAGTCAGCCCTCAGGGGTAGAGCAGGTGCAGCTGGGGGAGGAGTTGGGACCCCATAAACAGGCACAGGTTAGGCAGCTGCTCCAAGACCGCCAAGAGATCTTTTCTGCCCTCTCCGGCTATACCAGCTGGGCCGTGCACCAAGTGGAAACCCCCGGCCAGAGACCCCTCCGGCAACCAGCATTCAGACTCCCGGAGGCAGTCCGCGAACCCATGCGGGCTGAAATTCGTGAAATGCTGGAGCTGGGGGTTATCGAGCCTTCGGCCAGTCCCTGGGCATTGCCCGTAGTCCTGGTCCCCAAAAAGGACGGTACCACCCGGTTTTGCGTCGACTACTGGAGGTTAAATGACTGCACCATCACTGACGCTTACCCCATGCCCCGAGTCGACGAGCTGTTAGACCAGATCTCCCAGGGCCATTTCTTGACCACCGTGGATCTGTGCAAAGGGTACTGGCAGATTCCTCTTGCAGAGGAGGCGACCCCGAAGTCGACCTTCATCACCCCGTTTGGCCTGTACCAATTTCGGGTCATGCTGTTACCCCGGGAGGTGGGATACACCACGGTGGAGAAGGAGTGTTTGGCCTTGGTCTAGGCCCTGAGGAAATTTCAGCCATATGTTTACGGGCGGTCCTTCACCATTATGACAGACCACAATCCACTGGTGTGGCTCAACCGGGTGGCGGGGGAAAATGGCCGCCTGTTGCGGTGGAGCCTGGCCCTCCAACCGTTTAACTTTACGATCCAGTACCGGCCCGGGCCTCAGAATGGGAATGCCGATGGACTATCGCGGCAATCTGCCTGGGAACCCGGAGACCCGAGCTCCCCGACTCCCCCTATTCGACCCGTTGGGGTACAACTGTGTCCGTCGGACTTTATTGGGGGGGGAGAAATGTCACGGAACAGACCTGAGCGCTCCTTCCAGCGAGCCACGTGATTAAAAACGCAGACAATTTTAAAGACCATTTTTTCCTTTTATATTTCGGTTGTGCGTTTAAGTGTATGGACATTTTATTTCATTTCTAGATGTGGTTTTACTGGTGTGGTTTTTATTAGAGTGTGAGGTATTAACATGTATCCTGTATTAAGAGTGTCATCTGCGCTCGTTTCTATGTGTTCCATGTACAACAAAAATGAGGTGTTGTACATGGAACACATAGAAACGAGCGCAGATGACACTCTTTTTCCTTGTTATGTTTTATACATTGACTGGGCTGTTACTCCTGGCAGTTGCTGCCCCTCCGAAAATAAGTGAGTATGGGCGCGACGCCATTTTTTTCTGTATTTATGTATATCATGCTTGTAACACCAGTCCGTCGTTCTGCAGCTGTTCCTCTTTCCATGTTTTTGTTTTTGATCCCAAATGGGAAGTGTTTGGTGTGTGTATAAATAAAAGCCACCATCTTTGCCTCTCCTTCGCTGAAAAGCAGCTGGAGGGGCTTGGAGCTGCTCAGTAGAGCGGCCTTTTGGTTACAATTGTTAGGTACCCACTCTACAGAGGTGCCTTGAAGTGGCGAGTGGGCTTACGTTGCAATGGCCATTGAAACAAACAAAATACCTAATTTTTGTTGTACATGGAACACATAGAAACGAGTGCAGATGACACTCTTTTTCCTTGTTATGTTTTATACATTGACTGGGCTGTTACTCCTGGCAGTTGCTGCCCCTCCGAAAATAAGTGAGTATGGGCGCGACGCCATTTTTTCTGTATTTATGTATCCTGTATTGTATGAGTGTGGATTCAGATGTGAAATTGTGTGATGCATTTAAATGTATTATATTTTTCCTTGGTTGCTAGGATTGAAAGGCTGTGTTGAAATTCAATTGTATGCTAATTACTGTGTGCATTTGCTCTCTGTGCGTGTGTAGTCTGCTGATGTAAGAATGCCATTGTATGCAAATCCGATTGTCTCATTCAAGTCTGGACATGTCTGAGGGTTACCAAATGCTTTTGTGTTGTGTGTATAAATGCATCTGCCCAAACCCTTCATAAATCAGTCCCTGTTTTAAAGTCATACAGCCTCGTCTGGTGAGTTATTTCAGGCCATATCACATTGCACCTATAAGGCACTCAGCGGCCTTCTACATCACGTCTATCCCAGGAAAAGGAGCCTCAAGTCAGCCCAGCAGCCACCTCCACACCAACAAGAGGTCAGTAAATCAGGCTGCTCGAGACACCGAGTGCCGAGCCACTCGGTAGTCGGGCCGGACGCCATCAAGGGGGTCAGATAGGAGCCGGACCGCAGGCGGACACCCCATTCCATCACATTGGTTTGCACCCCTTTTGGTAGGTACTACTCACTGAATACTGTGGGAACATCTTGTCATCTTGTCATCACTATTTGACCTCTGTGAGTCACACAGATCTTTTTCACTTGCCCATTTTTCCTACTTCAATCACATGGAATTCAACCGCTGACTGTTCACTTGCTTCCTAATATTTCCCACCCATTGACAGGTGCCAGTGTACGCACGTTAACAATGTTATTCACTTCACCTGTCAGCGGTTTTTAATGTTGTTGCTGATCAGTGTATATTGTATGGTTGTATACTATATGTATGATTGTGTATTATATGAATGTCAGTGTGACTATACTATATGAATATTTATATACTCTGAGTGTATTTACTGTAGGTGTGTATGTATTATAACTGATTGCTCCTAGAGCACCAGTTTATCCAGCAAGGGGTTAAATTTCATGTGGTGTGAAAGGGAAAAGATGTTTTGCCTTTGTGACTACATGCTTGCAACATCTGCAGTCAATATTTATACCCTTTATCGTGAACCAAATAACAAGTGCCAATAAAGTGTAGGCATTAGCCGTAGGACATCCTTGAAAACGAGAGAAAACTCAATGTATCCTTCCTGGTAAAATTCTTTATAAATAAAAAAATGTTGACCAAGCAAAAAAATTTGAACCTGTTTAGGATGTGCACCAGACACACCACTTGTGTACATCTTTGCTAATTCTAATATGAATTAATATTACAACGCATCTTGATCGCTTCTCCAGTAGAATTGTTACTTACACTACAGCTATTTAGCAGGCTGAACATTTTAGCAGTGCAAAAACAAATGCACACAGTTACTGTTCATATTTTTCTTTGTACTGATCATCAATGTCCTCTTGATGGCACTAGTAACAAATGAAACATCCATTTCAAAGTTTAACATCATTAACACAACTTCATAGGTATAAAAAAAAACATAAATACAAGTTCATCTCCAACCTCAAAAAGTCAGTATTATAACATTGCTTTAATAAAGATCAACGAACCATAGGAAAGCATAATTACTGTGTTACCTCAATTGTTCTTAGAGGAGCATTCTATACGAAAAATGTATTTAAAAAATGTAGGGGTTAGTTCCTAGCTTTTTTTTGTGGGACAGTGTTTTTAAAACTAAATCTTCCCTTACTTTCCCTTATGTGCTCCAGACATCTACCTACAGGAAATAGATTGAAATCCAGCTGAGGACGAGTGATGCACGCACTACTAGCTCATACATTGTCAATCAAATGCTTCACAAGCCAAGGTAGCCCAGGTCAGCTGGAGGAAGGGTAGGACTTCTTGCCACCATCGTCATTTAAATCTTGAGCATCAACTCCATAAAACATATAGGGCCCTATTACATTCTTCACGCAAAAACGCGTGCGCAACACGTGAATTTTTGCGAGAAGCGTTAACGCGCGTAAATCAATGCTGGTATTACAATCCTCGCACATTTTTTCAAATAACGCGTGTAAAACGGGGGCGCACAAACGAGTTGCGCGCAGAAATCAGTGTGCGGACTGTTTTTTTCACGCGATTCAGCCAATCAGAATTAAGAATCACAACTGTTTCACGTTCGGTTTTTGCGCCTGTCAAAGTCAATCTGCGCATATATGCTGTATCAAAAAAAAATGCACACACAACTTCTCTAATTTATTGGTTTGGTATGTGAAGAATGTGTAACTATACTTTGCTGCGTATTTTTTTTTGGGCTGGTGTATTTGGGTTCGGCCAGGTTGTAGAATTTGCCATTAACACCAGCTTTTAGGAGTTGCTAAAATTATGCGTACAAAGGCTGTGCGTTACAAACTGCGCATAGATTGTAATACCATCCGCATACCAGCATATAAATGCATTTGCGCTCGCAATGTTAAGTATAGGACGCGTGCAGTACAGTACACTCGCGCAGCATTCGCGCAGGTTCACCCGCGGTAGACGATTACGTGCATTTGTTGCGCTGGCATTGTAATACGACGTTCTGCGCAAAGGGCTCTGCACCTCATGTTACTGCATTTTTGTGCGTGCGCAAACGTTTGCGTGAAGATTGTAATAGGGCCCATACTGTGTGTTGTGGGTTGTGCTCCCCAATGTTTGTATTTTTACAAATATTCTGAGCCCTGACTAGATTGTTTATGTCAAGCACCGCACTCCTCCACACACTCTTTGCTCCAACATTTGAACTTTACACACACACACCCCTAGCAGAACATTACACACAAACACCCCAGGCAGAACATTACACACACACCTCCCCAGCAGAACATTACACCCCCCAGCAGAACATTACACCCCCCCAGCAAAACATTACAACTCCCCAGCAAAACATTATACCCCCGAGCAGAACATTACCCCTCCCAGCAAAACATTACACCCCCCGAGCAGAACATTACACCCCCCGAGCAGAACATTACACCCCCCGAGCAGAACATTACACCCCCCCAAGCAGAACATTACACCCCCCGAGCAGAACATTACACCCCCCGAGCAGAACATTACACCCCCCGAGCAGAACATTACCCCCAGCAGAACATTACCCCTCCCAGCAAAACATTACAACTCCCCAGCAAAACATTATACCCCCCTGAGCAGAACATTACCCCTCCCAGCAAAACATTACACCCCCCGAGCAGAACATTACACCCCCCGAGCAGAACATTACACCCCCCCAAGCAGAACATTACACCCCCCGAGCAGAACATTACACCCCCCGAGCAGAACATTACCCCCAGCAGAACATTACCCCTCCCAGCAAAACATTACACCCCCCAGCAGAACATTTACAGGCCCCGAGCAGAACATTACACCCCCCGAGCAGAACATTACACACATACACCCCCTCCCCTCCCTCAGTTTATTCAAACCTTTTCAAAATCTTCTTTCGGCCTCTCTGCCCAGTCCTCCTTCACACTACAGTGAAAGCACGCAGGCTGACTCTGCTGCAGGGCCGCACCCTAAGCTTTGGGGTTTGTCCTTTAGGCTTTTCTGCTGCTGCGTGCCCTGGCTATGCGCGTCACGTGAGGGGACGGTGCCAAATTATGCAGTGTGCTCATGTTTAGAATGTGGGACTGAGGCAGGCACACTGCATCGGTTTGAGAGTGCGCGGCTGGGCCCCTGGTCGATGTCTGAAGATCATTCATAGCTCTGCTTCCGGTATTTTAAAAACAGAATTTTTCCGCCCCTCACACTGACAGCAAGCCAGGACAGCAAGGCGGCCGCCTGTGCCGCCTTACACTAGCGCCGGCCCTGGTGGTATCAATGCATCCCTACTCTATACACAGCGCTCCGTGTCCCTATAATATATATGATCAGGGGTTACCTTTTTTTTTATATTTTTATACTATTCCTATTAAATTAACAGTAATTTTTTATGTATTTTATTCAGTAGAAACTTTTTTTGCCTATATAACATGTGCTTTGTGAAAATAAAAGATTTTGTGTGTACATTTCAAATTAGTTAGTGGATTCCTGTCCAGTGCGGTGAGACGCAAACGTAATGCAGTGTAGACACGCTGCGAGGCGGAGTGGAGTGAAGTCAAGCCTGCAAAATGTTTGCTTCGCTTCGCTACGCTGTGTGTCGCTACACACTCAGCGTGTCTCAGCCTTTATTCCCGCATCGCTAGCTTACCTAATCAGTTTGTATACTTGTTACCGACCCTGCTTGTTCTGATGACCCGATCTGTTGCCGACTTTGCCTGCCATTTGCCTATTCTCTCTGTGTATTCCCTGCCTGTTCTGTTTGCTTCCTGTTGCTACTGGTGTGGGCCGATTCTCAATATATACAGTAGCGCAGTACAAGTGCCTAAACATTGCTGACCCGGTTTTGTTATAGCTGCTGATGTAACTGAATAGATCGGGGCTCTCTTCTGCATTACCAAAACCTCCACCACTGCACTCTTCCACAATACCTCAGAGGGGTTATGGTGTGAAGGCACTTGCTGCCACCAAAGGCAAAATATTTGGGTGCACTGACGCCTGTACCAGATTCATATCATTTTAATATTTGACCGCAGGGTCCAACCATGCACTCTTCCACAATACCACAGAGGGGTTACGGTGTGACGGCACTGTTGCCGACACTAAAGGCCCAATTTTAAAGCACCTATTGTTACTTTCATCCAAAGCCTGCATAAGTTTCACCATAATTTAGCCAAAAAATCACTAAACTTGTTCTGCGTGTCCTAAAACGTTTTTTTTTTTCATACAGGCTGCCGCCCCAAGCAGTTGTTTATGAATAGATTAAAGGAAAACCATTTACCATCATTTGAAATGTCATTTTTTTTGTTTTTAAATGTTTCTATACATCCTACAAATCCGCCACTTCATGGGCAGGTTATGGGACCTCCTAGGCACAATATTTGAAGGAATTTTTCGTTTTATTCTTTTTTTTTTTTTTAATTCTTTATTTAGAGAATTATACATAACAAGAAATTCACGAAATCAAACGTAGAAAAGGACAGCCGTCTAGGGCTGGCCAAACTAACTACGGTCAGCCAGTCAGATAATGTAAGATGCAAGTAGTAACAGGTCAATAAGGGAATAATAAAAACAAAAAACAAAAAGCAAGAAGTCCCAACCTCAGTGAAGGAAGAAAACACATAAGCATGTAGGACTATCAACGTAAATGCCATAAATTGTCCTGATAAATTATACTCAGAGCTTATCTATAGACCAGTGACACGTAAACAGAGAAGAAAAAAGCTGGGGGGGTAAACAATATCGCGCAGGTCTCAGTCTGTCTGAAGTTCCGGAGGGTCCGGCAAGATGCCCGCCGCTTCAAGGTCGGGCCAGGCGGTTTCAGGATCAGTGATGGTGTAGGGGACATTATTATGTGTCACCACCAATGCTCCCGCCAAGCCCCACCGATAACGGATCCCCCTCCGACGAAGAACCGCAGTCACAGGACGGAACCGCCTGCGAGCAAGCAGAGTCTGGAATGGAAGGTCGTGATACAAAGCCAACGTGGAGCCCTCAAATTTCACTGGATCTCTTGCGCCAGGAGCAGACATAAGCTTGACCTTAAATGCTACGTCACGAAAGGCCACCACGACATCACGGGGTGTCCCCTTCGAAAGCGCCGCAGGTTTCCGAACCCTGAATACCGATCCGATCACATCTGGCTTGTCAGGAGGGAGTCCCGCCATCCGAAGGGCCAAACGAGACACATAAGCTGGGAGTTCATGCGATGACACAGAGTCCGGGATGCCTCTGACCCTGACGTTACGACGGCGGTGTCTTGTTTCCAGCATCTCCACAGAGCGGGACAAAAGCTCGACCTGGGATATTAGACCAGCGACCTGTCCCAACAGGTGAGTATGTTCCGATAGCACTGTAGAGGTCGTCGCCTGCACTGCTGTCACCTGCGCACGGATTGCTGCAACCTCCTCCCGAACCGCCGCCACTTCAGGTTTCCACACCCCCCGGATCTCCCGGAGTTCGTCCAGGATCCTCCGAAGGTCTCTTTTCGTAAGAGGAAGATCATCATCCTCCTCCTGCCGACTTTCCTCAGGCTGTGTCATACGGGTTTCGAGTGAGGTCGCTCTCGTTTGTTGCGGTTGGGCACCCGGTCTCAAAACGTCCTGTCGTAATGAAGCCACACTACTGCTGGCTGAAAGCTGGTGTTCCTCGGCCAAATCCCCGTCAGAGAGGCCACCAGCAGTAAGTGAGGCACTCAAAGACGCCATCAGCGCTGCTTTTCGTTTCTTTTGCGCCCTTTTTTTTTGCTGCTGCAGATAGTGGTTGGGAGTCTGGTGTCCGAGATTGTGAGGAGATCCAGGTCATCGCAGAGCTACCACCCGAGTGCCAGGGGTCCTCTTCATCTTCCGAAAAGTCATAGCCCGGGGGGAGGGAGGAGGAGATCGCATCTCCCTTCGAAGTGGACCCACCTCTCATGGAGTCCCGAATGTCCCTCTGTCTGGACCGCAGCTTCTGTGAGCGACCGGTGGGCATGTCACCAAAAGCGCAGGCACAAGGAAGAAGAGCAGTAAAAGGTCTCAGAAATCTCCTTCCAGGCTTCTAAAATGGCCGCTAGTACTAGGCCCCGATTGTGCCGCGGGGTTAATCCGCTCCGGAGCGTCAATTTCGGGGGTAAGGCAAACTCACCGAGTCCCCTAGTGCCCCAGAGACCGTAGAGCGTTTCTCAAGTGCGAGCAAGCGGCGGAAATAACTTTAAAAACCGTGTTTATCACGGAGCTCCTTCAACATGCAGCCGCTCGCTTCCTCGGCTAGCTCCGCCCTTTTTGTTTTATTCTTAACCTTTATTTCATGGAAAATTCATTGGTCCTTTAAAAGCGTTTTTTTTAAAAACTTTTTGTCCTTGTTTCCTGTCCCCCAGGGCACTACCCGGACCCCAATACACCTTTTATGGCAAATATCTTGCATATATGCCCTCTTGGAGGGCACTCTAAAAATTGAACTTTCGAGTCCCATTGACTTGCATTGAGTTCGGTTCGTGTTCGAACTCTAACTTTTGAAATTGTTCAAGTTCGAATGCGAACCGAACACGGGGGTGTTCGGCTCATCACTATTGATTACCACCTATCGGTTAATGTCACTATTCCCACTGTGCCCCAAGCTTTGCTTATGAATGAAGAACTGCACTCAACCTCCTTTCTAGACAGATTTATTGGACAGCGCAACTACAGCAACGTCTTGGCTAAAGAAACCGTTTCTCCATTCACAGTATGGTGTGTATTAGTGTGTGGGGGGGGGTCATTGAAATTCTGCATGGTTCGCATGTCATTATCTAGCTCCCACTCATGGCCAATGGGTGGGGGACAATGCTTTTTTTCCGGAAAAATAGGTGGGGGTACTCTCACGTCTGGGGAAAAACTGATTATTATGACTATTTCCGTGCCTAATAGACAATAGTTGTAGCTCACTTAAAGAAAGACACTATAAAAGGGAACCATATTTTTAATACTGTGTTCCTTTAAATGAACTACAACTACTGTTGTATCCCTATGGGGGTTATCCACTAAATGCCTCTGTTACAAGAAAAATCTGTATTACAATGGAGTTAGCTTTTTTTTTGGGGGGGTTTGCAACGCTGGCGCTGAGTGGATAATCCCCTAGCATTTGTGGGCACCGCAGCAATGAAACTCACAGTTTTGCTGAGTATGTATGAGCTCCCCAGCAATGAAACTCACAGTAATGCGCAGTGTGTATGAGCTCTACAGCAAAAAACTCACAGTAATACGCATGCGCAGTAATTGCTCCACAGCAATGAAGCTCACAGTAATGCACAGTGTGTATGAGCTCCACAGCAATGAAACTCACAGTAATGCGCAGTGTGTATGAGCTCCACAGCAATAAAATTCCACTTTCCACGAAGTACTGTTTGAATAATATTGGGGGACTCCAATGAAAGGGTGTTTGACCTTGAGAACACCCCCACATGGTGGTAACAGCAGGACCAGGTGAACATACCTGTGTTGCCAGAGATGATATTTTTAAATGCTGTTTTGAAATGTATTTGGAAGCAGCAGCAGTTTTTTCTTTGTTCTGAGGCCTGCCTGTCACTGAGTCCCTGCAGAGCAATGCAGCCAGGACTTAAATTTACACCTTCTCACCTTCCAGGGTGCACCACACACTGGAACTGCTGGGGAGTAAGGTGGTCAGTCCCTACATACACTCCTGACAATCTGAAGCGTTCAGGAGCAACATGAGCTGATGTGCGCTTCCGATTCTCTGCCTGCCACTGCAGGAGGAGGGAGGAGCATCATGCTTTCTGTTAGTTCAGGCTGGTGGTGAGGTGCAGGCTGGTGGTGAGTACCAGCAAGTACCCCCTAAAAAAAAGCCCTGCTGAGTGTTAATAATAATAGAATGATAGTAATGCCTTTGTCCCCACCAGTCCTACACCCATGAGTATCAGATAGGGAAACTATTGAAATTCTGGAGGGGTGGATATGCCATTGTCCATGATCCCAAATGTGAAACCATCCTCCGATAGCTAGGGGTCCGAAAGCTGTTAGCCACTCATTCCTCCCTGTCCCCATGTGGAGGATCTTTATTTTATGGCATGGAGACTAGTATATTATTGGTTTAAAAGCGTGGACCCCCTGATTGGTGACATTAATAAATACGTTCTGTGTTTGGATTGGTATATAATTTCAAGTCAGCCATTGATTGGCTGGACACTTACACCTTATGCTATTGGGCCCAATATTTGAATGGGGTGACGGAAGAAGTGCTTGTCAACATACAACTATTTATACTGATTAGCTAGACACAAAAGTTTGCTCTCGAGGAAGCTGCTGTATAGAAGCAAAAAACAAAATGCGTGTCGAGCATTTTTTCACTGCTGAATCCTTATACTGTTCTACCGGTTATAGGGGTTCTCTATCAACAATAATCTTTTCTGCATAGCAATAGTGGTTCAACTTCAAAGAGACCCTGTTGAGCGAGGGGAAATTTTTGGTTTTAGGCTAGGGTCAAACGAAAGCATTTTTACACGCGAACGTAAAAAAGTGCGTCCGAACGCATTGATGTATTTTTTCACGGAATATGCGAAAACGGTCATACGATGCGCATTTTCGTGCGTGATGCTTTACGAATCCAAACCAGGAAACTTTTTGCGTCTGGACGTTATGTTGGCCGGACACGAGCAGCGTCTGACGTCTCCAAATCACACACACACACCGCTAGCGGGCGCAGCGCACTCTGTACGTCCGTACTAGTGGTTCTGCATTCTCGAAAAAATGCGTTCATTTTCCACTTGCGTTGCGCGGCCGGACTTTCGTGCGACCGTACTTCGTATATTGGCTGTCATTGCCCTTCATTTGCTGCTAGTGCGGCCGTGATTAAGTGCGCCTAAACGCACATTAAAAATGCGCTGGTCTGACCCCAGCCTTAAGGCTCAGGTTTTCTCTTTCGTTTCTCCTAATAATTTAGTTTTTCTTGATTGTATATGGCTAATTGTATCAGGGGATCCTTGTTCTCCCAATAGTGGACTCAAATCCATAGATATGATGTTGAGATCCCCAACTAGGTACAACTCAGTACTCCTGTAATTAGTTGATATCCTCCACTTTTCCAAGGGATACACAGTGGATATAGTGTATAATTATGTACAATAAGGACAGAGGCATTGGAAGTGGTTTGTTATTATTTATATGTGTGTAATTACATAGGAGTGATGTATTTTTAACAATTTCAATAAAATTTTATTTTAGCACTTACTTGTTATTAGAGTAGCCACCAGGAATCCTAATTGGGAATCAGCGACTTTTTGATAGGAGTTCCCATTTGGGGTGATTGTTTATGTGCTTCTCAATGTCGAAACTGAATTACTGAGCTAGGTCCTTAAAGGAATACTCTATTAAAAATAGAGTTCCCTTTTATTTTCCCTGTCAGCAGTCTCTGCCCAATTACTATTATTATTTTTTCTTTTTTAGGTGATTTTACTCACTTTTTGTCCCTCGCCATGCGTAGCTCCTCCTCTTTGGATCAATGTCATTTTCCAGCCCTGCCCCCTGGTGGTGAGAGTGATCCGGGCCTGTTCTTATATTTATCTGGGATAGCCATTCCTTCCTCTCCGCTCCAGGATTCCATTGTAGCTGATCTGGCCTAGGGTCAGATGCTCTGCCATGTTCCCTATAAATTTGCAAGGACTGCATCTTTGCTCTTGCATGGGTCTCTGCTCCTGAGGGTTACTGCTCCTTGTGTTCCTGGTACTGATTGCATTGTTCTGTGATTCATGTATATGACCTTAGCCTGGTTCTGACTATTCTTCTGTGTAATCCCTGTTTGTTATTGTTGCATGCTGTGTACTGAACCCTGCTAGTCTGACTTCCCTCTCTGGTATTGGATTCCTGGCTTGTATGAATTTCCGCTCTGGTGTATGATTTTGGATCTGTATGTCTCTGGTATTATTCCTTGTGTCCTGTATTCTGTTCAGTGTATCACACAGCAGTGTTGTATTCATTAGAATAGAAGGCCATTCAAGTACCTTGTCCCAGATCAGGGTTTCCTCGTCTGCGCTGCTGGGTGCTAGTATCTTGTTTAACCCTCGCCCTTCCTGTTCCCTTGTTCTGGTAATCTTGTGAGGTTCCCTTCCCTAGAAAGACGGCCATCCCAAGGACCGTATCCAGATTCCAGAGTCAGTGTTCCCTTTAGTATTCTGTCTTCTCCTTTTACTCCTTTGCTCCCATTGTTCTGTTGTCTGTGCTGTGTTCTGTGTCTATGCAGTCAGCAACAAACCTTCCTCAAGAGCTGAACATCCCGTATAAAGGGCTCAAGTTGGCTCACCCAGGTGCCCCCGTGACACTCAGGGACTCCCAAATAGGGATGAGCCGAAAACCCCCGTGTTCGGTTCACTTTCGAACTCGAACAATTTCAAAAGTTCGAGTTCGGACGCGAACACGATCAGAACTCAATGCAAGTCAATGGGACTCGAACGTTCAATTTTTAGAGTGCCCTGCAAGAGGGCTTATATGCAAGATATTTGCCATAAAAGGTGTATGGGGGTCCGGGTAGTTCCCTGTGGGACAGGAAACACGGAAAAAAAGACGTTTTTAAAGGAACAGTGATTTTTCCATGAAATAAAGGTTAAGAATAAAAACAAAAAATTCCTTCAAATATCATGCCTAGGAGGTCCCCATAACCTGCCCGTGAAGTGGCGGATTTGTCAGATGTATAGAAACATTTAAAAAGAAAAAAATGACATTTCAAATGACGGTAAATGGTTTTCCTTTAATCTATTTATAAACAACTGCTTGGGGTGGCAGCCTGTATGAAAAAAGGAGACATTTTAGGACACGCAGAACAAGTTTAGTGATTTTTTGGCTAAATTATGGTGAAACTTATGCAGGCTTTGGATGAAAGTAACAACAGGTGCATTAAAATTGGACCTTTGGTGCCAGCTAGTGCCTTCACACCGTAACCCCTCTAAGGTATTGTGGAAGAGTGCAGGGGTGGACTCTGCATTCAAATATTAAAATGATTGGAATCTGGTACACGTGTCAGTGGCAGTGCACCCAATTATTACTGCGCTATAGTGTATGGCAGGATGGAAGTGCACCAGCAGTAACAAGCAGCGAATATACCAGACAGGGGCGCAGAGCGAGAGTAGTTGTTATAACAAAACCGGGTCAACAATGTTTAGGCACTAGTACTGCGCTACTGTATATGGTGAGAATTGGCGCACACCAGTAGCAACAGGAGGCAAACAGAACAGACAGGGAGTACACCGAGAGAATAGTCAAATGGCAGGCAAAGCCGGCAACAGATCGGGTCCTCAGAACAAGCAGGGTCAGTAACAAGAATACAAACTGATTCGGTAAGCTAGCGATGTGGGAATGAAACTCCACGGCAAGGTAAGGTGTACAGCACGCGCTCCTGATTTAAAGGTCCCGGTGGCTCTGCGTCATCACGCCGCACCCTGCCCCTGATCACTCACAGCTGCGCCGGGTGCCGCCGGAGCTCCTGGCACCATGCGCCCGGGGGCCCCCCGGTCGCCACCCGGGGCCCTGGATGTCACAATATTACAATCCAAACGCAAATGGGTTAAGTAACCAAATTTGTAAGAAGAATAATTAACCCTTTCGCTGCTGAGGCATTTCACACTGGGGTGATGGGGTCATTTTTACCGCTTTCGCTCATCATGTTTAACTGCGTTTTGAAGCCATATTTTAATATATGACCCAGACATATTATATATCGTTCTTTCCGGCAGATTCATATGTCATTATTAATTATATGTATACGTCATGTCCTGTCTGTATATTATAACAAAAAATGCAATAAAATTTGAATTTTCAATAATTTACATTGTGTAAAGTGTTTTTTTTCCCCACATTTTAACATGCGAGCATTTGCGGTTATATTTTCTATGGGGTGTGCTTGTTAAAAAAATTAGAAATGGGGACTCGTTACATTTTTGTTTGGGGGGAAATTTCACTATTTTTAACAAACGCACCGCATACAAAAATCGTTAGTGCAGCATCATTGTTCACATTATAATTGAAATGGGAACAATATTGCTGCATTAACAAAGCAAAAAAAAAAAACTTGTATTTTTTTTTATATAATTTTTTTTAAAATATTGTTTTAAATATACTTACGGTGTGAAGGCACTTGCTGCCACCAAAGGCACAATATTTGGGTGTACTGCCACTGACGCCTATTCCAGATTCATATCATTTTAATATTGGACCACAGGGTCCACCACTGCACTCTCCACAATACCACAGAGGGGTTACGGTGTGAAGGCACTTGCTGCCACCGAAGGTAAAATATTTGGGTGCACTGCCACTGACGCCTATACCAGATTCATATCATTTTAATATTTGACTGCAGGGTCCAACCCTACACTCTTCCACAATACCATAGAGGGGTTACTTACGGTGTGAAGGCATTTGCTGCCACCAAACGCACAATATTTGGGTGCACTGCCACTGACGCCTATACCAGATTCATATCATTTTAATATTGGACTGCAGGGTCCACCACTGCACTCTTCCACAATACCACAGTTGGGTTACGGTGTGAAGGCACTTGCTGCCACCAAAGGCAAAATATTTGGGCGCACTGACGCCTGTACCAGATTCATATCATTTTAATATTTGACCGCAGGGTCCAACCCTGCACTCTTCCACAATACTAAAGAGGGGTTACGGTGTGACGGCACTGTTGCCGACACTATCAGGGTTAGGCTAAGGTCAGACGAACGCAGTATTAACGTGCGTTTAGCCACATTAAATCACGGCTGTGCTAGCAGCAAATTACGTCCAATGCCGGGCAGCATACGAAGAACAGCCGCATGAAAGTGCGGCCACGCAACGCAAGTGGCAAACAAACGCATTTTTTCGAGAACGTCAAACCGCTAGTACTGGCGTACAGAGTGCGCTGCGTCCGCTAGCGGCATGTGTGCGTGATTAGGAGACGTCAGACGCTGCTAATGTCCGGCCAACATAATGTCCAGATGCAAAAAGTGTTATATTGATAACCGTACAAAATCAAGGACGAAAATGCGTATTCCGTGAAAAAATACGTCCATTCATTCGAACGCACTTTTTCACGGACAACGCGAAAAATGCGTTAGTCTGACCCTAGCCTAATTCAAAGAGATTCGAAAAGTCACCGCGCGTTCGGTAACTTTTCGTTCTCTTCAATTCAGTGCAAATCGGCTTTCCCATTTCAGCGACCCTGCGGTGTATTCAGCAAGCACCACAGGGCTGTCAAAGTGCAGGGAAAAGCTGCCGAAAACCCACCGAAAACTCGGCGAATGCACGCCGAAAACCCGCAAAAACGTCTGGATTAACCCGTCGAAGACGCCGGAAAAACCCAAGCAGGAGCCGATCACACGCAGCGGAGCAGCCGGAAAAAAAGCCAACACCGCAGAAGAAGGCAGTGAATAAATTAGCAAAACAGTTTGCATGAATGATTGAAAAGTGAAACGCTGTTTGCAAAGAAACTACTGAGTGAAAATGTCTGAAATTTACAGTTGTGTTCAAAATTATTCAACCCCCACTGAAATTGAGTGTTTTGGCCAGTTTGACATTGATTTTGATCATTCAGTCATCTTGCTTACAATTATTATTATTATTATTCTTTATTTATAAAGCGCCAGCATATTCTGCAGCGCTGTACAATAAGCACAGTATAGACAGGGTTACAATACATTGAACAACATTTGACAAACAGTACAGGAGGAGATGAGGGCCCTATTCCCGTAGGAACTCACAATCTAGGAGGGTTGGGGTTGGAAACAGGAGGAGAGGACTGTAAGGTGAGAGTGATTGATGGTTGCGTCAGTGAGTTGGGTGGTAGGCTTCCCTAAATAGGAATGTTTTCAGGGAGCGTTTGAAGGAAGAGAAGTTAGGGGAAAATCTGACAGTACGAGGGAGAGCGTTCCAGAGAGTGGGGGCTGCGCGTGAGAAATCCTGCAGTCTATCATGGGAAGAGGTGATGCGGGGAGAAGCTAGGCACAGGTCACTGTTTGACCTTAGGGAGCGGGCTGGGGTGTATTTGGTGATTAGTGAGGACAGGTAGTGGGGCGCTGAGTTAGTGAGGTTTTGTAGGTAAGGATAAGGATTTTGAACTTAATTCTGCAGTGGATGGGGAGCCAGTGAAGGGACTCGCAGAGGGGAGCGGCAGAGACAGAACGGCGGGTGAGGTGAATTAGCCTGGCGGAGGCGTTCAGGATGGATTGTAGGGGGGAGAGGCGGGACAGAGGGAGGCCAGATAAGAGATTATTGCAATAGTCGAGTCGGGAGATTACCAGGGCGTGTATGAGTTGTTTTGTGGTGACAGCGGTAAGAAATGGCCGAATTCTGGAAATATTACGCAGTTGGTATCGGCAGGAGGAGGAAAGAGACTGGATGTGGGGGATGAAGGAAAGAGCAGAGTCAAGTGTAACTCCAAGACAGCGAACTTGGTTTGATGGGGAGATGGTGATACCCTCCACCGTGATAGAGAAGTCAGGAGGTGGGGAGGCATTGGAGGGAGGAATAAGTAGGAGCTCAGTCTTTGACATGTTGATCTTTAGGTGGTGGGAGGCCATCCAGGAGGAGATGCCAGATAAACAGTCACTGACTTTTGAGAGGACAGGGGGAGAGAGATCAGGGGTAGAGAGGTAGATCTGAGTGTCATCAGCGTAGAGGTGGTAATTAAAGCCAAAGCTGTTGATGATTTTGCCCAGGGAGGAGGTGTAGATGGAAAAGAGCAGAGGACCAAGTACAGAGCCTTGAGGTACACCAACAGATAGAGGCAATGAAGAGGAGGAGTTACCAGCAAAGGACACACAGAAGGACCTGTTGGATAAATAGGAGTCAACCCAAGCAAGTGCAGTGTCACCGAGACCCAGAGAGTTGAGGGTCTGTAGAAGGAGGGGGTGGTCAACAGTGTCAAAAGCAGCCGAGAGGTCAAGCGGGATGAGAATAGAATAGTGGCCGTGTTTTTTAGCAGTTAGGTCGTTGGTGACTTTGGTGAGGGCAGTTTCAGTTGAGTGTAGGGGACGGAAGCCAGATTGCAGGGGGTCAAGTAGGGAATTGGAGGACAGGGAGAGGCGGTTGAAGACTAGTTTTTCTAAGAGCTTTGATGTGAAGGGAAGCAGGGATACAGGGCGGTAGTTGGATGGAGAGTTGGGGTCTAGCGATGGTTTCTTTAGTAAAGGGGTAACTAGCGCGTGTTTGAAGGCGGATGGAAAGGAGCCAGTGGAGAGAGATAGGTTGAAGATGTGTGTGAGAGCAGGGGTGAGGGAGGAGGAGAGGGGAGGAATTAGATGTGAGGGAATGGGGTCGAGCGGGCACGTGGTGAGATGTGAGGAGGACAATAAGGAATTGACTTCCTCCTCAGTGGCTGGGAGGAAGCGGCAGAGGGTGGCAGAGAGGACCTGTGGGAGTGGAGGTGGCAGATAACTATCTTGTGTTGGGATGTTGCTTCTGATAGTTAGAGTTTTACTGAGGAAGTAGTCTGCCAGGTCTTGAGCGCTGAAGGCAGCTGAGGGGGGAGGTGCAGGTGGGTAGAGGAGGGTGTTGAAGGTGTACCAGAGCCGTTTAGGGTTGGAGGACAGCGTAGATATAAGAGATGAGAAGAAGGATTGTTTGGCCAAGTGGAGGGCAGAGGTGTATGACCGGAGAATAAACTTGAAGTGAACAAAATCAGCTTCAGAGCGGGATTTCCTCCAGGCACGCTCTGCGGTGCGGGAGCATCTTTGCAGGTAGCGAGTCTGGAGGGTGTGCCAGGGCTGAAGCTGGCGGCGTGGGGCCTTACAGAGTCGAAGAGGAGCAAGAGTGTCTAGAGCAGAGATAAGCGTAGTGTTGTAGTGATTAGTGGCAGCATCAGGGCAGGTGAAGGATGAGGTATGAGGGAGGTGGTGAAGTAGGTTGGAGAATTGATGGGGGTCCACAGCATGTAGATTTCTGCGAGTGTGTGTGCGGGGTGGGGGAGCAGGGTGTTTAGGAAGTCCAGATCGGTTGAAAGAGAGAAGGTGGTGGTCAGAGATGGGGAAAGGGCGACATTTGAACTCAGAAATGGAGCAGAGGTTGGAAAAGACCAGGTCAATAATGTGACCATCGCGGTGGGTAGGGAGGAGGGAGGATTGTGTGAGTCCAAGGGAGGACGTGAGTGAAAGAAGTTTGGAGGCAGCAGGAGCGGAAGGATCGTCAATGGGAATGTTGAAGTCCCCGAGAATTAGGCATGGAAGATTAGAAGACAGGAAGTGAGAAAGCCAGGGAGCAAAGTGGTCAAAGAACTAGGAGGTTGGTCCCGGTGGGCAGTAGATGACTGCCACCCTGAGGGCCAGAGGAGAGAACAGGCGGATGCAGTGTGTCTCGAAGGAGGAGAAGGAGAGGGATGGGGGTGGAGGGAGATGCTGGTAGGTGCAGGTGGGAGAGAGCAGGAGTCCGACCCCGCCACCATTTCTCTCACCCGGTCTGGGGGTATGGCTCAAGTGTAGACCGCCATGTGAGAGAGCAGCAACGGAGGCCGTGTCAGAGGGAGTTAGCCAGGTTTCAGTTAAAGCTAGGAGGTTGAAGGAGTTTGAAAGGAAGAGGTCATGGATTGCTGTGAGTTTGTTGCACACAGAGCGAGCGTTCCAGAGGGCGCAGGAGAAAGAGGACAGGCGCTGAGGGATGATGGGAATGAGGTTGCTGGGCTTGCAGGGAGGTGATTTATGTGCGATGGAGATCGGATGAGAGGGAAGTATTGGATGTGTTGTAGGGCCAGGGTTAGGGGATATGTCACTTGAATAGAGTAACAGCAGGAGGGTGAGAAAGAGAAGGTGGGAATGGGATTTGTGGGAGTGGGAGTGATTGGCAGCACGAGAGTTAGAGGGAGACCATGTTCTGAGGAAACAAAGGAGCTCATGCGAGGCCATCATGTGGGACGAGAGGAGGGAGGGAGAGATGCAGATAGTGTAGGGGTCGGTGGTAGAGGGGCAGGAGTTCCATTTAAGGAGAAAGGTAGAAGTAAAGAGCAGAAGCGTGAGAGAAAGCATGATATAGACGTGAGTTTACCAGAGTAAAAAGTGGGCCTTGCAGTTTTGCAGTTCCTTCCTCCAGTCCCACAACTCCAGGAATCAACTCTGAACGTCCACTTAAGAATGCCACTTGGAAATGACACTGGAGCCTGGCTCAATGGAGCCTGTTATAGTTGTTATATAGGGCGGACTGATTGCATTCAGGCAGTTAAAAAGTCAACACTTGAAGCTGGATGGGCTGTGTCAATAGGGCAGGAGATTCACATGCTAATTAGCAAAGCAAATCGTGGAGAAAAACAAAAATAAATAAAAAATAAATAAAAACAGCAAAAGACCAAGGTAACGTTACAATGTGGGTGCCTGCGAATACTGGGTGATGGGGGTCCTACCAGCAAAATTATGCAGGGTATCAGTTGAGATGTGGGTGTCTGTGGATGATGGGTGATAATGTCCTACCTGTGGAGAGAGGAGACACAGGAATTAGGGATCGTGATGGCGTAGAGGATCTTGGATAAAACTCCAGGAATCAACTCTGAACGTCCACAATTAAATCAAAGAGGCAGGTGTAGGTCAGACAAATATAACATAACATTTATAATGAAATAACCACAAATGTCTTTTCTGTGCTCACATCATTATCAGTTTTATTCAACCCCCAAGTGACATTCAATCTTAGTACTTAGTACAACATCCTTTTACAGTTATAACAGCTTTTAAACGTGAAGCATAGCTTGACACAAGTGTCTTGCAGCGATCTACGGGTATCTTCGCCCATTCGTCATGGGCAAAAGCCTCCAGTTCAGTCACATTCTTAGGCTTGCGCACTGCAACTGCTTTCTTTAAGTCCCACCAGAGGTTCTCAATCGGATTTAAGTCAGGTGACTGCGATGGCCACTCCAAAATGTTCCAGCCTTTAATCTGCAACCATGCTCTAGTGGACTTTGAGGTATGCTTGGGATCATTGTCCTGTTGAAAGGTCCAACGTCTCCCAAGCCTCAGGTTTGTGACGGACTGCATCACATTGTCATCCAATATCTCCTGGTACTGAAGAGAATTCATGGTACCTTGCACACACTGAAGCTTCCCTGTACCTGCAAAAGCAAAACAGCCCCAAAGCATGATTGACCCCCCCGCCATGCTTCACAGTAGGCAAGGTGTTCTTTTCTTCATAGGCCTTGTTCTTCCTCCTCCAAACATAGCGTTGATCCATGGGCCCAAACAGTTCTAATTTTGTTTCATCAGTCCACAGAACACTATCCCAAAACTTCTGTGGTTTGTCCACATGACTTTTGGCATACTGCAGTCGACTCTTCTTATTCTTTGGAGACAGCAAGGGGGTGCACCTGGGAGTTCTGGCATGGAGGCCTTCATTACGCAGTGTGCGCCGTATTGTCTGAGCTGAAACTTCAGTACCCACATCTGACAAATCTTTTCTCAGTTCCTCAGCAGTCACACGGGGACTATTCTCCACTCTACGCTTCAGGTAGCGCACAGCAGTCGAAGTCAGCATCTTCTTTCTGCCACGACCAGGTAGCGTTTCAACAGTGCCCTTTGCCTTGAATTTGCGAATAATTCTTCCTATGGTCTCTTTTGGTATGTTTAACATCTTTGCAATCTTCTTATAGCCATTGCCCTTCCTGTGAAGAGTAATCACCTCTTCTCTTGTCTTCCTGGACCATTCTCTTGACTTCACCATGTTTGTAACCACACCAGTAAATGTCTAGAAGGAGCTGAGTATCACAATCATTTTAAAGCTGCCTAATTGGTGCTTATTATGCTTTATTGCTGCTCCGTGACATCCACAGGTGTTTTCAATACCTGATTGAAAACACTTGAATGAACCTCTATTCTTCAGAGTGGTAGTCTTTAAGGGGTTGAATAATTGTGTCAATGAAGAATTCACAAAAGAAACATTTACTACTGTATTACAAAACCAATTGATGTCATTTTAGTTGCATATGGTTCTTTAAAAAGTCCTTGTAGGATTTCATTCTGAATACAATTACAAACGTACACTAAATTCCCTAAAACCCTTTACAGCATTGGGGGTTGAATAATTTTGAACACAACTGTACATATGAGGTCCAGGGAATGATAATAAAAAGGGCTGTTACAGAAAAAATAAGTAAACTTAAAAAAAAAACAACAATCCGACTTTTAAAAAAAAAGAAAAATGCTTAAAAAATCTATGAATAAAGAAACTCTTTACTGCAGAATTTTATAATGAATGGTTTATTAGATATTGAATTAAAACGGGAATATTTTTAACATTGAAGCCTATGGGATTCTCCTGAATAAACCTGCCGAATTTAACCACCGAATGGCAGGGCATTTCGGGAAGCTTTCACTGCTGGTTTGTGTTCTCTGAATAGCCGAAGCAGTGCTTTTTCATGGGCATTTCACTGCCCACGAACAGGCACCGAACAGGCACCGTATGTGCAGGCAATTCGCCAGGATTTGGCGAATTGCCTGATCTCTGGATAGCCGAATGGCCAAGAAAGGTAACCGAACGCTGAAAATCAGCGTTCGGTTACCTTTCTCCAGCCATTCAGATCTCTTTGAATAACCCTGTAAAGGCCAAATTTTAAAGCACCTATTGTTACTTTTATCCAAAGCCTGCATAAGTTTCACCATAATTTAGCCAAAAAAAATCACTAAACTTGTTCTGTGTGTCCTAAAACGTCTCCTCTTTTCATACAGGCTGCCGCCCCAAGCAGTTGTTTATGAATGGATTAAAGGAAAACCATTTACTGTCATTTGAAATGTCATTTTTTTTAAAAAAAAAATTCTATACATCCTACAAATCCGCCACTTCACGGGCAGGTTATGGGGACCTCCTAGGCACGATATTTGAAGGAATTTATCGTTTTTATTCTTAACCTTTATTTCATGGAAAACTCACTGTTCCTTTAAAAACGTTTTATTTAAAACTTTTTGTCCTTGTTTCCTGTCCCCCAGGGCACTACCCGGACCCCCATACACCTTTTTATGGCAAATATCTTGCATATATGCCCACTTGGAGGGCACTCTAAAAATCAACGTTTGAGTCCCATTGACTTACATTGAGTTCGGATCGTGTTTGAGTTTGAACTCGAACTTTTGAAATTGTTCGAGTTCGAAGTCGAACCGAACACGGGGACGTTCAGCTCATCCCTACCGGCCACCTGCATAAAAAAAAAATCGGTGGCACGAGCGGTGCGCATCCTGCTCCAGATACCTCACAGGATGTGAGGCAATTATACCTATGTGAGCCGGGGGCAAATACACCCATGTGAGCTGGGGCAAATATATCCCCGTGTGAGCTGGGGGCAATATATACCCGTGTGAGCTGGGGGGCAAATATATCCATGTGAGCTAGGGGCAAATATATCCATGTGAGCTGGGGCAAATATATCCCCGTGTGAGCTGGGGCAATATATACCCTTGAGAGCTAGGGGGCAAATATACCCGTGTGAGCTGGGGCAATTATACCCATGTGAGCTGGGGGCAATTATACCTATGTGAGCTAGGGCCAATTATACCCATGTGAGCTGGGGCAATTTTACCTATGTGAGCTGGGGCAATTTTACCTATGTGAGCTGGGGCCAATTATACCCATGTGAGCTGGGGGCAATTATACCCATGTGAGCTGGGGGCCAATTATACCTATGTGAGCTGGGGCCAATTATACCTATGTGAGCTGGGGGCAAATATACCCATATGAGCTGGGGGCAAATATATGCATGTGAGCTGGGGACAAATATATCCCCGTGTGAGCTAGGGGGCAATATATACCCGTGTGAGCTAGGGGGCAAATATACCTGTGTGAGCTGGGGCAAATATACCCATGTGAGCTGGGGCCAAATATACCCGTGTGAGCTGGGACAAATATATCCATGTGTGCTGGGGCAAATATACCCATGTGAGCTGGGGCAAATATATCCATGTGAGCTGGGGCAAATATATCCATGTAAGCTGGGGGCAATTTTACCTATGTGAGCTGGGGGCAATTATACCCATATGAGCTGGGGGCAATTATACCCATGTGAGCTGGGGCCAATTATACCTATGTGAGCTGGGGGCAATTATACCCATGTGAGCCCGGGGCAAATACACCCATGTGAGCTGGGGCGAATATATCCCCGTGTGAGCCAGGGGCAATATATACCCGTGTGAGCTAGGGGGCAAATATATCCATGTGAGCTGGGGACAATTATACCCATGTGAGCTGGGGGCAAATATATCCATGTGAGCTGGGGCAAATATATCCCCGTGTGAGCTGGGGAAATATATACCCTTGTGAGCTAGGGGGCAAATATACCCATGTGAGCTGGGGCAATTATACCCATGTGAGCTGGGGGCAATTATACCTATGTGAGCCAGGGCCAATTATACCCATGTGAGCTAGGGGCAATTTTACCTATGTGAGCTGGGGCAATTATAACTATGTGAGCTGGGGCCAATTATACCCATGTGAGCTGGGGGCAATTATACCCATGTGAGCTGGGGGCAATTATACCCATGTGAGCTGGGGGCCAATTATACCTATGTGAGCTGGGGGCAAATATACCCATATGAGCTGGGGCAAATATATCCATGTGAGCTGGGGACAAATATATCCCCGTGTGAGCTAGGGGGCAATATATACCCGTGTGAGCTAGGGGGCAAATATACCTGTGTGAGCTGGGGGGAAATATACCCAAATAAACCCTCACTAACTCAGCTCCCCACTACCTGTCCTCACTAATCACCAAATACACCCCAGCCCGCTCCCTAAGGTCAAACAGTGACCTGCGCCTAGCTTCTCCCCGCATCACCTCTTCCCATGATAGACTGCAGGATTTCTCAGGCGCAGCCCCCACTCTCTGGAACGCTCTCCCTCATACTGTCAGACTTTCCCCTAACTTCTCTTCCTTCAAACGCTCCCTTAAAACATTCCTATTTAGGGAAGCCTACCACCCAACTCACTGACACAACCATCAATCACACTCACCTTACAGTCCTCTCCTCCTGTTTCCAACCCCAACCCTCCTAGATTGTGAGTTCCTACGGGAAGAGGGCCCTCATCTCCTCCTGTACTGTTTGTCAAATGTTGTTCAATGTATTGTAACCCTGTCTATACTGTGCTTATTGTACAGCGCTGCGGAATATGCTGGCGCTTTATAAATAAAGAATAATAATAATAATAATGTGAGCTGGGGCCAAATATACCCGTGTGAGCTGGGGCAAATATATCCATGTGTGCTGGGGCAAATATACCCATGTGAGCTGGGGCAAATATATCCATGTGAGCTGGGGAAAATATATCCATGTGAGCTGGGGGCAATATATATACCCATGTGAGTGGGGGGGCAAATATATCCATGTGAGCTGGGGGCATATATATATCCATGTGAGCTGGGGGCATATATATATATATATCCATGTGAGCTGGGGCAATATATATATCCATGTGAGCTGGGGGCAATATATATACCCATGTGAGCGGGGCAAATATATCCATGTGAGCTGGGGCAATACATATACCCATGTAAACTGGGGCAATATATATATCCATGTGAGCTGGGGTCAATATATATATCCATGTGAGCTGGGGTCAATATATATAAACCAATGTGAGCTGGGGGCAATGAGTTGGGGGCAATTATATCCATGTGAGCTGGAGGCAATATATATACCCATGTGAGCTGGGGGCAATATATATACCCATGTGAGTTGGGGCAAATATATCCATGTGATCTGGGGGCAATATATATATATCCATGTGACCTGGGGGCATATATATCCATGTGAGCTGGGGGCAATATATATATCAATGTGAGCTGGGGATCAGAGACTGGGTGCGATAAACAGCCACATCATTGGGAGAATATATACAATAAACAACAAGCAATTGGTGATAGGGAGAAAACGTTATTTATCTTAAAATAAAGTGCTGAAGGCATTCCCTGGAGATGGCCCGTTGCTCCACATGAAAATAGGAAGGAAAGATGGGAAACCTCAGCGTCTGAAGAGATCCCCGTTGGTCTATTGGACAGACCACAGGTACTGGAATCGCCAAAAAAACAAAATGATGGGTAAAGGATCAATAAAACCTTTATTCCAAAAAAATATAGGTAAATAACAAAGCACAACGCGTTTCGTCTACTAGATAGACTTTTTCAAGGGCGATAATAATACATAAAGCATAAAAATCAAATAATATCATAAAATTATTTTTTCACATTTTATCCAAACCTCTGTGGTTATATATTCAATAGGGCATTCTGGTTAAAAAAAAAAATGAAAATGGATTTTACTGCATTTTACACAATTTTATACAAATTAAACCAAAACTTTAAATAATATGACTATGTATAAAATACTGAACTTGTTCCCGGTGTGGGAAATGACAAGGTAAGTAATAGCAGTGGTATTGCTCATTTTCTACCTGACAAATGGACAATGCCATTGCTTTGGAACTAAAAATAAAGCGTTTTTTTTTCTTCTTCTTCATTTAGATTTTACATGGTCATGTTTGGTATCAATGCAAAGGCCAGACTCTGCCCTGTCCAATGACACCTCACTTGACTTTTACACTTGTCGTGTAAAGATTAGAGACACAGGGTTCCAACAGCACTCCTCATGCAGTGCCTCAGTTTAGGTTTTTGATGGAGCAATGCATTATAACGGATTGTGCCAGGGGGCGTGGCCAGCTATCAACGAGGGCAGACATGTCTTGGTGGCAGGGCCGTAGGAAGGGCGAGGCGACTGAGGCATGTGCCTCAGGCACAGCTGTGAAGGGGCGCAGCCATGGCTCGAGTCCTGCGGGAATGCTGCGGGAACGCAGGTTGCGGGAACCTGCATTCCCGCAGCTTTCCAGCAGGACTCGAGCCATGGCTGCGCCCCTTCACAGATGTGAAGCGCCCAGCCCGAAACGATTGCCGGCAGCCGCTTGCTTCCTGCTTGAACGGCCGCTGACAGGAAGTGCAGCCGCATGGCTGTTTCATCGATCCCAGGCGAGCGGCTGCACTTCCTGTCAGCAGCCGTTCAAGCAGGAAGCAAGCGGCCGCCGGCAATGAGAGGTGAGCTGGGGCACAATCCATGACACCTGGGGGCAATATCCTGAAGACCTGGGGGCACTATCCATGAGACCTGGGGGCACAATCCATGAGACCTGGGGGCACAATCCATGAGACCTGGGGGCACAATCCATGAGACCTGGGGGCATTATCCATGAGACCTGGGGGCACTATCCATTAGACCTGGGGGCATATCCAGGAGACCTGGGGGCGCTATCCATGAGACCTGGGGGTATTATCCATGAGACCTGGGGCCACTATCCATGAGAGCTGGGGGCATTATCCATGAGAGCTGGGGGCAATATCCATGAGAGCTGGGGCATAATCCATGAGACCTGGGGGGCATATCCATGAGAGCTGGGGCATTATCCATGAGTCCTGGGGGGCATTATCCATGAGTCCTGGGGGGGCATTATCCATGAGACCTGGGGGGGCATTATCCATGAGACCTGGGGGGGCATTATCCATGAGACCTGGGGGAGGCATTATCCATGAGACCTGGGGGGGCATTATCCATGAGACCTGGGGCATTATCCATGAGACCTGGGGCATTATCCATGAGAGCTGGGGCAATATCCATGAGAGCTGGGGGGAAATATCCATGAGCTGGACCATATCCATGTGAACTGGGGCAATATATACCCATATGAGCTGGGGTCAATAATATCCATGTGAACTGGGGAAAATAGTCTGGGGGCTCAGTGCTGTGTATATTATTCTGGGGGGTGTATATTATGCTAAATGTTCTTTTGCTATACGTGCATGTATTCTGTGTGTACTGTATTTGTACATGTACTGTGTGTGCACTATATATGTAGGGCCCCATCACCTCCTTATCGCTAGCACTCACACATGTGAGCGTTGGTGCTAGGTTAAATGAGGTTACTGCATGCTGCCCATATCACATCCTAGCACAGGACCCTCATATTACAATCCCAACGGTAACAGGTTAATAAATACAGGAGATTGTGCTTTTCAGCGCGAGGTTACTGTACTTTGCGCTCCCTATACTTAACATGGGGAGCGCAAAGAGTAAATAGCGTTAGGATTACAAAGTCCTAACGCTAATTACCATCCCGCCATAGCTACAAAAGCTGTGAGTACACAGTTAGACGCTGGTGCTAACTGGTGCCGCTTCTGCAGAATCAGTCAGCACCAGCTGGAACCCCCCCAAAAATTACATACTTGCCTCTCATCCCACAGCGCAAAGGGTGGTCCGATCTACTGCTTCTGGTCGCGGGGAGCATCCAGGAACTTAGCACTGCGCCACTGGTTGGGGGCTCTGATTTTTAAAATTATGTGGGGGGTCACAATTTTCTGTTTTTGCCTCGGGTGCAAAAGGAGCTAGCTACGGCTCTGCTTGGTGGAGCTCCACACATCTGCCGCTCTTGGGGACCTCCAGCTGACATAAATTGATGGGATAATCTGAATTTGAGGTCCCGCTGTGGCTGACTACCGGAACCGAGCTGTCCGGAGCCCGATTGTCCCCCCTCCGGATATAAGCTGAGTCTTGCGGCCGCTAACCTGTGGCTGGTGCCAGGCCCCGGCGGTCATTTTACGGCCTTCATCCCTGCTCCCGCTTTTATTGCATTGCCTGGCTGTCCTGCTGCCTTGACCTGGCCTGCGCTGCTGCAAGGGGTTGTGGTGACGGAGGGCCGACGACTCCTGACCGCTCCGGATGGATGCCTGGCGGGGATGCCGTGCGGACCTGCGGATGGCTGGCGGGGTGGCTCCCCTCCCCCCACTGGAGATGCCTTTCTTTCAGGCCTGGAGGCCTGTTTACATTTATTGGCGGGGGAGGATGCAGAGACACCTCTCACTAGAGGTGTTTGGAGCCGGGTTATGTCCACGCTGCAGAACAGCCGGGAGGAGACGACCCACATGACCTTGAGGACGGAGGAGGCCGGGGCTGCACCGGCCCAGCAACCTGCTGCAACCTGCCCACATGCTGCCGAGGGAAGCTGCGTTGGGAGCGATGTCCCGGCTGGGACATTGGCTTTTGAGTCCCGCAAGCTGGGATTGATCTCCCGCTCACCTGATGGAGCTGCGCTGGTACCCTGTGTGCCTAGGAGGACAGCGGCACCTGTGGGGCCGGCCGTAAAGAAATCCCACCCGGTGGCCTAGGAGGAGGGAGACCCCTGAATCTACCCACTGGTTCGCCAGAAAGTTGTTGCAGGGGTCTTGGCACTGCGGTGATGGTGAAGACGATAACCGAATGGCCTGGAGATGGGACACCCGATCTGCCCCCCGCGACCTGCTTGAGACTGGTGGGGCTGTTGCTACCATTCTTTGGAGGGACACTGGCTGAAGCGGACTTCTCCCACCTGCTCTCTCTGTGATGTTGTTCTCCGGCTGGGGACATTTACGTTTATTAGAGACACTTTTTTCTCCCCTTTTTATTTTTCACTCCACTAGCTGAGATTTGCTGCTTTTGCAGACTCCCCCCATGATTTTTTTTTTATTTTATCCTATGTGCTGACTACCTGCTGAAGTTTATACTTTTTTCTTATTCTTTTGTAGTTTAACTGACGACTTACTTTGGCCCTGGGAGGTTATGTTCATCTGTGCTGGCTTTATTTGTTGATGCAAAATTCAAAAATAAAGAATTAAATATTTTTTAAAATAACGGATTGTGCCATTGCCTCCACACTTGTTGGTGACGTGAGAAATGAGATGATGAGTTAGTGCAGCATCAATGTTCACTTTATAACTGAAAAGTGAACAATATTGCTGTGTTAGAAAGAAAAAAATAAAGAAATATTTATGTATTATTTTATTTTTACAGTTACATAAAAACTAGTTATGTTTGGTATCATTGGAAATGTCGTGCTCTGGCCTTTCCAGTAATGCCTCACATGACCCTGTAGCTACTTTGGAATCGGAAGACGTCCAAATGCTCATGAATGCAGACATAGTTATTCTTTTTCTGGGACAATTATGGGACATGGGCCTGGAGCTGCTGCCCCTATGTTAATCCGACCCTGTGTGTCATATGAGCACATTAAGTTATCTTTGATGCAATTCGGTAAGGCAGGTTATGAATATTTGTGTAACTATCACGTTGACAAATTTACAGAAAACTGGGTGGGGTAGTAGAATTTGTAGCGCCTAGGGCAGCAAACCAACCCTAAATACTCCATTAATTAAGGAGTATTATGGACAGGGACTAGATAAACAATTAATTGTTGCGTGAAGAACACAGAGGACCCTTTTCTGATCTTGCTGTTGACTTAACGGCTGGAGCTGCTCTTCCAACCTTTCAGCCTAGCATGCGACTCAGAATTAGCGGCTTCTTACTGTACATTAACAGCTCTAATAGTTTGTATACTTTATATTGCTCAAAATGAGATTCGGGAGCTACTTGTCACGACTCCCTCATCCCAACATGCAAACGTGTCATTCCCTAACCTTCCAGTCTTTAGAATAGCTGGTAAAACTAGCAAGAGATAGAGAAAACATAGTAATACATGCAGGAGTCAGAAAGCAGAAGAGTTAAATGTATGCCAGAGGTCAGAAAAGTCAGAGGAAAATAGGCAAAATGTCATACCCCAGATATACCAATGAAAAGCACTCTTGGGCAATAAAAAAAAAGAAAGGACACTGGTATGAAGGGAATCCGGGCATTTAAATTTGGCGGACACTCCCCATTGGTCCACATCATCCTGCCAGCGCCGAGTCACTCCCTGGCACCCGTGAGAGCCAGCAATAAACACCGACCGCCTGCAAGCATTCAGCAATATACTGCTGAGCGCCAGGGGGCACATGGCCCCCGTTGTACCCAGGGCCGGATATGCATCCCAGCCTATAGGCACAGAAATGTGGAGCCCCACCCCCCCAACCAAAAAAAAAGGAAACATGCCAAAATGACTTTTTAAATTTTCATTTTGGGGCAAACTAAAAAAAATTTAAACATTTTAAAAACTGACAAACCATTTCTCTCTGCGCTCAAATCAGGATGGGCAGAATCTGTTGCCTTAGTTGAGTTAGAGCACTGGTATTATTTGTTTTATATGTAAAAGCATATATTGCCTCTGCCATAGAACAGAAAAATTATTTTGCATTTACTTTTTTCAAAGTATTATTTTTACACATTACCTGGTCATGTTTGGTATCATTGTAAAAACCAGACTCTGACCTTTCCAATGACACCTTACTTACAGGGCCGGATTAACATAGGGGCAGATGGAGCAGCAGCTCCATGCCCCAGAATAGGCCCAGGGAAAAAATAACAATGTCTGCATTGATGGATATTTGGACCTCATTATCTCCAACACCATAGCAGCTACAGAGTCATGTTAGGTATCACATGGAGCATGGTCTTTCCCATGATACCAAACATGACCAGGTTTTAGGTAACAATAAAAATAAAATAATAAATATTTCTTTATTTTTTCTTTCTAACACAGCAATACTTTCCACTTTTCAATTATAAAGTGAACAATGATGCTGCACTAACTCACCATCTCAAGTGTGGAGGTGATGGCACGATCCGCTATTACGAATTGTTACACCAAAAACCTAAACCACAGCACTGCAGCAAAGTGCACTGGGAGGGACTTTGGAACCCTGCGTCACTAATCTTTACACCTCACAAGGTCAAGGGAGATGTCACTGGACAGGTCAGCGTCTGGCCTTTGCATTAATACCAAACATGACCATGTAAAATCTAAAAGAAAGGAAAACCCAAAAAAAGTTTTTTATCTACTTATTTTTAGTTCCAATGCAATGGCATTGTCCATTTGTCACGTATAAAATGAGCAATATCACTGCCATTACTCACCTTCTCATTTCCCATGCCGGGAGCAAGATCAGTGTTTATACATAGTCATATTATTCATAAAACACCTTCCTCCAAAACACAAGGGAAATATTTCATTTTTTTGGTTAAAATTGTATATTTTCTCAGAAAAATGCAGTAATAGGATCCCATTTCGAATTTTTTTTAAACAAGAATGCCCTATAGAGTATATAACCAGAAAGGTTTGGATGATAAAATGTGTAAAAATAATTTTAGACGCTGTAAGGCTAGGGTCAGACGAAAGCATTTTTCCCCGCAAACGTGAAAAAGTGCGTCCGAACGCATTGACGTATTTTTTCACGGAATGCGCAAAAACGGTCAGACGACGCGCATTTTCGTGCGTGATTTTGTACGGATCGTCAATAAAACTCTTTTTGCGTCTGGACGTTATGTTTGCTGGACATTAGCAGCGTCTGACATCTCCTAATCACACACAAACGCCGCTATGCCGCAGCTGCGCACTCAGTATGTCAGTACTAGCGGTTCAGCGTTCTCAAAAAAATGCGTTCAAATTCCACTTGCGTTGCACGGCCGGACTTTTGTGCGGCCGTACATCGTATATTGGCCGTCATTGCCCGTCATCTGCTGCTAGTGAGGCCGTAATTATGTGCGCCAGAACGCACGTTAAAAGTGCGCTGGTCTGACCCCAGCCTAAATGATTGAAATCTGAATGAAAAATTGATCACACAGTATCTGCCTGATTAGATATACCCGTATCTGCACTATTAAATAACCTAAATTATGCTTTCATTTCTCTAAATTCCAAAAAAGCCACCAAAATTTTCAGCTCCAGGCCCATAGAGATCTTTATCCGGCCCTGCTCACTTAACCTTGTGCGGTGTACAATTCAGAGATGCAGGTTCCCAAGTCCTCTCCTGTCTCTCCTCAATGTAGCGCCATGTTCTAGGTTGTTGATAAAACAATCCTTTGCATCATCAGCTCCACACTTGCTGGCAGTGTGGGAAATGAGAACGTAAGTTAGTGCAGCATCACTGTTCACTTTATAATTATAAACTGAATAATAGTCAATAGCTATTCAAAAAGCAGGCAGTTCGCCAAATATTGGTAAATTGCCAGAGAAATACGATGATCTTTGGCGGCATTTAACCTCCCTGGCGGTATTCCTGAGTGTGACTCGGGGTTAAGTTTCGCTGCCGCGAACGGTAACCCCGAGCCACACTCGGGCTGGATAGATACTCACCTCCTCCTGGCTTCCTCGCTGTCCCCGCAGTGTGATTGCGGGGAGCTGCTTCCTGGAAGGCTCCCTGTGAGTCACATGGTGCAGGGGGCGGGGCTAGCATAAAAGGAATCTTTTTTACAGTTTACAGCATTTTGGATTATACAGTGTAATGTTTATGAACGGCCACTCGGTGGCAGTACAGGATAAGAAATAGACCATACATCGTCTCACCCTTGTTCTCAGACAGATTTCAGTGTTTTTTGTTGTATTTTATTGAATATCATTTATTTGCATTATTTTGGATAATTATTTTTGGGATAATAAATTATTATGCCGTGTTTCAAACTTTATCGGACTCAGTAAATACTATTTATTTTTTATTTACTTATTAATTTATTTAGAAAGGATTTTACCAGTAAGTACTCTTGCTTGCACGAATTTCAGTGCGTGATTCCTAATTATTACAGGCTAACTATGTACAAAAACACGGTTCCTTTAAAAAATAATTGAGACGCTTTTAGACACACAATTTTGAAAAAATTAGACCGCCAGGGAGGTTAAATCCCCATAGAGAAGTAATGGTTAATTTTTTAGTTTAAATTTTAGTTTCAATGTAAAAAATATCCCCTTGTGATTAAACCATTTATTATTTTGAGTCGCAGTAAAAAAAATCTCTTTTTAGGACTTTTTCGGCATTTTTTCAGGGATATTTGTTTTTCCGATTTTTTTTTTTAAAAATGGCTTTTTTTTCTGTTCCAGACCTTTTCATTATTATTCATACGATCTTATTCTTATATATTATTTACAGGCATTTTCGTGCAGTAGCTTTTTTGCAAACAGCTTCTTATCGGCTTTTTCTGGCGGCTGGTAGGCGCTCTGTTCAGCGGGTCATCGATTTTTTTTTGGATAGATTTGACGGTTTTGCAGTGGATTGCCGGATGCATTTGGTGGGTTCTCTGCAGTTTTTATGATTGATTCAGTGTTTTTTCAGTGTTTTTTTGGATCAATTCTGTGGTTTTGTGCAGTTTTTCAGATGCATTCCGCAGCTTGTTCCCTGCACTTCGGGCACCCTGCGGTGAATGCTGAATTCACCTCAGGGTTGGCGAATCGGACTAGCCGAAGTGCGGGGAAAGGGAGAGCACCGAAATATCTCCCCATTTCGGTGCTCTCTGAATTAGGCTTGTGCACCGATTTTTTTTTTTCGGTTCGATTCGGTTCGATTTTTCGGATTTTTAAACTTTTTGATTTGGCTCATTTCGACCGATTTCTGTTTCGATTCGGTTCGGCTCGACTCGTTTTTCGTGTACATATTTTTCGGAATATCGACCATTTTTCGTATTTTCGTGTCACTTTGCTCGTTTTTTGTATCGATTTTTCGTAATTTCGGAAATTTTCGTTTTTCGGAATTATACATGTTTTCGGAATATCGACCGTTTTTCGTATTTTCGTGTCACTTTGCTCGTTTTTTCTATCGACTTTTCGTAACTTCGGAAATTTTCGTTTTTTCGGAACGTCTGTTCTCCTCGTTTCAAAGCAATAAATTTTGATTTGACACATTTCAAGTCCATTCGAAAATTCCGAAAATATTTCGTTTCGGCTCGGAAAACTTTTCGGATCTGCCATTTTCAGATCTAAAAATTTTCGGAAATTCGGCCGCATCCGAAAACACGAATCGGGAAATTTCGTGAAAATTCCGAAATTCCGAAACCCGAAACGCACATCCCTACTCTGAATAACCCTGCATGATTCCACTGCTTTAGAGTCCAGGGGCTGCATGCTTTACACAGCACTCCATCCAACGCTTGGCATTATACTTCGTGATGTGATCGTTGTATGCAGCTGCTCGGCCATGGAAAAAACCCATTCCATGGAGTTCCCACCATTGCATAGTTTTTGTGCTGATATATAATGCCAGTGGAAGTTTGGAACTCTTCCACTCTGTGATCAGTAGAGTGTTTGTGACTTTTATGCTCTGTGACTTTACGTTGTCTTCAGCTTGGTGCTTGAGATGCTGCTGTTCCTAAACGCTTCCTCTTTCCAATGATAACACTTATAATGACAGTGGAATATCCAGAATGGATTTAATTTCACAAACTGACTTATCTCAAAGGTGACATCCTATCACAGCACCACGCATGAATTCACTGAGCTCTTCAGAATGATGTTTTTTCCACTTGTATTTGTAAATGCTGACTGCATGGCTTGATTTTATACACCTGTGGCAATGGGTCTGACTGAAACACCTGAGTTCAGTAATTAAGAGGTGTGTGTCTCTTTGTATCTCCGTTCTTTTATTCACATGACTGATATATTGTTCTTTTGAGTATTAGTAGTATTTTTTTTTTACTAGTTTTATTTCCTTAATCTATAAGCACACTCACTTAAACTCTCCCACAGGTGCACACTGACCAGGGCACTCACAAGGGGGTGACAGCTCATGATATGCTCAGGGGCCCTGTGGCTCCATGGGGGCCCTGGCCCTTTCCACACCCTGTGCAGCTTGCCTAATTGCCACAGCTGTTAGGGTCCAGTGGCGGAAGTACCAGGGTCGCAGTTGCGACTGGGCCCTGGCATTCCGCCACTGATGGGGGGCCCGGCGCCGCCCGCCAGATTCCGGCAATCAGCGCCGGAATCTGGGAGCCGCGCACTGGCCGTCCCTCTCCCTGCGAGCGGCCACTGATCTGCAGCTTGGCCGCTCACGTGGGATAGGAACCACCTGACCAGCGCACGAGATCCTCTCGCGAGACCTCTGCGCTGATCAGGTGGTTTCCGGCGAGCGGCCAAGATGCATGTTTCCAGCGGCCGCTCGCCAAGGAGAAGAACAACGCAGGCGGAGCCTGTCCTGGGGCTAGCAGAGGTAAGAGCTGGGGGACCCAAATACCCATGAGAGCTGGGGGCCCTTATACCCATGAGCTGGGGGGCCCTTATACCCATGAGCTGGGGGGCATACCCATGAGCTGGGGGCATATCCATGAGCTGGGGGGCATACCCATGTGAGAGCTGGGGGGCATATCCATGAGCTGGGGGGCATATCCATGAGCTGGGGGTGCATATCCATGAGCTGGGGGGCATACCCATGTGAGAGCTGGGGGCATATCCATGAGCTGGGGGGCATACCCATGAGCTGGGGGCATATCCATGAGCTGGGGGGCATACCCATATGAGAGCTGGGGGGCATATCCATGAGCTGGGGGGCATACCCATGTGAGAGCTGGGGGGCATATCCATGAGCTGGGGGGCATATCCATGAGCTGGGGGGCATATCCATGTGAGAGCTGGGGGGCATATCCATGAGCTGGGGGGCATAACCATGTGTGAGCTGGGGGGCATAACCATGTGTGAGCTGGGGGGGGCAAATCCATAATCTGGGGGTCAATATCCATGTGTGAGCTGGGGCAATATCCATGTGTGAGCTGGGGCAAATCCATGAGCTGGGGCAGTATGAATATATATATATCGGGGGGATATACATGTGAGCTGGGGGCATTTTTATATGGTCTGTTCTTATTGGAAAGCGTCACATGACATTAAAGAAAAGTATCGGTACTCGGTATCGGTGAGTACTTTTAAAAAGTATCGGTACTCGTACTCGGTCTAAAAAAAGTGGTATTGGTGCATCCCTAGGCAATACTATCTTTTTTTCATTTTGCAGTGAAAAATAAGCAAAAATACATAGATTTTTTTGGGGGGGGCCCTTCGTGGATTCTTGCACCGGGGCCCTCAGGTTTCTAGTTACGCCACTGTTAGGGTCCCTCCATGCCACTCACACAACTGGCCCACCAAGATATCCACAAATGTCTTGGAAGGGCCGCAGCATCTGGGGCTGGTAAGAACACTCTGACTGATCCCTGAGGAAGCAATTAGTATGTTCTGCAGCAAGAAGAGATCTTTTCCACCAGGGAATACCTTTCATCCCCGTTAAGGACTGCCAGGGATTTATTCCATTTCTAAAACAAGGTAAGCAGAAGAGGAGGCAAAGGGCACTATTCCCTAGTGTGCGCTAAAATGGGGACGCCAACGTGAATAAATCTGGGCCTGCAGGTTTCCTCACAACATCTCCATGTTACTGAGATATTCCTGGGCAGGCGCTAGATGAGTACTTCACCCTGGAACACAGCGCTAACTGCTGGAAAACGCGCAATAGTGCCACCGTGAGTATCACCTCCTGGAGTCCATAGGACTCCATGGAGTTTTGCGCTTCTGCTAAAATTAACATTAGCGTTCCCTAGGGAATACTGCCCAAAATGTTTTTTTTTTAAAAATTTAGTTTACTGAAATGGGCAGCTGAGAGAAAGGGGGTCCTGACCAGTGGGACAGTAAGGGGCCCCGTGATTTCTGTTGGCAGCCCTGACTCTTATACAGGTCATGCCCCACCTACCCAAATACCATGCTTCTTCATTAATTTCTTTGGTTGGTGGGGAGGGTCATCTTACAGGGTTAGTCAAAGAGAATCGAAAAGTCGCCGCACGTTCGGTGACTTTTCGTTCTCTTTAATTCGTGCGATTTGGCGATCCCATTTCGGCGACCCTGTGGTGTATTCAGCAAGTACCACAGGGCCGTCGTAGTGCAGGGAAAATTCGCCTTAAACCCGCCAAAAACTCACCGCAAAACAAGGGCGAACGCACACCGAAACCCGCAAAAACATCTGGATTAACCCCGCCGGAGAAACCCAAGCAGGAGCCGATCGTGGCGCAGAGCAGCCGCCGGAAAAACCCGACACCGCAGACGAATGGAGTGAAAAAAAAAGTACGCTTGAATGTTTGAAAAGTAAAACGCCGTTTGCAAATAAACTGCAGAACGAAAATGTCTGAAATTTACATATAAGGTCCAATGAATGATAATAAAAAGGGCTGTTACAGAAAAAAGAAAAAACGATTAAGAAAAGAAAACGGAAAAAAAAAATGTTTGCAAAAAAAATCCCAAAAAATGCCTAAAAGATCCTAAAAAATCTATAATTAAAGAGACTTTTTACTGCAGAATATTATAATCAACGGTTTATTAGATATTGAATTAAAACGGGAATATTTTTAACATTGAAGCCTATGGGAATCGCCTGAAAAAAACTGTCAAATGAAGCCAGCGAATGGCAGGGCATTTCGGCAACCTTTCACTGCTGGTTTTTGTTCTCTGAATAGCCGAAGCATTGATTCTCTATGGGGAATTCACCGCCCTCGAATAGGCTCCGTATGTTCAGGCAATTCGCCAACATTTGGCGAACTGCCTGCTCTCTGAATGGCCAAGAAAGGTAACCGAATGCTGATTTTCAGCATTCAGTTACCTTTCGGCAGCCATTCGGATCTTTTTGAATAACCCCTTTAGTTTTCCTTGTGCTGGTATTGGGTCCTAGTCAGTGGCGGAAGTACCAGGGTCGCAGCGGTCGCAGTTGCGACCGGGCCCTGGCATTCCGCCACTGGAGGGGGGCCCAGCGCCGCCTGCCAGATTCCGGCAATCAGCGCCGGAATCTGGGAGCTGCGTGCAGGCCGTCCCTCTCCCTGCGAGCGGCCGCTGACACGCAGCTTGGCCACTCACGTGGGATAGGAACCATCTCACCAGCGCACGAGATCCTCTCGCGAGACCTCTGCGCTGATCAGGTGGTTTCCGGCGAGCGGCCAAGACGCATGCTTCCAGCGGCCGCTCGCCTCAGAGAAGAACGGGACGCCGGCGGAGCCTGCCCTGGGGCCAGCAGAGCTGAGAGCTGGGGGCCGTATATACCCATGAGAGCTGGGGGACCTATATACCCATGAGAGCTGGGGGCCCTATATACCCATGAGAGCTGGGGGCCCTATATACCCATGAGAGCTGGGGGACCTATATACCCATGAGAGCTGGGGGCCCTATATACCCATGAGAGCTGGGGGTCCTATATACCCATGAGAGCTGGGGGCCCTATATACCCATGAGAGCTGTGGGGCAATATATACCCATGAGAGCTGGGGGCCATATATACAACCATGAGAGCTGGGGCCATATAGATCCATGTGAGCTGGGGGGCAATATATATCCATGTGAGCTGGGGGGCAATATATATCCATGTGAGCTGGGGGGGCAATATCTATCCATGTGTGCTGGGGGCCATATATATCCATGTGAGCTGGGGGGCAATCTATATCCATGTGTGCTGGGGCAATATATATCCATGTGAGCTGGGGGCAATATATATCCATGTGAGCTGGGGGGCAATACTATCTTTGTTTTATTTTGCAGTGAAAAATAAGTAAAAATATAGAGCTTTTTTTTTGGGGGGGGGGCCTTCGTGGATTCTTGCACCGGGGCCCTCAGGTTTCTAGTTACGCCACTGGTCCTAGTAGAAGCAGGCGGAGTGAAAGCATGCCACAAAGCATTTATGTGCATTTTCACTGGGCCACCATTTTTCTCACAATGAAGCAGCAAGGGGAATTGGCGCAGCATAGCGCAGCAACTTCTCAGTTTGCCAGGGGGGGGGCATAGGAACATTTATGGCTTGGCTCACATTTCAGGACCAGCTCTAGGCTCATTTGTGCACCTATCGGTTCTATGGATTTTAAAAACAGGCTTGCACAAGCCAGCTAAATCCCATCACTGGTGCTATCACTATAGACCTACTTAGTTTAGGTATTTACATGCGTTACATGCTCCTCTGTTGATGAAATAGCCATTGAAATTGATTTTGTGTTTGGGTACTTTTTTTCCTTTTACACAGAACATTTTGTCATTCTTTGTATATTTATCTCAAGCACAAAGCTCTTCGATGACAGGGGAATTGTTCACATTTCCCCTGGGAAGTAAAGAGAGAGATGGGGGGTGAGAAAGAAGTTCAGAGAGAGCATGAGAGTGTGACTGTACCATTACCGAACCCCCCTCTGTGCTTTCTATCTACAGGAAACACCTTTGCAGGAAGCTAGTGCATACAATTAGTTTGGAAAGCGAGGACATGAGGACGTGACGGGCTCTTAAGCTCAGCCAATGAGAAGAGACATATTTTGGGAGACGGTATAAAAGCCATTCGCAGCTGGCAGAGCCTGCGTCACTCAGACACGAACAGAGCTTGTGACATATACATTACTTCAGCAAAGAGGAACTTCAGCTTTCCTCGAAATAAGTGTAATATATATATATATATAATATAAAAATTATCTGGACACATTCATACTTATGTGTATTTATCCAAACTCATATATATATATATTAATTATTCATTAAGAGTAAAATAAAAATACACTTGTTACTTGTCTTTCATTTTCTCTCTTATAACAATGGAGATGTGAATTCAAGAGTCATTTGTGAACCTGGACACGTGTTATGCATTTTAAATTGCATGAAACACACATACAGGGCTATTCAGAGAGAGGTGAAAACTTTGAGAATTGCCAGGAGAATGAACAATCTAGACCAATTAGCCAATTTGGAAAGTGAGATAAATGGGAGAATTTTTCTGGTTTGACTATTTTGACCTAGAATTTTCAATTCTCAAGGTTTTCACCTCTTTCTGAATAGCCCTTAAAGTGTTATTTACTAAATGGTGAGGTGAAATATAGCAAAATCTATTTCAAGGTTTAGACAAATAGCAAAATGTTTCCAATACCAGAAAAAAATTCTGATCAGTTGTTTTTTTTTTATAATATGACACTTTTTATTGAGAATATATGTTTAATAAGAAAGAAACAAATGTTTGGCAGTCAGTAATAGATCACACGAGAGTTATTGAATAGGTCCATAGTAATACTGCTCAACTATTTTAATCTGCAATAAGGCTAGGGTCAGACAAACACATTTTTCACGTTGTCCGTGAAAAAGTGCGTTCGAACGAATGGACGTATTTTTTCACGGAATACGCGATAGCGGTCATACGATGCGCATTTTCGTCCGTGATTTTGTACGGATCATCAATAAAACACTTTTTGCGTCTGGACGTTATGTTGGCCGGACGTGTGCAGCGTCTGACGTCTCCCAATCACGCAAACACGCCGCTATGCGGACGCAGCGCACTCTGTACGGCAGTACTAGCAGTTTGACGTTCTAGAAAAAATGCGTTCGTTTGCCACTTGCGTTGCACGGACGAACTTTCGTGCGGCCGTTCTTCGTATGTTCCCCGGCATTGGACGTCATTTGTTGCTAGCACGGCCGTGATTTCGTGCGGCTAAACGCACGTTAAAAATGCTTTCGTCTGACCTTAGCCTAAATGGCTATTTTTTCCTGCACCAAGGATTGAATAACTAAATATTTCAATGAAGAATACTCGGATTTTGGCATAATCAAATCAGCCACACATATTACTATTTAGATATTTGTTTATTTAAAATGTGGTTGAATATAAGAACTGGGTGCAGGAACTTGAAGAAAATCAACCATCATTTTAGGCTGGAGTCAGACGAGCGCATTTTGTACGGACTGTGCGTCCGTGCAGTACGGACGTACTTTCTGACTGACAACAAGGTAGTGGTCAGACAGTCCGTTTTTTTCACTGACGTTATTTTTTGACTGATGTAGGAGGGAAAATAAATTAAAATGAAAAAACATTTTGTCCGTCAAAAATGCTGGACGTATAAATGCAGTCCGTCTGACCACGTTCCATCACTCACACACAAAGCTATGCGGACACGGCGCACTCCGCACGTCCATTCTAGCGGTTTTACATTCTTGCTTAACTTGCGTCCGTTTGCCGCGTCCGTTGTGCGTCCGCACTTCTGTGCGGACGTACTTCGTGTGTGGGTCTCTATTGATCAAAATTTTATGCTACCACGGACGTTAAAATGTGCGGCAACACGGACGTGAACGCTGCGCTCGTCTGACCCGAGTCTTAGTGCAAAACAGTGTGATTTATTCACATATACTTCTGTTTTCAGCCCTGTTAGTAGCAGTACATGTAGTAATACAGCGCGTTTTTTGGTTGTGGGAAAATGCAATGATTTGAGGATCTCATTGAGATGAATTACAGAAGTGAGTCATTTCTTTGGAAAGAAATATCTTTATGTCGAATTGTTGTTGATTCACCTCTATCAATTATTTTGTGAGGGGGGGGAAACCTGAAAGGGTTATTCATTTAGTCGAGAAATGCAGATTGATGGTCAAAATAGCTAAAAATTAAAAGTTTCCAACAGTTCTACTCAAGGCCATTGGAACCCAGAATCATAATAATTTACAGAGGGGTGTATTAGCGGATTCCCACCACCACCACCACCACTTTTTTGCTTTCTAAAGTCTGTTGCTTCTCAGTGGTATCAATGATTGGTGACTTTGTTGGCTGCACCAGTCTTCGCCTTCATGTGTCTCTAGGGCAGTCAGCGCTCGATGCAACATTGTTCTCACACAACCCATACCATCCAGTCCCCTCCACTTGATAGAAACTGAAAGGGGAGAATGAGCCCTGCTGAGGTGGCACACAGGGCACATGGCCTGGAATTGCATTTTCTAAATCAGTCTAAAGGGTATAAAGGGACTGACATGAGAGACTGAGGGATTATAGGGTTTAAGAAGTTTGTTGGGCCTGATATGGGGTCTTTGGGGTGTATGAGGACTGACATGGGGTCTGTGAGGTATATGGGGATGACATGAGATCTGGGGGGCGAGGGGACAACAGAATTTGTTACATACACTAGTCCAGGGGTCTCAAAGTACCGGCCTGCGGGCCATTTGTGGCCCTCAGACCAGTTACAAGTGGCCCCCGCGCTCAGTGTGAGTCAGAGATCATGCTCTGATATAAATTAATGAGCGAAGGCCGAGTCTTTCACGTGAGCGGCTCCGTGGCTGTGTTGATGGGTCTAGCATTCCGAAGCAGAAGAAGGTTTTTCTCTGACCCTGCAGGTAATAAATTATTCCTCCACAGGTTCACCAGGGATAAAACGATTTTAACCCCTCAGTATAGTGTTGTGGGCAAACGTTTTTTAATTATTACTATGAATAAAAATATTAAATAAATAAAAAAATGTGCGATAAATATACAGCTCATCAGACAGTGCTGTGATCTGTTTAATTCTATTCATAGCACGTCTCCCATACTGGTCTTAATTAATTTATAAGGTCAGTATGGAAGATGTGCCATAAATAGAATTAAGCACTGAGGACCAGTATCACAAAAGGGGTTATTCAGAGAGCACGGAAATGTCCCTGATATTTTGGTGCGCTCTCGTTCTGTGTGCTTCGGTAAATTCATTTCAATTTTCCCAAAGTGCGCTGAGCCGCCAAAAACCTCAGACAAGCTGCTGAACGCCACCAAGCTAACTGCTGAACGGGTAAAAAAAAAAAAATGAACTGCTATTCTTCAAAAGGTGTTTTAAATCATAAAAATGCATGGAAATGTGAGGAAATAATAAAATGGGTCCTTTTAAAAAAATAATAAAAAGGTCTGCTACAGACTAAAATAAAAACGCTTTTTAAAAACATGGGAATCAAAAATGTTGTCAGAAAAATACCAAAAATATGTTCAGAAAGATAAATAAAAGACGCTTTGCTGTAAATTCAGTAAGTGTCCCTGGGCGAGACACCTAAAAGTACAGACTCGTCGCCCAGGACATACTTGAAAACAAGAGAAATCTCAATGTATCCTTCCTGGTAAAATCCTTTCTCAAATTTTTTTTTTAACAATTTAATTAAAAAAAGTAAAAACAAAAATATTACTCTGATGCTCTCATATACACCGCACATAACTGTGGAGCTCTGCGACGCATTCATGCACACTGCACAATACTGTGGAGCTCTGTGACACCCTCATAAACACTGACTGCACATTACTGTGGAGCTCGGTGACTCCATCATGCACATCGCACATTATTGTGGAGCTCTGTGATGCCCTCATGCACACCGCACATTACTGTGGAGCTCTGATGCCCTCATGCAAACTGCACATTACTGTGGAGAGCTGTGATGCCTTCATACACACCACGCATTACTGTGGAGCTCTGTGACGCCCTCATAAACACTGAACATTACTATGGAGCTCTGTGACGCCCTTAGATACACCACACACTTAGAGCAACAGAACTTATAGATCTGCAATGCAGCACTGACCACAAAGCTAAGTTCAGAGATGCACAGGGAAACCCAGAAACGATAGTTCAGTTTTTGAGAGAGTTACCAGCTACCTTTCCGGAGCTGTCCACACGTGTAATGTGCTTATTCGGAAGTACATACCTATGTGAAAAATTATTCTTGGCTATGAACGTTAACAAATCTAGAACCATGTCTAGGCTAACTGATGCCCATCTCTAGGCTGTTAGGGTTTCAACTGCTAACTCACTTAAAGCAGACTTGGCTCATCTAATGAAAGAGCAAACACTGCCAGGCATCTGGCATTAAGCAGTGACCACACACACACGTATATAGTTTAATGTTGTTTTTGAAGTTTGAAATTTTGCATGCGGCCCCCATGGGATATGAAAACTTGTCCTGTGGCCCTCAGGTAATTTGAGTTTGAGACCCCTGCACTAGTCCCATCACTCCTGGGCAGCACAATAAAGCTCACACTCAGGCACATAATAGACCAAAGATCTCAGTTTTTGCTTGTAGATTTTGAGCACGTGTGATAAATTGAGGCATGAAATGGGACTGACATGGGGTCTGAGTATGGTGATTCACATGGGGTCTGAGGGGTGTAAAGAAACTGACACTGGGTCTGGGGCTGAATGTGGACAGACATGGGCTCTGATGGTGTATGGTGGCTGATATGGCAGTCCAAATGATGTATGGGCAGTGACATCGCTCTGAAGGGTGTATGATAACCAACATGGCGTCTGAGTGGTGTATAGGGAATTACATGGGGTCCGGGCTTTTTAAGGAGACAGATATGGAGTCTGGGGGTAAAAGGAATGTACACACAAGGTCTGAGGGATGTATGGAGACTGAAATGCAGATGGCTGACCTGGCGTCATATGGGTATATGAGTACAGACATGGGGTCTCAGAGATATACACTATGCCGCCTCAGATATTTTATATTTCCTTCACTCATGATTCTGCTATTCTGTGGTACAATTTTAAATTCAGTTAAATCAATAGCTAGGGTGCACTCTACAATCTAATGTGGTTGATGTATTAGCTATAGTAACTTTTTAAAGTAAATTAAACACTTATTTTATGCACGGTTTCATGGTAAGTTGTTGCATACATCCCTGGAATGCTAGATGCCCGCAGAACAATTTCCATCTGCTCCTGTTGTCATCTATCCTTGGGCTTTTAAGAATTTACCAAAAGTCGTGGTAACTATACTTGATGATGTACTTGATGACCTATCAAGCACTATGCTTATCAATTGCCAATATAAGTTTCACTGAGAGAGCTTAGATTGTTCATAATCAAATAAGGAGATGCACTCATATAGAATAAAATAAATTTTATTAATCTCTCAATTAAAAAAGCACGTATACATATAATCAAAAGCAGTAACTCACCACAAATAAATTAACCCATCAAGGGAAACACACTACAGATGATAAATCGAATAGCATAAATTACCCGGCACTTGGAAAAGTATAAACAGGAGAGCAGAGTCAAGGATCCCAACGTTTCGACGATAAACGTCTTTCTCAAGGGATCGGTACCCCCTTATTTGATTATGTTCATTGCTTGAGGTTTTGGGAAGCCTTTTTTTTGGAGATTGCACCTGCTTTATATTCAGTGTGCAGACTGCTGCTTTGTTGATACTATAGAGCTTAGATTGTTGCCATGAAATTCTTCAAATTATACTGAATCTTAGGATTTAGGACTTGGAATATAGACTAAGTAGCAAAACATGCACATAAGCAGTATGTTTGCAAAGATATACAGATACAGATATAGTAAAGAGATACATTTACAGAAGCGATGTGCAAAGATAGGGCCGTTTCTTCTGTACGTGTTGAGAGTTCACAGTAAGGGAAGTATGCAAGGTCACAGTGGGGACATATATTATGTAAAATAAAGTGGTGAAGTAGTAAGGGGAAATATTTTGCAGTTACACAATTTAGCCCACGACACTGCAGAAGATGCTTGATAGAGCATTAAATCATTGTCCAGTCCAACAGAGATATGGTTCTAAGAGATTTAAAGGAATTTCACTGTTCAAACCGTGAAAATATTTATATTACAACGTTTTTATTCTGTAGTTTCTCGTTCCATTTTGAGTAGAAGTACTTTTCGATACAATATTTTTTCCTATGGTTTACTGTATTATGTACAGTGCAATACAAGTGTGCAAACACAACACATCAAAAATGTACCTAAAGGCCTTTTAATGTCTATTGTTGTTTACTTGTACCTCCTGGTGTTGATATACAATAAAAACGTGGTTTAAAAAAAAAATTTAACTAAAAAAGTTCCAACAGCTTTTGCGCATGGCCAGTCATCACAGTAAATGCCCGGAACCAGTACCGGAGTGGGAAGTGCCATGGTCAATCTGGAGCCATTCATTACTGGCCTATGAAGACTGAGCATAGTCCGCTTGTTTTGCAGAACATAATGGGATAGGCTCAGTGACGACTCTAGGAACAACATATAGGGGGGCACATATGAACCCACAGCAAAAACTGGGGGGGGGCATACTAATAATTTTTGCCACTAAATCATACCACTGAAAAAAAACTAAATAAATATATAAATAAGATTCCAAAATCCCAGAGTGATATGGTGCAATGATATATCTTATTTGCTGCAATTTGGCGATTTTCGCCAACGTCCGATAGCTGCTTCAGCAATGGCAATTTTTGCTAATTACAGTGACCATTCGCTAAATAGGGAATTCACCATATTTTCTGTGAAATTGATTTCCAGAATTGACAAAAAGCAAAGGAACTAAAGATGAATAGACCCTTTAGATTCTAACTTCCATAATCACCCTTAAAATTCTATTAAAGCATGGAAATACAATGAAAATAACAAACAGTGTGGCATGTAGCCTACCCATTAACCCCTAAAATGCCATTAATCAAGGGAAAACATGACATGAATACACTGCGAGGCATGTAGCCTACCCATTAACCCCTAAAATGCCATTAATCAAGGAAAAACAAGAAATTAATACATTGTGGGGCATGTAACCTATCCACTAACTCCGAAAATGCCAGTTATCAAGAGAAAATGTAAAATATATACACTGTGAAGCATGTAGCCTACTCATTAACCCCTAAAATATCAGTAATCAAGGGAAAACATGAAATGTATACAGAGGCATGTAGTCTACCAATTAACTCCTAATATTCCATTAATCAAGGAAAAAATAAAATGTGTACAGTGAGGGATGAAGCCTGCCCATTAACCTTTAATATACAACTAAACCAAGGTAAAAATTTAAGTAATGCACAAATATATATATTTCAAACCTGTGAATTTTTTAAAAGTTTATATTTTGTGATTTATGATTTTTATTTTACATTGAATATGGTCATGTTGAATGACATTGGAAAGGCCAGACTCTGCCCTTTCCAATGACCTCTCGACCGACCACGTACGAAGCACACGGATTGAGATACAGTGGTTCGAATAAGAGGGAGAAGCTGGATGCTGATCCTTGGTGGAGGCATATGGGGGGGCAAGGAATAACTTAGCTGGGCCATTACCCCCATGGCACCCCTAGAGATGCCTATAGATAGGCTGCAAAACCAGTTATATTCATTAGGTCTGGGCTCAACAACCTTGATTCGCCAGATGCTTTTGGAACAGCATTTCCTATGAGGCTCTATACCAAGATAGAGTAGCTTAGCATCATGGGAGAAGTAGTACAAAAACATACGGAAGGCCAAGGTTGCTGATCTCAGCAATAGATCTAATGAATGGAGTGGTTGAGCTGTGCTGTGGCATTTTCTGTTGCAAAAAGACACAGTTTTAAAAATGATGGAAGAAGGTGGTCATTAATATGGAGTGCTCTTTCCTGGTGTTTTGTATTTAATGTCTTAGATGCACCCGCTTAGTTGAGTGCAACTTTTTGTTGTTTTGTATTATACAAATAGAGGGCTGATAACTCTCATTTGGTATGTACCCCTCCCTGTTCACAGTTGCCAAACCATGGCTGTCTATAAAGGCCTAGAGCCTGCTGGGGAGCTCCAAGGTGAGTTGATCCTGTAAATGCAGATTAAGTCAAGTTAGATAGGGCCTGTCAACTATGGGGTACATTGGCGACTGTGACAGGTTTAAGAAAACTATGATCATACTCTGTGAACTGGATCCCCATAATTTATTACCTCAGTCAATTTTTAAAAAAAAATTAACCCCTTCCTGACCGCTGATGTACCATGCACATCATGCCCATGGGGCTCCCTTAGACCCGCGGATGTACATGGTACGTCAGAGGGCTCCTAACTTCCCTCCCGCCGATACTTACCTCCCTCGCCGGCTCCCGCGTCGTCTATGGCAGGCTGCGTGATGATGTCATTGGCAGGTGCCCAACGGCGCCTGCAGTAAAATCCTGGAAGGGGAGGGGTAGCTCCTTTTGGAGCCCTCTATCTCCCCAACCATTGAAGCTAGAGAGATGCTTTTTGCACCGCCGGAAAGGGAAGAGTTGGATAAGCACAAACCGGCACCAAATCGCGATTTAAACCTGGAGGTGGATGTCAGCCAAGCCTCCGGGTCACCCCCCACCCACTGACATCCTCACCATATGTGTGAGGATGTCAGTGGGCCAGTTAACCCCCTAGCTGCCAAGTGGAGATAGGGGGATCATTTGGATCCCTTTATCTCCCAATCCGTGGCAGCTAGAGGGTCATGTTTGACATCATTGGAAAGGCCTGATGATGACCAGGTTTGGTGTAAAATAAATAAATAAATAAAATAATAATAAATAATTTTTTTTTTTTGTCTGGGGGGGTTTAGTTAAATAGGACCTAGGCTGAAATCTAAAAATAATTAGCATAAAATGGTCATAATGAGCTCAGCACACAAAGGTGAACTGGCTCAGCAGTGAAGTGGTTAAAAAGCAAAAACATTTACAAATTGGGTATTTCTATTCTTGGGACAAAATTTTGAAACTATTTAGCGGGGTCTTTTTTGGTGGTTGTAGATTTTAGGTATTAAATTACGAAAAAGTGTGTTTTTACCATTTTTCATCATATTTCATATTTTATAGTAAACTAGGTGGAAAGCCTGCCCAGAGGGCAGTCTATTGTTGTCGCCAGCTCAGAATTCACGTCCACATATTTGGTTTTCAATGTCCTATCCAAGAGTATCTCTCTATATAAATGCGTTTGTAACGCGTCCGGCGCCAACCCATCTGCAACAGGAGGGCCAACTGAGCAGCTCTGATGGGTGCGCGCACAGATGACAGTGCATTACAAATGCATTTGTATATTAGAGCAGGTTCCTCTTCCCCTTAGATTGTAAACTCACGGGAACAGGACCCCTTAGAATGTAAACTCATGGGACCCCTTAGATTGTAAGCTCATGGGACCCCTTAGATTGTAAGCTCATGGGATAGCTTGCAAGCTCATGGGATATATTGTAAGCTCATGGGATAGCTTGCAAGCTCATGGGATATATTGTAAGCTCATGGGATATATTGTAAGCTCATGGGATAGATTGCAAGCTCATGGGACAGATTGCAAGCACATGGGACAGATTGCAAGTTCATGGGCTGTGTGAGCCCCTCCAACACAAACATTGATACTCACAGCGTCCCACACCGGGTGGCCACCCCCAGGTTAGCGCCGTAATGCTCTGTGATGCACAACTCCTGCCGGCAGTAAAGGTGGCAAGTCTCTTCCGTGTAAGAGTCCGAGAACAGCGAGCCCAGGTCCCGCGGCAGCACCTCGCCCAGGTCCCACGGCAGCACCTCGCCCAGGTCCCACGGCAGCACCTCGCCCAGGTCCCACGGCAGCACCTCGCCCAACCCACCATTCACATCTTCCCAATGCATGGTCATGTGTGGGGGATAGGGCAGCGAGAGGCGCTCCCATACCTGCTCCCCTATCACCAAAAAAAAAAGCCGATCCGTTGGACAGACGCTGTGTGCGTGCTGTTGTGCCTGGCGCTGCGGTGGGCCAAGTTTGGGTGTTTTTTTTTTCCCTTGCTATAAGGCTTTTTTTCTGTGTCTTGGGTGCCCAACTGAGGTATTTTTTATTTTTTGTCTGGGCATGGTGTTCCCTGTGTAGAAGGGATGCAGAGTTAGGGTGGGTAAGTTTTTTGTTTTTGAATCCGGTGTGATGTTGGACAGTTGGCAATTTTTTTTGGTCTGGCGTTTTCTGTGGTGCCTGAAAGCTCCAGGGGCTCTATATTTTGGCCCTCCGAGCTCTGTGCGCTTAGTGGTGGGGGTGCTCTGAGCTTTGGGGGTTCTTGTTGGGGAGGCACTGTTTGTTTTTTCTTTTTTATATATATTTAGTTGGAGCAGGGTCTCTGTGGTTAGGCCCTCTGAGCTATGTACGCTCTGTGGTGCAGGTGTTCTGAGCTTTGGGGGCTCTGTGGTGTTGGGGGTCACAACTGTAATTTTTTTTTTACCGGGTGCTCCTAGCTGGTGTGGTGGAGGTGCCGTTTGCCACGGGGGCTCTGCTCTGTGGTGTGGCTTTTTTTAAGCGCTGCAGGGGCGGCTTGTACTTCACTGGGGTCGGAGTCTGTGCTGCCGTTCGTCTGTCTGAGGCGTTTTGGCGCACCTCATGTTATGGAGGCACGTAGGCGCGTGCTGCGGCGGTTGGCTGCGTGCACACCCAGCTGGATGCGCACGCATTCGACCCTCCGCCGTCTTAGGCACGGCTGTGCGCGTGCTGCAGTGGTTGGCTATGTGCGCACCCAGCACTACGCTGGGAGCGCACGTATTCCACACTCCGCCATCTTATTATTTGTGCGGTTGGATGGGCATGCGCAGAGGCAGCGTGGCGACGGACACGCTGCCTCTTACTGTATTATGTTATAGATTATACAATATGATGGAAATAATGGTATTTTTAGAAAGTCCATTTAATGGTGGCAAAAATGGTGTATAATATGTGTGGGCTGCATAAACGAGTAAGAGGAAAATTTGACCTAAACATAAATAGCGCAGAAACCTAAAAACAGCAGCGGGCAGTGCGGGCACTAAAGGACAGATTTGCATAAAACCGCCAGGTCACTAAGGGGTTAAGACTGTGGGTTTTTTGCCACAGAAAATGATGGAAGAAGGCGGTCATTAAAATGGAGTGCTCTTTCCTAGTGTTTTGTGTATATATGTATATATACAAGCTTCCAGACCTGAGGAAGAGGGGAACACTCTCGAAAGCTTGTCTTTTAAATGTAACGTTTGTCCAATAAAAAGGTATCACTACATACATATATACGTGTATATTGTAATATAAAATTACCTACTACCAAAACAAGTATCAAGTCAAAGAGATTTCTTCTATTCGCTATTAATCATTTAAGGACTCTTATATGCAAAAAAAATCTCTATTGTCTTAACCTGGTGTTCCCTTTAAAGGTTAATGATAGCTGCCATCAAATCATGAATAGGAAGGTGGTGGAAATACCTAAATTATGACTACAAGAGAATACCAAGCTAACAAATAACCAGTGAGTAATTACTAGCTGTGACCTCACACAATCTGTTCTGCTGTTGTAATCATCTTAAAAAAATATTAACATATTCTTAGTCATTCTCAAAAACAGGATTACATTGTTATGTATATATTATATTATTTTGAATAAATATGTTAAAATCTAATAATAGCTATGTTAATTAATTAATCCTATCAGGTGTTTTTAATATGAAAAATAGAGAGAATATCTGAAATGTTCACTATCAGTCTCATTAAACAAAATATATACCAAGAAGTTCCAAGAGTGCACTGCTTTTTCTGTTTGTACATGTGTTTCTGACTGAAACACCTGGGAGTTTGGAGTCCACCAGTGCAGTAAGAGCAGTGTATATATCTAAATTCTATATATACACAAACAGGGTTATTCAGAGAGCGTGTAAAGCAGGAGAATGACTGGAGAATGAAAAATTCTAGGTCAAAATAGCCAAACAAGAAAAATTCTCCCTTTCATCTCACTTTCCAAATCGGCTATTTTGACCTAGAATTTTTCATTCTCCAGTCATTCTCCAGTCATTCTCCTGCTTTTCACGCTCTCTGAATAACCCTGAATATGTTTCAACTAATTACATATATATGATAATTAATATATATACATAAAATCAGGAACCGTGACAGCCCTCTGAGATTTCTCAAAGACATACATTTTATTTATCCATAAATAGTCAACGTTTCAGTTCCTCATACGGAACTTTACTCAGGACAATAACATATATATTATCTGCTCGCAGGCCAGAAGAAGCGGCATATTGGGCCCCCCATTTCGCCGCAGGATGAGAGGTGAGTATGGGATTTTTTTGGGGGGGTGCTAAATGATTTTGCATTTGCAGAATCATTTAGCACTAGCTTTTAGAAGGTGCTAAAATTTTGCCATGTGCATCCTGAAGGTAATTAGCGTTTGCACTTTGAAAAACCTTACTTTGCGAAACGCTAATAAATGATAAAGCTCCCCATGTTAAGTATAGGATGCGCAAAGTACTCTAAGCTCGCGGAAGCTAGTGCAAGAAACGATGCGCTAACAGACTACTAATAGGGTTAACGTCAGGAATGTAATATGGCTGGCACGCGTTTAACCCACTTATCCTGTCGGTAACGCTCACACATCCAGAGGCTAACATTGAGGAATAATGCCCTAGGTTAGTCTCAAATTGCCAGTCAGTATGTTAGAAGGATAGGACTCATTGTGATGGTGTACAGCAGGGGTCAGCAACCTTTTACACACCAAGTGCCATTTTTTAAACCATCAGACAACCGGATGCCAGTGAACAACAGTGCTCCATGGTGTTAGTTCATTTTTAAAAAAATTTATACTCATAGTTGTACTGCCAATAGAAAGTTAAACTCACAGAATTGTATATACGCAGCAGAGCCCAGAATCTGACATACCCAGACAGACCCCCAGAATTTTATGTACCAGCAGACCCCAGAATTTTATATACCAGCAGAGCCCAGAATTTGATATACCCAGCAGAGCACAGAATTTGATATACCCAGCAGAGCACAGAATTTGATATACCCAACAGAGCCTGGAATTTGATATACCCAGCAGAGCCTCGAATTTGATATACCCAGCAGAGCCCGGAATTTGATATAACCAGCAGAGCCCAGAATTTGATATAACCAGCAGAGCCCAGATTTTGATATAACCAGCAGAGCCCAGAATTTGATATACCTAGACAGACCTCAGAATTATACTTCTGACAGACAGACCTCCTCCGAGCTCCTGCACGCTGCCGTCGTCTTCTCCTGATCTGAAAGCTGTGACGTGAACTTGCGAGATCTCGGAAGTAGGCCGCGTCACAGCCTTCACAAGTGGATGGGTGACAGCCGCTCACACGTGCCAGCAGAAACAGACTCGCGTGCCACGCCAGACATGCGTCCCGGGGGTTTGCCGACCCCTGGGGTACAGTGACGTTCTTTTAGGCTTACGCAATGTATGATCAGATTTTGTTACCAAATCCCCATCCTTTTTACCTAAGCAAGGTGGTTTTAAAATCTTATAGACTGTATTAAAGTGGAGTGCACTGAATTTTGTTTGTTCACAATGCAGCTGGGTGGGTACGTTCGGATAACTGTTCTAGTTTTTGGGCTTTTTGATTACTATCTACACTTTTGGGGTTTTTCTTATTTGTTTCCTGTTAAAGAACATGAAAATTAGCAGTGATCATTTACGGTTTCTAAATACTAAATGTAATGTGTGCACATCCTAAAATATAGTCTGAGCACGCCTATGTGTACATTATATATTATAGATAATGTATTCAAGTGCTCTTCATGCTGAACATGGACTGCATCTCAGGGTCTTATTCGGCAGTGAAGTTTGGGAGCTGATAAAATTTAAACCAGACTTGCCCACATGTGAACTGAGACTAGGCTGGGCGGCCTGATACAGAGGTTTCACAGATATGCTTATTATACTTCATTCAATCATTTTCATACGTTTGCTATGTGTCACCATGGTATGTTGCTCAGAAAAAGGATCAGAAAAATTTCATTTTTAAATGTAACCTTTAAAATTTTTTACATTTTGTGTTGTAACGTTACTTGTCATTCATGGCAACTTTATAAAACATAGGGCTATATTACATTCTTCACGCAAAAACCCTTGCGCAAAGCGTAGATATTCAAGCGTTAAAGTTTTGCGTGCGCAAATCACCGCTGGAATTACAATCCTCGCGCGTCGTTTCATGTGCCGATCAATAATGCTTGCAAACAGGACTTGGATCAATGCTCGCGCATACCAGTACCGACACGCGCAAAAATCAGTGTGCGCACTGTTTTTTTCTCGCGATTCAGCCAATCAGAATTAAGAACCACATTTATCTCACGTTAAGAAATTGCGCCTGCCAAAGTCAATCTGAGCATATATATGCTGCAGCAATAATACATGCACACACAACTTCTCCATTTTATTGGTTTGGTATGTGTAGAATGTGTAACTATACTTTGCTGCATTTTTTTATGGGCTGGTGTATTTGAGTTCGGCCAGGTCGTTCAGAATTGCCATTAACACCAGCTTTTAGGAGTTACTAAAATTATGCGCGCAAAGGCTATGCGTTAATTACCGCGAATAGATTGTAATAACATCCGCGCACCAGCGCACATACGCATTTGCACTCACAATGTTAAGTATAGGACACGCGATGTACAGTACGCTTGCGCAGGGTTCACGCAGGTTCACCCACGGTAGACGATTGCGCGCGTTTGTTGAGCTGACTTTGTTATACAGCATTCGGCGCAAAGGGTTTTACCCCTCATGTTAATGGTTTTTTACGCCGACGCAAACGTTTGTGCGAATATTGTATTTTAGCCCAGAATTTTTCACCACTGAATCGATCCATAAAACCCTCTGAATGCATCCGACGATCTGCAGCAAAACCGCCAAATTGATCCGAAAAAGCCGCCAACCAGCTGAACAGAGTGCCGACCAGTCACTAGAAAAAGCCGGCAAGCAGCCGAATTGGGTAAAAAAAAAAAACCTGCTAACTTTTAAAACGCATTTGCAAAAAACTACTGCAAGAAAATGCCTGGAAATAATATATAAGGTCCTATGAATAATAATAAAAAGGTGTGTTACAAAAAAAAACCAGCTGCTTGGATAAGTGACTTTAACGCATGCCCCCCACATTACCTTTCTGACGCAAAACCCATAAGAGATCTGTTAGTGCATCGGTGATTGCTGTACTTAGCGCATCCTATACTTAACATAGGGAGCACAATAATTCGAGTTTCGCTATGTAAGGTATTACAAACAGGGTTATTCAAAGAGATCCGAATTGCTTGAGAAAGGTAACCGGACGCTGAAAATCAGCGTTCGGTAACCTTTCTTGGCCATTCGGCTATCCAGAGAGCAGGCAATTCACCAAATCCTGGCGAATTGCCTGCACATACGGTGCCTGGTTGGTGCCTGTTCGAGGGCAGTGAAATCAAGCACTGCTTCGGCTATTCAGAGAACAAAAACCAGCAGTGAAAGTTTCCCGAAATGCCCTGCCATTCGGTGGTTTCATTCGGCAAGTTTATTCAGGAGAATCCCATAGGCTTCAATGTTAAAAATATTCCTGTTTTAATTCAATATCTAATAAACCATTCATTATAAAATTATGCAGTAAAGAGTCTCTTTATTTATAGATTTTTTTAGGATATTTTAAGCATTTTTCTGTTTTTTTTTTTTTTTAAAAGTCCGATTTTTTTCTTTTAGATTTTTTTTTTAAGTTTACTTATTTTTTCTGTAACAGCCCTTTTTATTATCATTCCCTGGACCTCATATGCAAATTTCAGACATTTTCGCTCAGTAATTTTTGCAAACAGCGTTTCACTTTTCAAACATTCATGCAAACTGTTTTGCTAATTTATTCACTGCCTCTTCTGCGGTCTCGGCTTTTTCCGGAGGCTGCGATCGCTCCTGCTCGGGTTTTTAAGTGGTTTTCAGCAGGTTAATCCAGATGTTTTTGCGGGTTTTCGGCGTGCATTCGCCGGGATTTGCGGTTAGTTTTCGGCAGGTTTGCGGCAGCTTTTCCCTGCAATTCGGGGACCCTGTGGTGCTTGCTGAATACACCGCAGGGTCACCGAAATGGGATCGGCAAAAGGAACCGAATTGAAGAGAACGAAAAGTCACCAAACGTGCAGTGACTTTTCGAATCTCTTTGAATTACCCTGAAAGTGTTAGCCAAATTACCGCAGGGACGCAGAACCCAAAATTTTAGCTACCTCTAAAAGCTGGTGCTAAATGATTCTGCTTTTTATAATCATTTAGCACCCCCTAAACCACCCCCCAATAAATATGATACTCACCGCTGATCCCACGGCGAGAACGGTGACCCGATTCAGCACCCTTTTGTCCCTGGGAGCAGAGTGAGACTGGGGACAAATAGCTCCCAGTTTTCTCCGCAATCACTCTGCGGCGTTCGTTCGCAGCTCGGAAACGCAAACCTCGATGGAGTCCTATGCACTCCACAAGATGATACTCGTGGAAGAATGGAAGCGCTACGACGAGTATGCTAGCGTTAGCGCTGCGTTACAGAGCGAGGTGCTGAGATAGCACCTGCCTCAGAATATCACACTAAAATGGGGATGCTACAGGGAAACCTACAGGTGAAGATTTTCCCCCTTAGCGTCCCCATTTTAACGTTACCAGGGAGTAGTGCCCTTAATGTTGGACCTGTTGAGAAATAAGATACAGCTCATCAGTTTTATGGGTTCATTGACTGCATATAAATTACAATAAACTGACCCAATTGCTTTGATTTTTTTTTGATCCAAGTTGAAATATAAATTTTCTGAACAACCTCTTTTTTTTTTTGTCACTGCCAATATCTAAAGTAGCTTCCGATATTGATAAAGTTTCATTAAAACTTTACTGTGCTTTTAAATAGTTAAGCTTGTTCTTTCCACTCCCCTCTCCTCCCCATCCTTCCCTGTAAGAAGAAGTGCAGATTCAAGCAATAGTTTCAAACACACAATTCCTGGAAACAAGGGTCTATGTTAAGGTCATTAACACTCAGAAAGCCATAAGCAATATCTGTGCTATTGCACGTGTGATCTTTTGAACTATTGCAGCAACCAATGCAACCTGACTCCATGCCAAGTCAAGAAGAGAGACTATTAACCCTTGAACTTCCCAAGAACCTTTAAGTGGTGCTGAAAGGCAACAACAATTTAAGATATGTCCTTCCTGGTAAAATACTTTATGTATAGATAAATGTGGTCTGTTAATATTAAAGGGGGTGATATACAGTAAATATGCTTTCATATGTTTAACTATGTATTATCAATTACAGTCTGTATATATAGACATCTGCGCAGCCATAAAATTTGATTTGATTCAGGTCAGCAAATTTCAGAATCACGATATTTTGGATTCGGAATTTGCCAGTTGGAACCGATTAGGACATTTCGGAAGCACGTCCACTTTTACCCCCACTATACTTCCTTCTATGAATGAACTTTTTCATATGAAATATATTGAAGGGAATCACTTTTGATGTAATGCACATTGCACAAATGTTTAAACACTTCATAGTCAGCATATGAAATACCAAAGGATATCACTTGTCATGTACTGTTACTGCACGTTTTATTAGATTAGGGTTACTGTTTGTGCTCGTTTTAAGGTTAAGATTAGTATTAGAGTTACTATTTATGCTTGTTTTATAATTAGGGTAACTATATGTGTTTATCTTAGTGTTAAGATAAGTATTTTTGGTTGTTGTGGTTATGGTTAGTGATTAGAGTTAGGGTTAGCCTTAGGTATTTTGCATTGTACTGAGAATGCAATTTTTTTTCAGTTTTCCAAATTAAAAAGAATTGATCTGATTACATTCATCAAATAAATTTTGGATGCGTTTCGCACAAGTCTAATATATACATACTAAGGAAACTGCTGAAACTACACCACAAGTGAAAAACAAAGACAAAACTAGACCTTTCATGGGCAAAAATCTAAGTTGACAAAACAGGTATTACTCTTTATTACTATACCATTGTCATGGGACAGAATGGGACAGAATGCACAAGGAGGGTAGCAGTCAGCCTATAGCACTCAGTGTGGGTTCATCTCCAGACAATACAATACAACAAACCAAGAGAGCACTCCAAACATCATATGCAAAAAACTTCAAAAGCAACAGCAGCTTAATACATTTAAACAGTGATTTTACCAGATTTAACCCTTTAAAAGCTTACAACAATTCTTACCCCCTTCAGGATCACAGCAGTTTTTAACCCATTCAAGACTTTTTAAAAGATTTTTAACCCTAAACTCTGTTGAAAATGGTGGGAAGTTTGTTCACAGTGAATGGCCATAAATTGCTTAATTCTGCCAACAGCGTCAATGTATTCCACCCAGGCAGGTCCTATCCTGCTCCTATCATGCCAACCTAATGACTGCTTTTATGGGATTAATTTATTTACTGAGGACTAAATCTTTTCTGGAGCTTCCTGCAGTTCAAGGTTAAATAGAACCTGTGATGGGACACATAGGAGCAAGACCAAGCTGGTGCTGCTGCCACTTGATACCGCAGAAGCAGCTTTCATGAATGATTCCAGACCAGGTTTTCCTATTCCACCCCTGGTTTCTTAAGATTCATTATGGGGAAGCCAGGTATACCTCAACAGTCTAACAGACTCCCTTGAAAAGGGAGGCAGTTGAATCAGGCAGGGTATGTGAAAAGAAGGAGCAAGATTTATTGGAAAACATGTGATTGGTTCGTCCTTATTCAAGGACTTTAAGCATACTTGACCGGTTCCTTTTTGGTTTTGGTGATACGATGCGTTGGCTGTCTGTGAACCCTGGGGCAACTGGCTAGGGTGAAGCATATAGATGTTTGCTTTTCTTAATTTTTCCTTGGATTCCTTGAAAAATTAGTCACACCCAATCCACTAGGCTTTAGCATTGTTTGTGTTAGGATTGCTGCTTGTTATGCGTACCTCCAAAAAAGGTGTACTCCCGTGCCTAGTGTGCCTAGCCTACACCTGAGATCCTCCTGTGCCAAGCCTGCACTCGAGATCCTGCTTTTGCCCATATCATTGCTTTACCTTTTTCTTTACTCAAAATACATATAATGAAGGCCTGAAGCAACTCAGGCGTAGGGCCCTTAAGTTGCCTCTGATGCCAGGACGCAAGGAGGATTTTTTATGTTTGGGATGGAGTGCGTGGAGGGAGTGAGTGGAAGATTTGGGGGTGGAGCTACAGGAGGGTACTTATGTTGCGTGCTGGGAGGCTCTACGTGCCTTTTTCTCCTGAGGTAGAGCTGTAAAGAAATCTGAGCTGCGTCAGAGAGAGGGGTTTTGGCTTGCTGCTTATTTTCCAAATTTTTTGAGTATGGCTAAAGGTGGAGAGTTGGCGTCGTTATTGGCAGAGGTTCGTGAGGCGGCTCGGCATCGTGGTGTGGAGTGGGCGAGGAGGAGTTTGGCGGAGATGTTGGCGACGGAGGAGGAGGTTGGAGCTCGGCCAGTCAGGGCTTCTTGTACACCGGATCGTTTCAGTCCTGGCGGTGAATCCAGCGGTGGAACGGCGGCTGAGAGGTCGAGGTCTGAGGCAGTGAGAGGCAGAGGACAGTTGGTCAGGCGGATGTTGGCTGGTGTTGACGCAGTTGGGCCTGAGGTGGGAGTGAGCACTTCATGGAGGTTGGCAGGTAGGAGCTCAAAGCTTGTTTCTGTTTCTATGGATTCTTCGGTTTCAGGTCGGAGTGGTGGTTTGGTGAGCGCTACCAGGAAAGACAGGGTGCGAAAGTCGAGGGGTTCCTCAGTTAGAGGAAGAGAGTGGTTGTCTATTAGTGGTCCCAGAAGTGGATCGAGGTCTGTCTCGGTGACGGAGGTATCGGCAGCAAGGTACTTGGTTGATGGGGGTGTGGATGGTGGAGAGTCACGGGGTAATGCTGTACAGGAGGATGTTTCTTGGGAGCCCAAAAGGGGTCTGAGTTTAGGAGTTGATGGTGAGGTGGCTCAAAGTGGAGGTGCGGTGGAGATGGAAGATGGTAATGGGGATCCGGGCGTTCGAGCTCATCAGAGGAGTTTGTTTTCATCCCCAGTTCCCTTGGTTAGGGATCGGAGTCCTCAGCCGGTTGGAGGTTTCCAGGCTGGAAGAGTCGGTGGAGATGGCACCTCGGCAAGGGGGAGAGTGTGGCGCAGGAAGTTCAGGATGGTGTGGCTGGGCCTAGTGTGGCATCAGGTAATGGAAGTGGGAGTGATATGGGTTCCTTTTTGTCTTTTCTGCAGGGTGCGTTTGAGGCTTGGCCGGGTTCAAAAGGAGGTGTGCGCCAGGGAGTTGATCTGGCGCAGGCTTGGAGGGTTGCGGAGAGGTCAGGTGGGGGAGATGGCAGAGTTCTTGTAGGTGAAGCAGTTGCTTCGGGGGGGCCAAGTGGAGTGTCGGGTCTGCTCGGGGAGTCTTCTGGGGTGGCGGATGTAGCCAGAAGGAATGCATACGTGTCATTTGCTGGTCCTTTGGGGTTACATTTGAAGCAGGAGGTTAAAGAGAGTATTTGGCGGGCGAGTATGTGGAGCTCTTTTCCTTGCTTCCATTGGATGAACTTGCGGGTGTTAAGGATGAGTTGTCTAAGGAAGGGTTGAAAGAAGAGGAAGAAAGGAAGGAGAGGTATCGGAGGATTCCTAAATCGTTTGGGAATTGGCTCCGGGCTTTTTTTATATTGGCCAGTGTTGTGGGGGAGAAGAATCCTCAACACTGTTCAGCTCTTTTTTGTTATGTGGATGGGATTTGGGAGGCTTATCGGATTTATGGAGGTTGGGTGTGGTGGAAATATGATGAGCAGTTTAAGGAACGTTTGGCGGCTCACCCGGGTATGGGTTGGGACCAGATGGATATAACGTTGTGGTTACGTTTGATGGTGGCTCAGAAGGCTTTGCCCTTTCCAGGGGTCGTCGGTGGGGGAGGGGCAAGTTCACCACCAGCAGGTTCAAAGAAGGGGTCCTGTTGGCAGTTCAACGAGGGATAGTGCAAATTTGGTAATGGGTGCAAGTTTAGCAATGAATGTTCAAATTGTAGAGGACTGTATTCGCTGTCCAGATGTTTCAAGAAGGCGAGACAGGGTGGTTTGCCTTTTGGAGGGTCTGGAGATGGGGGCTTCCCCGGTGACACTCGACGCGATGTTACCGTGGCTAAAGCTTTACGGAAAACATAAGGATGCAGAGTTTTTGCGGGACGGTTTCGGAAATGGTTTCCGGATTCCTTTTGTTAGGCCGGGGGGTGGAAAGTTGAGGAATTTGAAGTCGGCTAGGGAATATCCGGAGGTGGTTCGTGAAAAGGTTAACAAGGAGATTGGGGCCGGTTGGATGGCAGGTCCATTCTCGTCACCGCCGGTGCGTGATTTGCGAATATCTCCTTTGGGAGTGGTGCCCAAGCGGGCGGCTGGAAAGTTTCGGTTAATTCATCATTTATCCTATCCACAGGGAGGATCGATGAACGATGATATTGATGAGGAGTTGGCCTCGGTCTCGTATGTTTCGTTTGATTCAGCGGTTGGTTTGGTTCGGGCAGCAGGAAGGGGAGCCTTAATGGTCAAGGTTGTTATTGAGTCGTCATTTCGGCTTTTACCTATTCATCCTTCATGTCATCACGTTTTGGGGTTTTGGTTTGAGGATGAATTCTATGTGGATTTATGTTTGCCTATGGGTTGTATATCACCTGTTCTTTCTTTGAGTGTTTTAGCACGTTTCTAGAATGGGATGGTCGCTTGATGGCGGGGTTGAATAATTTGATGCATTATTTGGATGATTTCCTTTGCGTGGGTAGAGAAGGGACAGGGGAATGTCTTCACATTCTTCGGTCTTTTCAGTGGATGGCGCAACGGTTTGGTGTTCCTTTGGCATCCGATAAGACGGAGGGCCCGGCGGCAAGTGTCGATTGCCTTTGGGGAAGGTTGTGGAAGCTTTGAGACAGGTGGAAGATGCCTTGTCAGTTAGGAAGTTGCGGTTGTGAGAGCTTCAATCGCTGATTGGTCGTTTAAATTTTGCCTGCAGGGTCATTCCGGTAGGGAGAGTGTTTTTGCGGGGATTGGCATTGGCAACACGTGGTATCCGCGAAGTTCATCATTTTGTTAGGATGTCTGGGACCATAAAGGAGGATTTGGAGGTGTGGAGGTCCTTTTTGGCCTCGTTTAACAGGGTGGCCATATTTCCTTCTAAGGGGGTGCTGGCCAGAGAGTTGGAATTTTTTACGGATGCTTCTGGGGGGTGTTGATTTCAGGATATACTTTGGGGGACGATGATGTGCATCTCGTTGGCCAGATCGGTGGTTATCGTCTGCGCTGGTTAGGAATTTGGCCTTTTTGGAGTTGTTTCCGTTAGTGGTGGCTTTGGAGTTGTGGGGGGGATGTTCTAGAGGGGTGAAGGATTTTGTTCCGTTCCGACAACATAGCGGTAGTGTCGGTGGTTAATTCTTTGTCGCCTTCATCGTTGCCAGTTCTTAGGTTGCTTAAAAGGTTTGCGCTGCTTTGTTTGAAATGTAATGTTTTATGTAGGGTTTTATGTTCCGGGACGCCTTAACTCAGTGGCGGATGCTTTATCTCATTTGCAGTGGGACAGGTTTTGTTCTCTGGCTCCGAAGGCGGAGGAGGTGGGCACCCCGTGTCCGGAGGGCCTTTGACGGCTAGGCTCGGAATTCTTGGAGGATGGGTGAGAGGTTCTTTGTCTGACTCTACTTGGAAGGCGTATTCTCGAGTTTGGAGGGAATGGGACGCATTGGCTGATCGTTTCAGGTACTTTGCGGTTGGTGGTTGGGATGAGGAGCGCCTGCTCAGAGCATATCTCATTCGGTTGTTTGAATCGGGTGCATCTTCGGGGGCGGTTTCGGCAGTCGCTGGCCGCCTTGGCGTTTCTTTTCGGATTTATGGGAAGAAGGATTTCACTAAGGATTTTGTTATTAGGTGCGCAGTTCAGGGTTATGTGAAAAGGGAGGTGCAGGGCTGCGCACGGCGTCCGGTTTCTGGGCAGTTGTTGGAAGGATTGTGGGTTTTTGTGGGGGATTTTTGTTCCTCACATTATGAGATTCTGCTTATGAGGGCAGCTTTTTGTTTGGGATTTTTTGGGGCATTTCGGTTATGGGAGTTGGTTTGTAATACTAAGAAAGGAGGTGGTGGTTTGGGTGCGGATGCTGTATGGTTGTGCGAGGAGGAGGTGGTTGTATGGGTTTCCAAGTCCAAGACGGATCAGTTAGGTAAAGGGTGTAGGGTCGGTATATCCAGAGTTGATAATTGTGTTGTTTATCCGGTTAGGAATGATAAGAAATTTTTGGAAGTGCGGGCGGAGTCTGGTGTGGCCTCTTTATGTCACGCAGACGGCTCGGCATGATCAAGGTATCAGTATGTGACTATTTTTAAGAAGGGTTTGTTGAGTTTAGGGAGGAATCCAGACGAATTTGGGTCGCACTCCTTCCGGATTGGTGCTGCAACTGAAGCTTCACGGCTTGGTTTGTCTGGAGAAGAAATTCAGGAGTTGGGAAGGTGGAGGTCTAGGGCTTTTCAGGCATACGTTCGTCCAAGATTGGTGGTTTGAGTTTTCAAGCATTTATGTATACTGATTGGAGTGTGTGTGGAGGATTTTACTGTATTATTGTATTGTTGTTATTGTTGATGTTATACATTTTCAATTAAAAAAATAAAAAATACTACTAAAATGGAATATATATATTTATTCTTACCTTTTATACATTGCTTATGTGTTCATTGTATTTTGTTGGGGGAATGTGGGTTGGTGTATATATGCAAGTGGAGCGAGTATTGGTGGTAGGTTGTTTACTTTTCAGTTATGGACATCGTTTATTTTGGTGGGTGTGTGGGGGATGGTGCGGAGTTTTTTCTGTTTAAATTTTTTTTTTAAAAAATAAGAGAAAGGTGGGAGTCGGTTGGCTTGGTGGAGGTGGTGTTAATTTGTGTTATTTTTTCAGGTCCTTCGAGGGTGGTGTGGATCATTGGAGACTCACTGGTGTTCTGGCCCTGGAGGAGGGCGTTGGTGCGAGCATCTGGAGTGCAGTTGGGTCTGCCTGGGTCCACGACACGAGTCCGGTGGTTCGGAATTCGTTTGCTCCTGTGGGAAGAGTTTAAACCAATGGTTTTGGGTGCCCTTAGGCACGGTGAAGTCCCCCATGTGTTGGTGGTACACGTGGGGGGGGGGAATGATTTGGGAGTGGTCCCTCACGGAATGCTGCTGGAGCAGATGAAGGCGGATCTTCGGCAGCTGAGGGAGTGGTCCCCATGGACGGTGGTGGTGTGGTCAGAAATGTTGCCAAGGGTGGTGAGGACTGAGACAGGCGGAGAACCAGGAGGAGTTGCGGCTTTGCCGGGTGAAGGTTAATCTGTGTATGGGGAGGTTTGTGAGACCAATGGCTGGTGTGGTGGTGCAGCATCTCCCCTTCAAGGAGGAGGATGCTCTTTGCTATTTTATGGAGGATGGCGTGCATCTTACAGATGTGGGCACGGATTTGTTCATCCTAGGTTTAAAGGAAGGGATCGAACAAGCCCTGTTTTTCATTGGTGGGGGAGCTCTCCCATAAGGGGGTTATGTGAGGAGCTCTTGGCGGGGGCTTGTAGGCAGTGCTGGGGTAGGGGGTTCCTTTTATTTAGGTTATTTGTGGATCTGATGGTTGGGAGATGGGAGGAATTTGTAGTTGGTTGGTTTGGAGGTGTGTGGTGGTTGTGTGGAGTCCCCTGTCAGCACTGTTCATTTGTGTTATGGCTATTTTATGTCATGGATATGGGTATATTGTGTGGCGTTTTTTAGCTGTGGCCGATATATATATATAAGAAATATATATTATTCCACAGTCAAGTGTTCGTGTCTTTTTGTGTATTTTTTGTGTCCTTGCGTGCGACTCGGTCATCAGTAGGCGACTTATTCATCCCTAATTTGTGTTTATCTATTTTCTTTGCACATTGAGTTTCTTCCTTAATGGAGTAGAGCTGATTAAAGGCAGCACACATTTTTGTTCCGTGACAACATTTGACGTTTAACAAAGAGAACCCTGGACATGAGGCATAAGTATACGTATTCTTCTATTTCACTTTTTTTTCCTAGGTAATAGAAAAGCCAAGTGTTCTTGTGAAATCAGAGCATGATCTTTGCGGTATAACTGTTGCAACAATGCACTTGCATAATTGAACTTGCGCAGAGGATTGATTATAACAGATGGAATACATTGATGTACATTTGCAAAGTTTGCCTTAAAATAAAATTTACAGGGTTATTCAAAGAGAATCGAAAAGTCACCGCACGTTCGGTGACTTTTCGTTCTCCTCAATTTGGTTACATTTGGCGATCCCATTTCGGCGACCCTGCGGTGTATTCAGCAATGACCACAGGGCCCCGAATTGCAGGGAAAAGTCACCGCAAACCCGCCGATAACTCACCGCAAAACCCAGCGAAGGCACACCGAAAACCCACAAAAACATCTGGATTAAGCCCGCCGGAAAAACCCGAGCCGATCACACGCAGCGCAGCCACCGGAAAAACCCGACACCGCAGACGAATGGAGTGAAATAAAAAAAACAGTTTGCTTGAATGTTTGAAAAGTGAAACGCTGTTTGCAAAGAAACTACTGAGCGAAAATGACTGAAACTTACATATGAGGTCCAAGGAATCATAATAAAAAGGGCTGTTACAGAAAAAAGAAAAAAAAATTGGCAAAAAAATCCCGAAAAATTCTCAAAATATCCCAGAAAATCTATAAATAAGGAGACTTTTTACTGCAGAATATTATAATGAACGGTTTATTAGATATTGCATTAAAACGAGAATATTTTTAACATTGAAGCCTATGGGATTCGCCTGAATAAACCTGCCGAATTAAACCACCGAATGGCAGGGCGATTCGTGAACTTTTCACTGCTGGGTTTTACTCTCTGAATAGCCGAATCATTGCTTCTCTATGGGATATCACTGCCCTCGAACAGGCACCATATGTGCAGGCAATTCGCCATCATTTGGCGAATTACCTGCTCTCTGAATAGCCAAATGGCCAAGAAAGGTAACCGAACGCTGATTTTCAGCGTTCGGTTACCTTTCAGCAGCCATTCGGATCTCTTGGTTGGAAATCAGATCCATGGTTTCCAATGCCCTATATACAGTTGTGTTCAAATTTATTCAACCCCCAATGCTGTAAAGGGTTTTAGGGAATTTAGTGTACATTTGTAATTGTATTCAGAATGAAATCCTACAAGGACTTTTTAAAGAACCATATGCAACTAAAATGACATCAATTGGTTTTGTAATACAGTAGTAAATGTTTCTTTTGTGAATTCTTCATTGACACAATTATTCAACCCCTTAAAGACTACCACTCTGAAGAACAGAGGTTCATTCAAGTGTTTTCAATCAGGTATTGAAAACACCTGTGGATGTCACGGAGCAGCAATAAAGCATAATAAGCACCAATTAGGCAGCTTTAAAATGACTGTGATACTCAGCTCCTTCTAGACATTTACTGGTGTGGTTACAAACATGGTGAAGTCAAGAGAATGGTCCAGGAAGACAAGAGAAGAGGTGATTACTCTTCACAGGAAGGGCAATGGCTATAAGAAGATTGCAAAGATGTTAAACATACCAAGAGAGACCATAGGAAGCATCATTCGCAAATTCAAGGCAAAGGGCACTGTTGAAACGCTACCTGGTCGTGGCAGAAAGAAGATGCTGACTTCGACTGCTGTGCGCTACCTGAAGCGTAGAGTGGAGAAAAGTCCCCGTGTGACTGCTGAGGGACTGAGAAAAGATTTGTCAGATGTGGGTACTGAAGTTTCAGCTCAGACAATACGGCGCACACTGCGTAATGAAGGCCTCCATGCCAGAACTCCCAGGCGCACCCCCTTGCTGTCTCCAAAGAATAAGAAGAGTCGACTGCAGTATGCCAAAAGTCATGTGGACAAACCACAGAAGTTTTGGGATAGTGTTCTGTGGACTGATGAAACAAAATTAGAACTGTTTGGGCCCATGGATCAACGCTATGTTTGGAGGAGGAAGAACAAGGCATATGAAGAAAAGAACACCTTGCCTACTGTGAAGCATGGCGGGGGGTCAATCATGCTTTGGGGCTGTTTTGCTTCTGCAGGTACAGGGAAGCTTCAGCGTGTGCAAGGTACCATGAATTCTCTTCAGTACCAGGAGATATTGGATGACAATGTGATGCAGTCCGTCACAAACCTGAGGCTTGGGAGACGTTGGACCTTTCAACAGGACAATGATCCCAGGCATACCTCCAAGTCCACTAGAGCATGGTTGCAGATTAAAGGCTGGAACATTTTGGAGTGGCCATCGCAGTCACCTGACTTAAATCCGATTGAGAACCTCTGGTGGGACTTAAAGAAAGCAGTTGCAGTGCGCAAGCCTAAGAATGTGACAACTGGAGGCTTTTGCCCATGACGAATGGGCGAAGATACCCGTAGATCGCTGCAAGACACTTGTGTCAAGCTATGCTTCACGTTTAAAAGCTGTTATAACTGTAAAAGGATGTTGTACTAAGTACTAAGATTGAATGTCACTTGGGGGTTGAATAAAACTGATAATGATGTGAGCACAGAAAAGACATTTGTGGTTATTTCATTATAAATGTTATGTTATATTTGTCTGACCTACACGTGCCTTTTTGATTTAATTGTAAGCAAGATGACTGAATGATCAAAATCAATGTCAAACTGGCCAAAACACTCAATTTCAGTGGGGGTTGAATAATTTTGAACACAACTGTAATCCAGGATGTCCTCCATGAGGTTTGATTCATTTAAAGTGGAAAATATCTGTTATCAATGAAGGATTCACTTATTATTATAATAATAATTCATATAGTACCAACAGATTCCACAGCAGTTTACAATAAAAATGTAGATTTCAACTAACAAATTACAAACTTAAAAACCAGAGGCAATAGATGTAGAGGGCCCTCCTCACAGGAATTTACAATCTAAAGAGCTAGCGGTGTTAAAAATCCTGTAGTTACACTGCATTGACAAGGGTCATTATTTAGAAAGGCAAATGCCATTGCAATGCAGTGTACACAGCTGTACTTTGAACTGTTATGACACAGAGTACAATAATCAACCCTATACAGTTACCCTGTATCATTCTAGTTTCCTTAGCTTTAGGATTTGGGGATATTTTAGGTTTAGGTTAGCTTCGTCATAAGAAGCCCGTTGCTCCTTTATATTCCCTATACAATACCTAACCATAAATCCAGATACGGATTGACCTGTTGGGCACTTGGGCACTGCCGGTTGGTAGAGGCTCACTGCTGCGGTCTCGAGCTGCAATCAATCACGTTCGGCTTGCAGGGGGACCAGCGGATGAAGGGGCCAAGTCGCTCGGCGGCTCAGACGTAAATCATACCGATCTGCTGCTGAGTGTTGCGAGGCCGCAACTGAGCTACCAGGCAGCTTCTCCTGGCGGATGAGTCCCTCGTAACGGGCCCACGCACTCTCATTCTCGGCCACACCTGCCTAAAATGACATGAGTGTGGCCTAGGCAGAGCCTGCCCTTGCAGCACCTAGGAGATTCCAGTAAGCCCAGGGAGTGCTCGCAGTGCCAAGAGACGGTCTCACACTGCACAGGCCAAAACCTTGACAGACAGGACGGTAAAGATAAAAAAAAACAATAATAAAAATTACTGTGTATGCTCATATTCAATGCCTTTACTATGAGTGATTTACTTTGCAGTGTGTACAAGTGTACCTTACTGATCTGTCTTATAAGCCTGAAAAGTGTTCAGCAGTTTCCAACGTTTGCCACAGGGTGTGCACAATGAATTCCACAATTAGCTGGGGGGCCCAGTGGATTTTTTTAAATTCATTATAATAATTATTTAAAAAATTGTGTGAAAAAATTTATTCTTTAGGCCCGTCCATGGAGCTGGGTGGTTTAACGTGCATTTTAATTGTTTTAAACGCTTTTTTAAAAATTGCAGCGTTCATTTTTTTTTCCTTCAGTTCGACAGTCTTCTGTGGCTGATCGGCTTTTTTCAGTAGAGTGCAGCTGTCAGTTTGGCGCTGTTTTTGGCATCATGCAGATGCTGATGCATAGCACGATGACGCCAGTCCTGGAGTTAACCCCTACCTGCCACCAATGGTTAATGTTTGGTACTGTTGGATCGACCAGAGCATGGCCTTTCCAACGATACAAAACATGACCATGTAAAAAAAAATTTTTTTTAAATTAAAATAAAAAATAAAAAAATATTTTAAAAAAATTATAAAGAAAAAAAAATTTTTTTTTTGTTAATGCAGCAATATTGTTCCCATTTCAATTATAATGAGAACAATGATGCTGCACTACCGATTTTTGTATGCGGTGCGTTTGTTAAAAATCGCGTAATTTCCCCCCAAAAAAAGTAACAAGACCCCATTTCTAATTTTTTTAACAAGCGCACCCCATACAAAATATAACCGCAATTGCTCGCATGTTAAAATGTGAAAAAAAAACACTTTACACGTTGTAAATTATTGAAAATTCATATTTTATTGCATATTTTGTTATATACAGACAGGACAAGACGTATACATATAATAATGACATATTATGAATCTGCCGAGTCTGCCGGAAAGAATGATATATAATATGTCTGGGTCATATACTAAAATAAGCCTTCAAAACGTGTTTAAACAAGATGAGCGAAACCAGTAAAAATTAGCTCAGCACAGAGGCGTGAAATGCCTCAGCAGTGAAAGGGTTAAGGGGTTAAAATGCACAGGGACTGGCTACTATCCTGTTAGATGAGGGAATGTATTATATGTATAAAGCAAGGTATATATGACCATAGATAGTCAGAGACTCTAGGGACTCAGCTTGTACGATTTAAGATAGACATTTTCACGTTGTGTTGCGCTACTAATGCAGAAGCAGCAAGCCCTTCCAGCACGCTTGCACCAAAACTATAGTTCTAACACAATAATAATTGTATGCTCACATAGGCCCTTCGGGAGAGGTACATGACATACAAATACTGAAATATTACGTTTAAATCTAAGGATTGTGATAAAGATTTTATTAAGCCCTTGATGACAAATGACGTAACATCTACATCATTAATGATTGGCTTTACAGAGCCCTGGTCCTTAAGGGGTTAAACAGCATATCAGAGGATCATGTAGTAAAAAATGAACACTTCTTAGAATTCAGAAGCATACAGAGTTCATACATGTGCAGGAGCCACACCCAGTCTGCAGGCAATGTATCAAATTCATGAGACCAGACTAATTAGAAGCAGATGTTATTTCCAAACACTAATTAACACCTGTTGTTTACGCCGTTTGAGGGCCCTGCTGTAAGCACAGGTCATTTAGAGGTGAGCTGCAGCATGTGTTGACATATGTTGGTAGGTGTATGTAATGTGTGTTATGTGTATGTAACATGTTTATGCTATTATACATACCGCTTCTTGACGACGTACACAGTCCGTCCATTGCTAATCATCGCACACATGTGTGCCTTCTTGCCCTGGGTAGTTTTTTAATTCAATATCTAATAAACCGTTGCTTATAATATTCTGCAGTAAAGAATCTCTTTATTTCTAGATTTTTTTGTATTTTTTAAGCATTTTTATACTTTTTTCAATTTTATTTTTTTTAGAACTCGAACCGAACACGTCAAAAAGTTTGAAGTTCGCGAACTTGCGAACTGCCGATGTTCGAGTCGAACTCCGAACTGATCGAACCGAACAGCTCATCCCTAAATGTAACATGATGAGCAAAAAATGGCGAGAATGAGCTCAGCACACATGGTTGAAACGGCTCCGCAGTGAGGGGGTTAAAAAATTCTCTGTTAGAGAGACCTTTCTCCAGGGCCCATTCACAAAAAAAATTACATAACCTGAGGAAAATTTTGTTCCACCAAACTATCCTTAATTTTATCTGTGTTACTTTGTGTGGCTGGGTGTGACAGGAGAGGCAGTGGCTGTGGCAGGCTAAGCTGGATGTGATAGGTGAGGCAGTGGCTGTGACAGGCTCAGCTGGCTGTGAGTGGCACTGGTCTGGCTGGTACTGGTGGCAGCCTGGCGGGCTTCTTCAGGCTGCCTGAGAGTGCCTGCTGGCACTGCTTTCTTCTTCCTCAGCAGGCCTGATAAAATAATGGGCAATGATAGCTGTAGTGTGCTGGGCGCACTTTGGCTGGCTTGCCTATCTTTAAATTCAGGCAACACAGCGTAGACTGCACAGATCCATCATCCATTCAAGAATTGTCTCACTGAATGCTTGTCTAAATAAATCTGACGGCCGGCCCATGCATGCTGCGCACTTACCGGCCTCCCCAAACTGCCTTTGCTCATTCACAGCTGGTCGTATGGTGTCTGGACCCAGTTCACTCGGCAGGTGGCCCTCGCTCATTCATGGGAGCCAGATCCTATGGACCTCGTGTCAAGCAAGGCCCCGGCTGATTTGCCCGAACACTCAGTACACCCCCGGTATTGAACATTTTAGTTGTTTTAATTTATTTTTTTCTTTAAACATCATTCCTACAATTTGAATATACTCATTGTCATGTTACCTGTCATTTCAACGGTGTGTATTGTTATAATCTTTGTGTCTAACCAGTTTTCTTGCTGCTAACTCTCTACTCAATCCGTCCGGTTTTCGCTCCCAGCACTATACGGAGACTGCTCTGACCAAGGTGACTAATAATTTGGCTGCCGCTAAAACTAAAGATTACTTCTACCTCCTTATTCTTTGGGGGGGTACCTCAAGGCTCTGTTCTGGGTCCCCTACTCTTCTCGATCTATAGTGCCTCTCTGGGCAAACCTCATCTCTTCCTATGGTTTCAATTATCATCTCTATGCTGACGACACCCAAATCTACCTTTCCTCTCCTGATCTCTCTCCTCCAGTGTTGGACCGTGTTACAGTCTGCCTCTCAGCTGTCTCCGACTGGATGACTTCCCGTTTCCTAAAGCTCAACCTCTCAAAAACTGAACTTCTTATCTTCCCTCCGTCTAAGACCTCAATTCCTGCACCCATTTCTCTTCAGGTGAATGGTGCCGCCATTACTTCTACCTCTCAGGATCTTTGCCTCGGAGTCCTCTTGGACTCCAATATATCCTACCTTTACTCCTCACATTCAGTCACCTACCAAATCTTGCTACTTCCACCTAAAAAACATTGCACACATCTGTCCCGTTCTTAATCCAGACTCTACTAAAATGCTCATCCAAGCTCCTATTATCTCCCGCCTTGACTACTGCAACCTCCTTCTCTCTGGTTTTAAGAGATCCCAGATTATACCTCTGCAGTCTGTAATGAACGCCTGGCCAGATTTATCCACCTCACCTCCTGCACCTCTCACACCTCGCCCCTCTGTCAATCTCTACACTGGCTCCCTGTTTCCTTTAGAAACAATTTCAAAATACTGGTGCTCACATACAAAGCTCTTGATAACCGTGCCCCTGCCTACATCTCCTCCCTTATTAACAGGTATATCACACCCTGACCACTTCGCTCTGCCAATGATCTGATGCTATCAGTTCCTCGTACCCGCACGCCCAACTCTCGCCTTCAGGACTTCTCCCGAGCTGCCCCCTTTCTATGGAACTACCTTCCCCGCAACATTAGACTCTCCCCCATCTCTCCAGTCCTTCAAAAAGTCTCTGAAAACGCATTACTTTAGAGAAGCCTATAGGCTCACACCATGATCTCTCCACTGTCATTTCCTGCTTTGCTTCCCATTCAGCCCTCCTACAACCCGCCACTTCACCTACCCTATTGACCCTCTACCTAGACCAGAGGGTCTCCTCTTAGATTGTGAGCTCTCGAGCAAGGTCCTCCCTCCTTCTGTTCCATGTGTGTAGGTATATTTGTTATTCTGTCTCTCCCACTGTACAGCGCTAAGGAATTTGTTGGCGCTTTATAAATACTTGTAACTGCAACCGTAAACTGTGGCTTCTAAAATCTGTCAGTTCTTTTTAATTTGATCTTGCACATGAATCTTTATAGTCAAATCTCTTATTTTCTAATATTTCATATGAATTTTTAACATACTGTAGATGCTTCTTCCCGAAGAGCTTTTTGCAGCAACATGGATAAAAATGAGAACCCAAAATTTTTCAGAACATATTGTAGAAATGGGTGACTTAATTTAAAATAATATGTTCAATTTGATTGCCATCTCTGAGCAAGTTATGAATGTTAGCACAGCTCAAGGGATTATTTTGCATTAAAATCATGGAAAAATCCTAAAATAAACACAGATACACATCTAAATGTCCATATAATTTATTCTAAATCATATTTAAAGGCTATTTGATGCTTGCCAAATCACCACCCAAATTCTAATGAGGTTTAATTAGCCACCTGCACGACCTAACTATATCAACAAACCATAATATTCTACTAATAACTTGCTCATTAAACAACCATACTCAACACTAGCTGAGACACTAACTCAGTGTGCTCAAGGACTTATGTAAATGTCATGATTGTAAGGACCCAATCTATTCCTGAGGTTCCAAATATACAAAATGTAATGCGATCCTTTTTCCCAAATAAAAAAATATGACAATATGAACAGAGGGCAGGTCAGCTGAATTTTTTTTTAAAAAAAAAACTTGCGTCATATACACCTTTGGCTATGGCTTTAAATACCACTTATGTGAAGATGTGAGCCATACCTCTCCACCCGCGATCTCTCTCCTTCTGTTCTATCTCAGGTCAGTGATTGTCTGTCTGGAATCTCTTCGTGGATGGCCTCACACCACCTGAAAATCAATATGTCTAAGACTGAGCTCCTTCTAGTCCCCCCCCTCTCGCTCTGTTTCGATCTCTGACTTTCCTAAAACAGTTGACGGTATCACTATCCTTCTCACAATACAAGTCTCCTGCCTGGGAGTGACTCTCGACTCCAGTATATCCTTCAGCCCCTACTTCCAATCACTTTCCTCACCTTGCCATATATCACCTCCGCAATATTGTCAAAATTCGGCCATCTCTGACAGCCGACACCACCAAGCAACTTATCCACTCTAATTTCTGGCTTAGACTACTGCAATAACCCACTAACTGGCCTTCCACCCTCCACCTTTCCCCTTTGCAGTCCATCCTAAATGCATCTGCCCAGCTCATCCATTTCCCTCATCGCTCAGTCTATGCTGCCCCTCTCTGCGAATCCCTACACTGGCTCCCCATCCACAGCAGAATTAAATTCACTGTGACCTACAAAGCCCTCACTAACTCTGCTCCCCACTACCTGTCCACACTACTCACCCCAAATGCACCCTAACTCGCCCCAACATAAAACAATTACCTTCTTCTGGCTTCCTCCATCATCGCCTCCTCAAATGCCATACTGCAGTACTTTTCTTATGCGGCAATGACCCTATGGAACGCACTTCCTCGCAATATCAGACTCTTCACCAGTATGGCTTCTTTTTTAAAAGCTCCCTAAACACACTTCTGTTTAGTGAAGTCTAACACCTAATTCTGTAATAAACATCCAAGCAACCCAGCAACCGTCCTCGTCTTTCTCTGCATTATCATCTTTCTCATCATTGCAGTCCTCCGTTCTTGTTTCTCCCCTCTTCCTCCCATCTAGGGCTATATTCCTTAACATGGGGACGCTAACAGGGAAAATCTGCACCCACAGATTTCCTCAAAGCTTCCTCATGTTAGTGTGATATTCCGGGGCAGGCACTACCTCAGCACCTTGCCCTGGAACGCAGCACTAACTGCTGAAATACTCACGGTATCGCTTCCTCGCCAATGCAAGTATCACCTCCTGGAGTCAACAGGACTCCTATGGTGGGCTGTGCTTCCTGGAAGCGAGACCTGCTCGATCTCGCTCTCGTGAGTAGGGATGAGCCGAACACCCCCGTGTTCGGTTCGCATTAGAACTCGAACAATTTCAAAAGTTCGAGTTCGAACGCAAACACGAACCGAACTCAATGCAAGTCAATGGGACTCAAAAGTTAGATTTTTAGAGTGTCCTGCAAGAGGGCATATATGCAAGATATTTGCCATTAAAGATGTATGGGGGTCCGGGTAGTGCCCTGGGGGACAGGAAACAAGGACAAAAAGTAAAAAAAAAACGTTTTTAAAGGAACAGTGAGTTTTCCATGACATAAGGGTTAAAAATAAAAACGAAAAATTCCTTCAAATATCATGCCTAGGAGGTCCCCATAACCTGCCCGTGAAGTGGCGGATTTGTAGGATGTATAGAAACATTTAAAAACAAAAAAAATTACTTTTCAAATGATGGTAAACGGTTTTCCTTTAACCGTAATCCTTTTGTGTTATTGTGGAAGAGTGCAGGGTTGGACCCTGTGGTCCAATATTAAAAATATATGAATATGGTACAGGCGTCAGTGCAGCCAAATATTGTGCCTTTGGTGGCAGCAAGTGCCTTCACACCGTAACCCTTTTGTGGTAGTGTGGAAGAGTCCAGGGTTGGACCCTGCGGTCCCATATTAAAATGATATAAATCTGGTAATATAGGTGTCAGTGTCAGTGCAGCCAAATATTGTGCCTTTGTTAGCAAGTGCCTTCACACCGTAACCCTTTTGTGGTATTGTGGAAGAGTGCAGGGTTGGACCCTGCGGTCCAAAAAATTAAAATGATATAAATCTGGTAATATAGGCATCAGTGTCAGTGCAGTCAAATATTGGTTTTTTCTCCCCCCCCCCAGCACCATTGCTGGTGTGTGGTCGGTATAGTTCACCTCCCCTTTCCCATGGTTTGTTATTATCCTGTTATCAGATGTGTTACTTAGAGATAGACATATATTATCTTGCTTTGATGATGCAATGTCTCTTGCGGACCTTATCTTATAGTTAATATTTAGATGAGACCCCCCTATTTGGGGATGTTTATTGATTCTCCTCTGATGTACCTCTGCTGAATGTTTATATACTGGCTGTCTTATTGCTGTCGCTTTATCGAAATAAAAGATTTGAATATAAAAAAAAATAAAAAAATATTGTGCCTTTGGTGGCAGCAAGTGTCTTCACACCGTAATCCTTTTGTGGTATTGTGGAAGTGTGCAGGGTTGGACCCTGCGGTCCAATATTAAAATGATATGAATATGGTACAGGCGTCAGTGCAGCCAAATATTGTGCCTTTGGTGGCAGCAAGTGCCTTCACACCATAATCCTTTTGTGGTATTGTGGAAGAGTGCAGGGTTGGACCCTGCGGTTCAAAAAATTAAAATGATATAAATCTGGTAATATAGGTGTCAGTGCAGCCAAATATTGTGCCTTTGGTGGCAGCAAGTGCGTTTACACCATAACCCTTTTGTGGTATTGTGGAAGAGTGCAGTGGTGGAGGTTTTGGAATGCAGAAGAGATCAATGATCTATTCCGTTACATCAGCATCAAGGAATTGATAGCTGCTGATCCAGGACTGATTCATTTTTATAAATGTCAGCTGGTCTACAGAGTCGGTGGACAGACACACTCTTTTGTCTGTGACAAAACCTCCAGCGTCACTGAACGTCCTTTCAGAAAGCACGCTGGATGAAGGGCAACCTAGTAGCTGAATAGCATATTGGCTAAGCTCTGGCCAGTGATCCAATCTCAACACCCAGTAAGCCAGTGGATCATCTGCTGGAAAGGTATCCAGGTCTGCCCTTGCCCCTAGGTAGTCCTGCACCATACGGTGAAGACGCTGGCAATGGGCGCCTACATTTGACGTCCCTGGGCATCGTGGACTAAAAAAATTTAAAAAGGCATCAGTCAAGAGGCCCCGGCCTTCACCACTCTTCCTCTGATCATCCGCAGCCTCAGAAGCACCTGTGTCATCACTTGGTAACCTACCAGTGCCTGGAAAGGTGTTACACAAGAGTCGCTTTAGAGCGTCCTCATGTTTTTTCATCCTGTGCTCCCTCTGTGCGGGCAGGATGAGCTCTGCAACTTTACCCTTGCAACGTGGATCAAGAAGGCTTGCCAACCAGTAATGATCCCTCTCCTTGATAGCACGAATCCTGGGGTCCTTTACCAGGCTTTGCAGGATAAGGGAGCCCATGCAGCGTAGGTTGGAGGTGGCATTAGCTTCCGAGTCTTCCTGCTCAATGAGGATGACCCCATCGTGCACTTCCTCCTCCCAGTCACGTACTAGTCCTTGTGTTTCTGGGCACACAGAACCCTCCCTTGAGGAATCCCCACCTTCAATGCCCCCACTACTTAAATATTCCTCCTCCTCCTCATCCTCCTCCTGTCTGATCTGAGGAGGACCCGCAGGAATGGTGTCTGCGGAAAGACTGGGGCCTTGAGAGCTAGGGAAGGCCTCCTCTTCCTCCCGCTGCTCTGCCTCTAGAGCCACATCTATAATTACTTTCTTTTACTTTCTTTTATGTTTTAATAAATTTTAATTGCACCAGTCCCCGGTGTTTTTGAATCCTAAGGGTTTTCATGGACTTAACCTGGAAATAAGTCCATAGGCGTTCCCACCTAGAGCTTGGCTATAAGCTCAACCAAATGTGAGTTAACCCTTTGTGTAATTATATCCACTTTAGCATCAGTCGACCTGCACAAGGAAGTTTGCTTGTTTTTATGTCTTCACATACACCATGATTGGAAGAGGATCCTTCCATCTAAAGATTGTGGGTCACCTTTTAAATATAGAAGCAAAGGACCCGAATGCGTCTACCCACTCAGAGCCAGTGCTGGGGCTCCTTATTTGTGAGTGGGATGAGTGGACATTAATTTGTACTACACACTGTATATTCACTCTGCACTATCATGTCATTTGCTTCATTTTTATGATACCCATATGGATGACCCATCACAAGAGAACCACCATATGATCCAAGAGCGACCACCATCGCGCCGCCAGATACATATTCTTTGTAACCTTGACACATTGGTTTGGGGGAAAACACTGATTTCTGGTTGGCTGTGGAGAATTGGTGGCAGTACAAGCAGGGGCGCCTACCACTTTCTTTTTGGTTTCCACATCTATAATTCCCTGCAGAGTGTGCTCCAGCAGGAACTCTAAAGGAATTGTGTCACTGATGCATGCACTGTCCCTGCTCACCATCCTCGTTGCCTCTTCAAATGGTGACAGTACAGTGCATGCATCCTTGATCATCAGCCACTGCGGAGGGGAAAAAAAACAAGTTGACCTGAACCTGTCCTTGTGCCTTACTCACACAGGTACTCGTTGATGGCCCTCTGCTGCTTGTGCAGACACTGCAGCATTGCTAATGTCGAGTTCCACCTGGTGGGCATGTCACAGATCAGACGGCTTGTGGGAAGGTGAAATTCGCTTAGAATTTCTGCCAGGGGAACACTTGCTGGGAATGACCGTCTGAAGTGGCTGCAGACTTTTCTGGCCTGGCTGAGAAGCTCTGCCAGCCCTGGGTACCTGGTTAGGAAATGCTGTACCACCAGATTTAGGACGTGTGCTAGGCATGGTACATACTTACCCATGCGTAGGGCGGAGAGAAGGTTGCTGCCATTATCACAGACGACCATTCCCAGCTCAAGCTGGCATGGTGTTAACCATCTCTGCACCTGCCCCTGCAGAGCTGACAGAATTTCTGGCCTGGTGTGGCTCCTGTCCCCTAAACAAACCAGCTCAAGCACAGTATGGCATCTTTTTGCTTCAGCCATTGCGTAGCCCCTGCCACTTAAACTCGGTTTAACTGCCACTTCGCCAGAGACAGAGAAGAAGGAGGAGGAAGAGGGAGATGTGGTGGTGGAGCAGACAGACTTCATACAAGCAGATTTCTGGAGGCGTGGTGGATGAACAAGCTCCAGCACAGAGCCCTGTCTTGGATCCCTCCCAGCTACAATCAGAGTTACCCAGTGTGCCGTGAAGGAAATGTAACAGACCTGTCCATGCTTGCTGGACCACGTGTCTAAAGTCACGTGCATCTTGCTGCTGACTGCCTTTCCCAATGACTCCATAACATTGTCTTCCACGTGCTGGTATAGTGCTGGAATGGCCTTCCATGAAAAGAAATGGCGTTTTGGAACCTGCCACTGTGGTACAGCACATTCAGCAAATTCACGGAAGGAAGCGGAGTCCACTAGCTGGAAAGGCACCAGCTGCAATGCGAGTAATTTTGCTAAACTGGCATTTAGACCCTGTGCTTGGGGATGGTTGGGACTATATTTTTTCTTACGCTGCAGCAGCTGTGGCAACGTAATCTGACTGCATAAATCTTCAGCTGATGGGATGCTGTCACATTGTGAGGAAGGACCTGGTACATCCATTACTGTAGCATCATCCCTGTCAGTGGAGGTTGGAGTCAATGACATGGCAGGACATATAGTGGCGGTAGAGACAGGTGAGGAGGAGGACCTACGCAAAGTGTTGCACCAACGGGATGCGTGGCATGTGGTCATATGTCGCCTCAAGTACGTGGTACCCAAGCGTCCGGTGTCTTTCCCACGCTTGATCCTCATCTGACATAGATTACAAATAACAATGGTGCGGTCTGCTGCACATTTCTTAAAGAGCTCCCAGACGGCAGAGTTCCTGGATGTGTGCTTTGAGACAACAGCACTCTGCACCTGAGCAGCTCTGACATCTGATGCTTTGGACTGGCTAGTGCTACGGTGGGTCATAGAGGACATTGTACCTCGTGTTTGTTGTGCCTCCTCCTCCTCACTTGACTCCTCTGTTCGATCAGGCACCCAGGTGGAGTCAGTGACCTCCTCATCATTGTCATCACCCCCTATCTCCTCGTCACTGGAGCCAACTTGGCAGTATGCTGCAGCTGCTGGGGCAACATGAGTGTCAGTCATTTGTGTGTCATCACTGGCACCCCCTTCCTCTAGGTTGATTATACTCCCTTCCTCAACCTCAGAGATTGAATCAGAGCACTGTAGTTGCTGCGCATCCTCAATCAGCATGTCACTGTCATTGTAGTCAAACAATTCAGCTGACTCCTCCGTGTGTGATAGTGAGCAGGAGTAGCTGTGGACATGGAGGCTGCATTAGATGCTTTGGCAGCTGAGGTGGACTGTAAAGCACTACAAGCCTGGCTGGCAGAGGACTCGGAGGATGAGGATAGCCTGGTTAGCCAATCCACCAAATCCTCTGTATGTTGCTACTGCTTAAGACGGCCAGCACCAGTTAGAAAGGACAAGCGTGCCCCTGCAGAGGATGCACCACGTCCACCATGACCAGAGGCACAGCCTCCCGACACAGAGGCTGCTTGCCCTCTTATCTGTGTCTGGGAGCGTCTGCCTGTCCTTTTTGGTCTTTCTGACATGGTGAGTGATATATAGATTAAAGATATACGGAACTCTGATTCAACTCTGGTATAAAGATTTCCAGAACTCTGGTATAACTCAGTGAGACACCCTGATAGCTGGCAGTCAGTGACAAGACACAGATTAAAATTCCCAGAAACCTCCTATAAATCAGTGAGACCCCCTGATGGGTGGCAGTGACAAGACACAAATTACAATTCCCAGAAACCACCTATAAATCAGTGAGACCCCCTGATAGGACCCCCTGATAGCTGGCAACAGTGACAAGACACGGATTACAATTCACAGAAATCTGCTAGAAGTATGTGGGACCCCCTGATAGCTGGCAGTGAGCAGACACAGATTACAATTCCCAGAAACCTCCTATAAATCAGTGAGACCCCCTGATGGGTGGCAGTGGGAACACACAGATTACAACAATTCCCAGATATTTTGTAGAAATGAGACCCCCACAATTGCTGCTGGCAGTGAGAACACAAGGATTAGAACAATTCCCAGATATTTTGTAGAAATGAGACCCCCACAATTGCTGGTGGCAGTTAGAACACAAAGATTACAACAATTCCCAGATATTTTGTAGAAATGACTGACCCCCAAAATAGTTGGTGGCAATGAGAACACACAGATTACAACAATTCCCAGATATTTTGTAGAAGTGAGACCCCCCCCCAATAGCTGGTGGCAGACTGGCAGTGAGAACACACACTAACACAACAATCTCCTCTCATGTAACACGTGCTGAAGGCTGTGTGAAGCCTTATATAGTGTGCTGCAGGACTTAGCTCTGTGAGCCCATGATTGGGCAAAATTTGCCCAATCAGGACTCTGAGCCATGATTGGCATAGTCTTGCACCTGTCTTGCACCTGACCTGTGGTCAGGTGCAAGGCTGTAGCCAATTACAAGCTTCAGGACAGTGGAAAAGTGCATTGTGGCCCATTGTGGTGCATTATGGGCGAACACGTGGAAAAGTTCGAAGTTCGCAAACTTTCGAACGGCCAATGTTCGAATCAAACTCCGAACATATCGAACCGAACAGCTCATCCCTACTCGAGAGATCACACAGCGCCATGGATGAAGACTGGGAACTATTAGTTGAGAGGTGAGTATCGGATTTATTAGGGAGTGGTTTTAGAGGGTGCTACGTGATTCTGCAAATGCAAAATTATGTAGCACAAGCTTTTAGGAGGTGATAAAATATGGCTGTCCGTATCACTGTGGTAATTAGCGCTAGAGCTATAGAATACTTTACTTATCGAAACGCTAATGGACGTGTTCACCTCCCATGTTAAGTATAGGATACACAAAGTACAGTAGCTTGTGGAAGCTAGCGGAAAAAATTATGCACTAATGGATTACTAATGGGGGTAGCGTCAAGAATGTAATATGGGTGGCATGTATTAACACACTTATCTTCTCACTAACACTAACACACATATTGAGGCGCTAACGTTAGCGCCAACTATGGAACATAGCCCCTAGATCAGGGTTGCTCATCCTTTTATGGAGAAGCATCCCTGGAGTCTAAAATTAATAATTATTATTATCCTTAATTTAAGCAGTGCCACAAATTCTGCAGGGCTTTACAAGATCAGTGTACAAGGAGTTGATACATTGTAATACCACACATGGATGATATGACCTTATTCAGGGGGACTCTGTTACCAAGGGAACTTACAATCTAAGAGATGTACAAGTATTTTGTGAGGTAGGCACATCCATATCGTTGGGTGTCTTACCCAAGGACACTCGCTGGTGGAATCTTCTGAGTGGGATTGGGTCGCCTTTCCATGATTGTAGAGAGGCGTCCTGGTGGTTAGGTTGAACCCGCTTCTCGTAAAGTCGAGACGTCTCCACAGTCGTATTGAAGGGATGTGCTGAATGGTATTTTGACTTGCTTCTCCACGGTTGAAGGGTAGAGACGTTACCACTGGACTCCACAGCTGATATTGTGTGGTAGGCAAGTATGTACCATTAGGTGTCTTGTCCAAGGACACTTACTGGAGAGGTGCTCTGGCTGGGATTCGAACCTGGGTCTCCACGGTTATAGAGCAGTGATGTTACCTGTACTCCATCCAGCCGGTAAGTACCCTTGTCTCAAGAAGTTAATTTCTAATGATTGGGTGTGATGGTTTCTGTGTGTGTAATGTCAGTATATGTGTTTGTGATGGGTTCTGTGTTTACAATATCACTGTATGTATGTGTGCAGGCTGCAATAACAAATACACACATTAATAAACACAAACAATCCCTAACTAATGGAAAGAGGGGACGTTAAAAATGGGAGAGAGAGGTAGAAAAGGAGAGAGGGGACAAGGGAGAGGGGGAGAGTGAGGTTGAAAAGGGGAGAGTGAGGTAGAAAAGGAGAGGAGGAGAGTGAGGTAGAGAGGGGGAGAGTGAGGTAGTAGAGGGGTAGAGGGGAAGAGCGAGGTAGAAAAGGGGAGGGGGAAGGGAGGTAGAAAAGGGGAGAGTGAGAGAGGGAAGTAGAAAAAGATAGAGAGTGAGAAAGGGAGGTAGGAAAGGAGAGAGTGAGAATGGGAGGTAGGAAAGGAGAGAGTGAGAGAGGTAGGTAGGAAATGGGAAGGGGAAAAAGTGGAGGCAGAGGGAGGTGAAGAGAGGGTAGAAAATGGGAGAGGGGGAAAAATTGAGAGTGGGGGGGGAAAATGGGACAGGGGAGGGGAACGGGGAGTGATGGGGCAGAGAGGGGGAAGAGAAAGGGAAGAGAGAGAGAGGGAAGAGTGGGGGAGAGAAAGGGAGGGGGTGAAAGAGGGGGGTCAGAGTGAAGAGATGGGGAGGAAGAGGGGTCAGAGTGGAGAGGAAGGGAAGTGATTTGGGAGGAAGAGAGAGGGAAGACGCAGAGTCCTGTCTTTAAGGACCTGCTGCTGGTGCCAGCAAGGAGGGGGCACGGCCAGCACGCAGATCAGGCACACAGGCAGACTCTGCAGCTGGAGCTCTGCATTTTGCCCCCTTCATATCTTGCATGGTAAGGGACACAGGGGGAGCATCCAGGGCCCAGACTGTGCAGAGTCAGGCGCCTGGCAAATTCTGCACCCCTGCTCTCTTGATTAATGTGCCTAGCCCCAGACATGTAGGCTAATCACAAAGCCAGGGTTCAAAACCCATCCGGTCTGAATGAAAACTTGATGGGTGGGAACTAGGGATGCACTGATACCATTTTTTAAGACCGATTACAAGTACCAATACTTTTTCAGGTACTCACTCATACTGATTACCATTACTTTTATTTAATGTCTTGTGACCGCTTTCCAAAAAATTATTTAGGATTTTGCTGAAAGCCTGACCAATATATGTTAATATTGAAATGTATGGCCAAACACCACATTTATCCACTGCACAGGCCTCCACACACACACATACACCTGACCTCCGATACATGTATACCCAGACATCAGACTTCAGATACATATATAATTATATATACACATTTCAGACATCAGACACTGGAGCAGCTGGCAGAATACACTAACAGCATTCTGCATGCCCATCTGGCTGGCTGCCTCCCAACCAAAGGTTGCTCCGCTGGGGTCGCGCTCTCGCAAGAGCCTGCGGGGTTCACAAGATCTCGCGAACTCTGTAAGATCTTGACAACCTTTGCCAGCGGCCGCTTACTGGAACGCGACCAGCCAGAGGGGCCTGGCAGAATAATGTTAGTGCACTCTGCCAGCCGTCCCAGCGTTCACATACTGTCCATCAAGCCAGGCCAGTGCTGGCTTCCAGTATCGGGAGATCCCTTGTGGGAACCGTAGGCGTTCACCCTGCTAGTGATACACCTGCCCCTTGAGGTACACGTACCATAGGTTGAAAACCACTGCCCTAGATTATAAATTCCCACTGGGACAGGGCCCTCATCTCCTTCTGTATCTGTGAAAGATTGACTTGCCTTTTTGGTGTATTGTAATATTGTTACTCGTTGTACCTCTGTACAGCGCTGCAGAATGTGTTGGAACTTATCAAATATAATAATAATAATAATAATAATATACGTTCTTTGTTATATTGCTACTTTAAAAATGGACACTCTGGAACTGTTTGTGGGAACATTGTGGTCAGAATCCATTTTGTTTTGGTTTCAGTTTGCCAGTGATTGTTTCTGAATTGCATTTAGTGCTAATTAAAGAACTGCTCCTTGTCCCTGCTATCTACTAATGCCTGCTTCTGCTTTCCACATGAAATACACACCGAAAACTCTATACTTTCTTGTGCAATTATTTACTTTCTTTGATCCATATACAAATAACAAATATGCACATGTTTATGGGGCTGAAACTTTACCTTACAAATCGATTGTAACAGGTCTCCCACAGTCTCCGAATCATTTTTCAAAGCAAATGTTCCATTTATTGGCATGCTAGCGCTCATATTCTCTGCAAGGTCAATTCAGGACCTCATTAGTATAATTCCAGATAAGCTTAAAAGCACACTTTAGCCACATGACCATTTAATATTTTTTAAATGATCATGGGCACCTTAATGCTGGTCCCCACCGCTCCAGTCCTCTGTCTTGACAGACTGATCAAGTTCGAGCCTTCCAAATTGGAAGAATTTCCTCTGATTGGAAGGTTATTATCCCCAGCTGGAAAGCCTTCTGGGGTGTAGCATGTGTCATGATTCCAGCCTGGAGACCCATGAGTCCACCTTGTTCATATTCCGGGCTGGAGTTTACACCTATCTGCTCCACGTGCTCCTTCCACTTCAGGACTTCCATGCTGCTTGTCAGTTCTGACCACCTGACCCAGGGCACTAGCCTATTTAAGTCTACCTCTCTCATGCTGCTGTGTTCTAATTAATATAGGGTCTTCTTGTTTACTTCTTGCCCTTCTACATGCTGAATAAAATAATCTGTTAGTTATTTCTTAGTATTGTTTTGCATATTTGCTTCTCTTTTTCCTTTGCTGGTTTAACCATCTGTTTGCCTTGTCCTTTCTGTTGTTCGTTGTGCTGCTCCCTTGTATATCAGTTTGTTTATTCTCTTCCTGCTTTTTCCGTTCCTTGTTTCTCAGTGTTTTATTTCTGGGGTTTTTTTCCGTACTGATTACCCATGTACTGATTTTGGCTTCCCTATTTGGCTACCCTCTGTTTAATCGCTCCATTGCTATTAGCCAGTGTACCAACTATGGCTTCCCTATTTGGCTACCCTCTGGTTATTCCCTCCTATTCTTTTATCCGTGTATCAAACCTGGCTTACTCTGTGACTTTGTCTCTGGAATTTTCCCTTTTTGTACTGCACACAGGTATCTATATCTGTTGTATTTATATTGCTTCACCCAACAGCTAATCGAAGGTCTTGCTATTAGACTAGGGTTCCCCTTGGTGTGTGTGCTGCTGGGTGTTTCTGTGTTTTGACAGGATACACAGCAGGGGTCCAGTCCTGCAGGAAAGCTTGGGAATGCAGTTCTCTCACTATGTAAGCAGGAGGAACGTAGTTCCCTTTTAGCTGATAAACTGTGAACCTGCAATACCTTTCTATATATAGACACAATTTTATTAAGAATTATACCCTTATTTTCTTACAACTTTTACCCATGTAAGTTACCTTCTTGAAACCAAGTAACCACTCCTCACCCCCACCCCCTTCCCTTCCCCATAAATGAACACACAACAAGGTATTGGCGGTTTGAAAAGGTCACGTCTTTTATTAATTAAGGCCAGATTCTTTGCCTCTAAGGCAGAATTATTATCAATCCTCGTATGCCAAATATATTACACCAGATAACACTGGTACTGAATTTCAGCCAGATAACACTGGTAACTGCAATGCACCAAGCATTGCCCAGAAATAGCTTCCCCACGTGGCTAAGCAGCGTGACCACGTGTCTGCTCAGGGTATCTTTTATGGCAAATAGCAGGCCGAGAGGATCTGCAAACCAGGAAGGCACCTGAGCTTGGCCGCACAAAACCACCACTCAGCCCGTATCCTACAGACCCTCCCCCCCCCCACTATCGCCTCTCCACGTGCCAGGCCGCTTATTTCACCGTCACCAAAAAAACGAGGACCCTCTTTTTTTTCTGCCACCAATAAAAGATTGTGACCTTTTCCTCTTACCTCACAAAAGGCTCCTTATCGTGCCTTCAATGAAGATTGTGTTCCCAGCCTTATCACTCCTTCGATGAACTCCTCACTTCTTGCTCCTTTTTCTGGGTGCTCCAAAACCATTAAACCATGACCAGATAATACCGGCAAATAGCACGGCCAGATAAACACCGGCAAATGCAATGCACCACACACATTGCCCAGAAATAGCGGCCCCACGTGGCTAAGTAGCGTGACCACGCATCTACTCAGGGTCTCTTTATATAGCAAATAGCAGGCCGAGAGGATCTGCAAACCAGGAGGGCACCTGAGTTTGGCCGCACAAACCAGCACTCAGCCCCGTACCCTACAGACCCTCCCCCTACTATTGCGTACCAGGCCGCTATTTCACCACTCACAATACCTATCTCCTCTCTAGCTGTCCCCTAAATGTAGTACCATAATATCTGGCTTACCCCACTTTCTCCTGGATGTCTTCGCTATTCCCAATAACTGCCCCCACCTTGCTTCCCTATCCATCTAATCCCTACTTCAATTACACTGCACCCTGAGGTCACTCCTCTCTTGGTGCCAGCAGCATGACTCTCCGTCCAGTGCACATAGGAGTGTCCCAGGATCCGCACACTCGTTGCGCGTCCTGCAAATAACCAAAATGTAAACTATTAACTGTAATGCACACACACACACACACACACACACACACCAGTGTACCCGAACTGAAAAGAAACCAAAAGAAAAAAGGAAACAAATTATTATTATTAAAACAAAACAATTGTTCCCCATGAGTTTTCCCTTCATTTCTTTAATGGCCTCACATATCTCCTATATACTTCCAATTTCCATCTCCCCATCTTTTTAATTCGGTCCTTTGGGTAACCCAATTCTGCCTCAGTACTAGCAGCTCCTATCCTGAAAAAATGGGGGCAAATGCAACTCCCCTTTCAACCAAGCCCCTCCATGACCTGCTGCGGAACCATTTTGAATTGATACCCGGACAAGTTAGTACCATCCTTGTGCCCCCGGAGCATGCGACCGTTTGAAGGAGCCGCCTCCAAGTATCCCCGCCCTCACATACCACTGGGCATACTTCCCCACCATGGGCCTTAGCAGCAAGACAAACTCAAACTGCGCAGCAATACCACTCTATCCGTCACTCTCACATCCTCCTTTCTTAATTGAGAAGAATTTTCACCCAGAGCAATTAGTTCCTCAATCCTTAGGGCAGCTGAAAAGCTAAAACAAATGCCGCCCTAAAATTATTGTTATCAGCTCCATCTTATCTCCTACCTTGTCCTCCGCGCTCTCAAGATCTTCCTCATCACGAACTGTTTAGCCCAGTCCTCCTCTTCCTTTAACCGAGCAAAGTATGAAATACGACTAAATTGTTACCAGGTTGTCCTTTCTTTATTGATTTACCGCCGAACTTCAGTAGATATTTTGAAAACAACATTCTGCCCTACCTTCTCTGTCCCTTTAAAACTCGATCCAACCCTTTCACTGCTTGCTCTACAATGCCCATGTCCTCTGCAACAACAATCTCCTCACCAAATCATTGATGCCCCCTAACTGCTCCCAATCTGGCAAAGAAACGGAGGGCATTCTTCACCCTGCAAATTTTTTCCCCAGGTGCCAAATGTCGAAACACATCCCATTTGAATCTGGACAATGTATCCGCCACCGCCTTCCTTACCCCCGGTATGTGATTTGCCGTGAAATTTATATTGCTTCTCAAACATATCAACGCCAAATACCTGACATAGGCTACAACCTGTGGTGATGATGCAAACATGTTATTCAGTACTTGCACCACACCTTGATTATCAGACCAAACAAGGGGGGGATGCTTTTATTCTCCAATTCTATCACCCACTGTTGTATTGCCCCAACGATTGGAAAATAAAATATTCCAGTAACACCAAGCTTTGAACCCAACCTCTTTGAATCCACTCCTGGGCCATTTGCCTGCTCAGCATTTGAAATTACACTAGACCATATGATCTTAATGTCTGGCCATTCCCCCCCAAACCACCTACAAGTCTCCCCGATCAACTAAACTTCTATCGTTAAGCTCCCTGATCCTACCGCATTCTCCAGTCCCTTTGGAACCCGTTACCATGAAAACATCCAAGTAATGTACTATACATCTCCTCCCCTCTCTCTTCTCCACGAACCAATGCAAAAAAGTACGAAGCCATTAAAAAGGAGCACGGGATATTGCCCACCCCAATGGGCAAACAGTTATCTATGTAAAATTACCCATCGAACTTACACCCCATTAAATGAAAACCCTCTCTGGACACAGCGGTACAGCCTGAGGGCTGAATCTATATCAACCTAAGCTAACTCTGTCCCCTCGCCAGCTACCCTTACCAAATTCACCACCTGATTGAATGGTAGCTAACAGAAGCATCTTCCTTACTTATTGCCTCTGTGAAGAAACAGCCACCCCAATGTTTATTTGTATTTATTTTTCCTTACATTCCATTGCTCTGTGTATAATGTACAGTATTGTATTCCCTCTGTTTAGCGTAACCTCTGTATTACGATCCAGTCTTTGTATAGTATACACCCCCCTGTAAGTAATGAATTCCTTTTGTTTTCACATGCTTCCATCAGCCCCTCCCCCAGCAACTAAGGTCACCCAGCCCACTGTTATCTGATCCATTGTTCCTAGCTGAGAGTGACTCCATAGTTTCTGCACCTTCCCCCTCTGTGTGTGTGTGTGCCCCTTTTGCGAAATGTAAATAAACGCAGTCTCCATTTTGGGTTGAAAAGAGCAAGGATATTCTGTATTTTATTGCCTGCATTCTGCTTTATCCTCCATTTTAAGACTCCTCATCCCTGGAATCCTTTACCAATAGTACCAAGCTGCACATGTGAAACTCTTTAACCCACGTCCACCAATGAAACGGTTTCTTGCTTAGTATATTAATCTATAGGCATAAAGTTAAATCAACCGAACTAACATAATGACACAGCATTTGCTAACATACCAAATCACTGTCTAGTTGATTAGGCTCTTCAGAAATTATAACAGACACATTTAGATTTGTATTTGGTTATTAATTGTTATATATTCATAAGTCTGGCAGAAATGATCTGGATTAATTTGTTTGCGCAAATGTAAGTTTAAAACAGATTGAACAGTTACTTCTGCAGAAGTTCCTCATTGACAGCAGACCATGTGACTTTTTGAGGCTTAAGATGGCTGCCAGCCATGCGGTCACTGATTACCTATGTTTATAAGATCATACAGACTATACAAATAATAAGGTTTGATTAAGTATTACAAAGTGAAGCAAATATCAACAAGCATATTCTAGCTAACAATGCAAATCACTACAACGGGTAAATTAGCGCGTATTTAACCCAATAGATTACACACACAATCATATAGTATAATGTCAAATTCACAGAATTAATATACTTAATACTTATCCCTCACTTGTAATGCTAAAGAAATCCACATATTTTCCCTTCTGTGCCTTTCTTATCACCCTCGATTTTAAATGAGACGACAATGGAATTAACCTCGTCCCTTGAAACTCAAACTCCCTTTCACTGTTAGACCCACTATCCTCATCATCCGAATAGTTACCTCTACTTTTATTGCCCTGTTCTTTATACATTTTCTTAAAATAGCCTCTTATTCTCACCCCCTCCCCTTCCGAAACCGATTCCGAGCTGGAATTTGTTTCTGAACCTTCGCTTGAGCAATCAAAAACTCTTTTTCGCTTACCCTTTCTTCGAGCCGCTCACTCCACTCCTGCTAGTGCCCAGTTGCTCCATGTCCTCCATTCGCACTGAATGCTCTCTCTCCGCACGACGCTCCTGCTGGCCGCGAACAAAACCCTCAGCATGAACCCGAGTTGCAGTGGGGATGTTGGGACCAACATTAGTGCGGCGTATCTGCCGATCGGCCGCCCGATCAGCCCCAGACACTGAAGGTGAGGGGGGAGACAGAAAGGAAGATTCAGTCGTCGGATTAGAATGGGAATAAGGAGACCCCAGGGCAGAAAAAGCAGAGGCAGAAGAGACAGATGAGAGAGCGCGACACGCAGGGGAAGATAGATTGGGCACACAATCATCCTGAGAGGAACGCAGAGCCCTGGCGGCTCCAGATACTCCTTTCTCCGGGCGTCCCAATGCTCCTACTCTGGTCCTCCTACCCTGCCCCTGGGTCTTGACGCGCTGAAGTCCAGGGGCTCTTGCCTTCCAGATAGGGATGTGCGTTTCGGGTTTCGGAATTTCGGAATTTTCACGAAATTTCCCGATTCGTGCATTCGGATTCAGCCGATTTTACGAAAAGTTTCAGATCCGAATTTTCCGAAAACGAAATCTTTGTTCGGAACTTTCGGATGGACTAGAAATGTGTAAAATCGAAAATCATTTTCGTTCCATTCGTAATTTCGGCTCCATTCCTGATTTCGGTTCCATTTCAGTAATTTCGGCTCCATTCCTGATTTCGGTTCCATTTCAGTAATTTCGGACAACATATTTTTTGGTTATATCGCTGATTCTGTAATTTTGTATCATTCCCATCTCAATGTATCCTTCATGTAAAACATGAGAAATCTCAATGGCAGGATTATCGTATCGACAGAATTATCGTATCGACAGAAATATCGGACCCGAAAAACCATTAGTTTACGTCAAAACGAATAGACACTTTGAAACGAGGAGAACAGACGTTCCGAAAAACACGAGAATTTCCGAAATTACGAAAAAAGTCGATACGAAAAAGAAACGAACCGAAACGGAAATCGGCCGGAACGAACCGAAACGAAAATTTACAAAATACGAACGAACCGAATCGAACCGAACCGAAAAAAAAATAATAAAAAAAAATTGGTGCACAAGTCTACTTCCAGATCTCTTCGGTATGGTTCTTTCCCTTGCAGACAGACATTTCATTGTAGACATTCTGATGCGGTGGCTCCAAGTAACCTGCAACACAAAAGAAAAATTTAGCTCTGATTCAAAAAATGTCCCACACAATCCTTTTTCTACCCCTTACTCCCCTCCCCTTTCACTGCTTATCTCCCTAGTGTAACCAATCACGAAGAGCCATGCTTAAACCCATAGAACAAAGGCCCATGCCTGATCCCATAGACAAAGGGAACTCACTCCCCATTTACCTCTTGCACAATTCAAAGATAATTCTTAAGCCGTCTTCCTTCCTATTCAGTCTGTCCTCCGAACAAAACTGTCTCTATTTAAAGGTATATGCTGGATATAACCCTATTGGAAAAGCATGGCAATGACCATTTCTCCGTGTTTGCCATAGAAATGGCATTCTCATGCCTAAAGAAGTGTTGCAGCTACTGTGGCTCCCAGTATTCTTTAAGACCGAAATGGACAGAAATGTTAGTGAGTCCCCACACTTATTTTTTTAGGACTTGACCCCTGATCCACAGCAATAGAACTTTAACGTCAAAGGAAGGGAGTATGAATGTACACAGGATCCACAGCAAAAGTGCTCTAACGGTAAAGACATGGAGTCTCTCCTTTTTCAAGTCCCCCTCCCTTTAGCATATCCAACTCCCCACCTCTCTTTGTCATGCCCATCTCCCCACCTCCCTTTTCAGTCCATTTCACCCCCTTACTTTCCATTTCACACTCTTAGTTCTCATGTTCATTTCACCCCCCCCCCTCCATTTTCAACTCACCCCCTCTCTGTTTTCATTTAATTTTACCCCCCCGGTGTTTTTTTACCTGGGTCCTGAGAGCCACTGGCAGTGCTTTGCTCTCCTCCGCGTCTGCAGCTGCATCATGGAGCGCTGGGAGGAAATGATGTTATATGATCACTTCCTCCCAGTGCCGCCGAGTACACGTGACCACGTGTTACCAAACAACATATAAAACACCAAATCCCAAAAAGTTGAGATGGGATGGAAAATGTAAAAAAACAAACAGGATTAATCACACAAAGGTGAAACTCTGGTAAAACGTTCGAGAAGTGAAAATTCTATGTCAAAATAACTGATTAGGAAAGTGAGATAAATGGGAGAATTTTTCTTGTTTGGCTATTTTGACCTAGAATTTCCACTTTTTCAAAAGTTCTCCAGAGTTTCACCTTTCTCTGAATAACCCTGAACGAGTCAATTGAAAATTCAATACATCCTGTACTATATTGAAAACACATTATTAACATATAATCTGATGTTTTACTTTGTGAATCTAATTTTGTTTTGAAAATATATCAAATCTGGTGACAGCAGCACACTCCACAAAAGTATATATTTTTAAAAATATACTAACTTTGCAAAGTAAAACATCAAATAATGTGTTTAATATAGTACAGAGTGAATTGAATTTTCAATTGACTCTTTTTGTTAGTTTATTTTTCTTCATTTTCCATACTGTACCAACTTTTTCGGAATTGGGGTTGTAGAAGCATTTTTCCAAGAGGAAGTAGTGGTAGAAAAATTGCTAGTGATTAAATAGTATGTAAGAACATGGCTATCAGGACAAAATGGTTCATGTCGGTAGGAATATTTTGTGTATTCTATGCAATATTGCAGAGAATTTGCAAATAATCAAATTGCTGGAATCCACAGCCTCTCGTGTGTTTATACTCTCCAGAAATACAAACAGAGCAGGAAGATAGAATGTACAAGACAGGACAGAAAAATAATATTGATGTAAAAATTCCTGTTAGGAAAACCAGTAAGAAACATGTGGAGCTATTTAGCAAACTGTATAAACCATTCATTAAATGCATTCCACTCACAACCTGGCTACACAACTCACCGCAGTATGAAAAGGCAGGAAATTTCTGCATTAACTCAAAGACTTGTATCTGGGCTGCTAGAAAGAAGAGCTCTCAATGGGACTGCTTCATGTCCAACTATTTGGTGGGTGCACAGAGTTAAATAGTGAATTTATTAAACAAAAGTGAAGCATTTCAGGGTTAAAGTGCTAAAACAAGTGGAAATTAATAAGACTTTCCAAAGATTTCTATGATGATTTTTTCAAGCTTACGGTTTTGCCCTAGAGTTGCTACAACTAAATTGCCACAAAAACCTAATTGTATTGGTCAGTAACATAGTTATATAACAGTAAAGAATTATTTAACAATACCTTAAGTTTAATGTGAAGATATTGTTATTACAAAGTATAAGGGGTTATTCCCTATAATACTTCATTAATAAGAATATTTTGTTTTTATAAATTTCTCAGCGCTCTACAAGGTAAATGAATGATGTATTAGAACAACAGATATAGCTTAACAAGAATGACTGAGAACATTGAGGCAGGGCCGGCCCAAGACTGGAGCCAAGGATGAATTGCTGCCCCCCCCCAAAATAAAAAACACGTGGCGTGTATGAGTGTATCACAAAGCGTCACAGCGATACACTCACAGTAGTGTGATGTACATGAGTGTATCACAGAGCTCCACAGAAAAAAAAAAAAAAAAAACTCAGCCAGACACTGTCTGAGATTAATATAGTATATAATACACAGTGGAGGGTACATATTTTAATGGTGGACATTAATATATAATACACAGTGGGGGTATATATAGATGCCAGGCAATAATATTTAATACAGTGATATATATCTATATCTAGATATAGATATGGCAGAAAGTGATATATATCACACAGTGGGGGTATATATATGAAATGCAGACCGTAATGTATAATACAGTGATATGTATAGATATATATCACTTTCTGTCATATATATATATATATATATATAATCTAGGCAGAGTGAAGGTTGAAAGAAAATCAGTGTGTTTCTTGCAGGGAAATACATGGTACTTTCACATAGACTGTCCCCATTGTTCTCCCTTCTGTCCGACCTCATACATCCTGGCGCCGGGGGTCCCCTGCCTCCAGCCATAGCCCAGTTTCCAGGGAAAAAGAGTGTCATCTGCGCTCGTTTCTATGTGTTCCATGTACAACAAAAATGGAGGTTTTTGTTTGTTCAATGGCCATTGCAACGTAAGCCCACTCGCCACTTCAAGGCACGTTGCAATGGCCATTGAAACAAACAAAAACCTCCATTTTTGTTGTACATGGAACACATAGAAACGAGCGCAGATGACACTCTTTTTCCTTGTTATGTTTATGCATTGACTGGGCTGTTACTCTGGCAGTTGCTGCCGCTCCAAAAATAAGTGAGTATGAGCGCGACGCCATTTTTTCTGTATTTATGTATATCATGCTTGTAACACCAGTCCGTCGTTCTGCAGCTGTTCCTTTTTCCATGTTTTTGTTTTTGATCCCAAATGGGAAGTGTTTGGTGCGTGTATAAATAAAAGCCACCATCTTTGCCTCTCCTTCGCTGAAAAAGCAGCTGGAGGGGCTTGGAGCTGCTCAGTAGAGCGGCCTTTTGTTTACAATTGTTAGGTACCCACTCTAAAGAGGTGCCTTGAAGTGGCGAGTGGGCTTACGTTGCAATGGCCATTGAAACAAACAAAAACCTCCATTTTTGTTGTACATGGAACACATAGAAACGAGCGCAGATGACACTCTTTTTCCTTGTTATGTTTATGCATTGACTGGGCTGTTACTCCTGGCAGTTGCTGCCGCTCCGAAAATAAGTGAGTATGAGCGCGACGCCATTTTTTCTGTATTTATGTATAGCCCAGTTTCCATCTGTTAACAGGGGAAACAACTGCCTAGAGAGTGAGCCTAGTAAATTAACATACAATGAAAGCCCCCGCCCCTGGGCGATCTCAGTTTGTAGGGATGGTACATCGGACGCTCCGGCTCTGTTTTCCTCAGCCGCCTGGATTCCCTACTTCCAATCTCAGAATTCATTTGGGGAGATCTGTCTGGAGCGGCGGCACAACCTGGGTACAGCCATAGGCTAGGGTCAGACGAACGCATTTTTCACGTGCGTTTAGCCGCACAAAATCACGGCCGTGCTAGCAGCAAATGACGTCCAATGCCGGGGACATACGACGAACGGCCGCACGAAAGTTCGTCCGTGCAACGCAAGTGCCAACGAACGCTTTTTTCGAGAACATCAAACCGCTCTACTGACGTACAGAATGCGCTGCGCCCGCATAGCGGCGTGTGTGTGTGATTAGGAGACGTCAGACGCTGCTAATGTCCGGCTAACATAACGTCCAGACACAAAAAGTGTTTTATTGATGATCCGTACAAAATCACGGACGAAAAGGCGCATCGTATGACCGCTATCGCGTATTCCGGGAAAAAATACGTACGTTCGTTCGAACGCACTTTTTCACGGACAGCGTGAAAAATGCGTTCGTCTGACCCTAGCCTTATAGCTCTGGTCCCCCAACTACTTCTGCCAAAGAAGCGCCCTGATTCACAGACGGGGGGCCGAGCAAGTCCGGTGGCTGTTGTATCTGGGCAGCAGAGTGGCTGCACTCCCAGCAGGAAGAGGAGGAGACTGGATGATGGGGTTCCCGATTGCACTCCCCCTCAGGGATCACCCCATAGCAGGCTCCGGTTTTTAGGGACATACTAACCAAAAAATGCACTGATTGAGTGTAAAGTGGCTGGAGCGCTCGGGGTTAAAGTCTGGCAGGCAATTTTTTTTAGGATTTTTTTAGGCATTTTTCAGGATTTCGTCAAATATTTATTCGATTTTTTTTTAAAATTATTATTTATTATTTTTTTTAACATGGTGTTTTTTGGAACAGACTTTTTTATTATTATTCATATAACAGCTTTTAAAAGTTGCAGGTTTTTTAAATTTTTTTTTACCTGTTCGTCAGCTTGTCGGCTTTTTCCAGTGGCTGGTCAGCACTCTGTTTGGCAGGTCGTCTGTGTTTTTTTTTTTTAATCGATTCAGCGGGTTTTCGAAATGATTCGGCGATTTTTCAAATCGATTCAATGTTTTTTCTGCGTTTTTTTCAGATGCGTTTGTCGGTTTTGCACACACACACACAGCATCACAAACACATATAATGATATTACACACACAGAAACCCTCACAAACACATATACTGACATAACACACACACAGAAACCATCACACCCAATTAATAGAAATGACATAATAATTCAAGACAGGGATACTTAAGAATTTTTTTTAGATCTGCAGGGGTACTTCTCCATAAACGGAGAACCACTGGTGTACAGGAGGATATAAAAATCTGAGATTTCCTGGCATCTCACAGTGTCGCCACGGCCACAAAGTCTCCCCAGTGACCACCTGCTGACAGGACTGGATTTACACCTCTGGAGTCTGTAGGCACAGAAATCTGGACCGCCCCTACCCCCCTTCCAAAAAAAGTGTCGAAGTTGAGGGAAGATGTCCACCGCAAGAGGGTGTCTTTCTATGTAAAACTAAAAAAAGTTTTGTTTATTTACAGAGTAAGGCACCCCCTGTGTTGGGTACCTGTATGCACATGTCTACTTTGCCTAATTATATATCCAGCACTGCCTGCTGATCACTGCGGCCATGCTGCGAGAGAGCAGTGGCCCAAATGTTTGAGCGTCAAAGCTCTGGAAAAGCACCTCTCCCTCCAGCTGCTACTAACTGGACCCAGCCAGGATCAAGCAGAGTAGCCGCCCTAACCACCACATAAGGGACAGAAGTGGAAAATGTTTGGGAGCCACTTATATACCGTAAAGTATGAATGTGGGAAATACCATTTTACATGAACACATGTGCTTTCCCCTGTATATGTGATTATAATTGAGGAGATATTGCTGATTCAGCAAGATCAGTCATCCAAAATATGTATAGATGATCATAAAGTCAGGTCCAGAAATATTGGGACAGACACAATTCTAACATCTTTGGCTCTATACACCAGCACAATGGAGTTTGAATGAAACAAACACAATGTGCTTTAACTGCAGACTGTCAGCTTTGAGGGTATGTACATCCAACTCAGGTGAACGGTGTAGGACTTACAGCAGTTTGCAGATGTGCCTCCCACTTGTTAAGGGACCAAAGGTAATGGGACAATTGGCTTCTCAGCTGTTCCATGGCCAGGTGTGTGATATTTCCTTATTACCCCAATTACAATGTGCAGATAAAAGGCCAAGAGCTCATTTCAAGTGTGCTATTGGCATTTGGAATCTGTTGCTGTCAACTCTCAAGATGAGATCCAAAGAGCTGTCACTATCAGTGAAGCAAGCCATCATTAGGCTGAAGAAACAAAACAAACCCATCAGAGAGATAGCAAGAACATTAGGCCTGGCCAAAACAACTGTGTAGAACATTCTCAAAAGGAAGGAACGCACCGGTGAGCTCAGCAACACCAAAAGACCCAGGAGACCACGGAAAACAACTGTGGTGAGATGACCGAAGAATTCTTTCCCTGGTGAAGAAAACACCCTTCACCACAGTTGGACAGATCGAGAACACTCTCCAGGAGGTAGGTGTATGTGTGTCAAAGTCAACAATCAAGAGAAGACATCACCAGAGTGAATACAGAGGGTTCACCACAAGATGTAAACCATTGGTGAGCCTCAAAAACAGGAAGGTCAGATTAGAGTTTGCCAAACAACACCTAACAAAGCCTTCACAGCTCTGGAACAAGATCCTATGGACAGATGAGACCAAGATCAACTTGTACCAGAGTGATGGGAAGAGAAGAGTATGGAGAAGGAAAGGAACTGCTCATGATCCCAAGCATACCACCTCATCAGTGAAGCATGGTGGTGGTAGTGTCATGGCGTAGGCATGTATGGCTGCCAATGGAACTGGTTCTCTTGTATTTATTGATGATGCAACTGCTGACAAAAGCAGCAGGATGAATTCTGAAGTGTTTCGGGCAATCTTATCTGCTCACATTCAGCCAAATGCTGCAGAACTCATTGGACGGCACTTCACAGTGCAGATGGACAATGACCCAAAGCATACTGCAAAAGCAACCAAAGAGTTCTTGAAGGGACAGAAGTGGAATGTTATGCAATGGTCAAGTCAATCACCTGACCTAAATCCCATTGAGCATGCATTTCACTTGAAGACAAAACTGAAGGGAAAATGCCCCAAGAACAAGCAGGAACTGAAGACAGTTGCAGTAGAGGCCTGGCAGAGCATCACCAGGGATGAAACCCAGGATCTGGTGATTAGACTTGTGCACCGATTTTTTTTTCGGTTCGATTCGGTTCGATTCGTTCGGATGTTTAAAATTTCGATTCGGCTCGTTTCAGCCGATTTCTGTTTCGATTCGGTGCGGCTCGTTTTTCGTATACATTTTTTTTGGAATATCGACCATTTTTCGTGTTTTCGGGTCACTCTGCTCGTTTTTTGTATCGACTTTTCGTGATTTCGGAAATTTTCGTTTTTTTCGGAACGTCTGTTCTCCTCGTTTCAAAGTGTCTAACTCTATTCGTTTTGACGTAAACTACTATGGTTTACTTTTTTTATACTTTATATATTTTTTTATAATTAATTTTTGGTTTGTTTTTTCGCATCCGATAATTCATTCTGTCGATACGATAATTCTGGCGATTCTATCGTGGTTTTTTTATTAAATAAAGATCCTTTTTTTCTTATGAATATACATTTCACAACTTTATTTAATCATATTAAAATGGTATGAAAGCCAAGGAACAAAAAAAATGAACAAAACGATTTAAAAATGCTAGACTGACCCGAATGCCACAAGAAACAAGTGCTACGCATTTACAAAAACAAAATTTACAGAATCAGCGATATAACTCATAATAGTTAAATATACGATGTCCAGAATTACCGAAATGGAACCGAAATCACGAATAGAACCGAAATCATGAATAGAGCAAAAATAAATTTCGATTTGACACATTTCAAGTCCATTTGAAAAATCCGAAAATTTTTCGTTTCGGCTCAGAAAACTTTTCGGATCTGTCGGTTTTCAGGTTCGATCCGATTCGGAAATTCGGCCGAATCCGAAGACACGAATCAGGAAATTTTGGGAAAATTCCGAAATTCCGAAACGCACATCCCTACTGGTGATGTCTATGTGTTCCAGACTTCACGCTGTGATTGACTGCAAAGGATTTGCAACCAAGTATTAAGGGAAAGTTTGATTTATGATTATTATTCTGTCCCATTACCTTTGGTCCCTTAACAAGTGGGAGGCACATCTGTAAACTGCTGTAAGTCCTACACCGTTCACCTGAGTTGGATGTACATACCCTCAAATTAAAGCTGACAGTCTGCAGTTAAAGGACATTGTGTTTGTTTCATTCCAACTCCATTGTGGTGGTGTATAGAGCCAAAGATGTTAGAATTGTGTCGATGTCCCAATATTTCTGGACCAGACTGTATGTTTTCTTTATGCAGTCCATCCTCTTTAGTAATATATCAATGGCTTTAAACAGGTACTGTATGATTAACTGTGCTTTCTTTTATATTTCATTTTTCTCACATGTATTTGCTTTACAGGAGACTAGATTAACAACACTGTGCCCAGATGTAATCCCTATCATATACTAGAGGTTATAAGGATTAGAGGAATACATACAGAGCAGTTCTTCAGCTGAGTTTTAAAAGTGGAGCAATCCCCATGGACAGCAATGAAATGTTTTAAAATTTTCATACCGTAGGACCCATTGCTAACTGCTTTTAATTATTTAGCATTTTTTGTTAGCCCCACAATGTCTATTGTGTGTGTGTATGTAAATAAATAAATAAAATTATAAAAATATATATATAATATATATATATATATATATAAAAATATATATATGTATATATATATATATGTGACGGACGCCGTTACTCGGAGGGAGTAGATCTGCCGTAGGTGCCGGGGTTGCTCTCCAGTGAGCAGCAGTAGCGAGCCGGCGTCAGGTCCCTTGCTGGAAGCTAACAGTCAGCCATAGGAAATACCTAGCAGATAGTCCCTCTTCCCAAATACTCGTCGAGGCGTAGTACAGGTTAAGCAGATTGGTTATTTTAGAACAGCGCATACACGGTACATTTATACGGTACAGTCCCATTGTTCTCTCCCATGCCCACCCTCAGACATCCCGGTGCCAGTTTTAACCCTGCCTCAAGCCATAGCGCTTTTTGCATACCTAACATGGGCTGACCCGGCCTCTACCTCGAGCCCAGCTCCCGGCGCCACACTGTCTGGCTCGCCCTGGGCTGTTCCCTGCCTGGGATATTCCACCCCCTGGAGTGCGAGCTCTGACCCCGGCGCCGGACCTCCTCTGTGGCTGGGAAGCCCGACCTGGGCTTAGCGGCTGATTGATGGGTGATCCTGGTGGCGCTCCCCTCCAGAACCCACCACACAGTGGCACCATGCTCCCAGGGCCCCCCTGACCAAAAAGCACTCTGATGGCATTCACCAGGGCTGAGCGGTGCAGGGTGTAAGGCATGTCAGCTGCGCTTGGTCTCGGCCGGCGGCAGCTGCACCAGGGTTGCGCTGGGCAGACAAACCACGATGGCTGGGCAAGGCAGGGGTGGCAAAGAACATAATAAACATCAGGGTCATACAAGCACAAATTGCACCAACGAATTCTACTCTTGGGTGAACGAAAACTGAGCAATTTAGGTGTTATTAAATTGTGAGGGATTTCAGGTGCGTTTGGTGCGGGGAGTTGCGAGGGAAAACACAATACACACAGGGATCCTACAGACAAATTGTATAAACGACATTTAACATTGAACCAACGAACCTTTAACGTTTTATGTGCTAATAAATTGAAAGTGACGGCTGTTCTGTCATATACAGTGGCAAGAAAAAGTATGTGAACCCTTTGGGATTACGTGGAGTTTTGCATGAATTGGTCATAAAATGTGCTCTGATCTTCATCTAAGTCACAACAATTTGAAAAACACAGTCTGCTTAAAATAATACAACACAAACATTATATGTTTTCATGTGTTTATTGAACATAAACATGTAAACATTCACAGTGCAGGATGGAAAAAGTATGTGAACCCCTAGCCTAATGACTTCTCCAAGAACTAATTGGAGCCAGGAGTGAGCCAACCTTGAGTTCAATCAGTGTGATATTATTGGATGTATTGCTGAAAGCTGTCCTGCCCTTTAAAAACACACACCAGTTTTGGGTTTACTGGTTTCAAGAAGCACTGCCAGATGTGAACATGCCTCGCAGTAAAGAGCTCTCAGAAGACCTACGATCAAGAATTGTTGACTTGCATGAAGCTGGAAAGGGTTACAAAAGTATCTCCAAAAGCCTTGATGTTCATGTGTCCACGGTAAGACAAACTGTCTACAAATGGAGAAAGTTCAGCACTGTTGCTACTCTCCCTAGGCGTGGTCGTCCTGTAAAGATGACTGCAAGAATGCTTAATGAGGTAAAGAAGAATCCTAGAGTGTCAGCTAAAGCCTTACAGAAATCTCTGGCACATGCTAACATTTTTGTTGACACATCTACAATAAGGAAAACATTAAACAAGAATGGAGTACATGGGAGGACACCACGGAGGAAGTCAATGCTATCCAAAAAGAATATTGCAGCACGTTTAAAGTTTGCAAAAGAGCACCTGGATGTTCCACGAATCCACAGCACTATTGGAAAAATATTCTGTGGACAGATGAAACCAAAATTGAGTTGTTTGGAAAAAAAACACAACACTATGTGTGGAGAAATAAAGGCACAGCACACCAACATCAAAACCTCATCCCCACTGTAAAACATGGCGGAGGGAGCATCATGGTTTGGGGCTGCTTTGCTGCCTCAGGGCCTGGACGGATTGTTGTCATTGATGGAAAAATGAATTCCAGAGTTTATCAAGAAATTTTGCAGGAAAACATAAGACCATCTGTCCGCCAACTGAAGCTCCGTAGAGGATGGGTGATGCAACAGGACAATGACCCAAAGCATACAAGTAATTCAATAAAAGAATGGCTTCAACAAACAAAATACGCCTTCTGGAGTGGCCCAGTCAGAGTCCTGACCTCAACCCGATTGAAATGCTGTAACATGACCTTAAGAGAGCTATTCACACCAGACATCCCAAGAATATTGCTACACTGAAACAGTTTTGTAAAGAGGAGTGGTCCAAAATTACTCCAGATCGTTGTGCAGGTCTGATCTGCAACTACAGGAAACGTTTGGTTGAGGTTATTGCTGCCAAAGGAGGGTCAACCAGTTATTAAGTCCAAAGGTTCACATACTTTTTTCACCCTGCACAGTGAATGTTTACATGTTCTGTTCAATAAAAACATGAAAACATATTGTTTGTGTTGTATTATTTTAAGCAGACTGTGTTTTTCAAATCGTTGTGACTTAGATGAAGATCAGAGCACATTTTATGACCAATTCGTGCAAAACTCCACGTAATCCCAAAGGGTTCACATACTTTTTCTTGCCACTGATAGATAGATTAGATATATATATATATATCTATATATGTAGGCCGTGTTAGTCCAGATGCCAAAATCACGAGTATAGCAGTCTGTAGTGATACCTTTTTTATTCGACTAACGTTACATTTAAAGTACAAGCTTTCGAGAGGATTCCGTAAACTTCTATACCTGACAAAGGGAGGAATACTACTAATACTCAAAAGAACAATATATCAGTCATGTGAATAAAAGAACGGAGATACAAAGAGACACACACCTCTTAATTACTGAACTCAGGTGTTTCAGTCAGACCCATTGCCACAGGTGTATAAAATCAAGCCATGCAGTCAGCATTTACAAATACAAGTGGAAAAAACATCATTCTGAAGAGCTCAGTGAATTCATGCGTGGTGCTGTGATAGGATGTCACCTTTGAGATAAGTCAGTTTGTGAAATTAAATCCATTCTGGATATTCCACGGTCATTATAAGTGTTATCATTGGAAAGAGGAAGCGTTTAGGAACAGCAGCATCTCAGGCACCAAGCTGAAGACATCGTAAAGTCACAGAGCATAAAAGTCACAAACACTCTACTGATCACAGAGTGGAAGAGTTCCAAACTTCCACTGGCATTATATATCAGCACAAAAACTATGCAATGGTGGGAACTCCATGGAATGGGTTTCCATGGCCGAGCAGCTGCATACAACGATCACATCACGAAGTATAATGCCAAGCGTTGGATGGAGTGCTGTGTAAAGCATGCAGCCCCTGGACTCTAAAGCAGTGGAATCATGCAGGGTTATTCAGAGTAGGGATGTGCGTTTCGGGTTTCGGAATTTCGGAATTTTCACGAAATTTTCAGATTCGTGTTTTCGGATGCGGCCGAATTTCCGAAAATTTTTAGATCCGAAAATGGTAGATCCGAAAAGTTTTCCGAGCCGAAACGAAATATTTTCGGAATTTTCGAATGGACTTGAAATGTGTCAAATCGAAATTTATTGCTTTGAAACGAGGAGAACAAACGTTCCGAAAAAACGAAAATTTCCGAACTTACGAAAAGTCGATACAAAAAACGAGCAAAGTGACACGAAAATACGAAAAACGGTCGATATTCCGAAAAACGAAAAGTCGATACAAAAAACGAGCAAAGTGACACGAAAATACGAAAAATGGCCGATATTCCGAAAAAAATGTACACGAAAAACGAGTCGAGCCGAACCCGAAATCGGTCGAAACGGGCCGAACCGAAACAGAAATCGGTCGAAACGAGCCGAATCGACAAAAAAAAAAAAAAAAAAAAAAAAAAAAAAAAAAAAAAAATCGGTGCACAAGCCTACTTTAAATGTAACGTTAGTCCAATAAAAAAGGTATCACTACAGACTGCTATACTCAGACACAGGTGGTGCAGTAGACATTGCTTATTTAGATTTCAGTAAGGCTTTTGATACTGTTCCGCATAGAAGGCTTATCAATAAATTGCAATCTTTGAGCTTGGATTCCAATATTGTTGAATGGATTAGGCAGTGGCTGAGTGACAGGCAACAGAGGGTTGTGGTAAATGGAGTTTATTCGGCGCAAGGTCTTGTTACCAGTGGGGTACCTCAGGGGTCAGTACTTGGACCCATTCTATTTAATATTTTTATTAGTGATATTGCAGAAGGTATTAATGGAAAAGTATGTCTTTTTGCTGATGACACAAAGATTTGCAACAGGGTTGACGTTCCTGGAGGGATCAGCCAAATGACAAATGATTTAGGTAAACTAAAAAAATGGTCGGAGCTGTGGCAATTGAGTTTTAACGTGGAATCGTGGATAAGTGCAAGATAATGCACCTGGGACGTAAAAACCCAAGGGCTGAATATAGAATATTTGACACAGTCCTAACCTCAACATCTGAGGAAAGGGATTTATGGGTTATTATTTCAGAGGATCTAAAGGTAAGTAGTCAATGTAATAGAGCAGCAGGAAATGCTAGCAGAATGCTTGGTTGTGTAGGGAGAGGTATTAGCAGTAGGAAAAGGGAAGTGCTCATGCCACTGTACAGAGCACTGGTGAGACCTCACTTGGAGTACTGTGTGCAGTACTGGAGACCGTATCTCCAGAAGGATATAGACATCTTAGAGAGAGTTCAGAGAAGGGCTACTAAAATGGTGTACGGCTTGAAGGAGAAAAGTTACCAGGAAAGGCTTAATGATCTTAACATGTACAGCTTGGAAAAAGACGAGACAGAGGAGATATGATAGAAACATTTAAATACGTAAAGGGAATCAACAAGGTAGAGGAAGGGAGTATGTTTAAAAGGAAATAAAGTAGCAAAACAAGAGGACATAGTCTTAGATTAGAGGGGCAAAGGTTTAAAAGTAACATCAGGAAGCATTATTTTACTGAGAGGGTGGTGGATACATGGAACAGTCTTCCAGTTGAAGTGGTAGAGGCCAAAACAGTAATTGAATTTAAGCAAGCATGGGATAGGCATAAGGCTATCCTAAACAAAAGATAAATCCAGGTAAAGTATCCATGTAATTGGGCAGACTAGATGGGCCGTAAGGTTCTTATCTGCCGACATTTTCTATGTTTCTATGTTTCTACTCGTGATTTATATAAATATATAATTATCAAAGTGAAAAAGAGGGTGCGGAGCTTCCCAGTGCAAGATAATGATGCAATACTCAACGTTAATTTCCCGGAGAATACAGTTGATGAAAATCATCAATTGATGGAAGGTCAAAACTTCAAAAGAGAATAAATAGACATAGCATAACACTGGACTTGCATCATTATCTTGCACTGGGAAGCGCCGCACCCTCTTTTTCACTTTTATTGCTATCTTTTTTGTCACTCTAAGGCTAGGGTCAGACGAATGCATTTTTCACGTTGTCCGTGAAAAAGTGTGTTCGAACAAACGTACGTATTTTTTCCCGGAATACGCGATAGCGGTCATACGATGCGCCCTTTCGTCCGTGATTTTGTACGGATCATCAATAAAACACTTTTTGTGTCTGGACGTTATGTTAGCCGGACATTAGCAGCGTCTGACGTCTCCTAATCACGCACACACGCCGCTATGCGGACACAGCGCATTCTGTACGTCAGTAGTAGCGGTTTGACGTTCTAGAAAAAATGCGTTCGTTTGCCACTTGCGTTGCACGGACGAACTTTCGTGCGGCCGTACTTCGTGTGTTCCCCGGCATTGGACGTCATTTGCTGCTAGCACGGCCGTGATTTCGTGCGGCTAAACGCACGTTAAAAATGCGTTCGTCTGACCCTAGCCTAAGGATGACACTTATGGGTGTGATGGCGATCGTGCTTTAAGGTTTCTTACCCCATCGGTTACTATAATTTGTTGCGCCTAATCCAATTTCCTTTTTTTTGTAATATATATAATTATATTTATTTATTTATTACAGGGAATAGGCTAAATCCCTGGTGGAGCAGTAAGGGGATTAAAAAATATGTTCCCTGGAGAGCGTTCAGTCTACACCTCTACCTGATGCAGACCATACTAATTGCTCCCTCAATGATTCAGTGAGTCAGAGTACTCTTACAAGCCACAGATGCTGCAGCCCACCAGGAAATGTGACGGTATCTTGGTGCGCCAGTTCTTGGTGGCATGGAGGGACCTTTATTTCTGTGGAACTTGTTGTCACGGTGGCAGTACCACCAGGCACGCACCACCCTATACTTGCCCTCCGATCCTTGGAAGTGGTCGGTCTGTATATATATCCCTATGAATATAACTCGCAGGAAGGTGAGGTCAAGGTTCCTGAGAGAAGCCCCTATATGCAGAGATGCACTGTAAACTGCAAGGGCAGGTGAAAGCAACACAGGGTTAACTAAAGACCTCTGTACGGCAATACCAAAGATTCCCTGCACTGAAAGACCGGTCTTTAGGATAGCCGGATCTAATCTAAAGGAAAGTATTACCTTGAAGCCGTACAGAGTCTTTTGTTGTATACAGATGACAAGGTTACCTGAAAACGGTACAGGCAAGGAAAATACTATAGAGTAGTCATAAAGAGGAAAGCCAATGGTCATAACCAGAGAGAGTACGTCATATAGGGTACAGGAATCAGAACCAGAAGGGAAGTCAGCCAAGCCAAAATCAGTAACCGGGGAATCTGAATGGAACATAAACAGCAAAACAAAATACAGCAATAGACAGAACTAAATACACAGAAGGAACTGACATAAACTGGAACAGAAATAACAGAGGCACAAACTGAACAAGGATGAACAAACGGAGGATATCAGGAACACAGCAAGGAGCTCTCAGGATGCAAGGAGACCAGGCAAAGTAAAATGACCCAGCAATGTACTATAGGTATATTGCTCTAATATAGGCAGGGGAATCAAGGCAAGGGTCAACAGGTGAGCAGCACACAGAACACCAATTAACCCCTGGGAGGCCACCCAGGAATTGGCAGCAACAGAAACACAATGGAAAAAACACACTATACAAATACAGAGGGCAGGAAGACAGGGTTGGAACATGGGAACGTGACAGTAGCCCCCTCCAAAAAAGGTGACCTCAGGGCACCTAAAACAACAAACATGACAGACAAAAATCAGGAAACCAGATTATGAACACCCCTCACCAAAGTCCTTTGAGGTCCCACTCAGAGTCGTCATCCTCCTCCACAAGACGCCCCCGACTGTGAGGGTTCCTTTGAATGGCAACCCAGTGGTCCTTCCTGAACACCAGTCCAAGGGGCGATTGCACATAGCCCTCAGGTACATGACGGGGTAGGGGGATCTTGGCATCAGTTAGACTGGACATAGAATCAGTGGGACCAGGGTTAGACACCTTTCCCCGTCTTCTCCTAGAACGAGGTCTAGAACTGGTGACCACCCCGCACGACATGGCAACAGTGGGAGTAGGCTCGCCTACCTGTGCCTTACCACGAGGGTTGGAAACCTCGGACTCTCTGTGGGGCATGGGTACAGTGGTGTTGCAATGTAGCTCTGGTACGGCTGACACACGGCTTGACTCTGGCACACAGCTCGGGACTGGCACCGCTGGTACATAGCTTGGGACTGGCACACACCTTGGGACTGGCACCGCTGGCACCGCTGACACACAGCTTGGGACTGGCACCGCTGACACAGCTTGGGACTGGCACACAGCTTGGGACCGGCACCGCTGACACAGCTTGGGACTGGCACACAGCTTGGGACTGGCACCGCTGGCACCGCTGACACACAGCTTGGGACTGGCACCGCTGACACACAGCTTGGGACTGGCACCGCTGACACACAGCTTGGGACTGGCACCGCTGACACACAGCTTGGGACTGGCACCGCTGCCATCGTGCCAGGATCAGGCAACATTGGCTGCGCATTGCCAGACGGAGACAGGACTGGCTGCGCATTGCCAGACGGAGACAGGACTGGCTGCGCATTGCCAGACGGAGACAGGACTGGCTGCGCATTGCCAGACGGAGACAGGACTGGCTGCGCATTGCCAGACGGAGACAGGACTGGCTGCGCATTGCCAGACGGAGACAGGACTGGCTGCGCATTGCCAGACGGAGACAGGACTGGCTGCGCATTGCCAGACGGAGACAAGACTAGCTTACCGCCAATGGGCACTGGGGTTGCGGCTCTACATGTAATACACCCAGTAACAATACGTAGGGACTGTCTTTTGGCTGCCAGTCGCTGCTCAGAACCAGCCAGTTGTGTCTTTAAACCCCTACAGCCATCAGAGGTATTCACATAAGTCTGAGGTTTATTATCGGATGCCCAGAGCGACATAACCTCCATGGGTACTTCATCCTCTGGCCTTGTGGCCAAAAAGGATTCATCCTTCATAGACTCAAGTGCCTCTTTCTCAGACCTGGATCTCTCCGGAGGTCTGAACTCAAAGTGGGGTCTGGTACCATCTGACTCCCCGCAGGGTCTGGCACCATCAGATCCCCTACGTGGTCTGGCACCCTCTGATTCCCAGCTGTAACTGGTGCCAGTGGATCTCATGCGTGGTCTAGCTTTAGCGGCCTTACTGTGGGACATGGGCACAGTTGGCACTCGGCCAGTATCAGGGCGCACAGACTCACCACAAGTCTTGAGACGCACCGGCACTCCAGCCCCAGGACGCACCGGCTTGAGGGGACAGCCAGACAAAAAGTGCAAGGAACTGGCACAATAGAAACAGAGATTGTACTCACATCTTCTGTTCTTTTCATCAGGAGAAAGCGGACCACGAACCCTGCTCTCAAATGAGACCTGATTGCCAGAGTCTAGACACAGGCTCAGTAACCCTTTGAGGTGAACCACAAATTCCTCAAACATGTGCAATAAGGTTTCCAACACGGTACACATCTCTGCGGGCTTATGTAATGGCTGGGTCATTATGTCACGGTGGCAGTACCACCAGGCACGCACCACCCTATACTTGCCCTCCGATCCTTGGAAGTGGTCGGTCTGTATATATATCCCTATGAATATAACTCGCAGGAAGGTGAGGTCAAGGTTCCTGAGAGAAGCTCCTATATGCAGAGATGCACTGTAAACTGCAAGGGCAGGTGAAAGCAACACAGGGTTAACTAAAGACCTCTGTACGGCAATACCAAAGATTCCCTGCACTGAAAGACCGGTCTTTAGGATAGCCGGATCTAATCTAAAGGAAAGTATTACCTTGAAGCCGTACAGAGTCTTTTGTTGTATACAGATGACAAGGTTACCTGAAAACGGTACAGGCAAGGAAAATACTATAGAGTAGTCATAAAGAGGAAAGCCAATGGTCATAACCAGAGAGAGTACGTCATATAGGATACAGGAATCAGAACCAGAAGGGAAGTCAGCCAAGCCAAAATCAGTAACTGGGGAATCTGAATGGAACATAAACAGCAAAACAAAATACAGCAATAGACAGAACTAAATACACAGAAGGAACTGACATAAACTGGAACAGAAATAACAGAGGCACAAACTGAACAAGGATGAACAAACGGAGGATATCAGGAACACAGCAAGGAGCTCTCAGGATGCAAGGCGATCAGGCAAAGTAAAATGACCCAGCAATGTACTATAGGTATATTGCTCTAATATAGGCAGGGGAATCAAGGCAAGGGTCAACAGGTGAGCAGCACACAGAACACCAATTAACCCCTGGGAGGCCACCCAGGAATTGGCAGCAACAGAAACACAATGGAAAAAACACACTATACAAATACAGAGGGCAGGAAGACAGGGTTGGAACGTGGGAACGTGACACTTGTAAAGCTGTACAGGGTATGGCAAGGACTGGGGCCCCCCTGGAGCCAATGGGTCCCTGATTGTATCATGGGCTGTTATCCCACTGATGGCGGCCCTGGAAATCTAAATTTGTACTGTATTACACAAATACAACATTCTTATATAAATCAATACCTTCACAGTCATCCATAGACATCAGTACCCTTAAACCACTTCCTGACTAGGGATGAGCTGTTCGGTTCGATTGGCCTTTCGAAAGTTCGCGAACTTCAAACTTTTTGGGATGTTCGCCAAAAGTTTGAAAAAAAATATGATTTAAAAAAAAAAAAGCTTAAAAAAATACTAAAAAAAATCTAAAAATAAAAGAGACTCTTTACTGCAGAATATTATAAGCAATGGTTTATTAGATATTTTTGGGAATATTTTTAACATTGACGCTTATGGGATAAAACATTGTTGCTAAAACATCAGGCAGATGAGGCCCTCTAATCAGGCACTGTAGAGGACAGCCCGCCGGAGCCTCCCTCCCAAGGACCCCTTGAGGAGCATGCGGCCGCAGGATGACAGAGCTGCGACTGTGCGGGGGAGGGAGCCACGGCAGACCCCCCCTTTCCCACAACCAGGATTCAGGGAGCCCCCACTGACCACCAGGCTAAGGTAAGGCTACACATTTTTAAAAAAATTAAATCCGAGGACATTTTTAAATGTCCCCAGCAACATAAAATAAAACCTTTTTTTTCTTTCTAATACTCACCTGATTCCTGGATCCACAAACTGTAGAGGTGCTGCCCGGCAGTGTGCGGAATCATATGCTGCATTAATTATACTGTACGGCTGGGTTCACACCTGTTTTTTTTTACACGTGACATACATGCGTTTTTTAACGCGCGTATCGCGCAAACGTAAAAAACATGCGAACGCGCATTGCAGCACGTTCACGGCGATAGACTGCAGAGTGAACGCGCTTCAATACGCCCCAAAGAAGCTCCTGTACTTCTTTGGGCGTAGGACGTTTTACAGCGTGTTCCTGCGCTGTAAAACACCCACGTATGAACGGGTCCCATAGCAAATAATAGGATTTCCCTGTTTATGTGTGTTACAGCGTGCAGGAACGCTCTGTAAAATGCTTAGGTGTGAACCGGGCCTTAAGCTTCTGCCCGGCAGTGTGAGGATTCATATGCTGCATTAATTATTCTTCTTACAAATTTGGTTACTTAACCCGTTTGCATTTGGATTGTAATATTGTGACATCCAGGGCCCCGGGTGGCGATCAGGGGGGCCCGGACGCATGGTGCCACCAGCTGGCCGAATGCTAGGAGCTCCGGTAGCACCTGGCGCAGCTGTGAGGGTGCAGGGCGCAGCGTGATGACGCAGAGCCACCGGTGCTGGTGTGCGGCAATTCTCACCATATACAGTAGAGCAGTACTAGTGCCTAAGGCTGCTGTCAGACGAGCGTAGTGTTCACGTCCGTGATTGCGCCTAAAAGTACGTCCGTGATAGCATGACAGGAAGCCCATCGGAGCCCGTTACACGAAGTACGTCCGCACTGAACTGCGGATGCACAACGGCCGCGGCCCACGGACGCAAGGCAGGCAAGAACGTACAACCGCTAGAACGGCCGCACAAAGTGCGCTGCGTCCGCAACGTCTGCATAGCTTTGTGTGTGAGTGATGGAACGTGGTCAGACGGACTGCATTTATACGTCCAGCATTTTTCACGGACAAAATGGTTTTGCTTTTTAATTTATTTTCCCTCCTACATCCGTCAAAATATATACATCAGTGAATAAACGGACTGTGTGGCCACTACTGCGTCTTCCGTATTGACGTACGTCTGTGTGCACGGAAGCACAGTCTGTAGAAATCACGCTCGTCTGACCCTAGCCTAAACGTTGTTGAGCTGGTTTTGTTATAACAACTACTCTCGCTCTGTGCCCTTGTCTGATATATTCCGCTGCTTGTTACTGCTGGTCCGCTTCCATCCTGCCATACACTATAGCGCAGTAATATTTGGGTGCACTGCCACTGACGCCTATACCAGATTCATATCATTTTAATATTGGACCCCAGGGTCCAACCCTGCACTCTTCCACAATACCACAGAGGGGTTACGGTGTGACGGCACTGTTGCCGACACTAAAGGCCCAATTTTAAAGCACCTATTGTTACTTTCATCCAAAGCCTGCATAAGTTTCACCATAATTTAGCCAAAAAAATCACTAAACTTGTTCTACGTGTCCTAAAATGTCTCCTTTTCATACAGACTGCCGCCCCAAGCAGTTGTTTATAGATAGATTAAAGGAAAACCATTTATCGTCATTTGAAATGTCATTTTTGGTTTTTAAATGTTTCTATACATCCTACAAATCCTCCACTTCACGGGCAGGTTATGGGGACCTTCTAGGCACAATATTTGAAGGAATTTTTCGTTTTTATTCTTAACCTTTATTTCATGGAAAACTCACTGTTCCTTTAAAAACTTTTTTTTAAAACTTTTTGTCCTTGTTTCCTCCTCCCTCAGGGCACTACCCGGACCCCCATACACCTTTTATGGCAAATATCTTGCATATATGCCCTCTTGGAGGGCACTCTAAAAATCGAACTTTCGAGTCCCATTGACTTGCATTGAGTTCGGTTCGTGTTCGGGTTCGAACTCGAACCTTTGAAATTGTTCAAGTTCGAATGCGAACCGAACACGGGGGTGTTCGGCTCATCCCTATTCCTGACACACATGTAGTAAACCTACAAACCTGCTGGAGTACTTATACAGTAATTATTTGTCCATTTGGTCATTTATAGTGAGTCATTACGATTCCTGCAGTGACTCATATGCATGCCAAGAGTTTTCCTTAATTTAGTTCAACTTTGTGCAACTTAATTGCAGTTTATTTCGGGTAATAGGCTCAGAACATCTAACATTATTTTGAATTAAAGTAAACTCAGAACATGTCATATAAATGACATATATAATAGATTAGATGTAAGCACTGTTACCATTGCATTGAAAGTATCAGACACACAGAACAATTATTTTAATGTGTTAAAGAACCCTTAAGGTTCTATTCATTAAGCACCAAACTTGCCACTGAATGCACCGAACGGCGAATTTCACTAATCTGTCTATTCGCCAAATACAGACGAATTGATGGCGTAATACAGTGCAGTTCGGTGGTGTTCAGCGGCAGTGTAATTGGCCCATAGAGAAGTAATGGTTCGTCTATTCATACTATGCTGAACTCCAACTGAAATGTTGGCGAAATGCCTGATTTTCGGTGGTCAGTTCAACATGTTTAAACAGCTGAATCCCATAGGATTTTTTTAAAAGACAGTTTATTTTTTTCATTTTCACCAAAAGCCTTTTTATTTTTTAGAACACCTTTTTGTATTGTTTGCATTTCTTTGACGAAATTAAAGTTTACCATTCTTTCTTAAAAAGGCCTTTCCTTTTAAAACTGTAAAAGACCTTTTTATTATTTTTAAAGGACCTTTTTTTTTATCATCTAGACAAATTTGAATACATTTTTAGTGGTTTAACCCCTTCACCACGGAAGACATATGGGGAACGTCATGAGATTCTCCCGCTATATGCGGAGGACATTCCCCACACGTGTTCCTCTAAGCGGGCTCTCCCAGGTTATACTCACCTCTCTCCTCCGGGGGTCCCATGGCAATCTGACTCATTGTAGTCATACACTGCTTTATACTCCCCCTCCCGAGGCACTGACGTCAAAGAGCACCTGAAAGGAGGGGGGTCCCTTCGGACCGCTCTCCTTCCCGATCAGGAGGAGATGCAAGACAAAGAGAGGCATCGCTGAAAAGGGCAGAGTCTGCCCTTTGCAATGCTGCCTCTATTTAACCCCTGAGGCACCGATAGCGGACCTCTCCTGAAGGTGGCTGACTTCCTGGATGTCAGCCAAGCCTCCGGGGCCTCTCCCTGCCCACTGACGGCATTTCGCATTTGAGCATTAATTCCTAGCTGCCAAGGGGTTTCCCTATGGAAACCCTATGGTGGAGATAGGGGGATCCTATGGATCCCCCTATCTCTTGAAACGTGGCAACTAGAGGTTAATGCTTGTATCATTGGAAAGACCAGAGCATGGCCTTTCCAATGATACCAAATATGACTAGGTTAAACGTAAACAAAAAAAATAAAAATAATAAAAAAATTAAAAATTAAACAATCCATTGCATAAAAAGAAGACAACTACTTTAAAAGGGAGGCTATAGCCACCATGACCATGCTTATTTAATTAGTCATTGTGGCAATAGCTTTTCCCTTCAATATTTTTCATGGTCAATGTGACAGCTCTTTAAATAAAGTGGAGATATATAAGGAATATCTTGATGGTTGTCTGTTAGCAGCCTAACTTTGAAATTCCTGCAGTTAGGTGCAGGAAGATTATAAAACAACATCACTGGGGTAGGAATCAGCATTTTTTTGGAGGGGGGGTACTGTCATGCTGGGAGTGCGGCGGTGGGTGAAGTAAGCCCATGACGCAGTGATCTTAGGAGTCACACAGGTTGCTGGGTACTGAAGGTTTATTAAAGAATAAACAAAAACAAATAGTAATTGATATGAGCACTAGCAGGCAGGCAACAGACTGTATGCAGGTTTCAGCTTGAAGAACGAGGATTCTCGAGAGCGGGGTACACTTGAAGAACGAGGATTCTGAGAGCGGGGTACCTTGATAGTGAGATTCTCCTTGGGAGCAGGGTTCCACTTGGGAGTATCATTGGAGGGATTCAGGTACAATGGTAGGGCGCTTCAGGGACAGATCTGGTTGTCTGCACTTCCAGGAACATGAATGTTGAAGCCCTGATGGAAGGGTGGATCCCTCTCTTAAGCAGGCTTCATTTAGGTGAAATAGCATACACCTTTAGGTACCACAACAGAAGATTAACAGCCAGATAGGGGAATCTGTAACCTGCATACAAACATAGGCAGGTGAATAAGGGTTTGCCAGGGATTAGGTGCGGGCACAGGCTTGATTCTTGACAGGTACAGTGTCCCTTTAAAAATCCTATGCTAATTTTGGAATGATAAAATTAACTATGGAAACTGAGCTGTAATTAACTCTACTTCACGACTTTGAACACTGTTTACAGGAGAGGCTTCCACAGGGACATTTAATTAATAGCATGAGACATATTGAGAAATTGTGATTCTAAAACAGTAAAATAATGAGGGTTCTTGAGTTCCCAGTCTGCTAATAAAATACAGTGAACAGCACAATTTCAGGATTTACACACAGTATAAGGACAGTAAACAAGAGGCTCTGTCTCTTTTAAGGTTAGGTTTATTATAAAAAAAATACAACATCCCCCTTTAAAATTCAGCTCCACCTCATCTCCTGATTTATCCTCAGGTTTCAAATCTCACCGCATTCCCCCTTTTCTTTCCATGCAGAGAATCACATACAGTAGGTTTGTTTTCTGTTCTGATGGAGAGATCTGTGTTATGTTATTTCATAGTGGAATTTTTTTCTTCTTCTGTAGAACAAAAGCCTCCTTTAAAAAAAAAAGTGAAAAAAGGAGTAAGAAATAAGTGACGTTAATTAAAGAGGCAAGGAAACAAATACTGTCTTTAATCGTATGCCCAGCAAGGAGGTTTTAACAGCATTCGCTCTGCTTATAATCTGAGCCAAAAAATGTGTTTGAAATCCAAAAGTCGGTTGCAGAACTGAAGAGGCAAGTGTGAATGATACTTTGCATTTGGTTGCTTATAGAGGCAGATCTAAGAAGCTAGACATGGATGCCATACTGTATGCTGTTTTGGGCCTGAATGGACAAGAAAGAAGTTTGATGTTTTGCAATAAACATTTTACCCTTTCACTACCAAGGGCTTTTTGTTTACCCTAAGGCTCCTGTCAGACGAGCGCAGCGTTCACGTCCGTGATAGCGCACAAAAGTACATCCGTGATAGCATGACATAAAGGCCAATGTAGTCCCACACACGAAGTACGTCCACACTGAACTGCGGACGCACGACGGCCGCGGCCCACAGACGCAAGGCAGGCAAGAAGGTACAACCCCTAGACGGCCGCACAAAGTGCGCTGCGTCCGCAACGTCTGCATAGCTTTGTGTGTGAGTGATGGAATGTGGTCAGACGGACTGCATTTATACGTCCAGCATTTTGACGGACAAAATAGTTTTGCTTTTTAATTTATTTTCCCTCCTACATCCGTCAAAAAATACGTCAGTGAAAAAACGGACTGTGTGACCACTACTGCGTCTTCCGTACGTCCGTACGTCTGTACTGCACGGACGTACAGTCCGTAGAAATCACGTTCGTCTGACCCTAGCCTTAAATGTAGAGGGAAACAGCTATTTTGAATAAACATTTTTATTCTGAGGCAGTGTTACGTGTTACAGTAATATTGATGGGATGAAACGGTTCTAAACTCTAGATGGTGTCAAATACAGTAAGAAGTAAAGATGTATAATACAATGGTGAGATCTCCTGCTTTTGTTGATTTATAGTGATCATAATGAAATTATTAGCAATGTACCTTCCAAAAAATACCAACAGAATCTAAAAATAATACCATTATTATTATTGTCATCATTTATATAGCGCCAACAGTTTCCGCAGCGCTTTACAATAACCAAAGGGAACAAAATACAAATAAACGGACGTAAGATGGAAACAAGAGGTGTAGAGGGCCCTGCTCATTGGAGCTTACAGTCTAGAGGCATAAGGCCTGTACCTAAAATTTACATTCACGCCTCTGTGCTGAGGTCATATTTACCGGTTTTGCTCATCATGTTTAAACGTGTTTTGAAGGCTTATTTTAGTATATGACCCAGACATATTATATATTGTTCTTTCCGTCAGACTCGGCAGATTAATAATATGTCATTATTATAAGTATACGTCATGACCTGTCTGTATATTATAACAAAAAATGCAATAAAATATGAATTTTCAATAATTTACAACGTGTAAAGTGTATTTTTTTCACATTTTAACATGCGAGCAATTGCGGTTATATTTTGTATGGGGTGCGCTTGTTAAAAAAATTAGAAATGGGGTCTCGTTACATTTTTTTTGGGGGAAATTACGCGATTTTTAACAAACGCATCGCATACAAAAATCGTTAGTGCAGCATCATTGTTCACATTATAATTGAAATGGGAACAATATTGCTGCATTAACAAAAAAAAAAAAAAAAAACTTGTTTATTTTTGTTTTATAATGTTTTTTTAAATATTTTTTTATTTTTATTTTTAATTTTTATTTTTTAAAAATAACTTTTTTCACAGTCGTGTTTGGTATCGTTGGAACGGACATGCTCTGGTCGATCCAACAGTACCAAACTTTAAGCCCTAGCTGCCACGGATCGGGAGATAGGGGGTTCATTGGAACCCCCTATCTCCACCGTTGGTGGCAGCTAGGGGTTAACTTCAGGACTGGCGTCATCGTGCTATGCACAATGACGCCAGTCCTCAGGGGGAGTTCCCGGAGGCTTGGCCAACATCCAAGATGTCGGCCAGCTCCGGGAAAGGATCACGAACCGGCGCTTTTCAGCGCCGATTCGTGATCTGGCTCCCCAGGGGTTAATGACAGCCACCGTTTGGAAGGGCAGGCTGTGCCCTTCCAAGCAGTGCCTGTATTAACCCCCTGCTCCCCGGAAATCGGGAGGGAGAGAGGTCCGAAGGACCTCCCCCCTCCCTTTCAGGTGCCTCCTCCGCACATGCGGGGGGGCGCCTGAATTAGATGTCATCGCGTCGCTGCGATGACATCTAATGTCCCCACCGGGCTCCCAAGTGCTGGGCTGACATCCAAGATGTCAGCCCGCACCAGGGGGGGCGCAGCAATCCGCCGGAATCCGCACAGGAGAACCACTTAGCACAATTAGCACAGGAGAACCACTTGGCTGGACGCGCTGAGCGCGTCCATAGCAGCCAAGTGGTTAACACCTTGTATCTGTACTGAACAGGGATTTCAAGTAATTATGTAACTGGATCCCTATTCTGTAGTGTGTTATTACAGAGCTCTCCCTGTATTCTGTCCTGTCTCTGGTTGTTGAAATGCAGCAGTAAAGTGTGAACCTCTTGTTACAGTGATGGTAAGTGCTGTTTCTTGTAGCTATTTTACTGTAATACGTGGTGGCAGGAGTAAGATATTCAACCCTAATCATAAGGATCTGGGGTATTTTTTGTGGTTATTTTATGGTTGTGTGGGATTTTCAAACATAATACTTCCCCATAAAAGTCTAAAGGGGTTATTTACAGAGCACCAAAATGACACCGACATTTCGGTGCTCTGCTGTCCCCCGCACTTCGGGGAATCAAATTTCCTCACTCTGCAGTGAACTCGCCATTCCCGAGGTGCCCGAGGTGCAGCGAATCGGCCTCCGAATGTCACTGCAAACCTGTGGGCCGCTACAGCAAACCTGCCGCAAACCCGCCGGCCGACGCCAACCAGCCGGACATCCGCCACAAACCCACCAAAGTGTCGCCAAACGCAGTCGACAGGCCACCGAGCACAGAGCCGACCAGTCGCAGAAGAGAGCTGACAAGCTGCCAGACGGGTAAAAAAAACAAACGATTGAAAGTGTCAAAATTGAAATGCTGTTTGCAAAAAACTACTGAACAAAAATGTCTGATATTAACATTCAAGGTCCTATGAATGATAATAAAAAAGTCTGTTACAGAAAAAAGAAAATCCGCTTTTTAAAAAAAAAACGGGAAAAAAAATTTGCCCAAAAATCCCAAAAATGCCTAAAAGATCCTAAAAATAAATAAAGATACTTTTTACTGCAGATTAAAATAATAAACGGTTTAATAGATATTAAATAAACCCAGGAATATTTTTAAGGGAAACCACCGATAAACGGGGCATTTCGGCAACTTTTCACTGCTGTTCACTGGTCTCTGAATAGATTAACCGTTGCTTCTCTATGGGCCTTTCACTGTCGAACAGCACCGTACTTGCTGACAGTTCACCAAAATTTGGCAAACTGCCTGCTTTTCGAATAGCCAAATGGCCCCGGAATTGCACTGTATGGGGAAATTCCCTGTTCGATGCCATTTCAGGGCCAGATCGGCTCTCTCTGAATAACCCCTTAAGTGATAAGAAATGTGTGATGACAGCTTGGTGATATTGGATTTTTGCGTTAGCCTCCCACATCTGGTGCACATGGCTATTATGAAGTCCTCCTGTGTTAGCAGGATTATGTAGTTATATAAAAATGAAAGGATTCTACATATACAAGGACCTTAAAGGGTCTATTCAGAAATTGCACACAATTTCGGCGCTTTGCATTTCGACGCATTTTGGCAATTTGATATCGCTGAAAATATGGTGTATTCACTATTTAGCAGTTGGTCACCGAAGCAGTTATGGAATGTTTGGCAAAACCTCCAGATTGTGCCTGTCAAATCTTAACCAGCAGGGGGCTCCTTCTCTCATATAGTCGTTGGTCTGTGGGTCTGGGGACGCCGGGTTATCTGGTGACTGCAATTTCCCCTATTCTGGAACCCCAGGGTCATATGCCAGAAGTGAATGTCACATGCAGGATATGATTGAAGTCCGATAGCTTTAGCTCAACCCCTATGAAAGCACCAAAGTCCTTTGTATCTACTTCACTTTATTCGGAAAGCAAAAGCAAATAAAAGGGATCTTGAAGGAAGAGCGGGCTTCTCAGGTGCACCTTGTTATGGAAGGATGGTAAAACCAGGATGCAACCACCCAGTACAAACAGATGCTTGCTGACTGTGGGGGTTAGACAGGGAGAGTGGCTGAATCCATTTTAAGTGAAAACATAGGGGAAACCAAATAAGGAATCTGTTTCCATGATAGCCCCCGAGGTTTCTCCTTGCCCTCCTGGCCACGGATTGGCATCCAGCTTCACCCACTGCTCCCCCCTTCAGCTGCAGGCACCACACATGGAGACAGAGAGACGTGAATGCTCTCTGCTCCCTCCTGTCCCACAACATCTGCACCGTGCCAGCCCCAGTGATGGGAGACACTGGATCAGCGTTCCGTTATAGTGCAAGGAGAGAGGTGCTGTGCTGCCTGTCTCACTGCAGCCAGGAGGCACAGGGGTCATTCAGACTACTGTATCGCTGTCCCTGTGCATTGTATATGGTCGTTTGAGGTGTCATTAGAAAGGGCAGATTTGGCCTTTCCAATGATACCTAACATACCCAACATGACCATATGGAGTGTAAACAAAATAAAAAATACTAAATACAGTTACAGTTACAGACATTTATAAAGTACTAACAACTTCCATAGCGTTGTACAATGGGTGAGACATAGAAACATAGAAACATAGAAAAATGTCGGCAGATAAGAACCTTTCGGCCCATCTAGTCTGCCCAATTACATAGATACTTAACCTGGATTTACTGTATCTTTTGTTTAGGATAGCCTTATGCCTATCCCATGCTTGCTTAAATTCAATTACTGTTTTGGCCTCTGCCACTTCAACTGGAAGGCTGTTCCATGTATCCACCACCCTCTCAGTAAAATAATGCTTCCTGATGTTACTTTTAAACCTTTGCCCCTCTAATCTATGTCCTCTTGTTTTGCTACTTTGTTTCCTTTTAAATATACTCCCTTCCTCTACCTTGTGGATTCCCTTTACGTATTTAAATGTTTCTATCATATCTCCTCTCTTGTCTTTTTTCCAAGCTGTACATGTTAAGATCATTAAGCCTTTCCTGGTAACTTTTCTCCTTCAAGCCGTACACCATTTTAGTAGCCCTTCTCTGAACTCTCTCTAAGATGTCTATATCCTTCTGGAGATACGGTCTCCAGTACTGCACACAGTACTCCAAGTGAGGTCTCACCAGTGCTCTGTACAGTGGCATGAGCACTTCCCTTTTCCTACTGCTAATACCTCTCCCTACACAACCAAGCATTCTGCTAGCATTTCCTGCTGCTCTATTACATTGACTACTTACCCTTAGATCCTCTGAAATAATGACCCCTAAATCCCTTTCCTCAGATGTTGAGGTTAGGACTGTATCAAATATTCTATATTCAGCCCTTGGGTTTTTACGTCCCAGGTGCATTATCTTGCATTTATCCACATTAAAACTCAATTGCCACAGCTCTGACCATTTTTTTAGTTCACCTAAATCATTTGTCATTTGGCTGATCCCTCCAGGAACGTCAACCCTGTTGCAAATCTTTGTGTCATCAGCAAAAAGACATACTTTTCCATTAATACCTTCTGCAATATCACTAATAAAAATATTAAAGAGAATGGGTCCAAGTACTGACCCCTGAGGTACCCCACTGGTAACAGAATAACAAATATACATACAAGTTAAACACACAGAACAGTAGGAGAGAGAACCCTGTTTGAGAGCTTACAATCTAAGAGGAGAGGGGAGGCACATTAGGTGAGGGTAAATAGAGGACCTAAAGTAGCATGGTGCATGTGGACAGGGTGGGAAGGTGGTGCAAGAAATGTACACTTGGAGAATCATGGAGTGAGCTGATAGGCTTCTCAAAAGTAATGTGTTTTCAGAGACTTCTTGAAGGACTGGAGAGATGGGGAGAATCTAATGTTGCGGGGGAGGTAGTTTCATAGAAAGGGGGCAGCTCGGGAGATGTCTTGAACGTGGGAGTTAGGGGTGCAGGTACGTGGAGCTGATAGATCATTGGCAGAGTGAAGCGGCCGAGGTGGGATGTACCTGCTAATAAGGGAGGAGATATACTGTAGGTAGGGACGCCGTTATGGAGAGCTTTGTATGAGAGCACCAGTATTTTGAGTTGTATTCTAAAGAAAACCGAGCCAGTGTAGAGATTGACAAAGGGGCAAGGTGTGAGAGATGCTTGAGGTGAGGTGGATGAGCCTAGCACAGGCATTCATAACAGACTGCAGAGGGAGAATCTGAGACCTCTTACGGCCTGTGTCTTACTGCAAATGAATCTGGTGTATAGGCTCCCAATAAGACCGCACTCCCAGAATGCTGAAAGCTTTCATGCCCATCAAGATAGAAGATGTACTCCAGCTCCTTGCCCGCATGGGTCAGTATCAAGCTGTATCCTGGCTCACCAGTGGAAAGGATGGTATCAGCATGTGGTAGCAGTGGGGAATCCCATCGTGCCCAGCAACCGAAGGAATGAATGAACCAGCAGTATACTGGAGTTCCGGCAGCACTCGAATTGAATGAATCCAGACTCGAAAAATAAAAAGGAATTTAATAGTTAAAATAGATGTAACACATCCAACGCGTTTCGTGGGCCTAAGCTCACTTCATCAGTGATGTAAAAGATACTATGGACAGTCGTTTACAACACAAAAGATCACAAAATGGATGTGCCCAGTGGCACATATACAGGTCTATTCAAAGAAAGGTGAAACTCAGGAGAATGACTGGAGAAGTGAAAATTCTAGGTATTGAGCGGGGCCCCACTGTAGAGCGGCCACTACTGCCATGGCTCTTCCTCAGGACCGTCGCAAGCCTCTCTTTTTTTTTTTTAAATTCTTTATTTTAGAATTTTTGCAGAGTCAGACAAAACACAAACAGCGGAAAATGGCCGCGCAGGACCGTGAAAAGACCTCGAAAGAGATCTAAATAAAAGCAAAACATACAAGAACAAATAAAGCCATAGCTAAGAGGAGTCGTATTATGTCATCCGCCGTAATATATAGTAAGTCCTCAGTAAAAAAAAGACTCATCGGAACAAAAACAACACTCTAAATGACTTTCGACAGGTGTCAGCGGGATCATCCCCAGGTGGGGGGGTCTCGTCAAAATATAAAAAAAATAAAAAACAAAAGTGGCCTTATAGCGCCAAAACATAAAACAGTCTCTGCGGAGATAACCCCAACCGGGGCCCTCCTTTTCTCATCAGGAAACAAAAACAAAAAGACAAAAAATGTCCACAGAGTGCGTCCAGAAGAAAAACACAAAAATAAAAGGGGGGGTCATCAAAAACGCAGGATGTCAGAAATAAAAACAAGGGGTGTCCTCAGCCAGTGTCTCTAAATGGTAGTGGACCTACAGCAGGTAAAGCGAAGCCGAGCAGGCCAGGTACATCCTTCAGAGATACAGAACTAAAGTCCATCGCAACAACGCTGATGGCGCTCGGCGGAGCGCCAGTCTCCATGCCCCCACCCCCGCCAAAGCGGTGCCAAACCAGGATCCAGGCCTGCACTGCCCACCCTCAGCACAGTAGCCGTCGATCCCCCTCAGCACCGCCAAAAACGACGGCAGGGCCTCAGAGTCCAGCATCAGTGTCTCAGCCGAGACATCGATCTCATCACCCCTTCCGGCAGCAGCTGCAAAACATGCCTCCTCGTGGTGCCTGACTGTTGTGGCCTGGACCTCAGCTCCCATGTCTTCCTCCTCCCGGCAGCCCTGCTGCGCGAGCATCGCCCTGCGCCAGATGCCCCTGGTGAGTGGGCCCTCCATATCCTCCCCATCCAATAACTGCAAGCAGGCCTCCAGGCCTGCCAGAAAGGCATCTGTACTTGCTGTGAAGGGGGGGGGGTTTCTTCCCTCCGAACAGCCGACAAGCCGTCCATCGCTCCCACCAGGTAGCCATCCAGAGCAGTCAGAAGACGTGGGCCCCCAGTCCCCTCAACCCTCAGTGAAGGCCCCGTTCGGGCCGATGCGGCAGGACAGCCGGGCAGAGATTCGAAAAAGGCTGGTGTAAAGGCCGCAAGATGGCCGCCGGCACTTCGCTCCAGCAACATGCCAGCTATTATAAAGTGTCTCTGGTCCGGAGGGGGGGAACCATGCGGCCTCCAGACAACTGGGTTCCGGTGGCCAGCTAGTCTGGTCCCCAAAACAAAATTAGCACTGCAGGAAAGTCCGAGTAAGGGTCCCAGAGAGCGGCAGACGTGCGGAGCTCCTCTAGAACACGTCTGCTCCCTTCAGTAGCTGGCCACGCCCCCCGCAAGCCTCTCTTTTTAATCACTACAAGTATACTGGGTAATCCAGATGTGGACCCCTTGCTCGAGGTGCCTAGAGAGGTGTCAGCTATACCCTCTTGACGAGGCCTAATGAGGTTGAAACGATCATCGGGGTTGCTGCGTCTCTCGTGCAGGGGTGATGTCCTTGGCAATCAGCACTGGCCACCCTTTCTGGGTGAGAGTAGGCTGATTTGCATATGGAGCATTCATCCCTGTAATGGCACAATCGAGCAAAAACCCTGAGCATAAAGACCTGAGCGGGCACCCACTAGAGCAGGCCACTAATGCCATTGCTCGTCCTCAGGATCCTCTCAAACCTCTCTTTTATTCACTATTAATATATATTTCTTAACTAAACAAACAAGAAAAAACAAAACAAAATGCATTTAAAATATATGCAAACATAAAATAAACAAAATAAGAACTTCTCATTTTTTGGTGGTAGTGGCTCTTTAAAGGAGGAGTCAATGACATTCCTAGGGTAAACAAGCTACTTTGCTCCTGGCAAAAAGTCAACTCTTTAAATTACTGCCTGCTCCCAATCTGTTAGATTCCTTAATTTATAGCTCTTAACATTCTGAATTTTTACTTTCAGCAGATTAACCAAATTAATTAAGACACGTAAAATTTAATAAGAGAGCAGTATTAAAGCATCAAAGAAGCTCTGACAGCCATAACTTCCAGAACACACACTACTCAAAACATAAATAATTAACAGGCCAGTTCCTTTATTTTATAGCTAAAACCTCCCGTGTGCCATAAAATGCAATAATTTTGTTAAATATAAGACGGCTGCATGAACAGCACCACTTTGAACTATGTCCTTACTTAGTGCCTAGTCAAAACGTAGGAGGTTTGTTTGGTAAGATCTTTACTTTGCAAGACCAGGTTTTCTTGCAGTAATAAATTTGATTCATATGATCCCTATACATATTTCCCACAAATTAACAAATTTCTTGATCCCAGGTAAATTGATTGTTTCCTTTTTCAATAATGGTGTTATATGTTGAAGATCTGGGTATATGAGATCAGATTGTTAAACCTTTGGGGCCTTATTCTAATGTTGCTGGTAAGGGAGCTGGCTCCCTGTTATTATTATTATTATTCTTTATTTATAAAGCGCCAGCATATTCCGCAGCGCTGTACAATAAGCACAGTATAGACAGGGTTACAATACATTGAACAACATTTGACAAACAGTACAGGAGGAGATGAGGGCCCTATTCCCGTAGGAACTCACAATCTAGGAGGGTTGGGGTTGGAAACAGGATGAGAGGACTGTAAGGTGATAGTGATTGATGGTTGTGTCAGTGAGTTGGGTGGTAGGCTTCCCTAAATAGGAATGTTTTAAGGGAGCGTTTGAAGGAAGAGAAGTTAGGGGAAAGTCTGACAGTACGAGGGAGAGCGTTCCAGAGAGTGGGGGCTGCGCGTGAGAAGTCCTGCAGTCTATCATGGAAGAGGTGATGCGGGGAGAAGCTAGGCGCAGGTCACTGTTTGACCTTAGGAAGCGGGCTGGGGTGTATTTGGTGATTATTGAGGACAGGTAGTGGGGAGCTGAGTTAGTGAGGATTTGTAGGTAAGGATAAGGATTTTGAACTTAATTCTGCAGTGGATGGGGAGCCAGTGAAGGGACTCGCAGAGGGGAGCGGCAGAGACAGAGCGGCGGGTGAGGTGAATTAGCCTGGCGGAGGCGTTCAGGATGGATTGTTACCATATCTATTCTGACCCAGCCACTGTATAAGCCGTTTGAGTTGGAATAATAGGGAGCAATTCAGACACTCGAGTATACCGCAAGTTTTTTTTAATAATTAGAGGGGTTGTGGTTTATCCGAGACATCTGCAAAAAGATCTGTAACAAAAACAACTTTGACTTGCAATTAGTGCGTGCGTACTGACTCGCCTTCCGGCGTTTCGGCGGGGCAGGCCACAAGCTACGACGTGCGTTCGATGGGTCTTCAAAGCACGATCCTTCGTAGGAGGATCGAACTTTGTAGCGCTGAGCACACTAACGTCAGAGTGGGAGGAACGTCCACTCTCACGAAGGTTCCTTCCGCTCTCAAGTGCGCTCGTGTGACCCTGGCATCGATTTAATCAGGCCAGGGTCATACGAGCGTTTTTGAGAGCAGAAGGAACGTCCATAAGAGTGGACATTATTTCCACTCTGATGCCCGTGTGGCCACTTCGCTGAGCACAGTCAGTGCGCTAAGCGCTACAAAGCTGGATCCACTTTTGCACCTCGCGCTATATTCAAGCCTCGAGTTTCTCACATCTCAATAATAAATTTCTATCCATTGTGTTATACTCGAGTGGCGCTATAATCGAGTATCTACGGTACAGACCGTTAATTTACAGTAACAAGCTGCAATGACAGCTGCGTAAGTGAAGATTGCAGCAAAGTAAGAATAGAACCTCCAGCCATTAACTGCTGGAACTTTTATGTATAACAGTTACATTATTCCAAATACTAAAAAGTTTCTTTTATTAGGACTTGCATTACAAACAGCTTAAATACACAATTTAAGAGAAAAGTGCAGCAAAAAGCAATGGAGAATTACAGGACTTGGATTACCATTTCCTCTCAATGTGTTTAAGTTTTTATTACCATCTTACAAACATGATATAAGTATGTGGTGCATGCCACCTTGCCTCTGTGACATTTGGTTATTTACAGTCTGGTAGTTTTTGTTGTCAGTCAAAAAATTATGAGAGCATTTCCAAAGTATTTAATATACTATTATACATAATATATTGTAATATATATAGAGCGATATAGAATAGATGTATATAGAAGTATTAGAATTATATATTATTTATGTTTATAATAACATAATATACGTTTCTTATAATATTATTATACTGTGTATATACTAATATTTTTACTACAGATATTAAATTTATATTCAACAATGTATGTTATACTCACACATGCATATACTTATTTTGATATGTGATCAATCACTACCAACTCTGTATGCTGTATGATTTCTTAGCACATTATGGGCACTATTCCAAACCATGATACTAAAATAGAGACGGTAAGCAGGAAATCTGCACCTGCAGATGTTCCCTAACCGTCCCCACTTTAACATCATATTACGGGTCACTGGTGGATCCAGAGAGGGGGCACAGGGGACACCCCCCCCGAGCTGCAGTCCCATTAAATGTCATACAGGCGACCCTTTGGATGTTCGAAATACTGTATCTCTGGTTCTACAAATCCTGCTTAAACCACTGGGGTGTCATTGGAAATACCAGAGTCTGACCTTTCCAATGGTATCAGACATGACTATGTGCAATGTACAGAGTAAAAATAACACCCATTACAAACCAGTGTAATTTTTCTCTATTTGTTTAAAATTGTTGTATTTCCTTACAAAAATGCAGGTTAGGAATTCAAATGGCTCAGAAGTATAGGGGTTGACTTCTATGTATCAAACCTCAGGAACTCAATTGACAAGGCTATTTCCTGGATACACTCAAAATATATAAACCTTTATAGTGTGCATACTGTATGTCCAAGCCTGTGTGTGTATAGCTATGAATGTGTTTGTGTCAATTAGTGTGTGTCTGTAAACAGCTGTGTATGATTGTGTGTACCTGGGTACATACAGTAGCTCCCAAATGTCCCTGTTTTTGAGGGACATTCCCTATTTTGGGTCCAATTCCCCCTTTCCCTCTTTTTTTCTAATGTTCTTCCTTTTAGGAACTCCTCAATATATTGGGTGTGCAGGTGTATAACAGAGCTGCACAGCAATAAAACTCCCAGTAGCTCTGCGCAAGCACACTCTCGCAAGATAGCATAGTGCTGTGGATGAATCATGTTAACGACGAGAGGAAAAGGCAGGTTTGTTCTGCCCTCTTCACCACAGGATGAGAGGTGAGCATGGTATTTAATGGGGTGGTTTCAGTGTATGTTATGTGATATTGCAAATGCAGAATCACTTAGGCTGGGTTCACACCTGCGCGTTTTTTTACGCGCGCAATATGCACATTTTTAACACGCGTATAGCGCAAACGTTAAAAACGTACGGACGCGCATTGCAGCGCGTTCACAGCCATAGACTGCAGAGTGAACGCGCTGCAAATATGCCCCAAAGAAGCTCCCGTACTTCTTTGGGCGTAGGACGTTTTACAGCGCGTTCCTGCGCGCTGTAAAATGCCCAGCTGTGAACGGGTCCCATAGGACATCATGGGATTTCCGTGTCTTGGCATTTACAGCACGCAGGAACGCACTGTAAAATGCTGAGTTGTGAACCCAGCCTTAACACCAGCTTATTTCACAGTAAAATTCCGTCTCCTGGGTGGAAGCGCAAGCTACAATTGAATAGCCTGCGCTTCCATGTGTAGGGGAAAATTAATGTCTCCCATTATTAATATAGGAGATGATAATGTGCAGTAACCTCGCGCAAGAAATCGCTACAATCAAGCTGCATGCCCAGTTTGTGGCAGGAATGGAAAAGTGATTCCAGTCGATAAAATAACTACCGTAGACTTTGCACACCTATTCCCTAGTGAGCGCTAACTGTAGCGTTCGGGTGAGTAAGCGTTAATGTCCAGATGGATAAGTGATATGCACACCACCCATATTATCTTCCTAACACTGAAATGTAAAAAATTGTGCTAAATTGCGCGCGCTTACTGTACTTTGCGTTACCCATGTAGAGTACAGGGTACGCAATCACTAATTAGCATTAGGACTTTGTAATACTTTACTTATCCTAACGTTAATTACCGCTCCGATGTGGTAGCTAAAAAGTTAACCACAGTTAGAAGCTGGTGCTGATTCCGCTTCTGCAGAATCGGTTGGCACCAGCTAAACCCCCCCACCTCTCATCCCGCGACGAGAATGGTGGCCCGATCCACTGCTTCAGGCTGCCAGGAGAAGAGAGTGAGACTGGGGACAAATAGTCCCCAGTCTCCTTCCGCAATCACTTCGTGGCACTGTGCGATCTCGCGAGAGCGAGATGGTGCAGGTCTCACGGCCAAGCAGTGCAACCCTCCATGGAGTCCCATGAACTTCAGGAGGTGATACTCGCAGGTTTTTCCCATTAGTGTCCCCATTTTAGCGAACACAACGGAATAGTGCCCTTTAAGTGTAACGTTTCCTGTAGTTATCTTATCGACAGCTATAGAATATGGACCAGTGCGTATTATCTGTGCAGGGCCCTCTACACCTGTTTCTGTTTCTATTTTATTTTTTTTATTTTGTCTTGTTCCCATTGGTTATCGTAGAGTATATGGAAACTGTTGTCGCTATATGAATGATGATAATAATAGAATAATTGAAAGGAACAGTAAGAAAGATCAAACAGTTGGGTGGAAGAGATAAAAGATGGACACAGAAATGCCTGGCATAAAATAGGCAGTAGGTACAGCAATACCACATAGAAGGGATGAGGAGGATGCAACATGCCAGGAGTTATATAAATAATTATGGCTTGTACATATTATGTTACACTAGGAACAGCCAGTTATGTATTAAAAGCTTTTTTGTTTGCCTTTTACATTTCTAGACCTACTCAGCTTAAGAGCTTGTATTGCGGGTTTAATACAAGGCCAATAAAATTAAATTATCCATTCATTTCCACGTTTGGAATGTCTTCTCTGTGTAGAGTTAATAATGTTTATGTTTGCCAGCATTTCTCCCTTCTTTTTGAACTGATATTTCAAGGAGACATGGTACGACAGACATTCAAAGCTGGAATAAAACAAGACTGTGTTTTCCTGATCGTTGAGTATTTTTGCAGCTGGGATAACTTCGATCACAGACACAGAGAGTGCAACTTTGTGGTTTTTTCGTGGTATAAAAACATCACAGGTTTAAGCTCCGACCTCTTTCTCTACCACTCCCTCCCCCTCCACATTTCCCGGGCTCCAAATAAAAGAGAAGGCCTGTTCCAGGCTTCGGTAAATCTGGATTTCTGTGGCTTTTTGCAAAGGCTCAAATTAAAGTCTGGAATGTTAAAAATGAGCCTTTTGCTGCCAGATATAAACAGGGAATAATTTCAGCTCACCCTAAACTGTTCTGAAGTTTGGGTTTCAACTCTCTTATTTGGAAAACCCATTTACTCTTAATTACAGTGCTCATTTCAGAGAGAATGGATAGGGTCTGCTTTAACTTCTCAGATATATCACATTTATAAATGTTTTAATTCATCTCGCAGTGCTGCGCTACTATATTATTTTCATTATGTTTTCTCCATATTTTGCTCAAGAGTAGCACGAAAGGACTTTCTAGTTCTATTCCTATAAAATTTATAGTGTTGAACTTTGGCTGTTGAAAACATGTTGAGGTACAGTGGTTGATTTAGGCATTCTAGGCCAAACTTGCTTCTCTATTTCCCTCAAAACCATGTAGAATAATACATAGCTTGTGGAGGGAGAAAGAAAGGTAAAAGACAGGTCATACAATTAGATTTCATTGTAGAAAGCAGCATTTATATATGTATGTCCCTGTCGTTACTGTAAGTTCTACACAGTGACCTCTCATAGCATCGTGCTACCCCTTTCCTTACTTATGTTGTGTCACAGCTACAGGTATATATTGTTTTCTTATTGTAATGCATAACATGTCAATATTGCATGATTAAAAATAATAATAATAGGAACTTATACAGGCCGATTACACATAAAACTTGGATGTTAACAAAAACAAGTATTAGTGAAATATCTTTGATAACATTACAGTTAGTTACGAGTATTTATCCAACGCCAACAGATTCCGTATTGCTTTACAATGGGGAAGCAAAAACAGGTGACATAATAAATAATAAAACATAAGGAACAGACGGCCCTGCCCATAGGATAATTGTCCTGCTAAAACAGCACTTCATACAAGTGCTCAGTCAGACATCCCGTGAGCTTACCATCTAAGTGACTAAGGGAAGTGAAACAAAAGGGAGCAAGGGGAGTGTGGAGATAATTACCAGAGAGTATGGCAGACACTGAATAATGATAGACCAAAAGCTTGGACATGATAAGGTCAACACTCACAAAGTGCGCGGCGACACGTTTGATCTGATATTTTTATTCGAATTGCAACACAATACATATGAGATTTTCATCAAGATTATATCATTCTTCTTAGGAACTATACACACACATGTTTGATCAATCATTGGATGAAAAAAAATTCTGTTAGAATCAGGATTTTTTTTTTATAGTCTGGATGTCCTGGAGAGGAAATTCTGTTATCGGAAATGCCTGGCTTTAAGCCAAAGAACAAACAAGATGAAATAAAGGGTAACATGTGTTCAAGACTTAAAAGACCTGTTGATTTGGAGAGTAAAAGACAGCTCTAGAGTTAGTGAGAACTCAGCCGATGCTCAAATAAGAAGCTATTAGTGCTATAAAACATACATAAAGTAACCCAATATATTTTACTTAAGAAGGCTCACAAGATGTATGTGAATGTAGGACCACTGGCAGGACCCAGTGTTTTTTTGTATCACTTTTTCATTAATTACACATTAATAAATCATTGTATGTTCTTTTTGCTTTGCGGTACTTTTCAGGCTGCATCCACTTGCTCAGTTAATTCAACTGTTTCGTGTGGTACAGTAATACTTCATTTTGTTTTGGTTCCCCACAAAAAAGGTTAAAAAAAATCTAGATTCAGATCAACTAAATTGGTGTCTGCCCGTAACCCAGAGGGCATAGGTTGCAGCTGGGACAACCTCGCTCCACGTTATGGATTTGCTGAGCCTCGCCTAGAGGCTTGTGTGACCCTGGTCGTCCAACGTCCGTCACTTATAGTTATGCATGGCTACACAGGAAACAATCACGAAGGATTCATTCAGAGTATTCTCCTGGAATGTCGAGGGGTTAAACTTGTCCATTAAACGCAAGAAAGATTTATCCCACCTACATAAGTTAAAGTCTGACATACAGGGTTATTCAGAGAGAGGTGAAAACCAGGAGAATGTCTGGAGAAGTGAAAATCCTAGGTCAAAATATCCATAACAGAAAAATTCTCCCATTTATCTCACTTTCCAAATCAGCTATTTTGACCTAGAATTTTCATTTCTCCAGTCTTTCTCCTGGTTTTCACCTTTCTCTGAATAACCCTGATAGTCTTCCTTCAAGAGTACCGGCTGGGTGGAGTAGAGGTAACATCACTGCTCTGCGTGGAGAGAGCCTGTGGAGACATGGGTTCGATCCCAATGAGCACCTCTCCAGTAAGTGTCCTTGGCAAGACACCTAACGGAACATACTCGCCACCCAGGACATACTTGAAAAAGAGAGAAATCTCAATGTATCCTTCCTGGTAAAATCCTTTCACAAAAAAAAAAAAGAGACTCGTTGGCCCTTCTGCTCCAATCATTTGCATGGCCCCTGGATTGGTTATCAGACCTCTGCTCCATTTTGGAACAAAAAATAGGGGTATGGCTATTTTGCTAAATAAATCGCTCTGCAATTTCAAGTGTCAACTGTCAAAATGATAATTCCATTAACACACAGACATGCACATAATTGGAATGCTTGCCATCTTAGATCGTACTGAAGTTAAATACTGCCTTCTAAATTTACATACTAAAAGGGTTATTCAGAAATCACCGAAATTTTGTTGCAATTTCAGTGCTTTCTTTTCTGCGCACTTCAGTTAACTTAGGCAATTCCAGTTCGGCAACCATGCGGTGAATTCACTATTCACTGCAGGTTCCCCGTGCGGATGTGTAGCCGCCGCCGACAGCCGAACAGCCCACCGATCAGCCCCATGAACAGACTGCAGACTCTGCTATTCTTTAAAAAGGTTTAAAACAATATCAGGGTTATTCAAAGAGAATCGAAAAGTCACGGCAAGTTCTGTGACTTTTCCTTCTCTTCAATTCGGTGAGATTTGGCGATCCCATTTCGGCGACCCTTCGGTGTATTCAGCAAGCACCACAGGGCCGTCGTAGTGCAGAGAGAAGCCGCCGCAAGCCTGACGAAAACTCACTGCAAAACCCGGCGAACGCACCCCGAAACCTGGAAAAACATCTGGATTAACCCCGCTGAAAAAGCCGGAGAAACCCGAGCAGCCACCGATCACAGCGCAAAAGCAGCCGCCGGAAAAAGCTGACACCGCAGACGAATGGAGTGGAAAAAAAAAAAGTACGCTTGAATGTTTGAAAAGTGAAACGCTGTTTACAAAGAAACTACAGAACAAAAATGTCTGAAATTTACATATTAGGTCCAGGGAATGGTAATAAAAAGGGCTGTTACAGAAAAACGAAAAAAACGATTTAAAAAAAAGAAACGGAAAAAAATTTTTGGAAAACAAATCCCCAAAAATGCCTAAAAGATACAAAAAAAACTGTTCCCTGCTGGTTTTTGTTCTCTGAATAGACGAAGCATTGCTTCTCTATGGAGGTTTCACTGCCCTCGAACAGGCACCGAACAGGCACCGTATGAGCAGACAATTCGCCTTCGCAGATGACGTCATCCGGGTGCAACTCGACCTGGAAGCCCGGACCTGCTGCTGCACACCGGCTGGATGCAATCTCCTCATTATACCCTTCCTATAAAAGACCTGCACACCGGATGAGTCGCCGCTCGTTTATTGTGGTTATTAACCTGAGCCTACCTGTCTTTGAAACCTATTGCCTTATACCTACCCGCTGCCTATCCATTACCTAGCTACTGTTTACCTGTTACCTACTCTTCTGGAACCCTACTTGTGCCAAGCTACGTGGCTCTTTGCCTGAACATCTACTAGCAAGTATATTCTATTTTAATAACCCGTTACCGTCCCTGCTTGATATTGATTACGTCTGTCTGCCGCTAGCCTTTATGACCTTCTGCTTTTGATCGACCTCGCTTTGCTAAAGAACTGTGTTTATTGATGTATATATCTTATTGAAGATCTTATCAGGCTATCGTATCAAGGATAAATTCTGAAGACCTCTTTGCCTGACACTACTCCTACTGGGCAAGAGAGAGCTGTATCTGCTATTTCAGCCTCTCTGCCAGTAGCTGTATTGAAAAGGCTACTACCTCTGCATGTTTGGTTCCCTGGAATAAGACCCCTGAGTGACAGGTGACATTCGGTGGCAAGTTTGGCGCTCTTTGAAAAACCCTTTAAATAAAACTACATCAGTCAGTAAAAACACAATTTGAATTTCTGTTAGGCTGCTTAAAATGACTCCTCTGAAGCAAAACTATTTAGATGATGTCAGTCCATATGGTCATAAAGTGTTAAACCTACCACTCATCAAAATACCTTGATAATGGTGACCCCAACATAGTTCTAGCATGTGACAAAACATGCTACATGTTCACATGTAATAACTATACATGGCTTCTGTCTAAGTATCTCAGTCCAGACAACTAAGGAAATACCATGCATGCAGAAGGATTGATGTTGTTTACCATGTTGATTGTATAGAAAGTCACCATGTTACTGTCACGCTCAGCCACAATGACGGTACCTGGCATGCGCCAAGTAGGGCCCAGGTAAGAGGAAAAGCCACTATATGCAGAGATGCGTGACACAACAATCAGGATAAGGAAATAAACCACAGTAGGCACTGGGGACCTCTGCACGGCTAATACCGAAGGAGCCCTATACTGATAGATCGGTCCTTAGAGTGGCCGAATCTGCACTAATGGAAAAAGGATACCTTGTAGCTGTGCAGAGTCCTGGGAAAAACACAGACACCTAAAGGAGATATACTCAATAACTTGCAGGGAAGGACTTCAATAAACCAAAGCCGTGGTTTACAAGGATACACAACATATAATACGATAAGCACAGAACCACTAGGGATGTCCAGAAGAGTGGTCAATAAATAAGCCAGGGGTCAAAACCAAAACCGCTGACACACAGCTTGACTGGGTTTCTGGCACCGCTGACACACAGCTTGACTGGGTTTCTGGCACCGCTGACACACAGCTTGACTGGGTTTCTGGCACCGCTGACACACAGCTTGACTGGGTTTCTGGCACCGCTGACACACAGCTTGACTGGGTTTCTGGCACCGCTGACACACAGCTTGGGACTGGGTTTCTGGCACCGCTGACACACAGCTTGGGACTGGGTTTCTGGCACCGCTGACACACAGCTTGGGACTGGGTTTCTGGCACCGCTGACACACAGCTTGGGACTGGGTTTCTGGCACCGCTGACACACAGCTTGGGACTGGGTTTCTGGCACCGCTGACACACAGCTTGGGACTGGGTTTCTGGCACCGCTGACACACAGCTTGGGACTGGGTTTCTGGCACCGCTGACACACAGCTTGGGACTGGGTTTCTGGCACCGCTGACACACAGCTTGGGACTGGGTTTCTGGCACCGCTGACACACAGCTTGGGACTGGGTTTCTGGCACCGCTGACACACAGCTTGGGACTGGGTTTCTGGCACCGCTGACGCACAGCTTGGGACTGGGTTTCTGGCACGGCTGACACACAGCTTGGGACTGGCACCGCTGACACACAGCTTGACTGGGTTTCTGGCACCGCTGACACACAGCTTGGGACTGGCACACAGCTTGGGACTGGCACCGCTGGCTTGACTGGAAGCTTGCCAGCCACGGGCGTGACAGCTTCACTGTCAGACAAAGGCAACATGATAGCAGTTCTCCCACCAAACTTCTTGGCTGTGACCCCATCGCCAGACCCCATAATTGTGGCCTTGCTACCTGGCACTATGAGTGCGGTGGGTGATGCAGATAAGCGTACAGCACCGCAGGTAATACAGCCTGTAACAATCTTACGCCCTGGACCACCATTAGGGTATCTGGCCGTTTGGCGAGGCCACATACGAGAGGCACTAATGGGAATAACCTCCATGGCTTCATCCTTTGACTCCCTGGCCGAGAAGGAGTCAAACTCCATTTGTACCTCGGGATCAAAAGGGGAATACTCGACTGGGTCTGAGATGTCAGTTACCCCCTCCACAGACCTGGTTACCCCTGGAAGGGCTCTCCTAGGCCTGGACGGTAAAGGGGGTCTGACCTTGGATACATGGCAGGGTCTGATGCCATCTGACCCTGTACGGGGCCTGGTACCCTCTGACCCATTGTCAGAATATTCAGCAAGGTCAGTAACATCAGTTGCCCCCTCCACAGGTCTGGTTACCCTAGGAAGGGCTCTCCTAAACCTGGACGGTACAAGGGGTCTGATTACTTTAGTTTTATAATGGGAACTGGCCTTGGTGACTCGACTGTGGGTTGCGGGTACCTTGCCAGTTTCGGCATGCACTGGTGTCTTGCCCGTCCCAGTGCTCACTGGCTGCTTGCCAGTCTCGGCATGCACTGGCTGCTTGCCAGCCTCGGCGCGCACTGGCTGCTTGTCAGCCTCGGCGCGCACTGGCATCTTGTCAGCCTCGGCGCGCACTGGCATCTTGTCAGCCTCGGCGCGCACTGGCATCTTGTCAGCCTCGGCGCGCACTGGCATCTTGTCAGCCTCGGCGCGCACTGGCATCTTGTCAGCCTCGGCACGCACTGGCATCTTGCCAGCCTCGGCACGCACTGGCATCTTGCCAGCCTCGGCACGCACTGGCATCTTGCCAGCCTCGGCACGCACTGGCATCTTGCCAGCCTCGGCACGCACTGGCATCTTGCCAGCCTCGGCACGCACTGGCATCTTGCCAGCCTCGGCACGCACTGGCATCTTGCCAGCCTCGGCACGCACTGGCATGAGCGGGCACCATGAAATAAAATGCAATGAACTGGCACAATAGAAACAGAGCTTGTCAGTTCGCCTTCTATTCAATTCCTCAGGGGAAAGTGGACCACGTACCCTGCTTTCTAGAACAGCTTGATCATTAGAAGGGAGAAAAGTTGTGTCCATTAACCCCTTCCACTTAGACATGAAATCACCAAACAGGCGCAGCATGGATTCAAACAATTTACGCAACTCTGCGGGCTTTATGGTTGGCTCTATGTCACGCTCAGCCACAATGGCAGTACCTGGCATGCGCCAAGTAGGGCCCAGGTAAGAGGAAAAGCCGCTATATGCAGAGATGCGTGACACAACAATCAGGATAAGGAAATAAACCACAGTAGACACTGGGGACCTCTGCACGGGTAATACCGAAGGAGCCCTATACTGATAGAGTGGCCGAATCTGCACTAATGGAAAAAGGTTACCTTGTAGCCGTGCAGAGTCCTGGGAAAAACACAGACACCTAAAGGCGATATACTCAATAACTTGCAGGGAAGGACTTCAATAAACCAAAGCCGTGGTTTACAAGGATACACAACATATAATACGATAAGCACAGAACCGCTAGGGATGTCCAGAAGAGTGGTCAATAAATAAGCCAGGGGTCAAAACCAAAACGTATACCTTGAGCCAAAGCGGGGATATAGCACCAGAGAAAATCCGTCAGCCAGGCCAGAGGGTCAATACCAGGAAGTCAATCAGAAACCTAGAACTCAGACAAGGGGGAAACACTGAGAAAGAACTAGGATAGAACAACAGGGAGCTCTCAGGAACAAATCTGTAGCTGAAGTGAACCAGGATGCAAGAGCATGGTGATATGGGCCCATGGCTATATATAGGGGAGTAATCAGCCCATATCACCAGCAGAAGCTCAACGAGCAATGAACTTAACCCCTGAGCTGCATGTCAGGGAAAGCAGCACAGGGAAACACATGGAAACACAGACATAAGGAATACAGAGGGCAGGGAGACAGGGTTGGAACGTGGGAACGTGACAGTTACCAGATCATGAATAGTTCCATTACTGCTATGAGGAGAAAAAGCACCAAAAATGTCATTCTCCTGATTGCTCTCTGGTTCACTACTCCCTCTTTAAGAAAGAGCCAATTTTCACCTCACTATTTATGCCAAATGTTTTGTCACATCTTTTAAACTAGAGACTGGTTTAAAATACTTGATAAGAAAGATTTATATCATTCTGCTATCCTCCAAACAAACCTAGTTATTCATGAAAGTAGTAAATATTTACAACAAAATCTGAATTGTTTTGTCCCAGAAGAAGGAGAGATACCATCATCTTCAAAAATGGCGGAGAATCTAAATGATCTGCAATCCTACCAACCACCACCTCTAATGCCAGCTTATCCACCACAACAAATTATAAAAACGCAAGGGAATATCAGAACGGTAGGTAGTGAAACCTGTAACAAAATCCATGCCATGAAAAACTGTTTACTGAGAAAACGTAATAATGTTGCAAGAGTGATGACTAGACTTCTCCAGCATTGGGCTCTTCATGAACAAGCCCATTAAAGGGGTTATGGCTCAAAGAAGTCCCCTGCCTCTACAAGGAAAAAGGCATAGACTGACAGGGTTATTCAAAAGAGCCGATCTGGCCCCCGAAATGTAACCGAACACTGAAATTCAGCGTACGGCTACATCTCCTGGCCATTTGGCTATTCAGAGAGCAGGCAATTCTCCAAATGTTGGCGAATTGCCTGCACGTACGGTGTCTGTTCGAGGGCAGTGAACTCTCCATAGAGAAGCAATGCTTTGTCTATTCAAAGAACACAAAACAGCAGGGAAAAGTTGCCGAAATGTCCTGCTGTTTGGTAGTTTCATTCGACAGATTTATTCAGGAGAATCCCATAGGCTTCAATGTTAAAAATTTTCCAGTTTTAACTCAATATCTAATAAACCGTTTATTATTTTATTCTGCTGTGAAGAGTCTCTTTATTTTTAGATTTTTTTAGGATCTTTTAGGCATTTTTTGGGATTTTTTTGTCAAATTTTTTTTTCGGTTTCTTTTAAATGTTTCTTTTTCTTCATTTTTCTGTAACAGACCTTTTTATTAAAATTCATTGGGTCCTATGTGTAAATTTCTGACATTTTCGTTCAGTAGTTTATTTGCAAACAGCGTTTTGATTTTCAAACTTTCAAGCAAACTGTTTTTTTCTTTCACCTCGTTCGTCTGCATGTCGGGTTTTTCCAGCTGCTCTGCGCTGTGATCGGCAGCTAATCGGGTTTCTCCTGCGTGTTCGGTAGGGTTAATCCAACTGTTTTCTGCGGGTTTCGGTGAGTGTTCGGCGGGATTGCAGTGTGTGTTCTGCGGGTTTGCGGTGGGTTTTCCCTGCAATACGGGGACCCTGCGTTGCTTGCTGAATACACCTCAGGGTCGGCGAAATAGGATCGCCGAATCGCCCCGAAGTGCAGGGAACGAAAACTCACCGAACGTACCGTGACTTTTCGATTCTCTTTGAATAACCCTGTGAGTTAGCCCTCAAGCAAGAAGTATATTTCTTTCTCCTGTTTTTCTCTCTCACGTGTCTGATTGGTATGTTACTCAACCAGTGAGGCATCCACCAAAGAATAGGGCACCAACTCTAGTTCTGACTCCAGAAAAGTCTATTGTTCTAACGTGTCTTATCTCGCCCAACAGAGCCACTACCTGATACAGGAAAACATGACAGGGTATAGACACACATGTTAACTTATTTTCTGGTACTAGGTAGAAGGCTTAAACTTTATTTTGTAGGAAGTCTTTAAGAACGAAGTCCTTGTGAAAATCGATGGCCGTCACCTTATAGGAATACTCTAAGGGTAAAATTGGAGAGGGAAATGGAGGAGTTAAAGAGCAACCCCTCCTGACCCCCTCCATACCCTACTCTCATTTAACTCTTTTGTTTTTTAGACTCACCTTCTGACCATCATTTGGTTCCCACTGCAATACTCAGACATGACATGACTGCATGGAGGCAGCCAATGCATTGGCTCTCAATGTCGATTGCATTGATAGCCATTGGTGAGAATTGGTTCCCATAGGTCATGAAGCTTTGGAAGCTTAGTTCAATTCTTGACATAGTTCAGAACTGTAGAACCTCAGGAGTTGCCTGATTTTTTTTTTTTACATGATAATGGCAGTTTTAAATGACTTGTAGTGTCTCATGAATAGAATATATCCTGTAGGGAAACTGTATGATTATAGGATTATTCTCTTCATTCCCAAGTTGGTGCGTCTGCATTTTAAAAGCAGTCCAAAAAAAGGTGGAAAATAACGACACATGTGTTACTGTATACAAAACGATGTATTCAGGAATCTTTGTTGTAAACAAATTACATTGAAGAATTATAAGCAATTTTCCATTTGGACATTTTCAAGGTTATCGTAAAAACTGACGGGAAAAGTATGTCATAAATACTCACCAGCATTAATACAATGAAAAATAAACTAATGCATAAATTTTAGTAATTTCATTGGTCTGTCAATGCATGTAAGATAATACAATATATCAAGTGGTCAGTTCTCTAAACAGATATGTGAAATTGGAGAAAATTGTTTATTCCTTTGTCTGCAAGAGTTTAAAACACAGTCAGTTTATATTTTGCATGTTGTACTGTTCAACTAGACTCCCAGGACAATTAAGTTTCAAAGTTGATTTACAGGGAATTATCGAGTTAAAGGAAGGAATAGACAAATAGGAGTTGAATGGATTTAAGGAAAAGATTGGCCAAATGCAGAGACTTGATATGGCAACATCTAAATGAGGAGAAGGTATTCATATTGTATTTATAAACCTGGAAATGAAGTGGAGATCTTCATGGAGAAGAAATCTCAGTTTATCCTTCCTGGTAAAATCCTTTATAAATAAATGGTTGTTGCTCATTTATTAAATGACTACTGCAGTGCTGTGTCACTTAGATCATCTACTGTAGGACAGTGCACCTTGAGACAATCCAGCAAAAGACCACGGGCCATATTACATAGTTTGTGCTTAACCAAAGCTGTTGTAAACTTCCCAGAGCCATTATAGCCTATGGAGGTTTTAAGTTTACAACAGCTCTGGTTAAGTTAGCACCAAGTATGTAATATGGCCCCACACTGGCATACCAGAGCAGACAATTAGTGCAATCAGTGTCATTTTCCCTTTCTGGGTTGCGATAGAAGCCATGATCCTTGTGAATCGGTGTATGTACTGCAGGTTTATAGGATGCTAAAGTGTAAGGCACATCTGATTCTTGGGACAGCCGCAGCAGGTGCCAGTGTTTTCGTATCCCAAACCTGCTAACAGAGCTGCAGGCATCCTCTGTACCTGGCGCATGCTGGAAAGGAGCATGCACTCAGATTTTTGAGGTGATAACTACATGCCAGGTACTCAGTAATTCAAATTCTGGAGCCCCCACAGCTAGGTGGTTGTGGGAGCCAATGACATACCATGCATGTGTGAAATTTGATTGGCTCTCACAGCTATCGTTCAGGTTTGTGTTTAAAGGTAGAGTGAGAAGAGTAGGGGACCCAGAACGGAGCATTGAGGCACCCCAACCGAGAGAGGAACCGGTGGTGAAAAGGCATCAACAAAGGAGACACTGAAGGAGCGAAGAGACAGATTTAGTTTGTTTTAGGTTTCAGTGTATAATTAGGGTTAGGTGTATACAGTTAGCTTTAATGTTAGGGTTAGAGGTTTGACCCTGGTCTATGTTGTGACAGAGGTAGTGTCATTAAATCACTAAAGCAAAGTTCTCAACATATCATGCGCTGCGCACTCTAATGATATCAGAATGGGACGGTTGCTAAGGGGATGCCACCCCTTGGACCAGAAAAAGCTGCGATTTTGCAGTTTATCCGGCGGGTGGGATTTCAGTTCTGTTGGAGACTATAAAACCACAAGCACAGGACTGCATAAACACTTTCAGGGTTATTCAAAGAGATTCGAAAAGACACCGCACGTTCGGTGACTTTTCGTTCTCTTCAATTCGGTTCCTTTTGCCGATCCCATTTCCGTGAACCTGCGGTGTATTCAGCAAACACCACAGGGTCCCCGAATTGCAGGGAAAAGCTGCCGCAAACCTGATGAAATCTAACCGCAAAACCCACCGAATGCATGCTGAAAACCCCCAAAAACATCTGGATTAACCTGTGAAAACCACGGAAAAAGCCCGAGCAGGAGCCGATCGCACTCAGCCGAAGCAGCCGAGACCGCAGACGAGGGAGGTGAATAAATTAGCAAAACCGTTTGTATGAATGTGTGAAAGTGAAACGCTGTTTGCAAAGAAACTACTGAGCGAAAATGTCTGAAATTTACACAGGAGGTCCAGGGAATGATAATAAAAAGGGCTGTTACAGAAAAAATAAGTAAACTTAAAAAAAAAAAAAATCGGACTTTTAAAAAAAATAATAATTCAGAAAAATGCTTAAAGTATCCTAAAAAATCTATAAATAAAGAGACTTTTTGCTGCAGAATTTTATGATGAACGGTTTATTAGATATTGAGTTAAAACGGGAATATTTTTAACATTGAAGCCTATGGGATTCTCCTGAATTAACTTGCCGAATTAAACCACCGAATGGCAGGGCATTTCGGGAACCTTTCACTGCTGGTTTGTGTTCTCTGAATAGCCGAAGCAGTGCTTCTCTATGGGGATTTCACTGCCCTCGAACAGGCACCGAACAGGCACCGTATGTGCAGGCAATTCGCCAGGATTTGGCGAATTGCCTGCTCTCTGGATAGCCGAATGGCCAGGAAAGGTAACCGAACGCTGATTTTCAGCGTTCGGTTACCTTTCTCAAGCAATTCGATCTCTTTGGATAACCCTGTTTATCTTGATTCTTATTTGAACTTTGCCACTGACGAAGTGCTTTCATGTTATTTTATTATGTCATTTTTATATGTATGAAGCTTCCTATTAAATATATATACAGTCAGGTCCAGAAATATTGGGACATCGACACAATTCTAACATCTTTGGCTCTATACACCACCACAATGGAGTTGGAATGAAACAAACACAATGTGCTTTAACTGCAGACTGTCAGCTTTAATTTGAGGGTATGTACATCCAACTCAGGTGAACGGTGTAGGACTTACAGCAGTTTGCAGATGTGCCTCCCACTTGTTAAGGGACCAAAGGTAATGGGACAGAATAATAATCATAAATCAAACTTTCCCTTCTTAATACTTGGTTGCAAATCCTTTGCAGTCAATCACAGCCTGAAGTCTGGAACGCATAGACATCACCAGACGCTGGGTTTCATCGCTGGTGATGCTCTGCCAGGACTCTACTGCAACGGTCTTCAGTTCCTGCTTGTTCTTGGGGCATTTTCCCTCCAGTTTTGTCTTCAGCAAGTGAAATGCATGCTCAATGGGATTCAGGTCAGGTGATTGACTTGGCTATTGCATAACATTCCACTTCTGTCCCTTCAAAAACTCTTTGGTTGCTTTTGCAGTATGCTTTGGGTCATTGTCCATCTGCACTGTGAAGCGCCGTCCAGTGAGTTCTGCAGCATTTGGCTGAATGTGAGCAGATAATATTGCCCAAAACACTTCAGAATTCATCCTGCTGCTTTTGTCAGCAGTCACATCATGAATAAATACAAGAGAACCAGTTCCATTGGCAGCCATACATGCCCACGCCATGACACTACCACCACCATGCTTCACTGATGAGGTGGTATGCTTAGGATCATGAGCAGTTCCTTTCCTTCTCCATACTCTTCTCTTCCCATCACTCTGGTACAAGTTGATCTTGGTCTCATCTGTCCGTAGGATCTTGTTCCAGAAATGTGAAGGCTTTGTTAGGTGTTCTTTTTGCAAACTCTAATCTGGCCTTCCTGTTTTTGAGGCTCACCAATGGTTTACATCTTGTGGTGAACCCTCTGTATTCACTCTGGTGAAGTCTTCTCTTGATTGTTGACTTTGACACACATACACCTACCTCCTGGAGAGTGTTCTTGATCTGGCCAACTGTTGTGAAGGGTGTTTTCTTCACCAGGGAAAGAATTCTTCGGTCACCCACCACAGTTGTTTTCCGTGGTCTCCCGGGTCTTTTGGTGTTGCTGAGCTCACCGGTGCGTTCCTTCTTTTTGAGAATGTTCCAAACAGTTGTTTTGGCCACGCCTAATGTTCTTGCTATCTCCCTGATGGGTTTGTTTCTTCAGCCTAATGATGGCTTGCTTCACTGATAGTGACAGCTCTTTGGATGTCATCTTGAGAGTTGACAGCAACAGATTCCAAATGCAAATAGCACACTTGAAATGAACTCTGGGCCTTTTATCTGCACATTGTAATTGGGGTAATGAGGAAATATCACACACCTGGCCATGGAACAGCTGAGAAGCCAATTGTCCCATTACCTTTGGCCCCTTAACAAGTGGGAGGCACATCTGCAAACTGCTGTAAGTCTTACACCGTTTACCTGAGTTGGTTGTACATACCCTCAAATTAAAGCTGACAGTCTGCAGTTAAAGCACATTGTCTTTGTTTCATTCCAACTCCATTGTGGTGGTGTATAGAGCCAAAGATGATAGAATTGTGTTGATGTCCCAATATTTCTGGACCTGACTGCATATATATATATATATATATATATATATATATATTTACTCTATATTTCTCTATCTATATTCTTTGAGTGCTGATAATATTTTCAGCTACCGCAAGCAAAGGCCAGCCTTCTGCCCGTCAGCCCTCTGCCATCATCTCCAGTTACATCTTCCTCAGATTCTGAGTCTATTGGGTGAGTAGGTGTATGCACTACTTTCCTATCTATACTGCAATACCTTATATAACTGTATACCTTTGCTATTTTGGAGGAACAACAAACCATATATAAAAGTGTGAGTTGCCACTTATCAGTATTATGCGATGGGATGTCTGTTATTTTTGTCTTTGAGGACCTATTAGGACTGGGCCGGTGCTAGACTATTTTGCGCCCTAGGCAAGACCAGATACGTGCACCCCCCTCCAGAAAACAATTACTGTTGAAATGAGGGGGGGGGACACACTGTGCGCCCCATGAGGGGTGACACACTGCGGGGGGAACACACGCTGTGCACGGGGGGCCTCACACAGTCGTTCAGTGCCCATCTTACTCCTCCACTGGTCGGGCCCAGGATCGGTCTCTGCCTCTTTCTTTTCTCTGCCCTCTGTGTTTCTTTCTTTCTCTTACTTTCCTTCCTCTGCCTCTTTCTTTCTTTCCTCTGACCTCTGTCTTTATTTCTTTCTTTAGCCTTTTCTTTCATCTGCCTCTTTCTTTCTCTTTTTCTTTCATCTGCCTCTTTTTTCTTTCTATCATCTGCCTTTTTTTTCTTTCTTTCATCTGCCTTTTTTCTTTCTTTCATCTGCCTCTTTTTCCTTTCTTTCTTCTGAATAAGAAGCTGCACAATGAAGAACAAGTAAAAAGATGGAACCTGGGCTGGGGCCTACTGTGTCCCTAGATGTCAGTGCACCCTAATCGGTCGCCTAGCTTGCCTATTGGGAGCACCGACCCTGTATTAGGACCATCATAGTAATTCAGAAGATATCTGCAAATAACCTTATAAATTTGTAAGAACATTTAAGTTTACACTCACTATCTTTGAGGCCGAGAGGAGAGCAATGTTCTATTCTGTTTACCTTATGTAGTAAAGTAAACATGGCACCAACAGCCTGTAACACATTCTGGGCCACATTACATTGTTGCTGCTAACGTTAGTGCTCACTCACCTGAGTGAGTGTTAACGTTAGCTCTGGTGGCCCTAACGCGGGCACACCATATTACAATCCAAACGCTAACGGGTTAAAAAAAAACATTAGCGATTGGAATCTTGCGCTGTACTGCGCAAGGTTACTGTACTTTGCGCTCCCTATAGTTAACATGGGGAGCGCAAAGTGTTAATTAGCGTTAGTATTACAATATACTAACGCTAATTACCGTCCCGGCTGCGGTTACACAAAAGGTTAACCACAGCTTGGACTTGGTGCTAACGGATTTCGCTTCTGCAGAATCCATCAGCACCAGCAGGAACCCTCCCCCCAATAAATTCAGATACTCACTTCCTATCCCACGGCGAGGACCGTGGCTCCAACTGCCTCCTCTGTCCACCGGGAGCAGGGAGAGACTGGGGGGGAAAGTCCCCCAGTCTCCCCCTGCAGATCACTAAGCCGACCTACAGGCAGTGGCATAGCGTGGGGGGGGGGGGCTCGGGGGCGGTCGCAATTTTCTTAGGGGGTGCGAAATTTCAAAAGGAATTTGAACCACTAATATTTTCCAGCATGGATCAGCAAGGTGTCCGCCAGCTTTGCCACGACGGCAGTGACTTAGCACTCAGCATCCAGAAGGGAAGACCAGGACTGAAAATTCTGGTCCTGTCCTGAATCCTCCTTAACGCTGACATGAGTCACGTGAAGCAGCACAGCATTATTCAACGGAACACCCTGTAACACGCTTGTCAGCCCTGTTCCAGCCCTCCGCCATTGAACAGGAGGGAGGGAGGTGCCTGCCCTGCAGCCAATTTAAAATCTGGTCTCCACTAAGCCCCCTGGACAGCTCTCCCCGGGCCACCAGCAACTCCACGCAGGTAGGCGACACTGTATGACACCAGAGCAGCGTGACCACCACTCAGTGAGGGGGCACTGAGGGTACAGGGAGAGGGTGACTGGAGGTTCAGGGAGAGAATGACTGGGATACTGGGAGAGAGTGACTGGGGATACTAGGATAGAGAGAGAGTGACTGGAGGTACTGCGAGAAAGTGGGAGTACATGAGAGAGAAAGAGAGAGAGAGAGACTGGGGGTACTGGGAGAAAGAGGGAGTACATGAGAGAGAAAGAGAGAGAGAGAGACTGGGGGTACTGGGAGAAAGAGGGAGTACTTGGAGAGAGAACGAGTGAGAGAGAGAGTGACTGGGGGTACTGGGAGAGAGTGACTGGGGTACTGGGAGAGAGTGTGTGACTGGGAGTACTGGGAAAGAGTGCGTGACTGGGGGATACTGGGAGGGAGTGAGTGACTGGGGGTACTGGGAGAGAGTGACTGGGGGTACTGGGAGAGAGTGGGAGTACTTGGAGAGAGAAAGAGTGAGAGAGAGAGTGACGGGGGTACTGTGAGAGAGTGCGTGACTGGTGGTACTGGGAGGGAGTGAGTAACTGGGGGTACTGGGAGAGAGTGACTGGGGTACTGGGGGAAAGTGGGAGTACTTGGAGAGAGAAAGAGATAGTGACTGGGGGTACTGGGAGAGAGTGACTGGGATACTGGGAAGAAGTGATTGGGGGTACTGGGAGAGAGTGTGTGACTGGGGGTACTGGGAGGGAGGGAGTGACTGGAGGTACTGGGAGGGAGTGACTGGGGATACTGGAGAAAAGTGGGGGTACTTGGAGAGAGAAAGAGTGAGAGAGAGTGACTGGGGGTACTGGGAGAGAGTGAGTGACTGGGAGTACTGGGAGAGAGTGACTGGGGTACTGGGAGAGAGAGACTGGGCTACTTGGAGAGAGAGACTGGGGTTACTGGGAAAAAGTGGGGGTACTGAAAGAGTGACTGGGGGTACTTTGAGAGAGAGTGACTGGGGGTACTTGGAGAGAGAGTGACTGGGGTACTGAGAGAGAGTGGCTGGGTATAGTGTGAGAGTGGAACTATGCTAGGTTATACTGGGACAGGGTGACTGGTAGCAGTGGCGTAACGTGGGGGCATGTGTGTTTCATTTTTTATTATATCAGTATTTTGTTAATATACAATATACAATTATCTCCTGGTGGAAGGGAATCATGGTGTGTTACCGTGTCCACAGGTTGGGGGGCGCACAATTCTTGCCTTGCCCCGGGCGCTGACAACCCACGCTATGCCACTGCCTGCCGGATCTTGCAAGGCGAGATCCGGCAGGTCATGTGACCATTGCTGTCTGCCTCAATGGAGTGCTATGGAGTTCTTTCATCTGCCTCTTTCTTTCTTCTGCCTCTTTCTTCTTTCTTTCATCTGCCTTTTTTTTTCTTTCATCTGCCTCTTTTTCCTTTCTTTCTTCTGTGCCTCTTTTTTCTTTCTTTCTCTCTGTCTTTCGTGCCTTTCTTTCTTCTGCCTCTTTTTGCTTTTGTAGCGCTCACTCACGGAGGAGCCGCTGAATTAACCTCGGGTTAGTCTCACCGCACTAGGGAATACATATACACCAGCACTGTTGTGGATTTTTATAGATTATATACTTTACTGATCCCAATAAAGTGGCATATATAATGTAAATACGGTATATGAACGACAGGATTTCGTAATGCGAGAAAAACAAGCGGCGGCAAAAGAAAAGGATTAACCCCCTCAGTTCTGGAGTGTAAGTCCCATGAATGTAATGTCTCAAAAAGGTGTACGTGTATTTATTTGTGTACCCGGGTACCGTATTCAACTGGCCAGTGAATGGAATAAGCAAATCTTCGACTAGTCACGTTGGGGCCCTGTAGATTTGAACAATAATGCAGCGTGCTTGGTTATACTCGGACTTGCGGCCTATAAGGCCTCTCACCCATCCGTTAGACAATCTGTCCCACTGCCCAATCAAGGATGTCTCTCCGCTTGTCCTCCGGAACTCTGTGCCACCGGGTCCGCTCTCTTGCTTGTCCGATCTCCAACACAAGAAACTACGGCCTACCGCCTGCACTCCCCATGGATCATCGCGGTCTCCTTACAAGGGGTCCAACTGGAACTGAAGTTCTGCACAAACCTCTCAGTGATAAATAGGTATGCCTCCGCAAGTTACTGTCCTGATCTCCAGCGCCCTCGAGGCAGCGTCTGCACTCCGGCCTGATCTCGATCCCTGGCAGACTCACTTGCGTCCTCTGTCTTTCGCCGCTTCGCTCACTCTGGCGCTCTTCCGCACGAGGCTGCTTACATCCTTCCGCTCTGTCCCACCCACTTCCTGTATCCGCCGCAAAGCCTGATGGATATTGTAGTTCGTTTAGGTCCCGCATAGTCCATATGGCTTTTGTCTCCCTCTGGTGGCCAAAAACTAGCAATTGCAGCAACACAGTTTTAAACAGCGCTACACTTTCATCTGCCTTTGGTGGCGCCTGCACGTCACCTGGTGGTGCCTGCGCGTCACCATAAGATGCCCACCTTCTACGCCGCTAGCGGGAATCTGCGAGCCGACAATGTCGGCTCCATGGAGAGGATGCGCACGGCAGCGCTTAGCGCTGCCGCGTTCATCCCGGGGCTTAGCGCCCGATAACAAAGCAAGCAGCTTTTTTAGCGCCTGCATTGTAATATCGCGCTAAAATGGGGATGCAAAAGAAATACCTGCAGGCGCAGGTTTTTCTCCCTAGCGTCCCCGTTTTAGCGCGATGATTGTAATGTGGCCCTCTGTGTGTCTGTTTTTCTGCAGTAATTTAAATTTTACCTTCCCACTATGGCCTTCTTGTTCTAAGGTGGGTAACATCCTCTTGTAAGGGCACTTTGACTACATTTATTTCTAGACATGCTTTTACTTATCATCCTTATCATCATACATCTGTTTTCTTTTTTTCGGATCTAGCTATAGCTATCAAAATGAAGCTTAGATAGACAAACATTGCCATTTAGGATTGTTTTTACTTGTGTTCTATTTAGTTACAGGTCATCAAAATACATTATCCAACATGTTTACATTGAGGTGGGGAAATTCCCACCAGCCTGCCAAAATAGTGACAGCGGGTATTGGGAAAAGGTTTGTCAGCAGCAAAAAGGAATAAAATATATGAAGTGTAAATGCTGTAGAATCCCATTATTAAATGACCGTTATATTAAATGATGATAAACTACATTGACCACGCATCAGTTTGGTGGAATTTTCATTGTTACTGTCTCAATTAACTCTATGTAAGCTGGTAAGGGATTCTGGCAGACCAGCGACAGCCGATCCATAGGCAGCTCAGTAGAAATATTTTCGGATTAGCTTTCCTGGGTATCCTGTGTACAATCAAGTTTGAGTAATTGAGCGTAATTCACTAATTAAATGTATTTCCATGGCTACACATATACAAAAACACATGTGCATGCAATGATGATATCTATGCCTAACAGAAACCTCTAGCAAAGATGAGATGCGGTTTTCCATGAGTTTGACCACCCCCTCACCCTATCCCTAATTCGAGTCTAAGTCACCACTCTGCCAAGTGAATGTGCACTGAGCACACACTACGCCTGGCCAAGCCAGACCAACAAGGTGTGAAAGGAAAAGAATCATCATGCAGCCCACTCTCTCAAAACACAGACTTTGCAGTGTCTCCTCACACGGCATCACCCCCACCTTGAAAATTATGGGAGCTAAAAAAAGAAATTTCACACAAAGGGGCTATTTTCTGCAACTCCCCCACCCGACACAAGCAGCACAGAATACGTGCAGTGTTTTATATAGAGTGGGTATTGGAAGAGAAACACTTGTACTTCCGACTGAAATATGATTAAGACTAGCTTTACTGTAAGCATTAGCATGCTGAAGTAGCTTCCCAGCAGATGAGCAAGATCCGAGATTCAAACAGATCAGCTGAGCCAACAGCCAACATGGCATCATGTCTACTTACGTGCTCTGGGGCTTGTGACTAGCCTTAATAGTCTTCATGACGGACATTCAGCCATTGGTATAGCAGTTCCTTTTCAATATGAGAGAAAAAAACTAACTCAAAATCTCCTGGACAGCTGTTTCGGATTTATTATGTCCTCATTAGCAGGAGATAAGCCTTCACTGAATTGTGTTTTTGCTTTTGTCTTTTCTTTTTTTTTTTCTTTCAAGTTGTCATGATCTTATCACTGTTGTTTTATGGGCCTAAGATCTCTCATGTTTATTTTCTCATTTTAAACATACCATTTGACTTTCACTATTTACGACATCTAACCCCCCACCCATGTGCCCCTTAATGTGTTAATGTTCAATTCTAGGATACTGATTAGTATAGAGTCCAGACCTGAAGAAGAGAGGTACACTCCCGAAGATTGTCTTTTAAATGTAACGTTCGTCCAATAAAAAAGACATCACTACACACTGCTATACTCATTAGGGATGTGCATGATTTATTTTTTTTCGTTTCGTTTCATTTCGGGTTTTTTGTTTCGGATCATTTCGGACAGTTTTTCTTTTGCTTCGGATCATTTTGATTCGGTGATTCGGAGATTCGGATCATTTCAGCGATTCGGATCATTTCGGTGATTCCCGGCAGTGTGCGGATTCATGTGCTGAATTATCTGATGTATTATTATTAATACCTCTCTGCAGTATAATTAATGCAGCATATGAATCCACACACTGCCGGGAACTTCCCAGCAGTGTGTGGATTCATATGCTGCATTAATTAGAACTCATAAAAATCGAAAAACTAACTAATCAAAAAATAAATCGATCAAAATCAATGAATCGATCTCCAGAGACGTGCTGCCCGGCAATGTGCGGATTCATATGCTGCATTAATTATATTGCAGATAGGCACTTCCCAGCAGTGTGTGGATTGAAACCTATGGGTTAAAAAGCCTTGTTTGTTTAAAAAAAAGTTAGGAAACCTAAAATTTCACACAAAAAATGCCTAAAAAATCCTAAAAGAATAAATAAGTAAAGGAACTTTCATTCTATTGGTAGTAATCTACTTCCCATTCTTAAATAAGCAATAAAAAAAACTCATAAAAAAGTGGAAAAACCAACTGATCTGAATCACCCGAAATGATCCGAATCGTCAAAATGATCGCATCGCAGAAATGATCCGAATCGCCGAAATGATCCGAATCACCGAATAGAATCGATCCAAAATTCCATCTGGACTAACACAGCCTATCATATATATATATGGCATGGCATTGATTGAAGGGTTGCGTGTGAAAACAGACCCAGGATGCAAAAACGTGAGACAGATGTCATTTGCATGTCTTACCCAGAGTTCCTTGCTGCATATGGGGAGTGCAGCACAGGAGCTCTGGGATGCAGTTCTTTGAATTTCTGTGATGTGCAAATGTCTTCTGCAATAATAAACCCTGTGCCGGTGCTAGACTATATTACGCCCTAGGGAAAGACCAGCTACTTGCACCCCCCCCCCCAACAAACAAAAAAAGCGACACCACATGAAACTGCTAAATTTCTTTTTATTTTCAAGAATAAAGTTTGAAAAGCACCAATAGTAAAGGTAAAATAAATATAAACTGTATTAAACAATTTTAAATTAACTCTATTAAACAAATTAAAATTAACGGTATTGAAAAAATCTAAATTAACTGTATTTTTCTTAACGAAACCAAAAAAAAATAAAAAAAGTGTTGTCACGTAAGTTTCAATTTCAGACACATCAAAATTTCACTGTGCTTGCCTTATCCTTTGCAAATTTTCACATGGATATATATATTGCCCCCAGCTCACATGGATATAATATATTGCCCCCAGGCAGCTCACATGGATATACAGTATTTGCCCCCAACTCACACATGGTATATATTGCCCCCAGCTCACATGGGTATATATTGCCCCCAGCTCAAATGGGTATATAGTGCCCCCAGCTCACATGTGTATATAGTGCCCCCAGCTCACATGGGTATATATTGCCCCCAGCTCACATGGGTATATAGTGCCCCCAGCTCACATGGGTATATATTGCCCCCAGCTCACATGGGTATATAGTACCCCCAGCTCACATGGGTATATATTGCCCCAGCTCACATGGATATATAGTGCCCCCAGCTCTCATGGGTATATTGTGCCCCAGCTCACATGGGTATATAGTGCCCCAGCTCTCATGGGTATATAGTGCCCCAGCTCACATGGGTATATATTGCCCCAGCTCACATGGATATATAGTGCCCCCAGCTCTCATGGGTATATTGTGCCCCCAGCTCACATGGGTATATAGTGCCCCCAGCTCACATGGGTATATATTGCCCCAGCTCACATGGGTATATAGTGCCCCCAGCTCACATGGGTATATAGTGCCCCCAGCTCTCAGGAGTATATAGTGCCCCCAGCTCTCATGAGTATATAGTGCCCCCAGGTCACACATACCACAGAGACAGTGATAGCCTATTTATGTCCATGAGTGTGCAGTCGTCTGTGGAGTAACTAGATGGCCGGGGCCAGCTGCTCCCTAGGCGGGCACTGCACTCTAGGTGGCCGCCTAGCTCGCCTAGCGGTAGTGCCGGCCCTGAATAAACCATATACAGTGGCAAGAAAAAGTATGTGAACCCTTTGGGATTACGTGGAGTTTTGCATGAATTGGTCATAAAATGTGCTCTTATCTTCATCTAAGTCACAACAATTTGAAAAACACAGTCTGCTTAAAATAATACAACACAAACATTATATGTTTAAATGTTTTTATTGAATAGAACATGTAAACATTCACAGTGCAGGGTGGAAAAAGTATGTGAACCTTTGTACTTAATAACTGGTTGACCCTCCTTTGGCAGCAATAACCTCAACCAAACGTTTCCTGTAGTTGCAGATCAGACCTGCTCAACGATCTGGAGTAATTTTGGACCACTCCTCTTCACAAAACTGTTTCAGTGTAGCAATATTCTTGGGGTGTCTGGTGTGAATCACTCTCTTAAGGTCATGCCACAGCATTTCAATCGGGTTGAGGTCAGGACTCTGACTGGGCCACTCCAGAAGGCGTATTTTGTTTTGGTGAAGCCATTCTTTTGTTGAATTACTTGTATACTTTGGGTCATTGTCCTGTTGCATCAGCCATCCTCTGCGGAGCTTCAGTTGGCGGACAGATGGTCTTACGTTTTCCTGCAAAATGTCTTGATAAACTCTGGAATTCATTTTTCCATCAATGACAACAATCCGTCCAGGCCCTGAGGCAGCAAAGCAGCCCCAAACCATGATGCTCCCTCCGCCATGTTTTACAGTGGGGATGAGGTTTTGATGTTGGTGTGCTGTGCCTTTTTTTCTCCACACCTAGTGTTGTGTGTTTTTTCCAAACAACTCAATTTTGGTTTCATCTGTCCACAGAATATTTTGCCAGTAGTGCTGTGGAACATCCAGGTGCTCTTTTGCAAACTTCAAACGTGCTGCAATATTATTTTTGGACAGCAATGGCTTCCTCCGTGGTGTCCTCCCATGTACTCCATTCTTGTTTAATGTTTTCCTTATTGTAGATGTGTCAACAAAAATGTTAGCATGTGCCAGAGATTTCCGTAAGTCTTTAGCTGACACTCTAGGATTCTTCTTTACCTCATTAAGCATTCTGCGCTGTGCTCTTGAAGTTATCTTTACAGGACGACCACGCCTAGGGAGAGTAGCAACAGTGCTGAACTTTCTCCATTTGTAGACAGTCTGTCTTACCGTGGACACATGAACATCAAGGCTTTTGGAAATACTTTTGTAACCCTTTCCAGCTTCATGCAAGTCAACAATTCTTGATCGTAGGTCTTCTGAGAGCCCTTTTCTGCGAGGCATGGTTCACATCAGGCAGTGCTTCTTGAAACCAGTAATCCAAAACTGGTGTGTGTTTTTAAAGGGCAGGACAGCTTTCAACAACACATCCAATAATATCACACTGATTTGACTTAAGGTTGGCTCACTCCTAGTTCCAATTAGCTCTTGGAGAAGTAATTAGGCTAGGGGTTCACATACATTTTCCATCCTGCACTGTGAATGTTTACATGTTATGTTCAATAAACATATGAAAACATATAATGTTTGTGTTGTATTATTTTAAGCAGACTGTGTTTTTCAAATTGTTGTGACTTAGATGAAGATCAGAGCACATTTTATGACCAATTCATGCAAAACTCCACGTAATCCCAAAGGGTTCACATACTTTTTCTTGCCACTGTATATATATATATATATATTACTGTGAAAAGTTTTAGGCAGGTCTGAAAAAATTTTGTAAAGTAAGAATGCTTTCAAAATCTAGAAGTGTTAATAGTTTATATTTATCATTTACCAAAATGGAACGTAAATGAATAGTAGGGAAATCCAAATCAAATCAATTCTCGGTATTACCACCCTTTGCCTGCAAAACAGTATCAGTTCTGCTAGGTACACTTGCACAGTTTTTGAAGGAACTCAGCAGGCAGGCTGTTAGATATCCCAGATGTTTGGATTCGAACAGCAGATCTTCTGTGGATGAAGGCTGCCTCAAATCCTTCTGTCTCTTCATTTAATCCCAGACAATTTCAATGATATTGAGATTAGGGCTCTGGGGGGGGGGGGCAAACCATCACTTCCAAAACATCTTCTCTGATGACATTGGCTGTATGTTTGGGGTCGTTGTCCTGCTGCAGAATAAATTTGGGCCCAAACAGACACCTTTCTGATGGTATTGTATGATGTATAAGTATCTGCCTGTATTTCTCAGCATTGAGGATACCCTTAATCCTGACCAAGTTTCCTAATCCATTTCCAGAAATGCATCCCCAAACTTGTAAGGTACCTCTACCGTGCTTCACTGCTGCCTGCAGACACTCATTGTACCGCTTTCCAGCCCTTCAGGGAACAGACTGCCTCCTGCTACAGCCAAATATGTTTTCGTGCAAAATTGAGTCGCTTAGCCTTGTTTCCACATCAGAGGAATTTCTTTTTGGCCGCGATTCTTCCATGAAGACCACTTCTGACCAGATATCTTTGGACAGTATATGGGTGTACCTGGGCCCCACTGGTTTCCACCAGTTCTTTGCTGATGACACTGCTGGACATCTTTCAATGTCAAAGGGAAGTAAGCATGATGTGTCTTTCATCTGCTGCATTAAGTTTCTTTGGCCAACCACTGCATCCCCGTTCCTCAACATTGCCCGTTTCTTTGTGCTTCTTCAAAATAGCTTGAACAGCACATCTTGAAATCCCAATCTGCTATGAAATCTTTGCCTGGGAGAGACCATGCTGATACAGTATAACTAATTTGTGTCTTGTTGTTGTGCTCAGTCTTGCAATGTCATGCGTGTATGACCTGTGACATGTTGTCTTCCAAAACTTCACATTAGTAGCAGAGTTGGAGAGACTTCCTTACCCAGTTTTAAGCCTTTTACACAGCTGTTTCTGTTAATGACTTTGTTTCAACCTACATATGAAATTGATTATATAATTTATAGTAAGGACATTTAATAGTGTACAAAAAAGATTTGTATGCAAAAAAATTTGACTTGGAAATCAGTGAGGTGATTCAAATCCTAAATAATATACTGTATATAGTAGTTAATTTCATACCCAGAAAAAAAGAAGAGTCCTGCCTAACAGTAAAACCGGGCACCTGCTTCATTGTCTGTATTTTGTCATTATATTAGGCATCAGATGAAGAAATAAAATAAGTAATGAAATTTTGTTGAACTATTATAGCAATTATAGGGTATATTCACTAAAAGGTGAAACTCAGGAGAATTGTCAGGAGAACAGAACAATCTAGACCAAATAGCCAATTTGGAAAGTGAGATAAATGGGAGAAATCTTCTGGTTTGGCTATTTTGACCTAGAATTTTCAATTTAAGTTCGATGGACAGTATTTTGATGATTTCTTTATATTGATTGTATGCACTGCTTTTAAAAAAAGACACATCAATCACTCCCAAAAGAAAGTATCTACTTTTCCAAATTTCATAAAAGCAAAATCCAACACTGTCACGGAATGAGCAGCCAAGCTTCACATTCATTACCAGGTTCCAGCTTCATGTCTCTCCCCGGCCCCCCTGTTCTCTGTAGATAAACTCAGTCCAGTCCTGTGGACCTCGTCCAGATGTTTGAACAGATTGCTCAGTGTTTTTTTAACGTTTCCTCTTCGTATGGCCGTCAAGCATGTAAATTTGCACTTTTCTGCTGTGTATTTTCTTTTATTCATTTAATGTCTTGGCTCCAGCCAAGATTTCGCTTGTTCACAGGAATTGGGGCCAATGAGCTTTTCCTGAATGTCTGAGAGAGGAAATCTTACAAGTACTATGCAAGCCGAGGATAAAAATAACTCCCCTATATAAGAGGGAAGGTTTTCCCTCGTACGGCCTCATTCTCTCGCTTGCTGCTCTCCTGTACACTTCTCAAACTTCGCTCTACAATCCAGCTAATTCTCCAAATAAAACTCATTTTTTCGCTCGCTCGGTCGACTGTACCTCAATGCTCCAAACAGCAATTCGTTTAATTTTGCATAAAGAATAAAAACCAAATCGCAATATCTGTATAGCACTTTCATAACAAGTATTTGTTCGCCCAAGGAATTTTTGCACTTACAAACTAGATCTAGATTTATCAACACAACATACAAACCTTTTATTTAGCAATCATCAAGAGTGCACCGTATAAGAGTAAACTGTCACAAGACCGTATAGGAGTAAACTGTCACAAGACTGTATAAGAGTAAACTGTCACAAGACCGTATAGGAGTAAACTGTCACAAGACTGTATAAGAGTAAACTGTCACAAGACCGTATAGGAGTAAACTGTCACAAGACTGTATAAGAGTAAACTGTCACAAGACCGTATAGGAGTAAACTGTCACAAGACTGTATAAGAGTAAACTGTCACAAGACCGTATAGGAGTAAACTGTCACAAGACTGTATAAGAGTAAACTGTCACAAGACCGTATAGGAGTAAACTGTCACAAGACTGTATAAGAGTAAACTGTCACAAGACCGTATAGGAGTAAACTGTCACAAGACCGTATAGGAGTAAACTGTCACAAGACCGTATAGGAGTAAACTGTCACAAGACCGTATAGGAGTAAACTGTCACAAGACTGTATAAGAGTAAACTGTCACAAGACCGTATAGGAGTAAACTGTCACAAGACCGTATAGGAGTAAACTGTCACAAGACCGTATAGGAGTAAACTGTCACAAGACTGTATAAGAGTAAACTGTCACAAGACCGTATAGGAGTAAACTGTCACAAGACCGTATAGGAGTAAACTGTCATACTCCTTTTTTTTTTGGAACCTGATAAGGAACATCCAAAAAAGTGTATTTATGAACCCGAAAAGAGATCATTCAGAACAATCGGTCTGGGCACAACAAAAAACACACTTTTTTACCCGCGTTTATGTAAATCATTCTTTTTCATTAGTAATTCTTCTGTTTCAGTTGCTGTATTTATTGCAAAATCACATGAAAAACTTTGCAAAGAGGTTTTAAAAATGATTTGAAAGGGAAATGTTTTCACTACACAAGCGTTGTGTTTGTAGAAAAAGCTTTGAAAAAGGAAATGTTTTGAGCATCGTGATTTTTTATTTTTAAATATGATCATGTAGAAGGCGGTGCTCAGTGTGGAAACTACACCGTAAAGTGTCATTTTACTGGATATTAAAGTAAACATTAATAAATGCAGTCAGATAAAAAAAAAAACAACACAAAATACACAATACTATACATTTCCAAGGTGATGTCCCATCCTCTGGTATCAATGCAGGCACTAATTTACAGATTGCTTTACTTGTAATCTTAAAGTATCTTGTGAGTAATTTCTAACAAAAACGAAATAGTGGACTTAGAAAGCCTCGAACTACCATTGTCTCACAAATACTCTTCAAAATCTGCTATATTTGTAAAATAGATCATTTTACTTCTCTGTCCATCACCCCATGTAAAGCTTTTAAAAAAACCAAAAAATGGGAGCCCTGGGTGGCTTCTGTCCTATTACAACGAGAAAGTGGGCTAGCTTTCTAAGGCTGGGGTCAGACCAGCGCATTTTTAATGTGCGTTCTGGCGCACTTAATCACGGCCGCACTAGCAGCAAATGACGGGCAATGACAGCCAATATACGAAGTACGGTCGCACGAAAGTCCGGCCGCGCAACGCAAGTGGAAAATGAACGCATTTTTCCGAGAACGCACAACCGCTAGTACGGACGTACAGAGTGCGCTGCGCCCGCTAGCGGTGTGTGTGTGTGATTAGGAGACGTCAGACCCTGCTCGTGTCCGGCCAACATAACGTCCAGACGCAAAAAGTTTCCTGGTTTGGATCCGTAAAACATCACGCACGAAAATGCGCATCGTATGACCGTTTTCGCCTGTTCCGTGAAAAAATACGTCAATGCGTTCGGACGCACTTTTTTACGTTCGCGTGTAAAAATGCTTTCGTTTGACCCTAGCCTAAAACATGACAAGGGTAATTACCATTGTCCTCCGCACCTCTATACAGGTCCTCTCTCAATTAGAACAACAATTATTTCTAAAGCGCCAACATATTCCGCAGCGCTGTACAATGGGTAGGACAAACATAACATAAAAAGTGACATATAGCGAACGATAGGAAAAGAGTACCCTGCTGAAGAGCTTACAATCATATCCTATAGAAAAAGGATATTTACTGGATTAAATTGAGCAAAGCTGTTATTCAGAGAGAGACGATCTGGCCCCGAAATGTCACCGAACAGGGAACTTCCCCGTACTGTGACATTGCGGGGCTATTATGTCAAATTGCCTGCATGTGCGGTGCCTGTTCAAAGGCAGTGAAATTCCCCATAGAGAAAGAATGGTTCATCTATTCAGAGACACCGAGCAGCAGTGAAAAGTTGTCGAAATACCCTGATGTTCGGGGTTTTCATTCGGCAGGTTTATTCAGGCGAATCCCATGGGCTTAAATGTTGAAAATATTCCCGTTTTTAATCAATATGTAATAAGCCGTTTATTATATTAATCTGCAGTAAAAGTCTCTTTATTTTTTAAGATCTTTTAGGCGTTTTTCTGAATTTTTTGGGCAATTTTTTTTCCCCACTTTTTAAAAGTATTTTTTATGTTTCCTGTAACAGCCCTTTTTATTATCATTCATTGGATCTTATATGTGAATTTCAGACAATTTCGTTCAGTAGTTTTTTGCAAACAGCGTTTAAATTTTGAGACTTTCAAGTGTATTGTTTTTGTTTACTTTTACCCCGTGTGTCAGCTTGTCGGCTTTTTCCGGCGGCTGGTCTGCGCTGTGATCAGCGGCTCATTGGCTTTTTCCGACGTGTTCGGTGTGTTTTTTTGCAGCGGTTCTGGTGTGTTTTCGGTGAGTGGTCGGTGAGTTTTTGACAGGTGTTCAACGGGTGTTCAGCAGGTGTTCAGGTTTTCCCTGCACTTCGGGGACCCTGCGGTGAATGCTGAATTCACTGCAGGGTGGGGAAGAACTTTGATTCCTGAAGTGCAGGGAACGTTGTCGACATTTCGGTGCTCTCTGAATAACCCCCTCAAGTCTCTCCTTGCTCATATGGGGATCCCTTGCACTGTGTGTCATTTTGAATTACACAAGAATAGTGTGACTGAGCTAGTAATTGTCACGAAGACAGCTAGATAGGACCTTGTCAGAATGACTTAACATACTTCTTCTGGGTGATGTCTAAGGCTAGGGTCAAACGAAAGCATTTTTACACGTGAACGTAAAAAAGTGCGTCCGAACGTATTGATGTATTTTTTCACAGAATATACGAAAACGGTCATACGATGCGCATTTTCGTGCGTGATGTTTTACGAATCCAAACCAGGAAACTTTTTGCGTCTGGACGTTATGTTGGCCGGACACGAGCAGGGTCTGACGTCTCCAAATCACACACACACACCGCTAGCGGGCGCAGCGCACTCTGTACGTCCATACTAGCGGTTCTGCGTTCTCGAAAAAATGCGTTCATTTTCCACTTGCGTTGCGCGGCCGGACTTTCGTGCGACCGTACTTCGTATATTGGCTGTCATTGCCCGTCATTTGCTGCTAGTGCGGCCGTGATTAAGTGCGCCAGAACGCACGTTAAAAATGCGCTGGTCTGACCCTAGCCTAATTGTTTTCCAAAGAAAATTACATCAGCTGGAGGAAACATATTGTAACATTTAACAGTTTTGGAAATTCACAAAACACAATATAAACTATCAGGGTTATTCAAAGAGAATTGAAAAGCCACCGCACGTTCGGTGACCTTTCATTCTCTTCAATTCGGTTCGATTTGGCAATCCTATTTCGGCAACGCTGCGGTGTATTCAGCAAACACCACGGGGCCGCCGAAATGCAGGGAAAAGCCACCGCAAACCCGCCGAAAAGTCACCGCAAAACGAGGGCGAACGCACACCGAAACCTGCAAAAACATCTGGATTAACCCGCAGAAAACTCTGGAAAAACCCGACCAGGAGCCGTTCACATGCAGCGCAGCCGCCGGAAAAAGCCAACACGCAGACGAATGGAGTGACTAAGGCTAGGGTCAGACGAACGCATTTTTCGTGTTGTCAGTGAAAAAGTGCGTTCGAACGAATGGACGCATTTTTTCACGGAATACGCGATAGCGGTCATACTATGCGCCGTCTCGTCCGTGATTTTGTACGGATCATTAATAAAACACTTTTTGTGTCTGGACGTTATGTTGGCCGGACATTAGCAGTGTCTGACGTCTCCTAATCACACACACACGCCTCTAGCGGACGCAGCGCACTCTGTACGTCCGTACTAGTGGTTTGACGTTCTAGGAAAAATGCGTTCGTTTGCCATTTGCGTTGCGCGGACGAACGTTCGTGCGGCCGTACTTCGTGTGTTCCCCGGCATTGGACGTCATTTGCTGCTAGCACGGCCGTGATTTCGTGCGACTAAACGCACGTTAAAAATGCTTTCGTCTGACCCTAGCCTAAATTAAAAAAACAGTTTGCATGAATGATTGAAAAGTGAAACACTGTTTGCAAAGAAACTACTAAGCGAAAATGTCTGAAATTTACATATGAGGTCCACGGAATGATAATAAAAAGGGCTGTTACAGAAAAAATAAGTAAAGTTAAGAATTTTTTGTTTTAAAACATCTGAAAATTTTTTTAATAAAAAAATCCCAAAAAATGCCTAAAATATCCTAAAAAACTATAAAGAGACTTTTTACTGCAAAGTTTTATAATGAACGGTTTATTAGATATTGAATTAAAACGGAAATATTTTTAACATTGAAGCCTATGGGATTCGCCTGAATAAACCTGCCGAAATAAACCACCGAATGGCAGGGCATTTAGGGAACCTTTCACTGCTGGTTTGTGTTCTCTGAATAGCCGAAGCAGTGCTTCTCTATGGGGATTTCACTGCCCTCGAACAGGCACAGAACAGTCACCGTATGTGCAGGCAATTCGCCAGGATTTGGCGAATTGCCTGCACTCTGGATCGCCGAATGGCCAAGAAAGGTTACCGAACGCTGATTTTCAGCGTTCGGTTCCTTTTCGGCAGCCATTCGGATCTCTTTGAATAACCCTGTATATAATGGTACAGTGTGACAATTTTTATGCAAGCAGCTTTAAAAAAATAAATTGTTGGTGGGTAACAGATTTGGCGTGTGGATTTATTTTTAATGTTTAGCCAAACTTTTATCAAGCTAATACAATTAAGTACAGCACCTGATCACAGATAGATTTTTATGTCTAAAGCTGGATCCCTGAAGAATTGTGAGGGGATTGCAAATTTTAGACCAAATGGAAAAATTGCCCAAACTCTAATAAAGAAACATAATTGCAATTCCCTTGAAATTCTCTGCAAATTCATACAGGTCTATTCAAAGAAAGGTGAAACTCAGGAGAATTGGCCCGAGAGGTGAAAATTCCAGACCAAAATAGCCAAACCAGAAAAATTCTCCCATTTATCTCACTTTCCTAATCGGCTATTTGGTCTAGATTGTTCTCTTCTCCTGCCAGTTCTCCTGAGTTTCACCTTTCTTTGAATAGACCTGATAATTAAAATACAAAACCTGGACTGTTACATAGACACTTGATGCCATGTGATCATTTTATGGACTGTGTTTCTCAGCTTACAATACAAATAACGCATTGGGTATTGCATGCAATGCAGCCTACGCAGTGTGCATGTAAGTGCTTTTTTATTTTTTGTATATACAAGTAACCAGTAGCTATTTTCTGAGAAAACCTGCTGTTACATACACAGGCACACACACACACACACACACACACTCTCACACATACATACGCGTGCATACACACGCACTCTCACACATACATACGCGTGCGTACACACACACACACACACGCAGAGTGATTTAAAGAGAGGAAAATATCTTCCGAAGAAAGGTTTCCACTTGCTACACCACTACAAATGTTCCCAAAAATGAAAATAACTGGCGGTTTCAGTTTCACGTGCTCCGCATACAATGTGTTCAAAATTCTGAACGCTGAACATGTTTTTCTGCACGCTCTGTTCTGCAGATTTCCCTTAGGGAGTGGCTTGTGTTGGCTGAAGGATTAGTATATACAGAGACTCATGACTAGTACCCGCTTTTAAACATAACAAAATGTTGAAGGGATAATCAAGAGCATCTGAATAAAAGAATATGAGAGGAGATATATGGTGCAATAGCTGGAGACATGTAGAAAGGGTCACACTGATAAATGTTTGCCCTGGCAGCACGTAAAGATAATATCACTGGAAAATAGCACTGTATTATATCTGACATTCACAGAATAAACCAAAATAGTTTGACAATATATTGATATCTAGAACTCATAAGAAACACATTGGGCTAGGGTCAGAGTGGGGCAGTCGGAACGCGCGTGCAGGCGCACTAAATCACGGCGGCAGTAGCAGCACATAACGGCCAATGACGGCCAATATACGCAGTACGTGCGTACAAAAGTGCGCCGACACCACGCAACCGGCAAATGAACGCATTTTTCTCAGAACGTGAAACCGCTGCTACAGACGTACAGAGTGCGCTGCGGCCACATGGCAGCGTGTGTGCGTGATTAGGAGACGTCAGACGCTGCTAGTGTGCGGCCTACATAACGTTCAAACAGCCGGATTTCCCTAGAATTGCGTTGGTGAGTACCTGCGACTGTGCGACTGTGGTCGTCTGACCACTTAAGCGTATTCCGTGAAAAAATGCGTGCGCACGCATCGACGTACATTTTGACGGTGGCCGCAGAAAATGCGCTCATCTGTCCCTAGCCTAAGATGTACATTTTCGGAAATAAGTTATAGAAAATATATTGTTGTTCAGAGTCCACTAGTTTCTATATGTGAATGCAGAAAAATAGAAATGCGGTCATACAACCTTGACATACAAACTCATGGCATTATATTAGTCACACATTTCAGTGCTAAGTTAAAGAGATACTTTGGTCACTGTGACCACTCAATTAATATGAGTGTATACAGTGAAGGTCACAGTGGCCTGAGTGCCTTCACTCTTCTTCTCTGCCAAGTGGGATCTCGGAGGGCTGATTCAGAGTGCATGAAATTATTGCCAAAAACTTGAGATCAGTGAGCATTGATGTTAGGATTCTGCATATCAGGACTTTAGGGACTCAGCTCCCACCAATGGCTCTCAATTGATTCAGCATTGACAGCCACTGGATTGGTACCTCCCTGAAGTCACATAAGTACTGTTGCTTACAGGAAACCAGTAACCTGTTACAATCAGACCAGCGCCAAGGGAGCCCAGTGCTGGATTCAAAGTGAGCTTTTTAAAAGACTAAACATCTAGATAGAGCGGTGCACCATTCATGCCCCGGCAAAAAAATGCAATAATTTCCCTTGAGATGTTATAGTGGCTGGCTTACATTACTTCTGCACCAAGGAAGCTCTCCTACTTGCCACTGGGAATAAAAGAGTGGATTTCAGGAAGACCACACTTCAATTTTTTAAGGACCTGGCCTCATCCATGCTCCTGAAACGCAGAAAGTGTAGACCCATGAGACCTCTTGTGCTCACGGTGTTCGCTACACGTGGGGCTTCCCTTTTAAGCTAATGGTGGGGAAGGATGTAAAATTTCTCACATGCATGACTTTATCAGAGGCTTCGCAATTTCTAACTAACCTGAGTCTCTCAACTCCGAAGGATTGGAAAACCCTGGAACCAACAGCTGCCGTTACTCATTTACCCCAGGAACCGGCAATACAGCAACCGGCTGATGGCGTTACTTTTTACAGCCATGTTTCTCAACCATGTTTGATCCTTTGTGGATCTCTGAGGGGTCAGTTTATTATGAAGAATTCCAAATATTCTTTTTTTTTCACATTTTATCATCCAAGCCTTTGCAATTATATATTCTGTGGGGTACGCTTGTCAAAAAAAATTGAACTGGGAACCCGTTACTTTATTTTTCAGAGAAATTACATGATTTTAGCTAAAACCGAAAAAAATCATTAGTGCAGCATCAGTGCTCACATTATAATTGAAATGATCTGGCCTTTCCAATGATACCTAACATGACCCTGTAGCTGCCACCGATCGAGAAATATGGGGGTCCCAAGGACCCCCCTATTTCCACCATAGGTTTTCCATAGGGAAACCCCTTGGCTGCTAGGGGTTAATTCACCAACTGACATCATCATGCCATGCACGAAGACATCAGTGGGCGGGGAGAGGCCTCGGAAGCTTGGCTGACATCCAAGAGGTCAGCCACCTCCGGGAGAGTTCTGCATTTCAGCACCGAATGGTGCCAGATCGCAGACCAGCAACTCAGGGGTTAAACAGAGGCAGCTCTGGAAAGGTCATACTGTGACCTTTCCAGCACTGCCTCTCTTTCACTAATATCTCCTCTCGATCGGGAGGGAGAGGGGTCCAAAGACCCCCCTCATTTCAGTCGCTCTTCCGGCTTTGCCGGGGAGACGACTAAAACTGACATCATTGCGCTCCCGTCACGATGACATCAGTGTGCCAGGAGGGGGTATAAAGTGGAGTCTGACTTCATGGAAGTCAGATCACTACGGGACCCAGACAGAAAGGTGAGTATTCCACCGGAATGCCCCTCTAAGTGGATGACGTGTGTAGTACGTCCTCCGCATATAGTGGGGGATTCCCATTATGTTCCCCACGCGTTTTCCACAGTGAAGGGGTTAAACAGCGGGGGTTTACTTCTGTAACAGACCTCTTTATTATTATTTATTGGACCTTATATACTAATTCCTGGCATTTTTGTGCAGTAGTTGTTTTGCAAATGCGATTTTACTATGAACACAGTATCACCCACAATTGATTAAGTGATCTACTCTTTTACATGTAATAAGCACGATATTTTATTACATCTTGTATTCACTGAGCGCCGTGTAAGTTTCTTTTTCCATGCATGTTTATCTCTTTAACAGTTATAGGACTCTGCTATTCCTTTACTCTCTTTACACTTTGGCTGCGTATACCAGATATAACACATAATATAAATGCAGGGCGCTAAGATAGAGTCTTAGTTCTTTCTGTTACAGGCAGGCAGTATTAGATGGGTGGCTGACGTAGCCCGGGGTTTCCTTAAAATTTTGTGAGTTTATAGGGGTTTGTACCGTTTATTGTACTGTATTTACAGTTTCACTGATCAACCTCCTTGGAATTGTACAATGCGGGTTGCTCGAACATTACTTTACTCAATTGCTGGGTTTAGAAGCAATAGTGGTGGTGAGGGTGTTTTGCTAGTACAATGTGGGCTGTACATTTTCCTACTCCCTTGATCCCACACTTTGGAAGTTGGCCAGGTCAACCTTTTTGCTCTTTTCCTCTCCTCCATTCTACAATGTTGTCCTCTTTTCCCTTCTCCCCCCATGTGCATGAAGATGGACCATTTATTCATACTAGCCGTGTGTTTGGCATGGGTGGAACTGTCGGTCATGGGGGGGTTATTACTAGGGGTCGACCGATTATCGGATCTACCGATATTTTGGGCCGATTTTGTTTTTGTTTTTAATTTATCGGTATCGGTGTTCAAGTCCCCGATATTACCGATTTCTACTTGCCGCTCCCCTGCGCGCTCGGTCACTGCGAAGCGCATGCGATGTTCTTGTTCCGTTGCAGGAGAAGCCGACCAATGAGGAGCTACGTCGCCCACCACATGGTCCTCGCGTCAGCATATCCGGAAACCCTGCCCCTGCATGCAGATCTCGGAGAGAGCAGGGTAAGACCCGGTCACCGGCCTGAAAAAAAGTTTACTGGCTGTCTGTTTCTTTTTAAGTAAGTATTACAACCAGGGTGTGCTGCTGAGTGCTCTGCTCCCTTCACTAGCCCCACGCAGTCACGCATGCCGAGTGCTCTGCTCCCTTCACTAGCCCCACGCAGTCACTCATGCCGAGTGCTCTGCTCCCTTCACTAGCCCCACGCAGTCACGCATGCCGAGTGCTCTGCTCCCTTCACTAGCCCCACGCAGTCACGCATGCCGAGTGCTCTGCTCCCTTCACTAGCCCCACGCAGTCACGCATGCCGAGTGCTCTGCTCCCTTCACTAGCCCCACGCAGTCACGCACTAACTAACCCCACTAGCTGCAGCATCTCCCCCTCCTTCCTCAGCTCCATCTATAAAGCCCCGTTGCTCCGTCCACTGACTCCATCCATAATGAGCAGTTACGACCCGGGACACAGCACTGCAACCCAGAGCTCAGCCTGACCTGAAGCCCCCTTAAACACAGCCCTGCCTGAAGTTCAACCTGCAACAGGTGAAAAAAAATGGCCCACAGCTGTGTGTGCACTGCAGTCTGCAGCACACCCTGGTTGTAATTACTTAAAGGAACAGACAGCCAGCTAGCGATCTACAGTTAAACATACAGTAAACCTTTTTTTTTCAGGCCGGTGACCGGGTCTTACCCTGCTCTCTCCGAGATCTGCATGCAGGGTCGGTCGACCCCCTAATTTAATGTTTAAAATATGAATAAACATGTTCAGTTTATACCAGATTTGTGTGAAATTGTGTTACTTTTCAAAAATTTAAGAGCACAGAATATCGGCCCCTGATATCGGTTATCGGCCTGAGAGACGGCCGATAATCGGTATCGGTATCGGCCTGGAAAAAAACATATCGGTCTATCCCTAGTTATTACCCCTGATGAAAGCTACCATTTCTTGTACCACGTATGACAAAAACAATAACATTAAAGGCCTAAAGGCACCTCGTTAGAAATGGCTACTTTTCTGTGAGTTGAAAAAGAAGGGTGTTGATGTAGTCTTTTTTGCAAGAGACACGGATCCCTCAGAAAGCTTCATTCCGCCTGATGGTTTGTTCTTAGACTAGAATTTTGTCCTCGTTCGCCCTCCCTAAGAGTAATGGAATAGTGATAATTCTTAAAAATACTTGTCCCCTAACGGTTGACTTTTATCATATGGATTCCCAGGGCAGATGGATTTTGGTGAGGGGATACGTGGCGTCCTTGCTCACCCCATGGCTATGTAATAGTGACTTTGTGTCGGGTTTGAATCCATCTGCTTTCCGGAGTTTCCGATCCTTACTCTTCACTGGAGCTATGCGGTTATATCATATATATACCCTTGGCGCCTTCAAGTCCTTTGCAGAATTAATTAAGGCAACCGTGCTGCCCCCTCAAGTGTTTTTTTCATTATTTCCAACTACTGGATTCTGCCATTCGCCTGCATGTTAAAAAGCGGCCACCTAACCACACTCCTTTAAAAAACTATCAGGGTTATTCAAAGAGAATCAAAAAGTCACCGCACGTTCGGTGACTTTTCGTTCTCTTCAATTCGGTGCGATTCGGCGATCCCATTTCGGTGACCCTGCCGTGTATTCAGCAAGCACCACAGGGCCGTCGTAGTGCAGGGAAAAGCCGCCGCAAACCCGACGAAACACTCATCGCAAAACCCACGAAGGCTCACCGAAACCCGCAAAAACATCTGGATTAACCCCGCCAAACACGCCGGAGAAACCAGAGCAGCCGCCGGAAAAAGTCGACACCGCAGACGAATGGAGTGAAAAAAAAACAGTACGCTTGAATGTTTGAAAAGTGAAAGGCTGTTTGCAAAGAAACTACAGAACGAAAATGTCTGAAATTTACATATAAAATCCAATGAATGATAATAAAAAGGTCAGTTACAAAAAAAAGAAAAAACAATTTAAAAAAAAAAGGAAAAAAAAATGTTTGCACAAAAATCCCAAAAAATGCCTAAAAGATCCTAAAAAATCTAAAAAATAAAGAGACTTTTTACTGCAGAATATTATAATCAAAGGTTTATTAGATATTGCATTAAAACGGGAATATTTTTAACATTGAAGCCTATGGGATTCGCTTGAATAAACCTGTCGAATAAAACCACCGAACAGCAGGGCAGTTCAGCAACTTTTCACTGCTGGTGTTTGTTCTTTAATAGATGAAGCATTGCTTCTCTATGGGGATTTCACTGCCCTCGAACAGGCACCAAACAGGCACCGTATGTGCAGGCAATTCGCCAACATTTGGCAAACTGCCTGCTCTGTGAACAGCCAAATGGCCAGGAAAGTTAACCGTACGCTGAATTTCAGCGGTCGGTTACCTTTCGCCAGCAATTCGGATCTCTTTGAATAATCCTGTTTGTTTTCAACAATCATATCTGAAGGCCCTTATCGCCTCTGTGTACACCTCCCTTACTTCGATCCTTGATTGGAAAGAACTTTCGTATATAAAAACATGGGAAACGGATCTGGGAGATGAGCTGGATAAAGAGGATTGGCTTGTTATTTGGGAAGCATCTTGAAAGGTTTCTACTTGCACCATACCTCAAGAGCACATTATAAAAAAGATCATGCACTGGTATGTCAGTATAGACAAGCTTGCAAGAATGAAAAGACAGTCTCCGGGTTTATGCTGGAGACACTATGGAAACAAAGTAACGTATTTGCACATGTTGTGGACCTGCTCCAACTTGACAGTTTCTGCTCGGAGGTCCACGACTTATGTGAAGATGTTCTGAAGAAACAAATTCCAAAAACTCCATTTACTTTTTTATTGGCCTAACCTGCTCATGAAAATAAGCTACTCAGCAAGATGTCTCTTGCCAGCAGGAGAGCTTTGGCTGAAAGATGGATCCAGTATAGGATGCCGACCATTGATAAAGTACCAGTAATCTTTAAAATAAGAAATACCCAACAAATGGAAAAGATGACGGCTATAGTTCATCACACGCCACAGGTCTTCCATAAAATTTGGACTCCCTAGATGGATGCGGAATACTAAGAGGAGGACTTCTATTGCACCATACTGTATTTCCATATTCATGCTATGCGCAGTTTCAAAGTCATGGGGACACGGCGGGGAGGGTGGAATTTGGATTTTTCTGGGATTACTTGTTGGTTCCTTTACAGGGGATGTCTTTTTTTTTGCAGACTGGCCTTTCCTTTTTACTTCTTGTCTCTTTTCTCAGTTATAAAATACATATTTGGAGATATGTTGCATTGTGTTCACTTGGAAAGAATGTACAGTTATTTTTGTATATTTTTGGAGTTCCTTGATGAACTGTTATGCCACTGCCTCTGTAATACCAAGCAAGTACTGTTTATTCTACCTTATCTCCTCAATAAACACTTAAAAAACAAACAAACCTGAAAGTGAATTGGAAGAGTTGTAAACCAGAAAATATGGGGTGTGTGGAGATAAAGACTGGAGGACACTTAGGGAGAACCAAATGTTTGAATGGAGGTTGGATCCATAAGACATTGGCTGAACAGGAAAAATTTACTAGGCAAGAGTCTGGGGTGCCAATATGAGTGGATGTTAAATTCAGGTCTTTGGTAGAATTAAGTTAAAAGATGAAATGAAATAAAGGTTTACACCCTCATGGTGATGTTATATATTATAAAGATTAGCTGTTTGGAGTTAAGAGAAATCATTGAGAATGGCAGCAAGGAGCAAAAGGGGAACCAAGGGAGTGGCAAATGAATCAGTGGAAGAAAGGGGTCAGAGTGATATGGCATGACAAGGAACTTTGCATAAATTTTATTGCTCATCGTTCTTAAAATACACTATATTGCCAAAAGTATTCGCTCACCTGCCTTGACTCGCATATGAACTTAAGTGACATCCCATTACTAATCCATAGGGTTCAATATGACGTCGGTCCACCCTTTGCAGCTGTAACAGCTTCAACTCTTCTGGGAAGGCTGTCCACAAGGTTTAGGAGTGTGTTTATGGGATTTTTTGACCATTCTTCCAGAAGAGCATTTGTGAGGTCACACACTGATGTTGGACAAGAAGGCCTGGCTCTTAGAACACCTTTGGGATGAATTAGAGCGGAAACTATCGGGTTGAGGTCAGGACTCTGTGCAGGCCAGTCAAGTTCATCCACACCAGGCTCTGTCATCCATTTCTTTATGGACCTTGCTTTGTGCACTGGTGCAGTCATGTTGGAAGAGGAAGGGGCCAGCTACAAACTGTTCCCACAAAGTTGGGAGCATGGAATTGTCCAAAATGTCTTGGTATGCTGAGGCATTCAGAGTTCCTTTCACTGGAACTAAGGGGCCAAGCCCAGCTCCTGAAAAACAACCCCACACCATAATCCCCCCTCCACCAAACAAAAGTTTCTTTGCAAACAGCGTTTCATTTTCACAGATTCATACAAATGGTTTTGCTAATTTATTCACTGCCTTCTCTGCGGTCTCGGCTGCTTCGGCTCTGTGTGATTCGGCTCCTGTTCGGCTGCTTCGCTGAGTGTGATCGGCTCCTGCTCGGGTTTTTCGAAGGTTAATCCAGATGTCTTTGCTTGTTTTCGGCATGCATTCGGTGGGTTTTGCGGTTAGTTTTCGGTGGGTTTACGGCAGCTTTTCCCTGCAATTCGGGGACCCTGTGGTGCTTGCTGAATACACCGCAGGGTCACCGAAATGCAATCGGCAACACGAACCGAATTGAAGAGAACGAAAAGTAACCGAACGTGCGGTGACTTTTCGAATCTCTTTGGATAACCCTGATGGTCTAAATTCACGCCGGAGTGGCGCGCATGGAGAGACGCATCCGGCGATAACAGGAAATGACGTTTCTGTAATCTACCGGAAATTACGATGTCGACCGGAAGTGACACAGCGTACCCACCGGAAACGATGTGCCGGAAACCGCGGTATGGATTTTAACCATAGGGGAGTGCAATTAAGCACTATTAAGGAACTATAAGTAGAGGAGGTTATGCAGAGTCGTCCATACACTGACTGAAGAAGGCCTATGGCCGAAATGCGTCTCAGTTAATTTTTGTTTATGTGTTTTAATGTATTTTACATATTAAATGCCTTGTACCTTGCTGGATGGGCCTTATGAATTATTGAGCCACTAAACCCGGACGAGTGTACAGAGGGGCGTTTTTAGGTGTTTTTGCCTTAAAGAAACACCCATGCGTGTGAAATGAGCCTAATGATTTGACAGGCTCCAACCTCGGTGAGTGCACATTTGGCTACACCTCTCCATATTTCTCTGTTGTAAGAAGTTATTGCGCTATGTGAGTGCTTGTTTGTGTTCTCTTTGAGTGAACTACACTATGCCCTAAGAGAGGGAGAAGACGGGAACGGGAGAGTACTGTGTTTTCTAGAAGATTGTCCTGAAACTACTGCTATCCCCCTGTTTTTTCTACCCATTAAGCTGATCCTTTTCCCCTCCTGTTGGATTTGCGTCTGGACAGTGGACAATCCCAACCTTCATTCCCACAATATCGATAAGTAGGATCGAGTGACAGTACAACATATTATAATCATATACATATATGTTTTATGCGCTATCTGGTTACTTCCTCTTTTTTAATACTATCTGTGGTACAAACATTTTTGAGAGTTTCTGTTGTACTATATTCAAGTGAAGCAGCATAATTTCAATAGAGCTTGTATCCCTCCCTATTTTTACAGATCAGGTAAATAGGCAGGTTGATAAATAACGGAACACACCGTACGCCCTTTCTTTGAGCGCCAGCACGCACTTCCCTTTCTAGACATTTGCTTGATTTTATACACCTGTGGCCATGGAAGTGATTGGAACACCTGATTCTGATTATTTGGATGGGTGAGCGAATACTTTTGGCAATTTAGTGTATCACTAACTGCTAGAGGCGCTTTTGCTTTAACTAGAGGCGCTCTGCTTGCTGAAAAGAGACACTCTATCCTTTTCCCTTTACAAATGCATATTGAAGGGGATATTTCCGGTCTCTGCATGAACCACATTGCTCATACTATTATCAACCCCTGCCCCTTGTACAGGTGTGTTTATGGTGCAGGGAACTCCTTTCAAACGTTGTTTTATGTAAGCAGTCTGCACAAGGTGCGTCTCCACCTCACCCATGTTATATCCAAGGCCATCTCCTTTCCCAGCATTCATTGCAGTGTGTTTCATGAGTAAATTCCTGTCATGAGCAGGACGGCTTACAAACAGCCCAGGAATGCAATCCAACCACAGATTTGTAAAGCTCATTAAAAGGTCTTTCCTCACTGCTTTCTCTGACGCAAGGGATCCCCTGTTTCTGGGGCAACCATACTTTTGTGTATGTGTGTTGATATAAACCGAAACCTACGCTGTATTCTTTATCAATATCTTTGCTAATATTTAACCAATGTCTTTCAAATGTGAGTCAGGAGAGACTTCCACTCTGAGCGGCTGAGAACTGCAACTCCCAGCACTTACAACCAGTATAAGGTCAATGCTGGAGGCCAGTCAAAAAAAATTGAATAAACAGATCGAATTTTAAGCTCTGTAGAAGGGTGGGATGATTGCTAAAACGTGAAGGGTTCTATGTCCCTTGCATGGACTATGAATACAAATATATATATATATACACAAATATCTTTACCAAATAACGACAGACACCAATAAACTTTGGAATAGTTGGCCGTAGCTTTTATTTAAGGGTAATTTGGAGGCATAAACTTCAACCATAAAACCGAACTTAAAAAACCTGTAAAACCTTATAAATAATATAACAAATTCCCAAACCGCCCCTGTTCTCAGCCAGCTTGGGAACCCTTCTGCCTCCATCCACCCCAATAAGGGGCGACCTTTACCCTTATTAAACAACTACGACAATATACATAAAAAAGGGAGGGGGGGGGGAAACGCTGCTACAGGATCCAATCTTCTAAAACAGCTGAGGTAATTGCCAAAACTACCTCAGACTCTCAATTTATAAAACCTTTGGAACTTGTCTCGAGCTCTCAAACAGCTGATATCCAATCAGCTGTTTGAAATTTCCCGCTCTTGATTGCACGCGCAACGGCTCGTGCTGCTGAACAGCTGATTAACCAATCAGCTGTTCAGATTTTCCCGCTGCAAAAAACCAGCTCAGAAGCAGTTTCAGCTGGCTGAAACCAGCTCTGAGCTACCAAACTTGACCTCTAATTAACCCCAGCCTATCAATTTGTCCAGCAATGGACAATTGCAGCGCCTCCTATGCGGTTATCGCTTTAAATTCTGGTTGAGCCAGTAACAGGGAGCCGCTAATGGCAAAAAGGGGAGAGATGTTAACCCTTAGGCTAGGGTCAGACGAACGCATTTTTCGCGTTGTCCGTGAAAAAGTGCGTTCGAACGAATGGACGTATTTTTTCACGGAATACGCGATAGCGGTCATACGATGCGCATTTTCGTACGTGATTTTGTACGGATCATCAATAAAACCCTTTCTGCGTCTGGACGTTATGTTGGCTGGACATCAGCAGCGTCTGACGTCTCCTAATCACGCACACATGCCGCTAGTGGACGCAGCGCACTGTGTACGTCAGTAGTAGTGGTTTGACGTTCTCGAAAAAATGCGTTCGTTTGCCACTTGCGTTGCGCAGCCGCACTTTCGTGCGGCCATTTGTCGTATGTTCCCCGGCATTGGACGTCATTTGCTGCTAGCACGGCCGTGATTTCGTGCGGTTAAACGCACGTTAAAACGGCTTTCGTCTGACCTTAGCCTTAGTGACTTCCAGTTACAAGTGAGCCACAGTATAAGCAGCTCGACCAATAATATATGAGTCACGAACATTTACCGGCAGCAGCAATGTACACTGCTGCTGGTAGCATCTCCTACCAGAGAGAGCCCTACGTGATATTGCAGGACTACTCAGCCTTGGAAGTTGCTGGGCTGAGAGAAAAATGCCTGCAATAAGGTGATAATAAAGAATGCAAGGGCTGTCAAAGGGAAGACAAGATCTGATGCACAGGACACAGTAAGGCCAGGAAACAGGCGCAAACAGTTATAATGGAATGACTGAGAATTGTTATGAGGATCTGCATCGACAAAGCTACCATAATACTCACTAGGACCATGGCAAGGACACTTTAAAAGGACACTTCATGAACCTCAAAATCCTTGCAGGATTTGGTGAATATACTACGTGGGACTCAAACTATTGTAACTGGAGTTATAGGTTTTATTTTAATGTCTTAAAAAAATTAGTCATTTTCAACTTAAATGGGACCTTTTACAAAACAGCGGGTCCCATAATGAGCCATTATGATTATCGAGTGAGTCGTAAAATGTAACATCTGAACTCCTTAACCTAAAGGACACAATCTTCACTTGCAGCTTGACAGTTTTTCTCCAGGTAATTGTAAATTAACACTTCTTATACTTGCAGAGATAGCAATAATGTGGGGCAGCTGGAGAATAACAGTGATAGTGACTACAAGGTCGCACATTATTCTCATCTCGAGACAGTATTAAAAAAGAAAAACCTGCTGTTAAGGGAATTTGTGTTTGTGCAAAACACTTACAGGTCTATTCACTAAAGGTGAAACTCAGGAGAATGAGTATTGAAAATTCTAGGTCAAAATAGCCAAACCAGAAAAATTCTCCCATTTATCTCACTTTCCAAATCGGCTATTTGGTCTAGATTGTTCTCTTCTTCTGCCAATTCTCCTGATTTTCCCCTTTAGTGAACAAACCTGTTAATATTACATAAAAAATAGATTTAAAAATAAACTACTTACCTCTGGACTCATAAGAGGAAAGCACGAGATCCACCTCCTCTTGCCATAGCAAAAGCTGGGAACCAATAATTCCTTGTCCGTCTCTCAGCCCTGCAAGAACATGAACATGTTATCTCATGGAGGGCTCCTTCCGGTTCTCCATGGAACCTCTGAACATTGGTGTGCCATGAATGGCCCTAATGTGTGCCAGGGACATAAAAAGGAGATGTCTTATTATCCTGATTCTCTCTTTTAAATGATAAAATGTATACTTAAAAAACCCACCGTATGCCTTGTTAGTTATTTTCTACTTATCCGTGAAAAATTTAAAAATCACTGGTTTAGAGCAGGGACGTGCAAACTCTGGGCCCCCAGATGTTCCTGAACTACAACTCCCAGAAATCTTTGACTGCATTAGATGGATGGAGAAGCATGGGAGTTGTAGTACAGGGACATCTGGGGGGCCGGAGTTTGGACATCCCTGGTTTAGAGAGTGGCGCAATTACCTGTGTTGTTGTTGTTATTATTATTAAAAACTATTATTTGATCCCTCAGTGGACCAAAGCATACATTTCTTACTGTATTTTTGCATGCATACATTCATCAGCGGTCAATGGCGCTATAAAAATACAGAAAACTGCATACTAAGTGTTAAGACATATTCCTGGACAATGCTGGCACGCATACGGTGTATTAAGTCTCACATACGTCCATTTGGACTAGTAACTGTTTAACAAGAAACACAAACAAACTCACCCTTTGTTTTATCAAACATTAGAAACTTGTACTACAAGATTCTAGAAAGAGGCCACATTTTTGGCAGAGACACAAGGGGAGTCCCTTTGAAGAGATATAAATAAACTAGCAATGCCAAGCTCCATAGGAATTCAAAGCAAACAGAAAAGAAAAAAAAGAATTCCGAGAATAAGCTCTGACTAATGTGATGTGACGTAAAAACAGGGAATCTGTTTTCATTGCAGGGGTGGCCTGTGTTGTCTGGTAAAATCTACAGTTATCTGTGTGCATTGCTGGGTTCATGACTCTGAAAATACAATGAAACCGTTGAAGGGTATAGGCTGGGGTCAGACGAGCGCAGTGTTAACGTCCGTGTTGCCGCACATAAGTACGTCCGTGATAGCATACAATTGTGTTAAATGGAGCCCCACACACGAAGTACGTCCGCACAGAAGTGCGGGGGCTGACGGACGCTGCAAACGGACGCAGGTTAGGCAAGAACGTAATACTGCTAGAATGGACGTGCGGAGTGCGCCACGTCCACAACGTCCGCATAGCTTTGTGTGTGAGTGATGGAGCGTGGTCAGACAGACTGCATTTATACGTCCAGCATTTTTGACGGACAGAATGTTTTTTCATTGTAATTTATTTTCCCTGCTACATCAGTCAAAAAATCCGTCAGTGAAAAAAACGGACTGTGTGGCCACTACCTTGTTGTCAGTCAGTAAGTACGTCCGTATTGCACGGACGCACAGTCCGTACAAAATGCGCTCATCTGACCCTAGCCTTACTCTCTAAGCAGTGTTGTGGCACCAAAGTTCAATGATGTTGAGCAACAGTACCACTGTTATTCTTCCAAAAAAAAATCTGTAAATTACAGCTATTCTCCATATAGAGTAGTTTTTTTATTGTTTGTAACACCGGTGAATATGCTGTACTTCAGCGTTCTCTATTGAGGTCTGATAAAAGCAGGGGTCATAAAAAAAGAAGTGTGGGAGCTCCCCAAGTAATCTGTCCCCCCAGTTAACAATTATCATCTTGAACATAAAAACACAAAAGAAGGTCACTGTTAAAGCATGAACTTTTATTAGCTGCCAATTGGCAAAAAACACAGAACCAACAATGCCAAAAACCATGGGCTATACTACAATCTACGCGCAAAAACCCGTAAAATGAAAATCTTTGCGCCAAGCATAAAAGTTTTGTGCGCGCAAATCACCGCTGGTATTACAATCCTCGCGCGTCTTTTCATCCGCCGATCAATAACGCGCGCAAACAGGACGTACCCAAATGTTTGCGCAGTACCGTCCCGTGCAAAAATCTGTGTGCACACTGTTTTTTTGTCGCGATTCAGGCAATCAGAATTAAGAGCCACAATTATCTCACGTTAAGAAATTGTGCCTGTCAAAGTCAATCTGAGCATATATGCTGCAGCAGTAATACATGCACACACAACTTCTCCATTTTATTGCTTTGGCATGTGTAGAATGTGTAACTATACTTTGCTGCATTTTTTTTTTGGGCTGGTGTATTTGTGTTCGGCCAGGTTGATAGAATTTGCCATTAACACCAGCTTTTAGGAGTTGCTAAAATTATGCGCGCAACGGCCATGCGGTTATTACCGCGAAATAGATTGTAATACCATCCTCGTACCAGCGAAACATTCGCATTTGCGCTCACAATGTTAAGTATAGGACGCACGAAGTACAGTAAGCTCGCGCAGGGTTCGCGCAGGTTCACCCACGGTAGACGATTGCACGCAGTTGTTGCGCTGACTATGTAATACGGGATTCGGCGCAAATGGTTTTACCCCTCGCGTTAATGTTTTTTTGCGCCGGCACAAACGTTTGTGTGAATATTGTAATTTAGCCCCATATATGATGTAGTGAAGGGAGCCGCTTATAGGCAGGTGGATAATCGACCATAATTGCAACATTTATCACATAATTTGCCCACCTGCAGTAACTAACAGACACTTGCAAGGAGATTGCAATGAAATCATATAATCATATAACATAGCCGCCCATTCTGGGTACTTAAATGGTCGGGTATATTATATGATCCATTTCATTGCAATCTGCTTGCGAGTGTCTGTTGGTTCTGTGTTTTTTTGCCAATTGGCAGCTCATAAAAGTTCATGCTTTACCACAGACCTTCTTTTGTGTTTTTGTTGATCAATATTGTGGTTACGCCCCTCTAGCACTGGCAACTGTACAATCCCAATTGTTTGTAATTTTCATCTTGAACATAACACAAACACAAAGTCTTATCTGCTATATTTATGGATTTTTAGCAAAAACAAATGATAAATTCTATTGTGGCTTAATAGTAAAAGATATGATTGAACACCTGAATACAAGATTCATAATGGGTTATATACCAATAGTTTTTTTTGTAATTAAAAAATGATAATACGTTTTTACATTGAATTCCGTGGGATTCGCCTGTTTAAACCTGTCAAACTGAAACACACTTCGGTGCAGTTCGGTGTCGTGTGAATAGACAAACTTTTAATTCTCTTTGGGACAATTTTGCTGCCGCAGAAGATCGCCAGACTGCGGTGAAGTGCCCCATATTTTGTAGTCAATTCATCTGTATTTGACAGTTTAGTGAAGAGACGAACTGCCTTGAAATTGCACTGAATGGTAAAATTTACCGTTCGGTGCTTAGTGAATAACCCGTTAAGGCTAAGGTCAGACGAAAGCCGTTTTAACATGCGTTTAGCCGCACAAAATCACGGCCGTGCTAGCAGCAAATGACGTCCAATGCCGGGGAACATACGACGAACGGCCGCACGAAACTTCGTCCGTGCAACGCAAGTGGCAAACGAACGCATTTTTTCGAGAACGTCAAACCGCTGCTACTGACGTACAGAGTGCGCTGCGGCCGCACAGCGGCGTGTGTGTGTGATTGGGAGAAGTCAGACGCTGCACACGTCCGGCCAATATAACGTCCAGACGCAAAAGGGTTTTATTGATGATCTGTACAAAATCACGGACGAAAATGCGCATTGTATGACCGCTATCGTGTATTCCGTGAAAAAATACGTCCATTCGTTCGAACGCACTTTTTCACGGACAACGCGAAAAATGCGTTCGTCTGACCCTAGCCTTAGAGATTTAAAAATATGACCCATATTTATGGGATTCATAGTAAAATGTGCGATTGCGGGATAAAATGGACACTACCTGTTACATCAGCTGTAACTAGATTACTTGTGCATTACAAATAAAACCATTTTATAAAACACATGCTGCTGTTCTTTTTCTTTGTTTGAATTAATTGCAGGTAAAAAGGAAAAATAAATTTAGCTTTTTTTATCTCCTTTCCAATTAGTTGATTTTTTAACCGGGAGATAACATTTAACAAAGGTTTTCCTTTACTTCTGTGGCTTATCTAATCTCCATTATTTAACAATTTAATGAGGCAGAGGAGGGAATGTTTAGATATGGCATCAGGTGGCTATTGTACTGCAGGCTATTTGAAATAAGAGATGGCAGCCATAGGTGTCTCTAGGGGGGACCAGGGGGGAAATTGCCCCACCCCCTAGGTTATACCTTGCCCCCCATGTGCCCCTCTACCAGAATTCAGCATCCAGCTTCCCCCACATCTTCAGACCGTTGTTTCTTCGGCCCCATGCATCAGGTGTCATTGGAAAGAGCAGAGTCTGGCCTTTCAAACGATATCCAACATGACCATATTCAGTGTAAAGCCAAAATCATAAATAATTAAATAAAAACGTCATAATTTTTTTCCAAGTGGAAATGGCTCAGCAGTGACAGGGTTAATGGTCAGACTATATATTACATTGTGTATTACTTTTGTTTTTGCCTTGGTTTAGTTGTATATTAAGGGTTAATGGGCAGGCTTCATTCCTCACAGTATACATTTTATTTTTTCATCTATTAATGGCATTTTAGGAGTTAATCAGTAGGCTACATGTCTCCGAGTGTATACATTTCATGTTTTCACTTGATTACTAGCATTTTAGGGGTTAATGGGTAGGCTACATGCCCCACAGTCTATTCATTTAATGTTTTCTCTTGAATAATGGCATTTTAGTGGTTAATGGGTAGACTACATGCCTCAGTCTATTCATTTAATGTTTTCTCTTGATTAATGGCATTTTAGTGGTTAGTGGGTAGACTGCATGCCTCAGTCTATTTATTTAATGTTTTACTTTGATTAATGGATTTTTAGGGGTTAATGAGTAGGCTACATGCCTCAGTCTATTCATTTCATTATCGCTCTTAATGGCATTAATGGGTAGGTTACATGGGGTTTACGGGTAGGCTACATGCCACACTGTTTATTATTTTTATTGTGTTTCCCTGCTTCAATTACATTTTAGGGGTTATTTTATGGAAGTTAGAAACTAAAGAGTCTATTCAGATTTAGATCCATAGCTTTTTGTCACAATTTGGAGAATCAATTTTGCTGAAAATATGGTGAATTCCCTATTTAGCGAATGGTCACCATAATTAGCGAAAATTGGAGTCGCCAAAGCACTTATCGGACGTCGGCGAAAATTGATGCAAATAAAATATAGAATTTCTGTACCAGGTTAGTACAACAAAAAGGTATCATCGAGTCACATTACTCTCGGATTATGGAATCTTATTTATATATACTTATTTAGGTTTTTACAGTGATATGATTTAGTGGCGAAAATTATTAGTGCCCCCTCCAGTTTTGACTGTGGAATCTTAGGTGCCCCCCACCCATATATTGTTCCTTGAGTCGCCACTGATGGCAGCTAAATGAGATAAAAAAGGATCTTAAAAGACATCTAATCTACCCCTTGGTAATGTCCTTTGAATGCATCCCACACAATACAATTTTGTGTAGGCTACTCGAGATAAGAGATGACAGCGGAATCAGATATGATAGTAGACTCAACCGATGAGCATGATGAGCAGGTTTCACCTGTCAAGAATGGGTTAATGCCAGCGAGGCATACGTGCGCCGAGCGAGCCACTGATTTCAGTCCGTCTCTCTGCAGCCAACGGCATGAAGCGCATGCCAGCTGCGGGGGGGGGGGGAGCCTAGGCAGCCCATTGAAGAAGCGAGGCATACCAGACTGCCCTGTGTCTTCAAGACCCACCCACCTCGAGGACGGCTTAGAAAATCCTGCGGCGGGAAAGGGATAAATGACTTCTAATCTACCCCCGGTGATGTCTTTTGCAATGTGTAGGATGTATGTAATTCTTATGAGTCAAATTTTGGAATTTTGCCAAATTCACTCCATTCTAAACCCAATGCCACTCAATGAGGAGCAAGTGCTGTAAACACTCTCTGCCAAGGCAGTTTACAAAATAACACAAAATGGATACGCATAGAGTAAAACATTTTCTTAAGTCGACATACATGAGAAAAACAAAGTAATGTAGTATATAAGATACATAAAATAAAGAAGATATAATGAAATATTCTTATGTGTAGTTATAAACCTGGGGATTTTCAATAACTGAGATGAACTTACATAAAATGTTAAGTATGGTTTACATTTTTAGCTATATAATGAAAAACAAGAGGATTCAGACTCTTACTGCCCTGTGATGGTGTCGTTTTTAAAAACCAACAGGAATTAAATGGTTAATTTAGGTTTTTTTTTTTTTACAACAACATTGAAAAAGCTGTCTATCACTATGTTTTGAAAACTTCCCATTTTCCTTAGTGATAGATTCCTCTAGGAGTCCTTCTTCATCACAGTGACACAACACTGTACGACGTCGTGAGATAACTTTTCTCTACCTTGCAACATTTCTCCGGCAATTACGCAATCTCCTTTGTACCGGATCACCTCCAGGCTTCGTTCATACAAGTGACATCTGTGCCACACACCATTGTGAAATCCTAATCAGTGTTAATATTCGTAGGTAATTAATCATCCAAATCATAGCAGTGTGATTGAAGTTTAAAGCTGTCAGCCTTTACAAGTTTACATCATATTCTAATTACAGCCATATCTTTTTTCAGGGATTTATGGAAAATTCAGAACATGGGGCTATCACATTGCTACATAGCAATATGGGTGAAGAAAAAAGCCTGAAGTCGATCACCCCATTCATTCTACCATTATATAATGCTAGGATCCTATAATATATTTATTTACTTATTCTTAAATTTGACATGAAAATATATGCAGGGTTATCCAAAGAGATCCGAATTGCTTGAGAAAGGTAACCGAACGCTGAAAATCAGCGTTCGGTTACCTTTCCTGGCCATTCGGCTATCCAGAGAGCAGGCAATTCGCCAAATCCTGGCGAATTGCCTGAACATTCGGTGCCTGTTCGGTGCCTGTTCGAGGGCAGTGAAATCCCCATGAAAAAGCACTGCTTCGGCTATTCAGAGAACGAAAACCAGCAGTGAAAGGTTCCCCTAATGCCCTGCCATTCGGTGGTTTAATTCGGCAAGTTAATTCAGGAGAATCCCATAGGCTTCAATGTTAAAAATATTCCCGTTTTAATTCAATATCTAATAAACCATTCTTTATAAAATTCTGCAGTAAAGAGTCTCTTTATTTATAGATGTTTTAGGATACTTTAAGCATTTTTCTTAATTTTTTTTTTAAGTTTACTTATTTTTTCTGTAACAGCCCATTTTATTATCATTCCCTGGAACTCATATGCAAATTTCAGACATTTTCGCTCAGTAGTTTCTTTGCAAACAGCTTTTTACTTTCACATCCATACAAACTGTTTTGCTAATTTATTCACCTCCCTCTGTCTGCGGTCTCGGCTTTTTCTTGGCTTTTTCCGGTGGCTTCACTGCGTGTGACCGGCTCCTGCTCGGGTTTTTCCGGCGTCTTCGACGGGTTAATCCAGATGTTTTTGAGGGTTTTCGGCGTGCATTCGGCAGGTTTTGTTGTTAGTTTCCGGCATCCGCAGGGTCACCGAAATGGGATCGGCAACACGAACCGAATTGAAGAGAATGAAAAGTCACCGAACGTGCGGTGACTTTTCGAATCTCTTTGGATAACCCTGATAGTAATTGTTATCTACTTCTATCTTTTTGGTTTTATCAAGAGCTAATTATTTCAGAAACCAATCAGTTATTAGTTTTGTAGGCATTATTTTATATATTTAAGTAAAAAAAATGTTTTTTCCTTGATAAAGGCTGGAAGGGGCTGAAACGTTGGGTTGTTTAATGGTTTAAGTATAAGTTTGGACTTTTACAAGACCCTGAGTGCCTCCCGCTATGCTTCTTTGGGAGATTGCACCAGGGCAACACAGCAGATTCTTGAGTGAGGAATACGCTCACCACAAATTATTGGCAACGAGTGCCCGCTTAACCAGAATAATTATATATATATATATATATATAAACACACACATATTGCTCTCTATATATGTATGGAAATAATTTTATAAACTGACTGCACACCCCATAAGAAAACTGGTTTGATCTTTGGTGACATGTATGTTTTCTGTTAGCTGAATAATTCCGGGTGTATTCAATCTTATTTCGTTCATAAAGTCATGGTTTATGGATTTTGGTATATTTCATGTGACAGTAGCATGGATGTAAAACCAGGGCAATGGAGTACAGATCCCCTTACCAGTAAATTGTACAGATTGTAATAAGAAATTTCACTCCCAAATTAAAAATGTAATTGACGTTAGAGGGATTGCAGGTCCTTACAAATCTTCTTTGTAAGCAAGCATCAAGTGTGATTTGATTGGTTCACCTTGGATTGATGGCTCAATATGAGTGAGTGAGTACACAACTATGTCACTGCTTTGTAGACCTATACTTCATGTGTTAGTCCAGCACTTGGGGTACCAGCCTAATCCCAGCTCTTAGAGAGCGCTTTTTGGTGTGAGAATGAAGCTCATTTGTTTAGATTCAACTATGGTATTATTGGAAAGTCTTGAATGCATGTGTTGCAACCTATAATAGTTTCCTAATAACAGGCTGTAACAATATTGACTATATTAATTTGCACTGTCATTAAGAATGGTAACCCCCCATATCGAGGAGGTTTCTACTTCGATGGCCTGGAGTAGATTAATAAAGATAGAACCCAATACTGTGATTCTATTGATTTAAAAGCGTGAAAAGCATCTCACTGTCAAACGAGATATGACACACAGGGCCCCATTCCATAGTTAACAGCACCTACTGTTCGACGTATTCCGAACGAAGCTCAAAGCTGCCAGATACCAGCAGCAGCTCAGCGCACCTCCGAGCATCGGCTTGTGGAGTCCATAAGTCTCCATGGAGCCTTGCGCATCCTGGCAGCAAAATCTGCACAAGGGAGCTCTCGCGAGATCTGCAGATGAATCGTGGAGGGAGACTAGGAACTATTTTGGTCCCAGTCTCACTCTGCTGGCGACAAGAGGAAGCCCTCTTCACTGAGGGATGAGAGGTGAGTATGGTATCTAATAGGGGGTTTGCAAATAGGGGGCAAATGCAAAATCACAAAGCACCAGCCACGAGGGGGACAGTATTTCTCATTGAATTAACGTGTCCCATGTGGACACGTAGGCTACATTGGAATAGCCTACACTTCCACACAAAGGTGAAGATGAATATCTCCCATAATAAGTATAGGAGACATTAGTGTACAGTAACATCGCGCAAGGAATCGCTACATTCGAGCCGCAAGCTCAGTATGCAGCAGGAATGGAATACTGACAACTATGGAAAGTTATTCCTATTTTGAAGATGAGTCTGTGGACCTCTCCCTGTTGACCTCAACACTTGCCCTTTAATTATTAGCTACGTCCTGTGCCTCCTATGACAAAGATGGACCCTGAGAAACCTCAGAAATAGGCAGCACACATAGTGCAAGGCAGAAGCCATAATGGTCAAAGGAAATTAGTTAGTAAATAAACATATATGTTATATCTGTATGGGTAAGACTGCAGACTCTTAAACTGTAATACATTGCTAAGCCTAAAGGTTGAGTACATACACTGGATGGAAATGACATAATGCTTGTTTTAACATGCTCAAATGATGTAGATATGATTAAAACGCTAGAATGTCCTCTTATCTAAATATTGTTTTGACAACAGGCCAGACCGAGTTGGCATTAGCTGCATAGACTCTGCACGAATCTATGCTAGAGGTTAAATTCATCTCATAACTTTATTTATATATATATCTATCAGTGTGAAAGGTAAGAAACAGAAACGCAGATTCTTCACATGTAGCACCTGAAGCATTTTCACATAATGTTGGATGTAAAATGTGACCTAAAATACTTAGCCCTCAGGGACACACGTACCAGACAGTTTGTCAAGAACTTTTATTGGACGTAAGCAGATAAAATAAGAAGCAATTGCATTTTTTTTGCTTCTAGTAAACTGCTTAGATAGGTAGACTGGAGCACGCAAATGCCTTAAGCAAAGAAAAGTAGTAGTTTGGCAATGGAAACCGCTGATGCTGAGCACGTCAGATAAAAAAAAATGGCACCGCGGATGTGTGGATGTCTTGCATTCAGTCTTTTCTAGTACTGAAAAATCTTGACCTGTAGTAAGTGAAATTGGATTTGGCTAGTAATCTAGCAGCAGTTACAGTTACAAGTATTTATAAAGCACCAACAGGTTCCGCAGCGCTGTACAATGGGAGAGACAGAATAACAAATATACATACATGTTACACACACAGAATAGTAGGAGAGAGGACCCTGCGTGAGAGATTATAATCTAAGAGGACAGAAGCAACACACTAGGTGAGCATGAGTAGCAGAGTACGTGAGAGCGTGTGGGATGAATGGAAAAATGGTGCATGAAATGTAGAGTGGGGTTTTGGAGGTAGCCGATAGGCTTCGCTAAAGTAATGTGTTTTCAGAGACTTCTTGAAGTACTGGAGACACAGGGAGTGGCTAATGTTGTGGGGAGAGAGTTCCATAGAAAGGGGGCAGCTCAGGAGAATGTCCTTAAGATGAGTTGGGGGTGCGGGTATGAGGAACTGATAGCATCAGATCAGTGGCAGAGCAAAGTGGTCGAATGGGATACACCTGCTAATAAGGGAGGATATGTAGGCAGGGGCGCGGTTATGGAGAGCTTTGTACGTGAACACCAGTATTTTGAATCGGATTCTAAAGGAAACAGGGAGCCAGTGTAGAGATTGACAAAGGGGTGAGGTGTGGGAGGTGCATGAGGTGAGGTGAATGGAGGTGAATCTGGGATTTTTTAAGGCCAGAGAAAAGGAGGTTACGATAGTCAAGGCGGGAGATAAGCTTTGATGAGCATTTTAGCAGAGTCCTGATTAAGAAAGGGACGGATGCGTGCAATATTTTTTAGATGGAAGTAGCAAGATTTGGTTAGTGACAGAATGTGAGGAGTAAACGATAGATCGGAGTCCGAGAGAACAACCTAGGCAATGAGCCTGAGCGGAAGAAGTAAAGGTGGTACCATTCACCTGAAGGGAAATGGGCGCAAGAATGGAGGTCCTAGAGGGAGAGAAGACATGAAGTTCAGTTTTAGAGAGGTTGAGCTTTAGGAAACAGAAAGTCATCCAGTCGGAGACAGCCGACAGGCAGGCTGTAACCCAGTCCAACACGGCAGGAGAGAGATTGGGGAAAGAAAGGTAGATTTGGGTGTAGTCAGCGTAGAGATGATATTGTAACCCATAGGAAGAAATGTGGTTGCCCAGAGAGGCAGTATAGATTGAGAAGAGTAGGGGACCCAAAATAGAGCCTTGAGACACCCCAACTGAGAGAGGAACCGGTGGTGAAGAGGCACCAGCAAAAGAGACACTGAAGGACGACGAGAGGGGTAGGAAGAGAACCAGGAGAGAGAGTTGCCACCAAGGCCAAGTAGACGCAGCATGAGGAGCAGGAGAGGGTGGTCAATAGTGTCAATTGCAGCAGAAAGATCAAGAAGAATAAGGAGGGAGAAATGACCTTGTGGTTTTAGCAGCAACTAAATCATAAGTCACCATGGTCAGAACAGTCTCAGTAGAGTACGGGGAGCGAAAACCTGACTGGTGTGGATCAAGTAGAGAGTTAGCAGTGAGAAAACTGGGGAGCTGGCTATAGATCAGGTGTTCTAGGATTTTGGAGGCAAAGGGGAGCAGAAAGATGGGACGGTAGTTTGAAAGGGAGGTGGGATCAGGAGATGGCTTCCTTAGAATGGGGATGATCAGAACATGTTTGAATGCAGAGGGGAAGACACCAGAGGAGAGGGAGAGGCAGGCATGTACTGGCCATAGGGACTACAGGAAGATTCCCGGTGGGCCAATGGCTCAGTGGGCCAGTGTGAATACTGTTTCACTGCGTGGCTCGCACTACCCTTAATGGGTGAGGTGAGAACTTCCTCATCATCTGTAAAATAGATGCAGTCTGCCACAGTCTCATATTCGGACCACCATGCCAGTGAGAGCCGCTACGTATCTGCCTCCCCTTAAGACATGGTGCGCTCTCAACCACAGTACTGCTGCGTTGTTTTACCCAATCGTTTTGCAGCAACTTCGGTATCTGTAGAGCGATTGGTTGAGCGACCTGGTTGGTTTATAAATTTATATATATTTTTGTGTGTGTTTGCATAACTAAAGTGGGCCGGTCAGGATGAAGTCCGGGGCAAATTTTTTGTCCCAGTCCAGCTCTGGGCAGAGGTAAAAAATATGAGTCAATACAGGGACAATGACTGGTAGAACATATAGATATGGACAATTGGACCTCCTTTTCCACTTACCTTTCTAGTATAAATCATCACAAAGAGATGAGGATAGAGAAAGTAAACTTCAAAACTCTAGGACACAGGCCAGAGACTGTGAAATGGAGGTAGGCGGCACTTTTTACCTGAGTCACTGAGAGTGGGATTAAAAATCTATAAAAATTATCTAAAATTATACTTGTGCTGACATAAATATAAAATAGGATAACCAGATGAATTAAAGGGACACTATCACTTACATAAGCTGAAACTAGATTACTTGTGTCCTGTCCTCCAATTCCCTACTTGACCCCCTGCAATCTGGCTTCCGTCCCCTACACTCAACTGAAATTGCCCTCACCAAAGTCACCAACGACCTCCTAACTGCTAAAAAACACGGCCACTATTCTATTCTCATCCTGCTTGACCTCTCGGCTGCTTTTGACACTCTTGACCACCCCCTCCTTCTACAGACCCTCAACTCTCTGGGTCTCGGTGACACTGCACTTGCTTGGGTTGACTCCTATTTATCCAACAGGTCCTTCTGTGTGTCCTTTGCTGGTAACTCCTCCTCTTCATTGCCTCTATCTGTTGGTGTACCTCAAGGCTCTGTCCTTGGTCCTCTGCTCTTTTCCATCTACACCTCCTCCCTGGGCAAAATCATCAACAGCTTTGGCTTTAATTACCACCTCTACGCTGATGACACTCAGATCTACCTCTCTACCCGTGATCTCTCTCCCCCTGTCCTTTCAAAAGTCAGTGACTGTTTATCTGGCATCTCCTCCTGGATGACCTCCCACCACCTAAAGATCAGCATGTCAAAGACTGAGCTCCTACTTATTCCTCCCTCCAATGCTTCCCCACCTCCTGACTTCTCTATCACGGTGGAGGGTATCACCATCTCCCCATCAAACCAAGTTCGCTGTCTTGGAGTTACACTTGACTCTGCTCTTTCCTTCATCCCCCACATCAAGTCTCTTTCCTCCTCCTGCCGATACCAACTGCGTAATATTTCCAGAATTCGGCCATTTCTTACCGCTGTCACCACAAAACAACTCATACACGCCCTGGTAATCTCCCGACTCGACTATTGCAATAATCTCTTATCTGGCCTCCCTCTGTCCCGCCTCTCCCCCCTACAATCCATCCTGAACGCCTCCGCCAGGCTAATTCACCCCACCCGCCGCTCTGTCTCTGCCGCTCCCCTCTGCGAGTCCCTTCACTGGCTCCCCATCCACTGCAGAATTAAGTTCAAAATCCTTATCCTTACCTACAAAACCCTCACTAACTCAGCTCCCCACTACCTGTCCTCACTATTCACCAAATACACCCCAGCCCACTCCCTAAGGTCAAACAGTGACCTGCGCCTAGCTTCTCCCCACATCACCTCTTCCCATGATAGACTGCAGGATTTCTCACGCGCAGCCCCCACTCTCTGGAACAATCTCCCTCGTACTGTCAGACTTTCCCCTAACTTCTCTTCCTTCAAACGCTACCTTAAAACATTCCTATTTAGGGAAGCCTACCACCCAACTCACTGACGCAACCATCAATCACTCTCACCTTACAGTCCTCTCCTCCTGTTTGCAACCCCAACCCTCCCAGATTGTGAGTTCCTACGGGAATAGGGCCCTCATCTCCTCCTGTACTGTTTGTCAAATGTTGTTCAATGTATTGTAACCCTGTCTATACTGTGCCTATTGTACAGCGCTGCGGAATATGCTGGCGCTTTATAAATAAAGAATAATAATAATAAAAATAAATAATAACTTGTGCATTACAAACAACCACTTCATAAAACATATGCTGATGGGCTTTTTTTTTTGTTTAAAGTAATTGCATGTAAAAGGGATATATAAAATTTGTATCTTTTTTATCTCCTGTTTCCATTTTGTGGATTTCAACCATGATGAAACATTTACCAAAATCTGTGCCAAAGCTTTACTGCTGTTGTTTATTTAATCTACAGTATTTACCAGTTAATGAAGTTGAGGAGGGAATGTTAACATAAGGTGGCAGGAAGCTATGGTTCATGAGAGTACCTGGAATAAAAACTGGTAGCTGAATGAGATAAGACAGGGAGTTACAGTTACAAGTATTTATACAGCGCCAACAGATTTCGTAGTGTTTTACAATGGGGTAAACACAAACATGAGATATAATAAAGAAAGATGCAGTAGGATCAGACAACCCTGCCCATAGGCTAATTGTCCTTCTAAAACAGCACTTGAAACAAGTTCTCACTCAGCCAGACATCCTGTGAGTTTACAATCTAAGGGACAGAGGTATGTGAAACAAGAGGGAGTGGGGGGGGGGGGTGGAGCTGGTGGCCAGAAATATCATAGCTGGGATTGTATGGGTAGGACTAGAAGCTTGGACTTGTTAGGGTAATTAACAAAGTGGAGGCAGCTGGAAGGGAAGCTACCAGTTTTAGACCAGGACTGACTTGGACAGCAGAGTAAAAATGCAGGCCCTGGGACTGGAGGTGATGGTGAATGGTTGCTTAGTTTCCAGGGAGCATATAAAACTTCTAATCTACCCCCTGGTGATGTCCTTTGAATACATCCCACACAATACACTGAGATTTGAGACTGTGATCTACCTAATTACTCCATTCTATAGCCTTTGCCACACAGTGAGGAGCAAGTCATGTAAAGATACTACGGGTGTGCAGTTTACAACACAAAAAAAAAATCACAAAATGTATGCACCCAGTGACACATATAGAGTAAAATATTTTTTTTAACTAAGCATACAGGAGAAAAACAAAGTACACAGAAGATATCAGCAACATAAACTAAACACAGTAAGAATATTTTATTTTTTGGTGGTAGTGGCCCTTTAAAAGTGCTTCGATTACTTGATGATTTACACATTGAACTAGTTATATTTTATATCTTTGAAATCAGACTTGAAAATTATGCTTTACATAGATTGATGGATTTGTCAAGTTGTTCAATAACCAAAGTATCTTCCCCTGAGAACCAAAACTTTAGAAACTCCCTTGTTTGTTACTACATATGCTGTTTGGAATTTGATGAGGTATTTGGGTCTTTAATTTTCTCATTGCTTGAATGCACAATTTTACAGATAACTAGAGTGTATGTCGCAAATAACGTCTCCCCAAGATATATATATATATATATATATACATATATATATACAGAGAGAGAGAGAGAGAGAGAGAGAGAGAGAGAAAGGTTGCTGGACAACATACAGGTCAAAGCCCGAGGTCACCCACCCACCTCAAAATTTAATGTTTGAATAATGACTGATGCAGCAAAACCATTCAGATCTGAGGCTATTTGATGTGTTGACTCCAACGTGGGCACTTGATATTCTAAAAGGAGGATAACAGAAAGTAAAAGTGTATATAAAAATCTATGATTTATACGAAACTATGTCACCTTATTATTAGTATAGATTAAAGTAATATATGCTATTGAAAGAGGGCATGTCACTTAAAGAGATACTCTAGTGTCAAAACTGTAGGAGCAAACATAGGGGATAAACATTAATTCCTACCGACTCCCTTCACACCAGCCTCTCCAAGTTTAACCCTTTCATTTTTTTACATCCAGCTCCAGCCTCCCTGGGAGCTGGTTCAGACATAAGATGGTGCTAACATGCTGCCAGCTTCCTCTCTGACTCTGACACGTCATTTTATCCCCCAACCCTCTCCTATGTCCAAGTCACCCTGTGCCTATAAGGGTACAGGGTGTATGTGTTTTGAATTAATTCTGTTATTGTTAATATCATTATTATCTGTGTTTATATTTTACTTTTATTATGGGTGAGTGTGTTTCACTGTAGCCCTTTCCACCCCACCCCCATGTATGGAATAGGTTTTAGGTCTTTGAAAGGTTTGAATCGTCATTGTGTGTCTTGTTTGGCAAACATTGTCCCATTATCAGATACTGTAAAATCTGAATCCCCTGTTTATCCCTACAATCTGCTATTGTTCTGTTTTGTGGGATGTTGCACAATGCATCTTGGTGTCCAGAATTAATTCAATTATCTGTCCCTAGTTTAATTATGTTGTAGGCACCAAGATGCCAGGCAGGGATTTCTGTTGTAGTGCACCAAGATGCCAGGGAGGGATTCATGCTGTAACATCTGGGGCATAAATATGTGTGCTGTGACAATAAACCAACCTGCTTGACCCAGTACAATCGGTGTTGCCCATGATATTGGAGACATTGGAAAATATGCAAAAGATGCTGTGCTGTTCTGCGGTGTTGGATTTCTAGGACCAAAGGTGGATGCTAGTCACAACGGCCAAGGGACCTCATAGACCTTGGTTCCCATAACATAATCCCACTGGGGTCTGGGGTTGTTTTTCAGGGTTTGCTCTCAGCCCTTTAAAAGGAACACTACCACTTACATAAGCTGTAACCAGTTTACTTGTGCAGTTCAAAAATGTCACTTTATAAAACACATGTTGCTGGTTCTTTTCTTTGATTGAAGTAATTGCATGTAAAAAGGAACAATAAATTTAGCATTTGATGTCTTGTTTTCATTTTGTGGATTTTTCCCATGATGCAACATTTACCAAAATCATATGGTGACTTTTACTTTACTGTGCTGTGGTTTAGCTTCTGCAGTATTTAACAGTCAATGGGGTGGGGGATAGAATGATTAGTTAAGGCTGCAGGGGGCTATTGTGTGGTGTAAGCTACCCAAGGTAAAAGATGGCAGCTGAATGAGATATGACAGGGAGCATAAAAGATTTCCAATCTGCCCTCTGTGAAGTCCTTTGCATATATCCCACACAATACTATGCTGTGAGTTGGTTTCCATGACTACAGACCCATTCACTCTATTCTATGCTCAATGCCAGACAGTGAGGCTACGTGCTGTAAAGATACTAGGGGGGGGGGTCAGTTTATAACTCAAAAGATCACAAAATGTATGCACCCAGTGACACATATAGAGTAAAATATTTTCATAATTGAACATACAAGAGTAAAACAAAGTACATGTAAGATATCAGCAACATAAAACAAACACATTAAGGACATTTCCGTTTTTGGTGGTCGTGGCCCTTCAATTGCATTGTAGGGTAATTTTAACGCTGCAGGATACAAAGAATCTTAGACAGTTGGATGTTTCCAACTTTGGGAAAAACCCTTTATTGTTGATGCAATGTCTATGAAAATCTAGTTTGGTGTTTCAAGAGGAACTTGCGTAACTGCACAAAGCCCTAACCTCATCCCCACTGACCAACTTTGTGATTTATTAGAATGATGATTATCAGGGTTATTCAGAGAGCGGTGAAAAGCAGGAGAATGACTGGAGAATGAAAAATTCTAGGTCAAAATAGCCAAACCAGAAAAATTCTCCCTTTCATCTCACTTTCCAAATCGGCTATTTTGACCTAGAATTTTTCATTCTCCAGTCATTCTCCTGCTTTTCACGCTCTCTGAATAACCCTGTATGAGTCAGATCTTCTCATTCAACATCAGTGTCTGACAAGCAGTTGCTCATTGGCTGAATTAGTACAATTATCAAAAAGAAACTCCACGATCTAGGGGAAAGCCTTCTCAAAAAGAGTGGTTACTGTTACATCATGCTAATGCCCATGGTATATGATTCACAGGTCCAACAAGGTCTTATAAGCTTTATCATGAGGTGTCCATATACTCATATCCATAAGGGGTTATTCAAATAGAGTCGAACTGGCCCCACAATTTCACTGAACAGTGAATTTCCCTGTATGGTGCAATTTCGGAGCCATTCGGCAATTCGCCAAATATTGACAAATTGCCAGCAAACTTTTGGGTGATCTCCAGCAGCAGTGAAATCCCCATAGAGAAGCAATGGTTAATCTATTCAGAGAACACCAAAAAGCAATGAAATGTCAGTGAAATGCCCTGATTTTCGGTGGTTTCATTTGGCAGGTTTAATCAGGCGAATCCCATAGGTTTCAATGTAAAAATTACTCCCGTTTCTATACAAGATGTATTAAACCGTTTATTGTATTAATTTGCAGCAAAAAGTCTCTTTAGTTATTTTTTTTTTAGGATTCTTTCGGCATTTTTCCAGATTTTTTGGCTAAATTCTTTCCTGGTTTTTTTTTTAAGTAGCGTTTTTTTTCTGTAACGGACCTTTTTATTCTTCTTAGATTGTAAGCTGTTGAGCAAGGTCCTCTCTCCTTCTATTCCGCGTGTGTAACATGTATGTGTATTTGTTATTCTGTCTCTCCCATTCTACAGCACTAAGGAATCTGTTGGCGATTTATAAATGCTTGTAACTGTAACTATTATTATTCATAGGACCTTATACTGTATATTAATTCCAGGCATTTTTGTGCAGTAGATTTCTTGCAAAAATCTTTTCAAAGTTGCTGTGTTTTGTTTTTTTTAACCCTGTTCGTCGGCTTGTCATTTTTTTCCGGCAGCTGGTCGGCGCTGTGTTTGGCAGATCATCTAATTTTTTTTGGGTGCGTTCAGCGGGTTTGCGGCAGATCGTCGGTGCATTCAGCGGGTTTTCAGGGACTTATCGGATCAGTTCAGATGTTTTGGCGGTTTTGCAGTGGCTTTTACTTTCGATTAAGCAGTTGTTCGGCGGCTTTTCCCTGCACTTCGGGGAATTTGATTCCCAAAGTGCGGAGAACGAAAACTGTTGGAAATTCGGTGCTTTTTGAAGAACCCCCTTTAGTTGGTGCTAACTTAACCAGAGCTGTTGTAAACTTGCCAAAGCCGATATAGGGCACTATTACATCCCTAACACAAACGTTAACGCTCTCAAGGGAAACCCTTGAGAAAGGCAATACGCCGAAACGTTGGGGTAACCTAGCCTCAGATTTGCCCCTCTCTGCAGTATCTACTCCAGATACTTTTTTCATTGATTCTGCTTACTTGAGGTATTTTCTCGTTCAGGGTTATCCAAAGAGATTCGAAAAGTCACCGCACGTTCGGTGACTTTTCGTTCTCTTCAATTCGGTTCCTTTTGCCGATCCCATTTAGGTGACCCCGTGGTGTATTCAGCAAACACCACAGGGTCCCCGAATTGCAGGGAAAGGCTACCGAAAACCTGACGAACACTAACCGAATGCACGCTGAAAACAAGCAAAAACATCTGGATTAACCTTCGAAGAAGCCGAACAGGAGCCGAACAGGAGCCGAACAGGAGCCGAACAGGAGCCGAATCACACAGAGCCGAAGCAGCTGTGAGGTAGAGGAGGCAGTGAATAAATTAGAAAAACCATTTGTATGAATCTGGGAAAAAGAAACGCTGTTTGCAAAGAAACTACTGAGCGAAAATGTCTGAAATTTTCACAGGAGGTCCAGGGAATGATAATAAAGAGGGCTGTTACAAAAAAAATAAGTAAACTGAAAAAAAAAAATCAAAAAAAAAAAATCGGACTTTTAGAAAAAAAATAAAAAAATCAGAAAAATGCTTAAAGTATCCTAAAAAATCTATAAATAAAGAGACTTTTTGCTGCAGAATTTTATAATGAACGGTTTATTAGATATTGAATTAAAACGGGAATATTTTTAACATTGAAGCCTATGGGATTCTCCTGAATAAACCTGCCGAATTAAACCACCGAATGGCAGGGCATTAGGGGAACCTTTCACTGCTGGTTTGTGTTCTCTGAATAGCCGAAGCAGTGCTTCTCTATGGGGATTTCACTGCCCTCGAACAGGGACCGAACAGGCACCGTATGTGCAGGCAATTCGCCAGGATTTGGTGAATTGCCTGCTCTCTGGATAGCCGAATGGCCAAGAAAGGTAACCGAACGCTGATTTTCAGCATTCGGTTACCTTTCTCCAGCAATTCGGATCTCTTTGGATAACCCTGTATATATATTGTCTGGTGCACAGGATACTGACATTTCCCTGATTCATAGAAACATAGAAACATAGAAAATGTCGGCAGATAAGAACCTTTCGGCCCATCTAGTCTGCCCAATTACATAGATACTTTACCTGGATTTATCTTTTGTTTAGGATAGCCTTATGCCTATCCCATGCTTGCTTAAATTCAATTACTGTTTTGGCCTCTACCGCTTCTACTGGAAGACTGTTCCATGTATCCACCACCCTCTCAGTAAAATAATGCTTCCTGATGTTACTTTTAAACCTTTGCCCCTCTAATCTAAGACTATGTCCTCTTGTTTTGCTACTTTGTTTCCTTTTAAATATACTCCCTTCCTCTACCTTGTGGATTCCCTTTACGTATTTAAATGTTTATTCATTGTTTTTCATTGCCATATTATATTGATTTATGCTTTGTGAGTGGGTTTACCCATGATACCCTGTTGATTTTCTTTATATTATTTTTTTTTTTGGTCTTTTGACTTGTGTTTATGGTAATGTTCATATGTATATATATATATATATGTATGGCTTAATGTCAGGTCTTTTCTGCCTTCTGATTATCATGTATATACTTTTTCAATAAAAATTCAGTATAGAGACTATTTTCTTCGGTGTGCATCCGGTTTTTCCTTTCTTGCATTTACATTTTACAGACATAGAGGGAGACTGTACTACTGGAGAGCACCCTTGATATATTGTTGATCAGAGCATTGAGTGCATAACAGTCTTTCTTTGATATTTTATTCTTTTTTGTAGTACCACTTTTGAACATCCTACACAAAAGTACAGTATTCACACAGAGAAGGCAAACAGTCAGGCCAGGGGCGCAACTACCAGGGGTGCAGTGAGTGTCACTGCACCAAGTCCCTGAGTCCTGGGGGCCCACAATCAGCCGCATGACCTGGGCCTTGGCTAGCCTCTTCCACTGGAAGAAGAGGAATACAGCTCCCTCCCTGCAAAAAGAGTTAGGAAAGGTAACAATGTGATATGCTCATACACAGTACACATTACTGTGAGTTTTATTGCTGTGGAGCTCTGTGAAATATACATTGTGCAAATTACATTAAAATGGGATGGACTGAAGTGGTCATCGTGGACCTGGAAAAAAAAGGGACACTGATTGTCTGTAGTCGACACTGTGGATCTGGAGGGGTACGGTCATTGGGACGGCAGGCGGAGCTGGACAGACGTTGGGGGGGCAACAAACTAGGTTTTTGCCAAGAGTGGGGAGGAGGCCCTTCATGGATTCCTGCACCTGGGCCCTGAGATTTCTACTTACACCTCTGAGTCAGGCAATACCTTTTCTACACAATGATTACTGTTTGACGTGGAGTAGAGGCCCCATATTGACACATTTGGTTCCCATGCAGGCAAGAAGCAAGCTTGTTCATTAATTAATATATTATAAACCTATAAATATGAAAGTAGAATACAGTGTCAGGGATGTGAAATGCATCCCACTTCTCATGTTGAATGTGCTGCTGTATGCCATTCGCGCTATATTAAATCATGCTATCAATGTTTTTGCATCTCCATTGCTCTTTTAGTTTACCTGCATATTCTCATTTCTCCACCTGATACAATGTCTCTGATTGAATTGTGATGTGATGCAGCGGACCGTATGAATTTTGCAGGTTTAAAATAGATCCACCAGCTGTCACTCAGTTTCATTTCCTTCTGTGAAAGTGACACTAAAAGAATCTTTTCAAGGTTAACTTTCATAAAAGCAAATTAAGTAGAAAGCTGCTGCAGCTGTGCACATCATCTTTAAGAAAAGAGTAATCAGTGTTCGGACAATACCACATGAACCACTTTTTCTTATGCATCACATGGATACTATAGGTATAAATAATAATGCACAGTATGCTCTTATTATAAACACACACAAATACACTCAAATTTATTAAAAATCTATCAATAAAAAAATATAGGAAAGTAATAAGAACATAAAAAATTTACAAAAATATATTTCATTATGTCCATTCGGCGCACTTCGGGGACTCTGCGGTGAATGCTGAATTCACTGCAGGTTTGGCGAATTGCACTCGCTGAAGTGCGCCGAAAGAGAGAGCACTGGAATTTTGCTGAAATTTCGGTGCTCTCTGAATAACCCCTTGTATTAATGTTTATATATTTCCAATGCAATGTCATTAAAGTCCATGTTGGTGTAATGGTTAGGTGTCCTAATAATTTCGGCCATAATGTGTGTACCCTTTGCTGTTACCACTTTCACACCATGTACAGTATAGGAAAAACAAGTTGTGGAAAAATTGAATATTTCTACATAATTAGAATAAAAACCCATAGTCCATTTTGATACTTCATATAATAACCAAAAAGATTTTAAAAACTCTTGAACAAACTGGGCTCCATACAGAAACTCAAATATTCTTATCTGTCCATGAATGGCTATGCTGCGGTGTTTGCTTAAAGGGCAGCATCTGTACCCACCTATGTAGACATACAAACTTACAAGAGGGGTGTGTGTAATATACAATACCAATCCATCTCTGAATATAACAGATTGTTGGCAAAACTATACTTGTTACCAATATTCCCTCCTTTAATTTTTAGTAGTTGGTGTGCACAGAAATATTATGTTTTTTATGTTCTGTTACAAGAGTATGTGCCCCCTGATTGCTTGTGCAAATGTAATCCTCAAACTGGTTCAAGATAATTATCAATTATTATGTACTACTGAGCACATATGTATATGCAGCAGAGAAGTTGGTATATATAACTTGGCAGATGGGTAAGTATATACAGCATGGCAGACAGACATTCTCCTCGTCACTTGATTTTTATGTTACCATTTCATTTTAGTTTACCCCACTATATTTGCTATTGCTCTGTTGCCCCATTCATTTCAGTTTGCCCACATTTTTTATTTATTATGCCCACATTCATTTCAGTTTACCCCAGGGGTCAAGTCCTAAAAAAAAGAAAAACTCACCAAGATTTGTTTCACCTAGGGATGTGCGTTTCGGAATTTCGGAATTTTCACGAAATTTCCCGATTCGTGTCTTCGGATGCGGCCGAATTTCCGAAAATTTTTAGATCCGAAAATGGCAGATCCGAAAAGTTTTCCGAGCCGAAACAAAATATTTTCGGAACTTTCGAATGGACTTGAAATGTGTCAAATCGAAATTTATTGCTTTGAAACGAGGAGAACAGACGTTCCGAAAAATGAAAATTTCCGAAATTACGAAAAGTCGATACAAAAAACGAGCAAAGTGACACGAAAATACGAAAAATGGTCAATTTTCCGAAAAAATATGTACACGAAAAACGAGTCGAGCCGAACCGAATCGAAACAGAAATCGGTCGAAACGAGCCGAATCAAAAAGTTTAAAAATCCGAAAAATCGAACCGAATCGAACCGAAAAAAAAAAAAAAAATCGGTGCACAAGCCTAGGTTTCACCCAATATCTTAAATAATTTGTTTGAGAAATTATTTTACCAGGAAGGATACATTGAGATTTCTCTCGTTTTTATTATACTATATTTATAAAGCGCCATCATATTCCGCAGCGCTGAACAATGGGTATGATATAGACAGGGTTACAACACATTCAACAACAATTGATAAACTGATACATGAGGAAACGAGGGCCCTATTCCCGTGGGAACTCACAATCTAGAAGGGTTGGGGGTGGAAACAAGAGAAGAGGACTGCAATGTGAGAGAGATGGACTGCAAGGTGAGAGCGATGGACTGGTTGAGGCAGTGATGTGTATTAGTGAGTTGGGTGGGAGACTTCCCTGTATAGGAATGTCTTACACGAGATGGACAGATGTGGATAATGGAGGGGATGGTGGTACAGAGGCAGGAGTTCCATTTTAGGATGAATGCAGAGTAAAAGAGTAGAAGAGACAGGGAGCGCATTGGGCAGCAGTTTTCAAGTATGTCCTGGGTGGCGAGTATGTACCGTTAGGTGTCTTGCCCAAGGACGCTTACTGGATAGGTGCTCTGGCTGGGATTCGAACCTGTGTCTCCACAGTCTCCACGGACATAGAACAGAAATGTTACCTCTACTCCACCCAGCAATTATCATCTTGCACATAACACAAACTCAAAGCTGATGTATTCATGTGCATATGGAATTTAGCAAAAATATATGCTAAATTTATTTATTTTATTTATAAAAGATTTTACCAGGAAGGATACTTTAAGATTTCTCTCATTTTCAAGTATGTCCTGGGTTCAAGAAGAACATTGAATTGTTACAGTTGTTACAGAAATACAAAGTTACAGTTACAAGTACTTAGGCTGGGGTCAGACCAGCGCACTTTTAACGTGCGTTCTGGCGCACATAATCACACCCGCAGTAGCAGCAAATGACGGGCAATGATGGCCAATATACGAAGTACAGCCGCACGAAAGTCCGGCCGTGTAACGCAAGTGGAATTTGAACGCATTTTTTCGAGAACGCAGAACCGCTACTACTGACGTACTGAGTGCGCAGCTGCGGCATAGCGGCGTGTTTGTGAGATTAGGAGATGTCAGACTCTGCTAATGTCCGGCCTACATAACGTCCAGACGCAAAAAAGTGTTTTATTGACAATCCGTAAAAAATCACGCACGAAAATGCGCATCGTCTGACCGTTTTTGCGCATTCCGTGAAAAAATACGTCAATGCGTTCGGACGCACTTTTTGACGTTCGCGGGGAAAAATGCTTTCGTTTGACCCTAGCCTTATACAGCGCCACCAGATTCTGTAGCGCTTTACAATGGGGAAGCAAATACAGCAGACTTACATGATACAAGAGGAAATACAACCCTGGTCGTAGGATAACTGTCCAGGTAATACATCACTTTAAACCAAGAGCTCAGGCAGACATCCCATGAGCTGACACTCTAAGGGACTAGGGTAACTGAAACAAATGGGAGCAGAGGGAAGGTGAAACTGGTCGCCAGTACAATATCGTAGGGATTGCATGAAAAGGACCAGATGTTTGGGCTTAGTAAGGGTAATTAATGAGAGAAGTGGAGACAGCTGAAATTAGGCCCTCGGTGGGCAGGTGGATGGGGAGGAAGGGTTGGGGCAGCAGCAGGGCCGGATTAAGAGTATCATGGGCCTGGTGCTGAGGATTTTGGTGGGCCTATTTATAGAAATAAAATGAAAAGGCCAGACCCAGCTTTTAAACCCCTCCTGGGAGATGACATCAGCTTCAGGAGCCCCCAGGCTCCTGAAAGGGAGGAGGGGGTCCTGCGGAGAAGTGAGAGAGAAAAAAGAGAGGCATTGCTGGAAAGGTCAATCTGACCTTTCCAGCGATGCCTCTCTTTAACCCTGTAGGTGCCAGTCTGTGATCCGACACTGGATCGCAGACTTCTCCCGAAGGTGGCTGACACCTTGGATGCCAGCCAAGCCTCTGGGGCTCCTATGGAAATCCCTTTGGAGATAACGTCCTTTGGACGCATATACTGTAGCTCCTGATCTGTGGCAGAGGGTCACGTTTGGTAGCATTGGAAAGTCAAAAGCATTGCCTTTCCAATGATACTAAACATGACCATATTAAGTGTAAAAAATTTAAAATTTTTTATAAATGCAGCACTATTGTTCACTTTTCAATTATAATGTGAACAATGATGCTGCACTAGCGAAAAATTTTGTTTTTTCAGTTTAGCTAATATCGCGTATTTTCTTCGAAAAATACAGCAACAGGTTCCCATTTCTATTTTTTTTTTTAACAAGTGTACAACATAGAATATATAACCGAAAAGGCTTGGATGATAAAATGGGAAACAAAATATTTTACATGCTGTAGATGAATAGAAATTCACATGTTTTTACATTTTTTGTTACAGCATTCTGACAGGACATGACGTATACATAAAATTATATATTATGAATCTGCCAAGTCTGCTTAAAAATAAGATATATAATATGTCTGGGTCCTACTCCGTCCTACACTAAAACAGGACTTTAAATCGCGTTTAAACATGAAGAGCACAAAACGGTAAAAATTAGCTCAGCACACTGGGTGAAATGGCTCAGCAGTGAAGGGGTTAAGCATGACAGGCACAAAATGGTGAAAATGAGTTCAACTCACAGGGGTGTTGCATGGCACAGCAGCAAAGGGGATAAAAGATTCTCTACAGAGCCCCTTCTCCAGGGCAGAGCACATACGCAATAAAAACTTTTTATTGGCATGAAAAGTTGGCTCCACCTAACTAACCTCAATGGTGGTAAGCTCTCAGCTGGCTGTGTGTGGCACTGATCTTGCCGCCTGAGGGCTGGGCACACTGATGAGACAGGCTGGGCTGGCAACGTTGGCGTGGCAGACTGGCAGTGCCTGCTGGGCTCCGAGCAACTTCTTTCCAATACTCCTCGTCAGGCCCTGGGCAAACATTTTATTGCCCCCCCCCATGGAATTTTGCTCTCCACCCCAGCATTCTTAAAAAAAAAAACACACATAGATTTAGTTTTATGAGACAAGCCTATTTATTTTATAATTTTTTTTACAATTGCACATCCTATATACACGTACTGTGAGAAAAACACTATCTGTGTGTACATAAATATACACGTACTATTGTATATACATGCTTTGTACACATTCTATATACTGTACATGTACACATTATACATCATATACACATTTCCACATTATATTCACTTACACCTAATATACGTCACACACATTTCCACATCATCTATACACCATATACTGTACACATCGCACATATCATATATACCCGCATCACATATACACCATATACACGTCACACACTTCATATATACATATAATAATAGACACATCACATATTAGACACATCACACACTTCATATATAAACATTTATTTACAAATGAACTTGTGCCAGAGACAAGCTAGAGGAAAATGGAGGGAGGGGTGGGGAAGTAGCAGGGGGTCTTTTAAGCAGAGCCCTGCTTCATGCTGTAGAGACTGTCTCTCTCAGACAGGCTGGCAGGGCAGGGCAGAGCTGAGCAGTAGCACTGACTGCTTCCTGAATCCTGTAGTGCGGGGAACTGCATGGTGTGGAGGAGGGGGAGGAGCCAAATGCAGCTCCCAAGATGCCTCATCATCTCTGCGGTCGCCTGTCAACACAGAGGGGAGGAGGCCTACGAGGCCATGATTTTTGTGGGCTCAAGGAGCAGCTGCCCGTGTTAAAGACAGCCGGCTCCTCGTGCGCTGGTGGCCTGGGCTGGCATGCTGTTTCTGTGGCCTGCTGATCCCAACAGGGTGAGGGTGGCACGAAGGCAGGACAGTGCAGGCTGAGCGGATTCATCCGCACGCCGGCACTGTTTGTATTCCTTCCCCCCTCCCTTTGTAATTGAATGAGTTGGCGCTGGTTGCCTCCGCTCCATGCACTGTTAGCTGCCACCACACTCGAATGCCTGCCAGGCCGCATTGTCCGGAGGACGATGTGTGGCACTAGTAGGCTTGTCTTTGGACAGCTTGCTGTGGGCCTATTTTCAGAACGGGGCCTGGAGCGGGCGCTCCATCCGCCCCTACTTTAATCCGGCCCTGGGCAGCAGAGGGAAGCGATGGAGGTGATTCTGTGATGAGTATGCTGCGGAAATAGAATGAGGTTTGCGACAATCATAAATCATATACTTATTGTGACCTAACAGGGAAATGTATGATTGAACACCTGAATACAAGCTTTATAGCATATGGAACTAAATGGAACTCCATTCCCCCTGCAAAAATAGTGCAGGAACTCTGTTCCCACACTTTCCCTCTTGACTTGACCCCTGGTTTACCCCATTGTAACAGAGCTCAGTCCCTCTGATTGGGTCACATCTGTTAATACCGCTGCCTTCCCAGACCCCCCACTCTCTCGCCAGCAGGCTTTCATGTCTCCCTCCAGTGCTTAGACGAAGCTTAAGCATGGGTACACGGAAAGAGCCTTGCTAGCATCCCCAGAAATAAGACAACATGTAGATCTGGGAGTTTTGAGCAGCTACCAATGTAATAGATACACAGACCATAATGATAGACAGAGACAATAATTGTATTCATACATAACACAGAATAACACAGATTACACAAACACCCTGCACCCTTACAGGCACAGGGTGATTTCAACATAAGGCAGGGCAGGAAAATAATATAGAACATGAGAGAGACTTGCAGCTCCCAAATACATTACTAGGCCCACGTACCCCAAGTTCAAAGTGACACACGGCGCACCCATTTTATTTGTAATGCTCATATTGCCCCATTTCAATTCAATTCACCTATATTAACTTCCGTTTGCGCCATCTTATTTATTATACATACATTGCCCCATTTCAGTTCAGTTCGCACACATTCATTTCAATTTACAGGTAGAGAACCCCTCATCTGGAATTCTAAAAGATAGAAGACTTCAAAAACTTAAATTTTCCAAATGTTCCACATTTTTATAATTTTGGATTAGGGGAACGCTGGATAGGTGCTGCCACTTGGGAGCACAGCAGCAGATGCCGGGAGCCACTGGACTGCCCAAAATGTGACTTGTTGCTCAGAGCCATGCTGACTCCAAGGACCATGTCTTCAGAGAACGCTGCAGAGCGCTCCCAGCGTGTGTGCCCGCTGTCGGCTGTAGCAGGAAGAGGATAGCGTCTCCCTTGCTGTGATCCTCTTCCTCTCAGACATCAGATTCTCCCAGTTTCTGAAATCTGAGGGAATCTGAAATCTGGAATCCTCGGGGTGCCGAGCATTATGGATAAGGAGTGCTCATTGCTCAACCTGTATCCTATATTATTTATTAAGCCCCCATTGTCCCATTTAGGTTTGTCCACATTTTGGTTTTGTCCTCACTATTGTTCTGACATAAAGGGATACTCTAGGCAACATGACCACCTAAGCTTTTTTAGGTGGTCATGATGTCCTAAGTATACCCTTTGCCTCCGCTGCCCCCTCCGCTCAGACGATCGGCTAAAACAGCTGAGAGACGAGGAAGACTTTACTCCGCCCTCCCAGCTGTCAGTCAGCAGAGCGGGATTCGTATTTCCCGCTTCTGCCGACTATTGCCGAGTAGGAGACGTCACCGCGCTTTCAGCACGATGACGTCTCCAACTCGCCGCTGTAGCTGGCGGCAGCGGCTGAGATTAGTGTTGCACGCATCCTCTTGCGCGTAACACTAATCAAAGAAGAAGATGGAGCCGGGAGGAAGCCTGCTGATTGGCTGGTTTACGTGAGAGGCGCGCATGCGCGCTTCTCATGTAAACCATTAGCCAAGTTGAAGATTTCCCACGACGGGAGCGGAAGAGGAGGGAGGGGAGTATAAAAAAAAAAACGCTGTTGGAAACAAGTGGTTTTTAGGGTAAGTATTACATTAAAAAAAAATACTGAATAACTAGGTAGGGCAATAGGTATAATATAATTTTTAAAGGGGGGGGGTTTAGCCTAGAGTGTTCCTTTAACTTCTTGGCATCTAGGGACTGGTGCCAGCGCTATGAAGGGCTTCTGACACGGACACATGCTTGCCACGACCCATGAATCTGTGTGGTGCTATAGGCTAAAGGCCTGTGCTCCTTTGGCCATGATTCCATGATTTTTGGCTGCAGTCCCTCAATGGTAGAGATAAGGGTATATCTGATTTCTCGCAGAAGCACAGCCTGAGAGTAAGTTAACTAGTCATAGGACTTGCCTCCACTTGACTTTAAGCCTTATTTTACTTTATGCCCCACAACCTTTTATGCCAGCACGTTCTTATGCCCCCATTTAATTTCATGTACAAAGACATTGCCCTGCATTTAGCTAACATTCATAGAATAAAATGACAGAAACAATTAAAATGAAAGTTATTTTTATTGATTTCTTTTTATTTTCAACATACCTAGCTTTTTTTATAGTTTTATTTTATAATAAGTAATAGTTTTTTTTAATGGTGGGGTTGCCCCACCAATTGCCCCCCCTAGGTTATTCCTTGCTACCCTGCCAGGGAGCAGCAACCAGCTTCCCCCACTTCTTTCGGACTGCTGTATCTCCATCCCCATGCATCGCAACTCGTGAATTATAAAATAAAAACGTAACTTTTTCCTTTTTTCACAGGGTTGAAATGGCTCATCATTGCAGGGGTTAACGGTCAGACTATATATTACATTGTGTATTACTTTAGTTTTCACCTTGGTTTAGTTGTATTAAGGGTTAATGGGCAGGCTTCATCCTTCGCAGTATACATTTTATTTTTTCCTCAATTAATGGCATTTTAGAGGTTAATAGGTAGGCTGTATGCCTCAATGTGTAATTGTTTCATATTTTCCCTTGATTAATGACATTTTAGGAGTAAATATGCAGGCTTCATGCCTCAGTGTATATATATTTCATGTTTTCCCTTGATTAATGACATTTTAGAGGTTAATGGGTAGGCTACATGCCTCAGTGTATATATTTCATGTTCTCTCTTGAAAACTGATATTTTAGAGGTTAATGGATAGGCTACATGCCTCAGTGTATATATCTCATGTTTTTGCTTTATGGCATTTTAGGGGTTAATGGGTAGGCTACACGCCACTCTGTTTATGATTTTTTATTGTATTTCACTGTGTTTATGGCATTTTAAGGGTTATTATGTAAGTTAGAATCTAAAGGGTCTATTCACCTTTAGATCTTTACTTTCCGACACATTTCTGTACAAATTTACCCACTGTAAAATTTGAATGTTCTTGAACCCAGGACATACTTGAAAATGAGAGAAATCTCAATATATCCTTCCTGGTAAAATTCTTTTAAAGTATTAGCAATTTTTTAGTGTTAACGGGGAACAGACCTTTATGTCACATTTGAAATTCCATACAAATCTTACTTACTGTATGTCCTAGCTTATTGACCTGACCTTGTAACCTTGATACATACAAACAATTTGGAACACTTTCTCTGTATTTATAGCAATATTGTTTAAAGTATTATGAGACGTAAGCCTTAACGCTTATACCATACGTTTTTGATTTATAAATGTAGTTACTTAGTATGACAATTTATTCGGTATTCTCACGTTGAATACATGTATCACTTGTATTATTCATTATTCTCCATTGTTATTGTTTTGGACTGTTATTTTCTACAGTGATGTATATACATGTGAAGATCAATAAAAACATATTATTTTAAAAAAAAATACTTTTTAAATAAATTTCACGGGAATCCATTTAGCCGAAAATATGATGAATTCCCTATTTAGTGAATGGTCACCATAATTTGCTAAAATTGGAATCGATGAAGCAATTATCAGACGTCGGCAAAAATTGACGAATTGCGGCAAATAAAATATTGAATTTAAGTATCAGGTTAGTACAACAAACAGGTATCAATGCACCACATTACTCTGGGATTTTGGAATGTTATCTATTTTATATAAATATATATATATTATATTTACATATATACACACTGTTTTTTTCAGTGGTGTGATGTAGTGGCGAAAATTATTAGTGCCCCCCCCCCAGTTTTGACTGTGGTATCTCATGGGTCCACCTATATATCGTTCCTAGAGTCGCCACTGCACTTAACCAAGCGTTAAAGCTCACATATCTGAGCACTAATTCTAGCGTTAAGATTGTAAAAGGGCTTGTAATTGGAAAAAAAAATCACATGAACACATTGTGACTAGTGTCCGCAATTTGGCTATTCAGAAAGCTGGCAATTCGCCAATATTGAAGTAATGTTAATCTATTCCGAGAATGGCAAACAGCACTGAAAAGTTGTCGCAATGCCCAGATTTTCGGTGCTTTCGTTCAAGAGGTTTAAACAGGAGAATCCCATAGGTTTCAATGTTAAAAAAAATCCCTGTTTATATAAAATTTTTATTCAACTGTTAATTCTTTTCATTTGGAGCCAAAAGTCTGTATATTAATTTATTAGAATTTTTTTGGCAACATTTTTGATTCCATTTCTTTTTAAATGGTGTTTTTATTTTAGTCTGTAACAGACCTTTTAATTATTATTTTCATGCATTTTTTTTTACCCCTGTTCAGCGCTGATCAACTATTTTTGGCAGCGTTCGGCAGCTGATCTGAGCCATTTGGTGGTCTGTTCAGCGGATCATTGGCTGTGTACTGCAGTTTGTGGCAGCGTTCGGTGGTTTATTGGATGCGTTCAGCAGTTTATCTGCAGTGTTCAGCGGTATATCAGATTTGTTCAGCAGTTTACCGGTGGTGTTCGGCTTTTTATTGGATGCGATTGGTGGGTTTATTGCCCAGCGTTCGACTAATCCATTCGGCGCACTTCAGGGACCCTGAATGCTGAATTTGATAATAATATAGTATTGATAATCCCCTATAAATGAGCAAAATACCTCACGTAAACCACTCTCCTGCAGTGTTGTGCTGCTTTTATAGATAATATTCTTTAGATAATATTGTACAAAGGCCTACAGGACAAATCTTAGTTAATAAGTACAAGTTGCAGGATAACTCGGGTCACTCCCTACCTGAGTGTCACTCAATCATGGGATAAGTGTCTCTTATTGATCATGTGTGGAGATCCAGAAAAGTATGTGGAAAATGGCTTTCTTACAGTCCAAAAAAATCTTAATTTTGAATTATCTTGAATTATTACAGTGAACTAAATATGACATAAATTAGGAAATATTGATGGTTTTCAGAGTGGCAATCTAATCCACGGCACCTCCCGAGCAAAAATTCCTAATTAACACCTTCCAACTTTCCACATACATTTCATAATTCCTGTGTTTCCCTTCCATTTTATCAATCTATGTAACTCACTATCCCAGTAACCATCACCTATATCAAGGACCTCAAGAACACTTCAACCTCAGAGCCGCGTGAAGAGGCTCTTAGTAGTTTGACACTAACATCATGGGATTTGCACTGCAAAGACGAAGTCTACAAGCTACACCATTTTTCAGCTTTTATTTTGGAAAAATGTGTAATATATTTTGTTCCATTTGATGATTTTCATGAAAATTTTGAAAAAAAAATGAAAAAAATTCTAGCCCTGAGAGCTCCAGAGATACAATGGTCTACATGATTGTAAATTGTAAAAAAAAAAAAAAAAAGAGATTTTTTTTTTTGTGGCAGGCGCCTGTAGGCACATGCCTAGTTTGCCTAGTTATAAATTTGGCCCCGCTTATAACCCCTTCTGCAAGCAGTACAATTTATAAATAACAGAGGGCATAGTAAATTTCTAACAGAGGTTTATTTCTACCAAGTGTAATGATATGTATATTTTTTCTTTCAGGGTTATTCAAAGAGATTCGAAAAGTCACCTCACGTTCGGTGACTTTTCATTCTCTTCAATTCGGTTCCTTTTGCCGATCCCATTTCGGTGAACCTGCAGTGTATTCAGTAAGCACCACAGGGCCCCCGAATTGCAGGGAAAAGCTGCTGCAAACCCGACGAAAACGAACCGCAAAACCCAGCGAATGCACGCCGAAAACCCTCAAAAACATCTGGATGAAGACGTCGGAAAAACCCGAGCAGGAGCCGATCACACGCAGCGAAGCCGCCGGAGAAAGCCGAGACCGCAGACAGAGCGAAGTGAATAAATTAGCAAAACAGTTTGCATGAATGTTTGAAAAGTGAAACGCTGTTTGCAAAGAAACTACTGAGTGAAAATGTCTGAAAATTACATATAAGGTCCAGGGAATGATAATAAAAAGGGCTGTTACAGAAAAAATAAGTAAACTTATAAAAAAATAAAAAAAAATCGGACTTTTAAAAAAGAAAATTAAGAAAAATGCTTAAAATATCCTAAAAAATCTATAAATAAAGAGACTCTTTACTGCAGAATTTTATAATGAACGGTTTATTAGATATTGAATTAAAACCGGAATATTTTTAACATTGAAGCCTATGGGATTCTCCTGAATAAAGTTGCCGAATTAAACCACCGAATGGCAGGGCATTAGGGGAACCTTTCACTGCTGGTTTGTGTTCTCTGAATAGCCGAAGCAGTGCTTTTTTATGGGGATTTCACTGCCCTCGAACAGGCACCGAACAGGCACCGTATGTTCAGGCAATTTGCCAGGATTTGGCGAATTGCCTGCTCTCTGGATAGCCGAATGGCCAAGAAAGGTAACCGAACGCTGATTTTCAGCGTTCGGTTATCTTTCTCAAGCAATTCGGATCTCTTTGAATTACCCTATTTGTTGCTAAAATTCTTTTATGTTCTATCTGTAAGCTGTCCAATTTTCAAATGTTTATTGTGGAAATGCAGACATTTTAACACAACCCCACTTTTTTATTGCAGCCATCTCATTGTTGGTCAGAATATTAAACAGATTATAGTGCTTGAGTCCAAATATTTTTCCTCAAAGCTTGCCATAAGTAATTTAACTTTTGGCTAAATTCAACCGTCTTCCAAGTTGGACAGATGCAAAAGCAAATTAACTTTCTGATGTTGCAAGAAGCAAATAACTTGAAAAAGCATCTATATTTATGGGGCACCAGCTTTAAAATCGGTGAAACAAGTTATAAAGTTACTGACAATAATAAATCAATAAAATAATGGGGAAAATGGTAAATAACATCACACATGCCGAAAAAATATATATAGTTTAATATAAAATAATGTTAGAAAAACTTTCAGGTATATTCAGAGAGATCCGAAAAGTCACCGCACGTTTGGTGACTTTTCGTTCCCTGCACTTCGGGGTGAGTCGCGAATTCCTAGTTCACGACCCTGCGGTGTATTCAGCAAGCATCGCAGGGTCCCCGTAGTGCAGGGAATACTCGCCGCAAACACATTGAACACTCACCGCAAACCCGCCGAACACTCACCGAACCCTCAGAAACAGCTGGATTAACCACGTCGGAGAAACTCGACTAGCCACTGATCACAGCGCACAGCAGCCGCCGGAAGAAAACGACACGCAGGCGAACGGGGTGAAAAACCCCCCCCAGTTTGCTTGAAAGTTTGAAATTTGAAACGTTGTTTGCAGAAAAACTACTGAACGAAAATGTCTAGAATTTACATATAAGATCCAATGAATGATAATAAAAAGGGCTGCTACAGAAAAAAAAAAACGATTTTAAAAAAAGGAAAAAAAATTTGACAAAAAAATCTCAAAAAATGCCTACAAGATCCTAAAAAATCTATAAATAAAGAGACTTTTTACTGCAGATTAAAATGATAAACGATTTACTAGATATTGGATTAAAACTGGAATATTTTTAACATTGAAGCCTATGGGGTTCTCCTGAATAGACCTGACGAATGAAACCACCGCACGGCAGGGCACTTCACTGACATTCCTCAGCTGTTCGGTTTTCTCTGAATAGACGAACCATTACTTCTCTATGGGGTTTTCACTGCCCTCGAACAGGCACCGTACGTGCAGGTAATTCGCCAGAATTTGGCGAATTGCCTGCTCTCTGAATAGCCGAATGGCCCCGAAATTGCACCGTACGCTGAATTTCAGTGTCCGGTTACATTTCGGGGCCAGATCGGCTCTCTCTGAATAACCCTGTTTGTTGTTAAAATTTAGGTATATGTTTGTCTGTATTTTATTAAACTATGTTTTCATGTCTCATGTCACTTGTAATTGACTGTGCAAGAGTACGTTATAAATTATTTCTACAATAGTTTACTTTTATGCCTGGTGATTTTGTATTGCATTCCTATCTAGATTAAACACGATATGTAAGAAGGATTATATGTAATATATACTCTATGTATATAGCGCAAAATAGTACCCCACGGTAAACCCCAATACCTATAACAAAATGGGTGTATAGAGCATCTCAGTAGAAGCTGCAGCAGAATGAAAATATTTCAAATGATTACATTTTTCACATCCTGTAGGCCAGTCTCTAGTAAGTCTTATTTTGACCCAGAGCTCAAGATAAATATTTTTTCACTAGTACTCAACATGGACAGAAAAAGGGTAGTGTCAAACCAATGTTTATACTGTATAAAGGTAACATATATAACTAAAAAGGTCAAGATTAACATAGAGGCTATTGGAGCTGCAGTTCCATCATAAAAATAGGGCCAGAGGAAAGTTACTTCTGATGGTATCCAATGTCTCCAGCCTAGAGAGGGACAGGACAAAGGAACAATCACTATGGGCTGGGAGGAATAAGAAAATGAACAATGGGTCATGAGGAGATGGGACTTAACCCTGTTCTAAAGGGCAATTATTTATGATCTAGGGCAGGGGTCAGCAACCTTGGCTCCCTGATGGTTTGGGAACCATGTGGCTCAGTCAGCCTATTGGGTGACTGAGCATCGTAGGAGATGTAGGTCCCAAAACATCAGGGAGCCAAGGTTGCTGACCCCTGATCTAGGACAGTCATGGTCACTCTTTCTACAGATGAATATTGTTGTTCTTGTCATATGCATAGGCATAGGCGTGCGCAGCCTATTGCATTAGAGTGTGCACCCAAAAGTTGAAACACATATTCACGCACCCTTATGCAAACATACACAGACACACACTCACGCATTCAGCCAAAATATATCATTACATCATTACTATAGGGGTCATTCACAGAGCGTCAAAATGTCGCTGACTGTTGTTCCCCACACTTTGGGGAATTCGCCATTCACTGCAGGGCCCCCAAAGTGCAGGGATCAACCGCAAGAATCAACCACTCGCAACAGGAACCAGGACGCCACGATCAGCCGGAGGTGACTGCGAGAGGACAGTGAGGGAGCGCAGGGACAGTTATGTATCAGCCCAGGTGTGGCTAGGGGTTACTGCTTTCAGCATTGAAATTTATCCCTGAGCCACATTCAGGAAAACCACCAGGGGGCTGAATAAACGCACTGATTTTGACATATAAAAATATGTCAAAATCGGGCCGCCAGGGAGGTTAACCTCTTGCTGCCAAGCACCAATATTTAGTCTCCTACCTGTATCTCACAATGCTTTATTCACTATTCTTACTTTGTGGAGTGCAGGCAGAAAATATAGCGGCGATTCAAGGAGCAATACCAGCCTTTTGGGTGCAGGGTAAGGGGGCAACGCCGGGCTGAGACAATGACACAGGTGCCGAATTTTACACACAGCGGCCTGTTTAAAGACAAATACATGCATTTACACACACAGCCATACAGTGCAGTGTGTATGAATGTATCACAGAATCCACAGCATTAAAACCCCCAGCAATGTGCGGTATGTATGAGCGTATTATAGAATCCACAGCAATAAAACTCCAAGGAAAGTGCAGTGTGTATGTGCGTATCACAGAATCCACAGCAATAAAGCCCCCAGCAATGTGCAGTATGTATGAGCGTATTATAGAATCCACAGCAATAAAACTCCAAGGAAAGTGCAGTGTGTATGTGCGTATCACAGAATCCACAGCAATAAAACCCCCAGTAAAGTGCGGTGTATATGAGCGTATCACAGAATCCACAGCAATAAAACCCCCAGTAATGTTTGCTGTGTATGAGAGTATCACAAAATCCACAGCAATAAGACCCCCAATAATGTGCAGAGTGTATGAGCGTATCACAGAATCCACAGCAATAAAACCCCCAGTAATATTTGCTGTGTATGAGCGTATCATAGAATCCACAGCAATAAGACCCCCAGTAATGTGCAGTGTATGTGAGCATATCACAAAGTCCACAGCAATAAAACCCCCAGTAAATTGCAGTGTATATGAGCGTATCACAGAATCCACAGCAATAAAACCCCCAGTAAAGTGCGGTGTGTATGAGCATATCACAAAGTCCACAGCAATAAAACCCCCCAGTAAATTGCAGTGTGTATAAGTGTATCACAAAGTCCACAGCAATAAAACCCCCAGTAAAGTGCGGTGTGTATGAGCATATCACAAAGTCCACAGCAATAAAACCCCCAGTAAATTGCAGTGTGTATGAGCGTATCACAAAGTCCACAGCAATAAAACCCCCAGTATAGTGCAGTGTGTATGAGCATATCACAGTAATGTGTGGCGTGTATAAATAGTTTAAATATACAAACGTTGCCCCCTCTCCTGCTTACCTTTCTTTTTGCAGGGAGGGGGTTGAATATTGGGGGTCCAGAAGGAGGAGGGAGTCAAGGAGAGGGAACCCGGCTGGTGGCATCCCATGGATAGCTGCTGGGACCCTTCACCCCGTAGGAACCTCTACTTCCCTGGTGGTCCGGTGGCTGTGTGGTGCTGCATTGTGATCTGTGCTTCGCACACAGACCGCAGAGCACGTCTCACAGTGAGTGACTGGATGCGAACTCAGTGTCAGCGATCGCAGGTGACCTGTCACCTGACCGCCAGCGCTCTGACACAGTCAGTGAGCACCGGCGGTCAAGTGTCAGGTCATCAGTGATCGCCGGCGCTCGTGTCCAGTCACTCACTGTGGGACATGCTCTGCGGTCTGTGCGCGAAGCACAGATTGCAATGCAGCACCCCACAGCCACTGGACCACCGGTGAAGCGGAGGCTGCTACCAGGCCTGCGGCGATGAAGGGTCCCGGCGGCTATCCATGGGATGTGACCAGCCGGGACACAGAGTGTTCCACAGGCCTGCATTATGGCGGGCCAGCATTAGGGTGTGCCCAGGCACACCCGGCACACCCTGTGCGCACACCTATGTGCATAGGTGGGATTTACCAATTCCTACAACCCGTTGTCTCCTTGAGCCTTTTTACCAGGCCTCTGGGATCAGGATTAACCTGGACAACAAACAGGATCTCTTCCAGTCCATACTTCATATTAGGGCCGGGGACAACATTTTCCCCTTAAATATCTAGGCAGATGTTATCTGATCATGAAGGAAATATTTCCTGTATGCCAGAAGCCCAGAACTTTACATAAGGCCTTCCCCAGGACCATCACATTCTGGACTAGTTTACACAATTTTGGAACACAACTCCTTGGACTTGAGTTCAACTCACACTAACATGAGCAACTTTCCACATTCAGAGGCCTGAAGGGTCAATCCCACCCTCCTTCTCCATGGTTTATGCCAAAATATTAGTCATTTTCTATTGCGAGCAACTGGGTAGATACATCTCTCCTTATTGACAGGGTCACGTGCAGATTATTTTCAAATTAGTAAATACCTTCCATTAGCACTAAAACATTGACTCTTTGGATGTCTTTCCAATATTACGTCCAATTAACACAGGGGTAAAAACTTTTCGCATTGGATCTACCACCGTTACATCCACAGGTCTTTTTAACCAGCTTCAACTGGTGCAATTAGCCAATAGGCTTAGGGGGCAGGAACATTTGGATGGGGTCCTTTTCATGTTTGCTGTCCATGATTTTTGCTGTAATTACTGTTTTTGTGCAGCACATATCTTTCCCAATCTACCTCTACTAAACCATTATTTGCCTTTTTTTTTCTCATCCTGTTATAATCTATTTACATATACTCATTGTGATTACATTACCTGCTGTGCCTGACCCAATAAAAATATTTTGTTAAGTGTAAGCTCATACTTGTTGAAGAGAATAATGGTCTCCAATTGTCCGTCCTTAACCCCTAAGACCCTGTCTTAGGCACACCTTGAGTTAACTCTCCTCCTGCGCAGGGAGAGAGAAAATCCTTTCAAAAAGGACACACGAGGCATGTAATTTTGTCTGGCAATTTCTCTCTGCCTTCCAACGTTTTTTGACGCATATTTATGCTTCTAACAAAAACGTTGTCTCTTTATTTCATTGGTTAGCATTTCAAAACATAACATAGTTCATTGGCCAGTTTCAATACAGGTCTGGTGACACATTTCTAGACAGTCCCGTGGCCTCGGCATGTGATTTCTTGAGATATCAGCATTTCTTCAGACATCAGCACTTTTTTTTATCACTTCAAAGAAATTTGCAAACATCAGCATCTAAAGACATTTGCAAACATCAGTGTCCTTGTCATTCTAAAGACATTTGCAAACATCTTGAGAAGTGAACCTTAGTCCTATAATACTGCTGATTATCAATTTATCTTAAAACTATTTCTTATATTTTAAACCTTAATTTATCTATTAATATTATAATTCCTGGGGTGTTATTTAACTACTTATAGGGTCCTTCTTATAGGTTAGCAGATGGTGATCTGAGGATTCCTTTTCCTTCACTTGTCTTTAAAAATGAATAAAGCAGCTCAACATGTACACAAGAACAGCTGAAATGATGTGTTTCATCAAAATGACTTTGTCAAGGGATTACATGGGAGATGGACCCCATAGACAATGAATAATGGCATAGGAGCAGTTCACCTGAGATCTGGATCTTCAGATGAGATGTTGAATATAGTGCCATTGATAATCAGGAGAAATAGCTGGGAGCCTTTGAATGAATTCGAGGCCGGCTAAATGGATCACGGGGACTTTATAAGCTCTTTCTATGGGACACTTATTTTAAACTTAATTATTTTGTTTTATATTTTGCATACCTTCTTTGATATACAAATAAACTGTGAAAGAATTTGATGTTTCTTGATACTTAATATTTGCTTTTCAAATATACGTATATTTATGTACATAGATTATGTGCATGAGTCTTTTTTATATAAATAACGTTTTACTAAATGTACGGCGGAGGAAGAATTCTTTTAATTATTCAAGTATGTGTTTTTATTTTCAATGTTTTTGTGACCACAGCACCCAGGGTCAGGGTCGGATTAACATAGGGGCTGATGGAGCAGCAGCTCCAAGCCCATGCCCCAGAATAGGCCCAGAGAAAGGATAACTATGTCTGCATTGATAGGGATTTTGACCCATATATCTCCAACTCCCTAGCAGCTACAGATTCATGTGAGTTATCACTGGAAAGGCCAGAGCATGTCCTTTCCAATGATAACAAATATGACCAGGTTTTATGTAACAATATTAAATATTTATTTTTTCTATCTAACACAGCAATATTTTACACTTTTCAATTATAAAGTGAACAATGATGCTGCATCAACTCAACTTTTAAGTGTGGAAGTGATGACACAATCTGTTATTATGAATTGTTATGTTGCAGACCCCGTTCAGAGGGCCAGCAGACAGATGTAAATACCTGTTAAAACAGGAAAGAATGAGGAGACAGACAGATTGGCTGCTTGTTTCCACAGTATCCTCGTGGTTATCTTTATTAAATGCATATTTTCCAAATGCTTTTAAAACAATAACATTTTCATTCTAAATGACCTATTAACATGTCATCTTCATTTTCGCAAAATATCTAACTTTTCCTGTGGAAAGTTGTGAATCCGTCTCACAGACTATACATCCTATTATATACAGTGTGCAGCGTGCTACAGCTATTCCTTTTCCTTCTGCACATAAGGGAATGTCATATCTGCCAAGACATAGAACAATTCCTTTCTAATAACAAATAATAATGCATCTAAGATTTCTGCATATTGAGTACATTTAAATGTACATAACTGACTCTGCATCAGGAAATACTGCTTTTACCATTATTATTGCAGAGTAACTGGAGCCTTCACCCTCCTAGTGTTTACATTAAGGATATCTCTCTTATTGTCTCCCATCTGACTCTCTGCACAGTTAATACAGCTGTATATAACATGGATTCTTTATTTTAAGTGTTTGGGAGTTACTTCCTGCTTTAGGCTTACCTGTAAAAACAGGAAAGAATGAGGAGATAGACAGATTGGCTGCTTGTTTCCACAGTATCCTCGTGGTTATGAGGGTAAGCAGGAACACATCACCAGTGCCACACCTATAATCTTCCCCCAATCCTTCTGGAACATAAGACCCTGTGCGTCATAATAACAGTCCCCTGCTGCTGCAGCAGAGAGCTGCATTCTCATAGTGACTTGTTATAGGCACCATATACCACATAGAAAACATAAACACATACCTTTCAATGTCACCACTATACATGACAATTACTTACTTTATATAATTGTGCACATACCTCGTATGTGTCACAGTTACATCATAAACCTAAACTCCGTCACTAATTTTTACAACTCACAAGGTCAAGGGAGGTGTCATTGGACAGTTCAAAGTCTGGCCTTTACATTGATACCAAACATGGCCATGTAAAATCTAAGAGAAAAGAAAACAAAAAACCTTTTTTTATTTACTTATTTCTAGTTCCAAAGTGATGGAATTGTCCATTTGTCACATATAAAATGAGCAATACCCCTGCCTTTACTCACCTTCTTATTTCCCATGCTGGGAGCAAGGTCAGTGATTTATACATAGTCATATTATTCATAAAACACCATCCTCCAAAACACAAGGGAAATATTTCATTTTTTAAATTTTTTGGTTACAATTGTATATTTTCGCAGAAAAATGCAGTAACAGGTTCCCATTTTTTTTTTTAACAAGAATGGCCTATAGAATATATAACCACAAAGGTTTGGATGATGAAATGTGAAAAAATTATTTTACACGCTGGAAATTATTGAAATTGAAAACGAAAGCAATCTCAATGTATCCTTCCTGGTAAAATACTTTGCAAATAAATAAATAAATCTGAATAGACATTTCCTCACACAGTATCTGCCTGGTTAGATATACCCATATCTGCACGATTAAATACCGTGTATACTCGCGTATAAGCCGAGTTTTTTGACTCCGATTTTGAGTAAAAAAAACGTGATTCGGCTTATACGCGAGTCCGTCCGTGTTGAAGGGGATGCGGCTGCGTGCAGGCGCAGCCGGTCACGTGGTCTGGCTAATCAGGTGGTACTGAGTCTCTGTACCACCTGACTGGCCGGACCGCGTGACCTGCGCACGCACGCAGCCGCATCCCCTTCAACATGGATGGACTCCCGCTGCCCGGCATCTGGGCCCCCTCAACCCCTGCTGGATCCGGAGCTGGGGCAAGTATCCATGTGAGAGCTGGCTGCCACTGGGGCAATATCCAGGCGAGAGCTGGGGCAAATCCATGAGCTGGGGCAAATCCATGTGTGAGCTGGGGCATATCCATGAGCTGGGGCAAATCCATGAGCTTGGGCAAATCCATGAGCTGGGGCATATCCATGAGCTGGGGCATATCCATGAGCTGGGGCAAATCCATGAGCTGGGGCATATCCATGAGCTGGGGCAAATCCATGAGCTGGGGCAAATCCATGAGCTGGGGCATATCCATGAGCTGGGGCAAATCCATGAGCTGGGGCATATCCATGAGCTGGGGCAAATCCATGAGCTGGGGCATATCCATGAGCTGGGGCAAATCCATGAGCTGGGGCATATCCATGAGCTGGGGCAAATCCATGAGCTGGGGCATATCCATGAGCTGGGGCAAATCCATGAGCTGGGGCATATCCATGAGCTGGGGCAAATCCATGAGCTGGGGCATATCCATGAGCTGGGGCAAATCCATGAGCTGGGGCATATCCATGAGCTGGGGCATATCCATGAGCTGGGGCAAATCCATGAGCTGGGGCAAATCCATGAGCTGGGGCATATCCATGAGCTGGGGCAAATCCATTGTTTGAGCTGGGGCATATCCATGTGTGAGCTGGGGCAATATCCATGTGTGAGCTGGGGCAATATCCATGTGTGAGCTGGGGCAATATCCCATTTAGGCTTATACGCGAGTCAATAAGTTTTCACATGTTTTTTGGGAAAAAGTAGGGGGGTCGGCTTATACACGGGTCGGCTTATACCCGAGTATATACGGTAATCTAAAATATATTTTCATTTCACTAAATTCAAAACAAAAAAAACACCAAAATATTCAGCTCCAGGCCCATAGAGATCTTAATCCGGCCCTGCCCGGGGTGCCAAAAAGGTCACTTAATAAATACGTTGTGTCCAGCACAATTTATTTGGTGCTACTGAAAAAGGTCAATATTCATACTTATCCAGACACTCATGACAACCTGACAATGGACATATAATGTGTAGAAAATAATCTTAATGGAAACATCATAATCCAGGGAAAGATTAAACCAAAGAACATTAAAAAAATGAAAATTAAAATTGTTTCTTTTAACGAGCCCAAGCTCAAACACTCAAAACAATATTTGTTATGCATAATATCAATAGTCTAGAGAACTTTGTCGAAGAACAAGGGTTGTTGGATCCTAATGAACCCTTAAAACTCAACCCAACGTCCTTACAAAACAAATAACCCTGTAACATCCTTTCCAAAAACACAAAACATAACTCAGGTCAGATGCAAAACTTCAGTCTCAATTTCTAAACCACTAACACATTTTCTCATACTGCAAAAAAAAATAATAGCAAAACTAATTCCTGCCAGGGACAAACCAGTGAATGGATTGAAATATAGGGACGAGCACCAATGAAAATCATTGATGGTGCCTTCAATGCACATAAAGGTACTGTCAAAATATGGTTCACATTATATATAAGGAATAAAGAGGAATAAGGAGAAGAACACAATATTATTTGGAAAATTGACAAAATAGCTGTCCAAGGAAAATCAAGGCAAACTGCAATTCAGTGAGCATAATCAGCCAATGGAATTTCTAGGTCACTTGTGAAACAAAGAACGCGGCATTGGAAGTTATAAGAAAAAGCATAAATTACCTAAACCGCTGAAACATCATGAAATTGCCCAAGAATAGTGTACAAGAGACCTGCTCAGTGTCCATATTTAAATAGTGGAGAGTCATGCAAGTCCCATCTACAGATAGTTTTAGAGTTTGATGCAACAATAGTCTTCTGGTACCGACCACTTTTAAAATTGGGTGCTCTAGTCTGCATATGTCTTTGTGGACATTGTCTGTGTAGTCCTAGACCCGTTGGAGCAGTGATCATGAGGCCATGTGAACGCTAGCGCTGGAGATCATGTCTGGCACCTTGTGCAATGATGCATACAGTGGTCAGTGTTCAGTGTGGAGCACTACCAACAACTGCTTAGTGAGAGTAATGATCCAAGGACTCAAAAAACTACCAGCACTCATGGGTTTTGTTAAAGTGCCTATGATTAGGTGCTCACACACTCAGATGTCAGTGATGTTTCATCTTTAGAGCTGTGCCAGTTCCTCAAAACCTAGAAAACCTCATTCCTTCAAACCTAAAAAAACTTAAATTTAAGTGTTCACCCTAGTAATCACAGATGGCCAAACGTCTCGATTCTGGACTTTAATCATACAACATCAAAGAATAGTGTCAGCACAATGGATTTACAATAATTGAAACATATAGGGTTAATCAAAGAGAGTGGAATTGGGCACGAAATTACACCGAACAGTGAATTTCCCCGTACGGTGCAATTTCTTGGCCATTCGGCTACTCAAAAATCTGTCAGTTTGCCAACTATTGGCAAATTGCCAGGAGGGAAATACGGTGCTGTTCGGTGGCAGTGAACTCCCCATACAGAAGTAATGGTTAATCTATTCAGAGAACACCGAACAGCACCGAAATGTCAGTGAAATTCCCTGATTTTTGGTGGTTTCATTCAACAGGATTAAACAGGCGAATCCCATAGGAAGCAATGTAAAAAAAATTACCCGTTTTTCTTAAATATTTATTGAACCGTTTATTCTTTTCATTTGCAGCAAAAGTCTCATTATTTATTTTTTAAGATTTTATGGGCATAATTCTGGAGTTTTTTGGCAAAATGTTTTGTTTGCGATTTTATTTTTCTAAAATGGTGGGGGTGGGGGGGCATGGCCGGCTGCTCGTGTAGACAGACGTGCAATGATGGAGCTCCTCACGTCTTCTCCTTTACAGACCCTTTAGCTGAGATCATGCCAAACTAATCTTATTGATTTTTTTGATTGGGTAACAAAAATAATAGACACAGGTGGTGCAGTAGACATTGCTTATTTAGATTTCAGTAAGGCTTTTGATACTGTTCCGCATAGAAGGCTTATCAATAAATTGCAATCTTTGATCTTGGATTCCAATATTGTTGAATGGATTAGGCAGTGGCTGAGTGACAGACAACAGAGGGTTGTGGTAAATGGAGTTTATTCGGCGCAAGGTCTTGTTACCAGTGGGGTACCTCAGGGGTCAGTACTTGGACCCATTCTCTTTAATATTTTTATTAGTGATATTGCAGAAGTTATTAATGTTAAAGTATGTCTTTTTGCTGATGACACAAAGATTTGCAACAGGGTTGACGTTCCTGGAGGGATCAGCCAAATGACAAATGATTTAGGTAAACTAAAAAAATGGTCGGAGCTGTGGCAATTGAGTTTTAATGTGGATAAGTGCAAGATAATGCACCTGGGACGTAAAAACCCAAGGGCTGAATATAGAATATTTGATACAGTCCTAACCTCAACATCTGAGGAAAGGGATTTAGGGGTTATTATTGCAGAGGATCTAAGGTAAGTAGTCAATGTAATAGAGCAGCAGGAAATGCTGGCAGAATGCTTGGTTGTGTAGGGAGAGGTATTAGCAGTAGGAAAAGGGAAGTGCTCATGCCACTGTACAGAGCACTGGTGAGACCTCACTTGGAGTACTGTGTGCAGTACTGGAGACCGTATCTCCAGAAGGATATAGACATCTTAGAGAGAGTTCAGAGAAGGGCTACTAAAATGGTGTACGGCTTGAAGGAGAAAAGTTACCAGGAAAGGCTTAATGATCTTAACATGTACAGCTTGGAAAAAAGACGAGACAGAGGAGATATGATAGAAACATTTAAATACGTAAAGGGAATCCACAAGGTAGAGGAAGGGAGTATATTTAAAAGGAAACAAAGTAGCAAAACAAGAGGACATAGTCTTAGATTAGAGGGGCAAAGGTTTGAAAGTAACATCAGGAATCATTATTTTACTGAGAGGGTGGTGGATACATGGAACAGTCTTCCAGTTTAAGTGGTAGAGGCCAAAACAGTGATTGAATTTAAGCAAGCATGGGATAGGCATAAGGCTATCCTAAACAAAAGATAAATCCAGGTAAAGTATCCATGTAAATTGGGCAGACTAGATGTGCCGAAAGGTTCTTATCTGCCGACATTTTTCTATGTTTCTACTAGCTGTGTTCTTCGATATTGGGGTACTGAGTGGCCGGCTGCTGGTCTAGTGCTGTCCAGAGTCCGCTCGGCCCCCCCTCCAGACCAGAGACTATCCCGGTGGCTGCTGGTGTGTGGCCTGGACTCGGTGCTGGCGGCCATCTTGCAGCCTGTTGTCTGGCTCTGCACGTCTCCTAGATTTGCTGGACTGACTGCTTCGCTCCGGAATCCGCGCTGCAGGCTGTGGGGATGGTGGGCCCACATCCCCAGCTACTTTAGATGTAATTTTTGCGGACGAGGTGGTTGGATCTGCGGGTCAACAGCGGGGCGGAACCCCTCGCTGGAGGAGAGGGAGCTTTTGTTTCAGGCCTCGAGGCCTGCCTGATGATACTGGCGGAGGGGGATGCTGACGGTCCCCTCACCCGTGGTGTCTGCCGCCGGGTGATGGCTGCACTACGTGGCTGCCGGGAGGCAGCGACCCAAGCGGTGGCTGTTCCTGGGGGTGATCTGAACTCGTGCCCCGCTGAACCCTGCATGAAGGAGGCTGTTGCTCTAGAGAGGTGCGTCGGGACCGGCAACCTGACTGGGGCACTAACCCCGGAGATGTCTGGAGGAGGCGAGCTAGGGTCTCGCAACGTCCAGGTGGCACTGGTATCGCCAGGCCTGGTGATGATGACTCCCTGCCGTAACCCTGCAGAGACTGACCCCCTGCCAATGGTTGTTAAGATGGCGCTGAGGTACTCACCGAACACGTGTGCGGCTATACCCCGTGAATCTGATGGAGGAGGACATGGTCTGGAGGCTGCACGTCATGGATTGTCCAGCAGTACCCTGCCTGCTGCAAGTGAGATCCCGCTGAGGGATGCCGGCTGATGAGACCCCTTGCTTTTCCACTGGTGTCCCCCCCCTTTATTTTGGAGACGCTTCGGCCATTATTTATTTTTATTTTTTCTCCTGCTGACATTCCCCGGCTGGGGACCAATTTTTGCTTCACAGAGACACTATGTTTTTGCTTTAGTTTTATATCCCCCCCCCCATCCCATGAGGACTCCTATTTTACTTTTAACGAGGACTTTCTGCCCCTTTTTGGCTGATAAGGAAGAGGAATCTTACCCTCCCTTTATGTTATTTTATATTATTTTTTACCTGTAAGCTGAGATTTCTTGTTACTGAAGACCCCCCCATGTATCATTCCTGATTTTTATGTTCTTGCTGCGCAAATTTTTGAGACTTTTTGTTTGTGTCCCCTGTTTTTTTCCCTTTATTTTTACACTGATGTCTCCTTGTTCCTTTATAGGCCTCTGCCATGCCAGTGATGGTGTTTCTCTCTTTCCCCCCCACCCTCTTTTTTGGCACATGTCGGGATGTCCGGATCCGCGCCACTATGGCACCTACCATACCCTTCCACGGCATCCCCCGGGAGTGAGCTGGGAAAGTCACGATAAAGGCAGTTGCCGTTCCCCCTCCATCGAATTTATTTTGTTTTTCACTACCCCCCCCCCTTTTTTTTCTTCTCTTTTTCTCCCTCTCTCTCCTTACACCATTGCTGGCATGCGGTTGGTGTAGTTCGTGTCCACTTTTTATTATTATTCATAGGACCTCATACATTATTTCAGGGCATTTTCATTTACATTATTTCAGGGCATTTTCATGCAGTATTTTTTTTTTTAAATGCCTTTTGAAAGTTGCATTATTTTCTTGTCGGCTTTTTCCAGCAATTTGCCGCTGAAGTGACAATTTGGTGCTCTCTGAATAACCCTGATAATTGAAACATGGATTAATTCCTCTGGTGCAAAATGCCATGATGTTTCACATAATGTGTTTTTTTTTCAAGATACAGTGATACTAAATCCTGCACATATAACCAAATTTTTGTTTCCCAATTTTTTTTCAAAAGGCCAGGTGTTTTTTGTTCTGTAACACAGCTTTTCATTATTTTTTACAGGACTTTTTTATTATTTAGGCTTATTTTAATACATTTTTATCCATTTAAACACCTATTCGGAGAATAGGAGAGTTCCGTTTTTTTTTTTTTTTAAGTTCGGTGGAATTCACCGATGCCAAGTTGGTCAGTTTCACAGTTATTGGTGGAGTTCAGCGGTTTTCGCCGACGTCTGATAACTGTTTCGGCAACTCCAATTTCATCAAAATACGGTACGTATTCGCTATATTGAATTTACTGTATTTTTGGAAAAATGGAATCTCCGATGTGCAATTTACAGCACCAAATTGCTTTGTGAATAGACCCTTTAGTTAAATCCAGGTGGTGACTTTTTTTTGGCCGGGCAGTGTATATTACAGAAGAATAGGTGTGTACTTTGGATTTACAGGTAGGTCTTGATCAGTACTTAAAGGGACACTCTAGGCAACATGACCACCTAAGCTATTTTAGGTGGTCATGATGCCCAGAGTATCCGCCCTCTGTCCCCCCTCCCTCCGCTCAGCGGTTCAGCTGTAAATGCTGAAAACAGCTGAGAGAGGCGGAGAATTTTACTCCGCCCTCCCAGCTGTCAGTCAGCAGAGCGGGAATCATATTTCCCGCATCTGCCGACTTTTGCCGAGTAGGAGACGTCATCGCGCTTTCAGCGCGATGACGTCTCTAACTCACCGCAGAAGCTGGCGGCTCCCTCTGAGGGTTAGTGAAGCGCACATCCTCTTGCGCGCAACACTAATCCTCAGAGGGAGCCGGGAGGAAGCCTGCCGATTGGCTGGCTTATGTGAGAGGCGCGCATGCGCGCTTCTCACGTAAACCAGAAGCCAAGACGCAGCAAGAAGGACGGGAGCGGAAGAGGAGGGAGGTGAGTATAAAAAAAAAAAAAACACCGCTGGAAACAAGAGGATTTTAGGGTAAGTATTACAGTTACAAGTAAAAAAATAAAAAATAAAGATTTATTAAGGGAATAGGGATAGGTTAGGATAAAAAAACGGGGGGGGGGGTGATTTTTGAGTAGAGTGTTCCTTTAAATAATGTGAAATTTGATTTAGTGCACATCATAAAATAATACCAGGTTTGGTGCAATGCAAGTAAAAATTCAATCAATGCGAGACATTCTGTCTGTGTTTTATGGTATCAAAACATTATAGAATTCTCATCTTACATGTCTTTCATACCTTTGTACTACAATTAAAAACACTGCAAATCAATTTGAAGCCATAAAGCCATAATGTAAATACATATTTCCCCCTTGGTATTTCTCTTCATTAATTTGTATCAATGAAGTGTACAACATATATAGATATTAAAATAATAAAACATGAAGGCTGGAATATTTATTTATATTACGGCTTAACAACCTCAATTTGATTTGCAATGTTTTCTAATTGTTGATTATGCAGAGCATGAAGAAAGCTTCATAGAATAAGTTTGACTCTGCCTTGAAGGTATTTCTGGCTGAGAAATTATCAGTGTCTGGAAAGGTATTTTTGGCCACAAGTTAAATACACCTTCCTCAGGAGGAGTATTTGAAGAATCTAAAACATGAACCAAGTCTGTTTTCCATCAAAATATTTAACATTAACTTTACCGGCAGAGGAAATGTTTAGCAAAAGAATTTTCTGCAAGTACCAGCATATTTTTGTGCAGGGCTTATGCTATAGCTGAGAGGTTACAAATCCAATTAATCGAATTACTCGGCATCTAAAAATCCAGTTTCCAGAGGCAATTAAAACCTCTGCACAACAAGAAGGTGACAGGTGACAGGACACATCTGTCACCAAGTCATTTATATACATTTATACTCATTAACTGATTTGTTCTCTATTTTTAAAAAGAATCTGTCACTTCTGCAGAAATCCTACAAACGCATCAAGCATAAAGAACTACCCTAGGTGAGGAGGTGAACGACATAGGAGGAAAAGCTGCATTACACTGTGTTAAATTGAAGAAAGTGCACTGCATAATAACAGTGGAAAAATAAAGCTGTGATACTGGAAAATATAAATGATGATAGTTCCCATTGAGAGGCTTAACACAGCTTTATTTTTTTTGCTGTTGATGGATAGTGGACTTTCCTCAGTGTAATACAGTGGCATGCAATATCAGTTTTGACAGTTATGGGCATGAAGAGTATCAGGAGGGAAACATGATGTATAGGACGGAGGACTCAAAGGAGGGACTGGGCCCTTGCAGGACGGAAGATACTATTTATTTATTTATTTATAAAGCATTTTACCAGGAAGGATACATTGAGATTTCTCTCGTTTTCAAGTATGTCCTGGGTTCAAGAACATTGAAATGTTACAGTTGTTACAGAAATACAAAGTAATAAATGCAAGATATTAAAAAAACAACACAAATATACAGATTAACAGAAAATAAATATGTAGGAAATAGTCATTATGTCACATGTTTACAGGTGCATTCTGTATTGAGGTATGTTAATAGGGAGCTCTTGAGTGACTTTAGACTGGGGGAAGATTTGATGGTGTCTGGGAGGTTATTCCATAATTGGGGTGCTCTGTAGGAAAATGAGGACCGAACCGCTGTCTTTTTGTATTGTGGTATTGTAAGTAAGGTGCTGGTCCTGGATCGGAGGTTATAGGATGAGGGAACTGCTGGGGGAAGCAGCCTATTCAGATAGGGTGGCAGCTTCCCAGAAAAGCTCTTAAACACCAGGTTGGAAAGGTGAATGGTGCGTTTAGTCTCCAGCGACGGCCAGTTTAGCTCTTTTAACATGTCACAATGGTGGGTCATGTAGTTACATTGTAGCACAAAGCGACAGAATGAGTTATACAATGTAGTAAGTTTCTGAAGGTGTGTTTGCGGGCCGCTGCATACACTACAACTCCATATTCAATGACTGGCATAAGCATTTGTTGTACAATTTGCTTTCTTACCGTGACAATACAGTCATGACATCATTCATATACAGGTCTATTCAAAGAAAGGTGAAACGCAGGAGAACTGGCAGGAGAAGAGAACAATCTAGACCAAATAGCCGATTTGGAAAGTGAGATAATTATGAGAATTTCTCTGGTTTGGATATTTTGATCTAGAATTTTCACTTCTCCAGTCATTCTCCTGAGTTTCACCTTTCTTTGAATAGACCTGCTAATCTTTTTTCTTGATTTAAAAGAAAATAGAGCAGGTAAAGGTTTGTATGAGATATAAGGTAGTTTACATGCTTAATGCAGTGTTATGATTTCTGGGAAAGTGACAGTTTATTAAATTAGAATTCTGAGCAGTGTTGTTTATCTTAAGACCTGAGGATTTTTAAACATTATACTATCCCATCCGATGCTGTTGGAGTGAAAGATATTACATGTAAGTCAATCTGATGCATGGGATATTGGCTAGATAAGCAAATGTGAAATATCTATAAAGCAGGCTTGTGTACAATAACAAAAAGTTCTATTTATTGCAAAATTTCATCTGATATTTTAGGGAAGATTTAGAGGATCTGCATTTCATTCAACCATATAATATGATACTGGACTAATTAAGTAATGGAATGAACTGGTTTTACCAGCAGGCTGCACTAACCAACCAATCAGAGTTTCTGTCAGGGTTATTCAAAGAGAATAGAAAAGTCACTGCACACTCGGTGACTTTTCGTTCTCCTCAATTCGGTGCGATTCGGCGATCCTATTTGGGCGACCCTGCGGTGTATTCAGCAAGCACCACAGGGCCGTCGTAGTGCAGGGAAAAGCCGCCGCAAATCTGATGAACACTCACCGCAAAACCCGGCGAACGCACACCAAAACCTGCAAAAACATCTGGATTAACCCCGCCGAACACGCCAGAGAAACCCGACTAGCCGCCGATCACAGCTCAGAGCAGCCGCCGGAAAAACCCAACACCGCAGACGAATGAGGTGAAAAAAAAAACAAGTTTTGAAACAAGCTTGAAAGTTTTAAATTTGAAACGCTGTTTGCAAAGAAACTACTGAGCGAAAATGTCTGAAATTTACATAAGATCCAAGGAATGATAATAAAAAGGGCTGTTACAGTAAAAAGAAAAGACGATTGAAAAACTAAAACAGGAAACAAAAATTGCCAAAAAAAACTTTTTTTGACTTTTTTTTTTACAGCATAATATTATATTAAAGGGTCTATTAGCATTGCTTCTCTATGGAGAGTTCACTGCCCTCGAACAGGCAACGAACAGGCACAACGTATGTGCAGGCAATTCGCCAACACTTGGCAAACTGAATTTCACTGTTCGGTTACCTTTCGGCCACAATTCGGATCTCTTTGAATAACCCTGTTTTTTTTCTTTTACTAGGCACTAGGGATGAGCCGAACACCCGAGTTCGGTTCACATTCGAACTCAAACTTTTCAAAAGTTCGAACTCGAACACGAACTCAATACAAGTCAATGGGACTCAAAGTTCGATTAGAGTGCCCTCCAAGAGGGCATATATGCTAGATATTTGCCATAAAAGGTGTATGGGGGTCCGGGTAGTGCCCTGAGGGACAGGAAACAAGGACAAAAAGTTTAAAAAATATATTTTTAAAGGGACAGTGAGTTTTCCATGAAATAAGGGTTAAAAATAAAAACAAAAAATTCCTTCAAATATCGTGCCTAGGAGGTCCCCATAACCTGCCCGTGAAGTGGCGGATTTGTAGGATGTATAGAAACATTTTAAAACAATGTCCGGTTCCGGGTAGTGCCCTGGGGGACAGGAAACAAGGACAAAAAGTTTAAAAAAAAGACGTTTTTAACCCCTTTACTGCTGACGACGTGTGGGACACATCCTCAGTTACTCCCGCTGTATGCTGAGGAGGACGTGTCCCACACGTCATCAGCTTTGCGGGACCCCCGGTGGAGATACTCACCTCTCTGTCCGGGGTCCCGCGGCGTTCTGACTTCAGCGTCCTCAGGCGCTGAAGTCAAGCTCCTCCCGACGTAGATGACGTCATCGCGCAAAGAGTCTCCCCTTTTAAGCAGTACCTGGCTTTGACCCCTTAGGCACCGGGTCGCACTTCGGCGCCGAAGTGCAGCCTAGCTCCGGTGGGGGCCGCCATCTTGGATGGCGGCTCCACCCCCGGGTCCCCCCCTCACTGCCTGATGTCCTCACGCATAGCGTGATGACGTCAGATAGCCGGGGAACCCCTAGCTGCCCGGAATCCCCTGGTGGAGATAGGGGGTTCATTTGAACCCTGATATCTCCAGATCCGTGGCAGCTAGGGGTGTCATGGAGGGTGTCAATGATACCCAACATGACCAGGTATAAAGTAAAAAAATAAAAATAAAAAAGCATGTATTTTTTTTGTGTGTTAGTTTTATTAATGCAGAAATATTGTTCACATTTCAATTATAATGTGAACAATGATGCTGCACTAATGATTTTTTTCTATGGTGTGTGTTTGCTAAAAATCATATAATTCCCCCCAAAAAATTTAATAAGTCCCCATTTCTAATTTTTGTACAAGCGCACCCCACAGAAAATATAACCGCAAATGTTCATGTGATAAAAGGTGAAAAAAACCACTTTACACGCTGTAGATGATTAAAAATTCAAGTTTTATTGCATTTTTAGTTATAATATACAGGCAGAACATGACATACATATAAAAATTATATATTATGAATCTGCCGAGTCTGCCGGAAAGAACGATATATAATATGTCTGGGTCGTATAATAAAATGTGGCTTCAAATCGCGTTTAAACATGATGAGCGAAAGCGGTAAAAATTAGCTCAGCACACAGCGGTGAAATGCCTCAGCAGTAAAAGGGTTAAAGGAACATTGAGTTTTCCATAAAATAAGGGTTAAAAATAAAAACGAAAAATTCCTTCAAATATCGTGCCTAGGAGGTCCCCATAACCTGCCCGTGAAGTGGCGGATTTCTAGGATGTATGGAAACATCGCCATCACAGACCCACACACGTCACCTAGCATTCCCAGTCTGCATACAATGTATCAAATTCATGAGACCGGACTAATTAGAAGCACATGTTATTTCAAAACACTAATTAAACACCTGTTGTTTACGCCGTTTGAGAGCACAGGTCGTTTAGAGGTGAGAATCTTTGCACATAGACATTAGTTTTTAATTCAATATCTAATAAACCGTTGCTTATAATATTCTGCAGTAAAGAGTCTCTTTATTTCTAGATTTAGTATTTTTTTTTTTTTTGTAATTATTTATAGAATTATAAAACAGTCTCACGTACTCAAACGAGGATACGACCCCAATGGGCCTGCAAAACAAGTAACCAAATACAAAGCAATATCATGTGCGGTAACTAGGTGCAAGATGGCAAAAGAGGGGAATCTGGACCACTCAGAAAAACAAAAATACCTGAAGCGAGATAAAAATAAAAAATAAAAATCAAAAATGAAGGGGGAGGGTAAGAGGGTATGTGAGAGGGGGACAGGAAGGGAGTAAATAAGATGGGGGGGATTTTAGGAGGAGGGGAACTCCTCACATCCGAGGCCCCAAAACGGAAGCATGAAGGGTATATAGAAAGGTAAATCTGTAACTCCAGATATACGGCGAAACAACAGCAAAAACAAGACAAGAGTCCATATCAAATGTAAAATAAGGGGAAATGTCAAAATATGGAGAAACTGTCCAAACTTGAAAAAGCACTGAAGACAAGAATTGTCCAGAGCTTAAAAAATAAATAAAAAATAAAGGTAAAGGTAGTGACATGTCTCAACCCGGCCGGGCTAGAATTAGTATTTTTTTAAGCATTTTTTATACTTTTTTCAATTATTTTTTCTCGAACTCGAACCGAACACGCCAAAAAGTTCGAAGTTTGCAAACTTTCGAACTGCCGATGTTCGAATCGAACTCCGAACTGATCGAACCGAACAGCTCATCCCTACTAGGCACAACAGGAAAAACAGCCATTTAAGGCTGGGGTCAGACGAACGCAGTGCGAACATGTGTTTAGCTGCACTTTATGACGGCTGTGGTAGCAGAAAATGACGTCCAACGCAGGCCCACACACAAAGTACGGCCGCACGAAAGTTCGGCCGCGCAACGCAAGCGGCAAAAGAACGCATTTTCGCAAGAACGTCAAACTGCTAGTACTGACGTACAGAGTGCACTGTGTCCGCATAGCGTCGTGTGTGTGTGATTAGGAGACGTCAGACGCTGCTCATGTCCGGCCAACATAACATCCAGACACCCAAAGTTTCCTGGTTTGGATCCGTATGAAATCACGGCCGAAAATGCGCATTGTATGACCGCTATCGCGTATTCCGTGAAAAAGTACGTCCATGCTTTCGGACACACTTTTTTATGGACGATGTGAAAAATGCGTTCGTCTGACCCTAGCCTAAAGGTCTTTATGCAAGGTGTGGGAAGGCCTTGTATATAGCTTCCCAATCTCGAGGAACCATTCTGCACGTAGCCCTCCATGGGAGAAAAAGGACAATTTTTTTCTCAGTTTACTTTTACGTTCTGGTTCTTTTTATTTGTTTTAAAAGTTGTGTTAGGTATTATGGATTTTTAGTTGACCTTTTTTTGGGGTTAGAGAAAAGAAGATTTGAAAATAGAAGACATTGTATATTAAATATATATTTGTTTCTTACAGATATTATATTATTGGGCCCACGCTCATTATTTTTGGGGGAGGGTGTAGGTAGTTTTTTTTTAATGTGCAGTGATTGGGGGGGGGTCTATGGGGGGTCCACATTCATATTTCAATGCCAACGTATTGATAGATCACCGCCATTGGTCATCCTTGAAAACAGCAGCTTTAAAAAGTTTGTGGATTTAATAAGTGAACTATTTTTTCGTCAAATACATAAAAAAAGTCAAGAATAACTTCAAACAACAGTTGTACCATTGTTCGAAGTGAAGTTCATTGTACTATTTCCACACATGGTTATTTCAGAATATTAAAACTACAGAGAACAACAGTATAGACCTAGTTTAGAAAAGAGCAGAATAGATTCCATTTTTTTTCAAGATTTTAAACAAATATTTTTATATTAACTTACATTTTTTTAACCCTAACCCAATTTACACTTTTTTAATATAACATTCTGAGGTGGCATGACATATACAAACATTACTGATGTATTTTGAATTCACTGAAAAAAATTGATATCTTATTTGAGTGGGTTCTACAATAAAATATGACGTCAAATAGCATTTAAATGGGATGAGCAAAAAATCATCAAAATCAGCACAGCACACAGAGTGAAATGGCCGTTAACAGTGAAAGGGTTAAAGATGGATATTTACAGGGTTTTGCACAATAGTATACTCTTGCTTATAATATCTCTGAACATTATTTAAGGTGCTATAATGATACCACAGCATTTTTATTGTTGTTGTGACGCTATTGCATTATTGTAGAGGGTTTTCAATAACCACAGTTCTTACATTGAATAAATGATGGTGGTTTTACTTCAGCAAACTTCGGGAAACTATGGAGCAGTAACTGTTCAGGGATTTGTTCTTTCCACTGTAATTTCTGTATAGTATTGTCAACAACGATGGACCTGCTCTACATGGAGAATTGCCATAGTTTACTCATTCTGCAGAAGAATAACAGTGGTACCATTGTTCACCGTTGTTTGTATCAAGTTTTCCTGCCGTTGTTGAATATTGCTTCTCTGGATAGCTGAAGATCACGTATATGCAACAACAGTCATTTTAGGCTAGGGTCAGACGAACGCATTTTTCACGTCTACCGTCAAAAAGTGCGTCCATGCGTCCGGATGCACTTTTTCACGGAAGACGCGATATCGGTCATACTGAGTGAATAAACTGAGTGAATAACTCTTTATATAAGTATGTGCTATATATCTGTTGCAAAATGTATATATCAAATATTTTTCATCAATATATTTAAAATGACCTCCTCAAAGAAGGCAATACTACATGTAACATAATGACTTTATTTCCTCCATATTTATTTTTCTGTTAATCTGTATATTTGTTTTGTGTTAATATCTTGCATTTTACTATTTTGTATTTCTGTAACCAATCAATGTTCTCGAACCCAGGACATACTTGAAAACGAGAGAAATCTCAATGTATCCTTCTTGGTAAAATCCTTTTATAAATAAATAAATAAAATAAATAAATATCAAGGAAAAGGCCCTTAGAAGAGAGGAAATGCTGCAGAGGTGTCATCCATAAGTTTGCCATTATATTCCTATTCTCATACGTACTGTATTTGTCAAAGCACTTTTAATTCCCTCACTTTTTTACTTTTTCTATTTTGTGCCTTGACCAATAGTTTTACACCTCACATAAGGGTTTAGTTTTGATCATGCAGGTTCTATCATCATCTTATCAGATCGAATCTTTCTACATCATAGCTTGAGAATTCTTCTTGCGCTTGAAGGCAGTGCTAATACTCAAACATTTGAAGCCGTTGTTTTTAACTACTTATTTTTTGCAATCCTCCCCTTCTTGCTATTGTTAAGAAGATTTCGATATTAAAGGGGCACTCTAAGCACTGTGACCATTCAATGGATTGTCATAGTGACCTGAGTGTCCTAACACTTCTGCCTTAGAAATCCAGTCTTCGTTCTGTTTCCACATCCAATCCTGAAGACTGATCTTATAGCTGAATTTAATCCTGTATCATTGATAATTAATATGCAGGGCTGCCATCAGGGGGGTGACAGCCCATGACATGTTCAGGGGTCCAATAGCTCCAGGGGGCCCTAGCCTTTGCCAAACCCTGTGCAGCTTGTGTAACTGCCAGAGATGTGAGGGTCGCTCCATGTCACCCAGTCCCGGCCCACCAAGATACTGACAAATTTCCCGGTGGACAGCATCTTTTGGGCCAGGAAGAGCACTCTGAGGCTAGGGTCAGATGAGCGCATTTTCTACGGACTGTGCGTCCGTGCAGTACGGACGTACTTACTGACTGACTACAAGGTAGTGGCCACACAGTCCGTTTTTTTCATTGACGGATTTTTTGACTGATGTAGCAGGGAAAATAAATTACAATGAAAAAACATTCTGTCCGTCAAAAATGCTGGACGTATAAATGCAGTCCGTCTGACCACGCTCCATCACTCACACACAAAGCTATGCGGACGTTGTGGACGTGGCGCACTCTGCACGTCCGTTCTAGCAGTATTACGTTCTTGCCTAACCTGCGTCCGTTTGCAGTGTCCGTCAGCCCCCGCACTTCTGTGTGGACGTACTTTGTGTGTGGGGCTCCATTTAACACAATTGTATGCTATCACGGACGTACTTATGTGCGGCAACACGGACGTTAACACTGCGCTCGTCTGACCCCAGCCTTAATCATCACTGAGGAAGCAATTAATTTGGTCTGCACCAGGTAGAGGTTCAGACTGAATATTCTCCAACCATGGAAGCCTTTTGATCCCCTTGCTGGACCACCAGCACCCACTCCCTGTAAAATAAGATAAACAGAAGGGAAAACTTGCAGGGTTATTCAGAGAGAGGTGAAAAACTGGAGAATTGCCAGGAAAATGAACAATCTAGACCAAATAGCTGATTTGGAAAGTGAGATAAATGGGAGAATTTTTCTGGTTTGACTATTTTGACCTAGAATTTTCAATACTCCAGTCATTCTCCTGGTTTACACCTCTCTCTGAATAACCCTGTAAATTTATTATTTTTAGCTTTTTGAAATAGCAAGCGGAGGGAAGGGGGGCCTGATCAATGGCCTGGGGGCCCCAGGATTTCTGATGGCGGCCCTGTTGAAATGTAACAAGTTAATTGCAACCCAAGGGCTAGAGGAGCCCAAATCCGTATCTTTGTACACGCAATCACGTGCACATTAATTTTACTCTGTTGATCTATGTACAACGGTCACTCGGTGACTGCAAGGAGAGAAGAGAGCAGCCAAAAGTGTGTGCACAGCAGGTTCCCCCAACAATATCAAGAAAATGTTGAAATACCTAGATAGAGTTGGAGCTCCATATCCACGGTCCCACTACGAATGCCAGATGGGGCATGTTTTTCTGGACATACATTACTATTTCATGCAGCCAGAAAGTATATGGAAGGTGTGGCCCTGAAACACGTGTAACTAATATGCTTCAGGAAGAAAATCAATTACCTAATCAAGGCATTTCATTTAGATCAGGGGTCAGCAACTATGGGCCTCTGTGTTTTGGAACTACATTTCACTAGAGGCTCCACCAATCTAACGAGTGGCTGTGCATCATGGGAAATGTAGTTCCAAAACATCTGGAGGGCCAAAAATGCTGACCCCTGATCCAGGTTATCTGGGATTCCTCAATGATTTCTTACTTGTAGGACATGGACGCTACAGAGTGCAGGACTGAATTCTACAGGCCCTGAATAAATCTTAGGAAAACATGGAGGATCTGACAGCCCTACGGCTTTCTGTAGCCATGGCGTCCCCTAATTCGGAAATATACTTCAAAGAATGGGAAGTTTGCAGAATACAACTCTTGAACACTTATGGAAAGCACGTTTTAGGCTAGGGTCAGACGAACGCATTTTTCACGTCTACCGTCAAAAAGTGCGTTGATGCGTCCAAATGCATTTTCTCACGGAAGACGCGATAACGGTCATACGATGCGCAATTTCGGCTGGGAATTTGTACGGATCCAAACCAGGAAACTTTGGATGTCTGGACGTTAAGTTGGCCGAATATGAGCAGCGTCTGACGTCTGCTAATCACATGCCTCTATGCAGACGCAGCGCACTCCGTACGTCAGTACTAGCGGTTCAACGTTCTTGCGAAAATGCGTTCGTTTGCCGCTTGTGTTGCGCGGTCAAACTTTCTTTCGGCTGTACTTCGTGTGTGGGCCTGCGTTGGATGTCATTTGCTGTTACATCGGCCGTAATAAAGTGTGGCTAAACGCACGTTCGCACTGCGTTCGTCTGACCCCAGCCTAAGTGTTTATTTCCTATTTTCTATTTATTTCCTATTTAAAATTTCCAACACATGTTACATAAGAACAATTGAAAGTGTCCAACATCTTTGCATTATTCACACAAGCTTGCACGTAGCATTGGACTGTGCCACCACTGCCAAGCAAAGGTGTTGGTCTGTGGTTGTTCAGGGTCCCGCTCCCAATCTGTCAGGCACACCTTGCGTACAATCTCGTCAGCTGTCAATCTGTCAATGCGACAATTATAATGCAGATCCTGCAGACTGTAGCAACTACCAAGATACCTAGGACAAAGGGGCAAAGTGTGTTATGATCACATTCAATTAGCCTAACCTATGTCATTCATGTCATGTATTGCAGCACAGGAAGCCCTTGTGAAATGGCGAACTGTTCGTGACAATTATGTTCGAAATCTGCGGAAGAGACAAGAAGCTGCGTAGTCAGGGTCTGGAGCGAGACAGACCCACAGCTACATATATGGTGAGCAACTCAACTTCCTGCGAAGGACCCTGGAGCCCAGAACCACCACCAGCAGCATGGATCCATCACCATCGGGGTCCCAGGAGCAACAGCCCATGCCGCCAAGTGCATCAACCAGCTGCTCTGCGGATATGGAGCAATGCGGGCCTGAGTCACAGCAGGAGGAGAATGATGCTGCAGGACAGGTGCCAGTGACGACAGCTCGCACAAGTTTACCGGCGTCCAGATGGAGGAGGGCAGCAGGTGGCACCTTTGAACAGGCCATGTTGAGCTTTATGAATTCGCACCCACCACTACCACCACCGCTACCACCACCACCACCACCGCCACCACCACGATGCATTCTGGCTGAGAGTGACGACATGGCATTCTTCAGCTCATGCTTGCCGATGCTGCAGAGGATGGACCACACTGAAAAACTTGAGTATCGCCGGTACAGCATAGACAAGATCAACAGCATCTTGTCCCGGCCTCACCACCAGGCCATGTCTCGTCCTGCTATGCCTGACCCACACTATGCTGGTGGGTACTACCGCCATAGCCATAGCCAGTATCTGCACCCACCCTTTCCTCCTGGTGCTGTGCCTCAACCGCATCATGCTGGTGGCCACTACCGCTATGGCCAGCCTCAACAGGCACCCATGTCTCCTGGTGCCATGCCCATCCCACACCCCGACACTGACCAGGGCAGGTACATGCAGGATCCTCATGACCCAGATGCACCTAATTATGAGGATTTGTAGGGTTTTCTTATATTTTTGATATTTTTATTATGCGTTGTACGGAAACACTTGCTGTGAATATATTGTTCTATGTTTTCGTTTGTTGATGATAAAAATTTGTTTTCCGTACATTGTTGTTGGTGTCATTATTTACGTGTGCTGGAATGTGATGCCTGTGTATGTGTGTGACGAAGACCAGTTTTCACAAAATGTCTTTTTTCCATCCATATTCTATCTATTATTATCCACTGGCTATTGATTTGGTTGCTCCTCTTCTACTTTTCTCTTACATCCGTCACAAATAACGGACTGTGTGGCCACTACTGCCTCTTCCGTCAGAAAGTGCGTCCGTACTGCACGGACGCACTGTCCGTACAAAATGCGCTCATCTGACCCTAGCCTTAACCCACACTCTGAATCATTTATTTAGCTGTTGAATGAAATATTTCCTATATAAGTCACATTAATTATATAATAATTATTGATTATGATTATAATAATGGTTCTAGGGATGCCAGATAGGCCATGTTTTTCTGGACACATATTGCTATTTCTTGCAGAGGGGAGCACAGGGAAGGTGCTGCCCTGCAACATGCGTAATTCATATATTGCAGGACAGAAATCAAGGCAGGTCACCTGGCATTACTTTTTAATTTCTTCCTGCCTAACAGCATAAATAAAAACATGGACAATCCAGTATCCTTAGGAATAAATAAACTCACCTACACAGTTTATTGTGCACAATATTCTACCCTATCAGACCATTATATGAACATACATACAGAAAAAATGGCGCCGCGCCTGTACTCACCAGAGCGGCTGCAACAGCCAGGAGTAACAGCCCAGTTCATGTATAAAACAGAACAAGAGAAAAAAGATGTCATCTGCGCTCGTTTCTATATAATGTACATGGAAATACATAGAAACGAGCGCAGCTGACATCTTTTTTCTCTTGTTATGTTTTATACATGAACTGGGATGTTACTTCTGGCTGTTGCAGCCGCTCTGGTGAGTACAGGCGCGGTGCCATCTTTTCTGTATGTATGTATATTATGCTGTAACACCAGTTAGTCATTTTTGCTTGCGTTCCTTTTTCCATGTTTTTGTTTTCAACCCCAAATGGGAAGTGCTTGGTGCGTGTATAAATAAACCCACCATTTTGTCTGCCTCTCCTTAGTTGAAAAGCAGCAGGAGGGGCATGTAGCTGCTCAGTAGAGCAGGTTTTGGTACATTGGTTAGGACTCACTCTACAAAGAGGTGCCTTGTCGGGGCGAGTGAGCTTACGTTTGAATGGCCATTAAAACAAACTGAAACCTCCTGATAGTGTTTTGTTGTACATTATATGAACATCCCTCGGTTCTAGGGATTCATATATAATCTCTGCACATCCAATTTTCACTGAATTATGAATAGCGATAAATGTGTACAGGAGGGGAGTTTAGGGTTTTAGATGGACCAATGTGTAAGAAGCTTTGCTCCGGCGTGAGAAATAAGAAGGTAAGTTAGTGCAGTGGTATTGTTTGCTAATGCCACTGCCTTAGAACAGGGGGGAAAACAGAAAGGAAAAAAATTGCAAATAGATTTTTCTTTTATCTATTTTTACACATTACATAGTCATATTTGGTGTTGTTGGAAAGGCCAGACTCTAACCTTTCTAACAACACCTCACTTGACCCTGTGCTGTGTTAAAATCAGAGATGCAGGATTCCAAAGTGTCCCCCACACTCCTCGCAACAATACGCCGGTTTAGGCTTTCGATGAACCAATGCGTAATAACACATTATGCCTTCACCTGCAGATGTGCTGGTATCATGGGTGATGAGAAGGTAAGGTAGTGCAGCATCACTTCTCACGTTATAATTGAGCGATGACTGTCAGTAGGCGGGGGAGGTCCCGGAGGCAGAGCTGACATCCAAGAAGTCATCCCTTACCGGGAGAAGACTGCATTCAGTGCCAGGTGGGCGTCAAGTCGCGGGGCTGAGGGATAACAATGGATGCGCTCAGCGCGTTATCCGCAGTCAAGTGGTTAAATAAACAAGAGCCACAAAGCAAACTTTTGGAAAATGTTGCATCATGGGAAAAATATCCAAAATGAAAACAAGAGATCAAAACCTTACTTTATTTTTCCTTTTTACATGCAATTACTTCAAACAAAGAAAAAAAACAGCAGCATGTGTTTTATAATGTGATTTTATTTGTAATGCACAAGTAATCTAATTACAGCTGATGTTAGTGGTAGCGTCCCTTTAATTGCGTTAGAGTGGTCTTTCCAACTCACATATATTTGTTTAAATTTTTAAACCAGTTAGTCAAGTCTTGACAATTTGCAAGTCAGAGAATAAACATTTCACTAATTCAAGAATATACACGGCACTATTTTCTTAATGTATGTTATTCTTCAGAATGCTTGAGTATGATTTTCCATCGCAATTAGATAGTCCACAGTTTTTCCAAACTGATACAGGAGATTATTTTTCACTTACCATAAAGAAAACTACATATTTTCCATTTGTTCATGAGTAGTCCTTTTGTGTTACATCTCCTACATCTTTTAAGGTGGCAAATTGTCACATTGTGTTGCTGAGTTAATGACCACTGCTGTGACATATATTTCAATTCCTACTTAACATTAAATTAAAATTGAATGTAGTTGGAGGGAAATTCAGTTGTACATCATGGTTCGCTTTTAAATCTTTGAAAAGGGCTAACAAATAAAAACATTTATTACCTTTTTAGTTGAACACACTGCAATTTCTGCTTGTTTCCTGACACATTCTTTCTGTAAGATGATGTCAATCCTCCTTGCCACCACAACACTAACCAAAGTGACAAAATTGTCCAACTCCTGCTGTGAACATGAATGATAAAGTCTGCTGTATGCTGAAGGTGGCTAAGGAAAAATGATTAAACCATGGTAGGCAGAAAATAAATTGTTTTGATTGCTAAAATGCTTCTTTTTATACTTTTATTAGATTGGATTTAAGATTTAATAATGCTTACTTTAGCAAATGTTAAACTGACCCTAAACTGTCGGCCAGAGCACCCCTCCAGTAAGTGTCCTTGGGCAAGACACCTAACGGTACATACTTTTGTACACAATATCTGCTGTAGAGTCCAGTGGTAACGTCTCTACCCTTGGACCGTGGAGAAACAAGTCAAAATACCATTCATCACATCCCTCCAATACAACTGTGGAGAAGCAAGTCTCGCGTTTACGAGAAGCAGGTTCAAGACGTCACCAGTGAGTGGTCTTGGGCAAGACACCTAACGATATGGATGTGCCTACCTCACAAATACTTGTACTTCTCAGATTGTAAATTCCCTTAGGTCATCATCCATGTGCGGTGTTCCAATGTATCAACCCCTCGTACACTGATCTTGTAAAGGGCTGCAGAATTTGTGTGGCTATATAATACAAGGATAATAATAAACACATATATATTGCAGCAACATAACATAGTTCAGCATGTTCATGAGTATATCTCATGTATAGATAGATATACAGTATACATAGAATTACAGGATCTTGTTTGTATTCTTGTTTTTTATGTGCAGAAGACATTTTAAACTTCCTTCTAAAACTAGTGCATAGGCAATCTGATAAATTCGCTAATCTACTGTGCTACAACAGGGTCAAGTGTAATCGCCAAGGATCATCCTTTCAAAATTTCCAGCATACTTTACTAGATGTGGAGACATAACTGAGTGAGTCTTCCTTTGGCATGTTTTTACACCATGACAATTTCTATGTATTAACATAACTAGGGACAAACTACAATGAAAAAACAATGGATGGGATGTTAAATCTAATTGACAGCTAGGGCAGCTAGGGAGAGACTCCTGTCACCACAACCACTTAAGAAACACTGAAGTGATCACAGTGGCTGGAGGATTGGATACTTAAATTCTGATTCTCTTGAATAAATATTTCAGCAACAAAGCTCAGACGAGATACAATGCTTTAACAATTCCTAACACAAATATTGGTAACGTTACTTATATATGTCTATTCCCTGCATCATTGTTGCTAGTGGCACTAAGTAGAGATGTTGGGAGACCTGTAGCACACACACACACATATAACCATCAATATTTATATTTCATTCTCATTATAAAGTTAAAAACAGAAAATACAGAAAATATGTACACAAAATAAAAAAGAACCTAACAAAATTTTCAGAACTAAATGGCTTCTTCAGGCAAAAGTCATTATTTAATGTAATTCCCTTGGCACTTAGAACATCTTGAACTCTTTTTGGGGATACTGCCCTGAGGTTTTCTTCTGGTATCTTATACCAGTTTTCCAGACTTTCTCAGCGTTCCTTAGGCTTAGATTGTCATTGATTTCTTTGTCCAGGTGATCCTCTTATTCAAGTAGATAAAGCACACATAGGGTAAAACCCCTTTACACCTGAGTGTTATAGCACTGCTAATTTTGCACTCGCAAACGGTGATTTTGATCAGGCATGTAAGTATTCAACAAAGGATAGTTTCTTTCCTTAGATTATTTTCTCATTTTTCATAACCAAATAGTCATGTTGAAAGAGGGAAAGAAAGTATGCAATAGTGAAGGACCACAAAAAAAAAATAATTTAAAAATAATCCTTATTTATTGCACGTACTCTTAACAAGTTAAAAAGTCACATATAAAAGTCACCCAGTCCAGGGATACATCTCGGGTCCAAGCCCTAAGTTCCACGGTTTCTGGGGTCTGCCACTCAACGCGTTTCGTCCTCTCGACTTCCTCAGGAGTGGCATCCTTCCCATGCTTCAACAAATATATAGTGTCAGTAACAAGGGGATTCGGAACAGCTGCCCCGATGCGCGTCTCTCTATTTCCGGCGTCTGGTTCGGTTACCATGACGCCGTCCATCCGACACGTCACATACGCTCAGCCGCATCCCCAGCATCCGGTTTAGTTGCCATGATGCTGTCTCTCCGATACGTCATATCCGCCCAGCGGTATTTCCGGAATACATCCCACTCGCATCCAAAGGATCTCCTTGGTTACCGCCTTTCTCCACATTAGACCCTCCCACAATTTTACGGATGAGGGTCTCTTTCACCACAAGTTCTCCTATTGCCTCGGGATGTGTATCTTTTTTCCAGATCTGCCCACAATGTCTCCAACATACAAGAGGTTTCTTTTATTAGGCAAAATTGTCCTTCCATCTCGTCTGGGCATGCATCATTCCACCGCCAGTCTCTGAAAGGCCCAATATTCTCTTCTGAACATCAATCCATTACCACTATGTCCAAAAAAACAATGTTATATCAATTACATAAAAACCATAAAAAACATTAATGCAGCCTAAAATTGATGATGACATAGCATCTAATTTAAAAAGCACACCAAATCCAAATCACTATTTAACCCCAATGGTTGTAATGTTTTTAAACAATGTATCCAGTAGGTTTCCCTTCTGGATAGTTTCTTAACCCTATCCCCCCCTCTCCAATCAGCTTCAATGTACTCAATCCCTAAAAATTCCAGTTTTTTTAAGTCATAAAACTGACAATTATTACAATGTAACGGCACGGAGTGAGTCGCCATATTCCTCCGTATATTACCCATATGTTCCAGGACTCTACATTTAAATTTTCTTGTGGTACGTCCCACGTATTGTAGTCCACAAGCACATTGGATAAGATAAATTACAAATTTTGTTGAGCATGTTATATTCCCTTTAATTTTAAACAATTCGCCAGTCACCTTACTAGTAAACTGATAAGTAATCCTTGGTAGGAAACGACATGCCTTACAGAACCCACATTTTCTAAACCCGGGATTGGAAAAGAAAACATGGAAAGGTACAGCAGCAAAAAATGCAATGGCTGGGAATGCAATATATATATATATATATAAAACACATGGGGGGTTGCACTCCACCTTAACTAAGCGTTTCAGTGCGGGTGCGTCTCAAAAATAATATACAAAACCACGGAGAGCGCACTCCAGACCAACACATTCAAAAACCTACAACAACAGCTCCATGCATGGGTACATAATACCAGCTTTTACCACATGGTGAAAATTTCATAACTCTGAGCTTTGCTGAATAAAATGGTGGAAATTTGGTTCGCAATGAACGGCCGTGAATTGCTTAAGCCTGCCAACAGCGTCATTGTAATCCACCCTCTGTCAGGTCCTACTCTGCAAACCTAATGACTGCCGATCATGGGGTAAACTCACTGATGTTGCAGGTTTTTGAATGTGTTTGTCTGGAGTGTTCTCTCCGTGGTTTTGTTTTTAATATATATATATACATGGCTTTGACAAGTTGCATAAACCTGATCTCTGCTAAAAAAAAAAGTCATATGGCATGGTATTGATTTAAGGATTCTGTGTAAAAACAGACACAGGATGCAATAAAAGTGAGACAGAGGTCATTTGCATATCTTACCCAGAGTTCCTTGCTGCATATGGGGAATGCAGTACAGGGGCTCTGGGATGCAGTTCTTTGAATTGCTGTGATGTGCAAGTGGCTTCTGCAATAATAAAAATAGCCATTATAACGTGGAGGCTTTTTATCTCACTTTTTGCCCCCCCCTATTCTTTTATTCTTTTTAGTCATACTAATGACTTGTGAGAAACAAGGTGTGATGTATACCTTGTATCCTCAATTATTATTGATGCTGAGATTTACAGAATAGGTTTGAGAACGATATATCCAAAAACATGCAAAATACATGTTTACAAAATATATGAAGTGCATTTCTGCAAAAACATTATCACCTACAGCTCGTCAGTGACTTTATTCACATGTCGTTATATGTGGGATTTTATATAATGCATGATGCATGTCTTATCTAACTCATGAGAATTCTTGAAATTACATTTTTTTGTACATGAAAATAAAGATAATGTCATTTTTTTTCTGTTCGTACAAATTCCATTATGTGTGTAGGAAACTCAGACATGACACCTACATTTACTAGTTCTCCATCTTCTCATAAACTTCTTTTTGTCCTACATGTATTATTTAGGAGCTTTACTCCACTGACGTTTTCTTTCATCTCCTTTTTAAATCCATGTGCACCTTTCCACCCTCTCATCATTCAACAGATTAGATTTTGCACCATTAGAAACGTTTCGTCGCTTCAATCATCAAATACACACCAGGGTGTAGCTTCTCTCCTCACTCCAGACCTAACAAAGAAAGCCTGCTCCCTGCACAATCCAAAGGTCATGAATTGCTTCTCCTGCACATCCCTGGTGGCTTTGACACTGTTGACTACTAACAACTACTTGACCTCTGTCCATTACCAATACCTTATTCGGCGCATGTTGCCCCGGCCCAGTCACTCTATCTCCTTCTCTAGTTATTCATCAGTTTTTCTTTCACTTTCTCTTGATATCCCACCATTATCATTCCTTTAAGATGTGTTTTGTCTTGGCAACCATTTGACACAACTAGATTTTAGTCACGCCTAAATTAAGCCCATCTCAAATTTTCTCAGGTCTTCCATGGCCAACCTCTTGTCTGCTATGTCAATTATTTCAAAATCATTGCACTTTCCCCTTTCCTCCCTAAAGAATCCATTGGTACTAATGATACTGACCATAACCAGACAAACAGGGTATATTTTATTACATCCGTCTATATCTCTGCTCTCAAATTCAATACCACAATGAAATGGTCATCACCATCACAAAGATTCTCCAGTATTTCAGCACTGTCCACAATATTTACTATACTATATACCAGGGCTCACAATTTCAATTCCCAAGCTACTAGCCAGACCTTAAGAGTTACTCGCCACCAGTTGCCCCACCTACCCTGCCCTGAACTCCGCCCCTAAACACGCCTTCTTAAATTATCTTATGAAATTACACTGTTAAAAGATTTATTCAGAATAAAGCTACAAAAATAAATAACATTAATACCCAGGCACCAGACCCAGACAAGTAGTATCATCCATTAAGTACAGACAGACTCCTCTCCAACAGATTTTAGGACCAAATTAATTTGGAGTTTATGCATCTGACATATCAAGTCGAACTTAACCTGCCATATGAATAATGAAAAGAGCGTATTATCAACAGAAGTTAGAAGACCCCAAAGTCAGGTTTCCTCCTTGGATGCTTAAACAGATAAATCCATTAATATTCATGTGCGATCTTCCATCCCCATCTTTTTCTCCTTCCGTATCACCTCTTTCTTTATAAATAGATTTATTTTGCATAAACTCAAACTGCTATGACACCATTTCACTAAATATGGACCCTCACAGAAGTTGTAGTAGCGGCGCTGGTTCTGGCGCCACTTCCAGCGCTGACAGCTCGGCAGCTATTTACTTTCACTTAGTTTACAACAGGGGGTGGGGAACCTTTTTTTTCTGTCAAGGGCCCCCTTTAATTCATTTCTCCCTCCTTTTATTTCATTTATTTTGCCCAATTCATTTCTCTCCCCAGCATTTATTTAATTTCTCTCCCCAGTTATTTCATTTCTCTCTCCATTTAATCCATTCCTGTCCCCCACTCAATTTAATTCATTTCTGTCCCCCCACTCAATTCATTTCTGTCCCCCCCACTCAATTCATTTCTGTTCCTCACTCAATTCATTTCTGTCCCCCACTCCATTCATTTCTGTCCCCCACTCCATTCATTTCTGTCCCGTCCCCCCACTCCATTTAATGCAATACTCTCCACACATCCCCCTCCCTTTACCTGACCTCCGAGTAGACTGAGGGGGCGGTGATTATCTCTGCTTCCCTCACTCACTTAGGCATGCTGGATTCAGCGACGGAGCATGAAGCAGATTAAGCTTGAAGCAGTAAGGAGAGGGAATTTGAGTAAGGAGAGCAGCGGGAGAAGGAATTTGCACCCCCCCTCCCTTTGTGGCACTCTGAGGACTGTTTTCCTCCCCCGCTGGGTGGACGTTCTCCTTCCCTGGTTCCTGGATCGCCGGCTACACTGATCTGGAATCACTGTAGCCGGCGTGCTCTCTATGGGGAAGGGAGAAAAGGAAACTGAGTGTTCAGCGTGCCGGAAATGACTCGGGCCATGTCCAGCTGTTGCTGAAAAAGAAAAGCACGCTGACTGGCCCTGAGCACGTCGCGACCAGGCAAAATACACAGAGCAGGCAGTGCGATATAATTCATCATGCTGCCTGCGTGTGAATTCCCGCTCGCCCTCAATTGATTTCCACTTGCCAAATGCGAGCAGGCGAGTGGAAATTTTGAGGGTTGCTATATACTATAAAGTAACAAAAACTCCATGTAGATGTCTTTGTATTGGTGCTCAAAAACACCAACTGGAACTGGCACCTGTACAGGGTTATTCAAAGAGAATCGAAAAGTCACCGCACGTTCGGTGACTTTTCGTTCTCTTCAATTCGGTGCAAATCGGCTTTCCCATTTCGGCCACCCTGCGGTGTATTCAGCAAGCACCACAGGGCTGTCGAAGTGCAGGGAAAAGCTGCCGAAAAGCTACTGAAAACCCGGCGAAAACCCGGCGAATGCACGCCAAAAACCCGCAAAAACATCTGGATTAACCCGTCGAAGATGCCGGAAAAACCCGAGCAGGAGCCGATCACACACAGTGGAGCCTCCGGAAAAAGCCGACACCTCAGACGAGTGAAGTGAATAAATTAGGAAATCAGAAACTACTGAGCGAAAATGTCTGAAATTAAAAATGAGGTCCAGGGAATGATAATAAAAAGGGCTGTTACAGAAAAAATAAGTAAACTTAAAATAAAAATCAAAAACAAATCTGACTCTTTTTTTAAAAAAAAAAAACAGAAAAATTATTAAAATATCCAAAAAAAAATCGATAAATAAAGAGACTCTTTACTGCAGAATTTTATAATGAATGGTTTATTAGATATTGAATTAAAACGGGAATATTTTTAACATTGAAGCCTATGGGATTCTCCTGAATAAACTTGCTGAATTAAACCACCGAATGGCAGGGCATTTCGGGAACCTTTCACTGCTGGTTTGTGTTCTCTGAATAGCTGAAGCAGTGCTTTTTTATAGGGATTTCACTGCCCTCGAACAGGAACCGAACAGGCACCGCATGTGCAGGCAATTCGCCAGGATTTGGCGTATTGCCTGCTCTCTGGATAGCCGAATGGCCAAGAAAGGTAACTGAACGCTGATTTTCAGCGTTCGGTTACCTTTCTCCAGCCATCCGGATCTCTTTGAATAACCCTGATAGTGTTGTAAAGGAATTGCTCAATGTCTTCTATGAGTAGACTGTATTAGTGGACAGGAGACAATCAAAGTACAAACAGGTATTGTGTTATATGTGCAAGGTTTATAATTGGTGTATGACTGTGGGTGGAATAAAGAAAGGATCGATTCAATTGGATACATTGAACATAAGTAATTTTCGTACCCCAGGTATATATATATATACACACACACACACACAGTTAGGTCCATATATATTTGGACACAGGCACAATTTAATTTTTTTCCGGTATTTACCAAAACATACTTATACAGTTGTGTTCAAAATTATTCAACCCCCACTGAAATTGAGTGTTTTGGCCAGTTTGACATTGATTTTGATCATTCAGTCATCTTGCTTACAATTAAATCAAAGAGGCACGTGTAAGTCAGACAAATATAACATAACATTTATAATGAAATAACCACAAATGTCTTTTCTGTGCTCACATCATTATCAGTTTTATTCAACCCCCAAGTGACATTCAATCTTAGTACTTAGTACAACATCCTTTTACAGTTATAACAGCTTTTAAACGTGAAGCATAGCTTGACACAAGTGTCTTGCAGCGATCTACGGGTATCTTCGCCCATTCGTGATGGGCAAAAGCCTCCAGTTCAGTCACATTCTTAGGCTTGCGCACTGCAACTGCTTTCTTTAAGTCCCACCAGAGGTTCTCAAACAGATTTAAGTCAGGTGACTGCGATGGCCACTCCAAAATGTTCCAGCCTTTAATCTGCAACCATGCTCTAGTGGACTTGGAGGTATGCTTGGGATCATTGTCCTGTTGAAAGGTCCAACATCTCCCAAGCCTCAGGTTTGTGACGGACTGCATCACATTGTCATCCAATATCTCCTGGTACTGAAGAGAATTCATGGTACCTTGCACACGCTGAAGCTTCCCTGTACATGCAGAAGCAAAACAGCCCCAAAGCATGATTGACCCCCCGCCATGCTTCACAGTAGGCAAGGTGTTCTTTTCTTCATAGGCCTTGTTCTTCCTCCTCCAAACATAGCGTTGATCCATGGGCCCAAACAGTTCTAATTTTGTTTCATCAGTACATAGAACACTTCTGTGGTTTGTCCACATGACTTTTGGCATACTGCAGTCGACTCTTCTTATTCTTTGGAGACAGCAAGGGGGTGCGCCTGGGAGTTCTGGCATGGAGGCCTTCATTACGCAGTGTGTGCCGTATTGTCTTAGCTGAAACTTCAGTACCCACATCTGACAAATCTTTTCTCAGTTCCTCAGCAGTCACACGGGGACTTTTCTCCACTCTACGCTTCAGGTAGCGCACAGCAGTCAAAGTCAGCATCTTCTTTCTGCCACAACCAGGTAGCGTTTCAACAGTGCCCTTTGCCTTGAATTTGCGAATGATGCTTCCTATGGTCTCTTTTGGTATGTTTAACATCTTTGCAATCTTCTTATAGCCATTGCCCTTCCTGTGAAGAGTAATCACCTCTTCTCTTGTCTTCCTGGACCATTCTCTTGACTTGACCATGTTTGTAACCACACCAGTAAATGTCTAGAAGGAGCTGAGTATCACAGTCATTTTAAAGCTGCCTAATTGGTGCTTATTATGCTTTATTGCTGCTCCGTGACATCCACAGGTGTTTTCAATACCTGATTGAAAACACTTGAATGAACCTCTGTTCTTCAGAGTGGTAGTCTTTAAGGGGTGCAATCTTTGAGCTTGGATTCCAATATTGTTGAATGGATTAGGCAGTGGCTGAGTGACAGGCAACAGAGGGTTGTGGTAAATGGAGTTTATTCGGCGCAAGGTCTTGTTACCAGTGGGGTACCTCAGGGGTCAGTACTTGGACCCATTCTATTTAATATTTTTATTAGTGATATTGCAGAAGGTATTAATGGAAAAGTATGTCTTTTTGCTGATGACACAAAGATTTGCAACAGGGTTGACGTTCCTGGAGGGATCAGCCAAATGACAAATGATTTAGGTAAACTAAAAAAATGGTCGGAACTGTGGCAATTGAGTTTTAACGTGGATAAGTGCAAGATAATGCACCTGGGACGTAAAAACCCAAGGGCTGAATATAGAATATTTGATACAGTCCTTACCTCAACATCTGAGGAAAGGGATTTAGGGGTTATTATTTCAGAGGATCTAAGGGTAAGTAGTCAATGTAATAGAGCAGCAGGAAATGCTAGCAGAATGCTTGGTTGTGTAGGGAGAGGTATTAGCAGTAGGGAAAGGGAAGTGCTCATGCCACTGTACAGAGCACTGGTGAGACCTCACTTGGAGTACTGTGTGCAGTACTGGAGACCGTATCTCCAGAAGGATTTAGACATCTTAGAGAGAGTTCAGAGAAGGGCTACTAAAATGGTGTACGGGTTGAAGGAGAAAAGTTACCAGGAAAGGCTTATTGATCTTAACATGTACAGCTTGGAAAAAAGACGAGACAGAGGAGATATGATAGAAACATTTAAATACGTAAAGGGAATCCACAAGGTAGAGGAAGGGAGTATATTTAAAAGGAAACAAAGTAGCAAAACAAGAGGACATAGTCTTAGATTAGAGGGGCAAAGGTTTAAAAGTAACATCAGGAAGCATTATTTTACTGAAAAGGTGGTGGATACATGGAACAGCCTTCCAGTAGAAGTGGTAGAGGCCAAAACAGTAATTGAATTTAAGCAAGCATGGGATAGGCATAAGGCTATCCTAAACAAAAGATAAATCCAGGTTAAGTATCCGTGTAATTGGGCAGACTAGATGGGCTGAAAGGTTCTTATCTGCCGACATTTTTCTATGTTTCTATGTTGAATAATTGTGTCAATGAAGAATTCACAAAAGAAACATTTACTACTGTATTACAAACCCAATTGATGTCATTTTAGTTGCATATGGTTCTTTAAAAAGTCCTTGAAGGATTTCATTCTGAATACAATTACAAATGTACACTAAATTCCCTAAAACCCTTTACAGCATTGGGGGTTGAATAATTTTGAACACAACTGTACTTAAGTTCTATAATGGTAATCGGCTGAAAGTGCACACTCTCGCAAATTGATATTTTAATCAAAATCGTTCGTCACTAGGCATTTATATTCTTAATTTCATGAACTTGAACCAGATAGTTATGTTGTATCACAAAATCAACTGGTACGAATACTAAGAAACTATTCTTATAGTTATAGAGCATTTGGGGGCATTTTTTTTATTATTTCTGCCATGCAGTAAGTTCAGTTTTAAACAGATCTCATACAAAAAAAAGAAAAGCTATCAGGGTTATTCAGAGAGAGGTGAAAACCATGAGAATGACTGGAGAAGTGAAAATTCTAGGTTAAAATAACCGATTTGGAAAGTGAGATAAATGGAAGAATTTTTCTGGTTTGGCTATTTTGACCTAGAATTTTCACTTCACCAGTCATTCTCCTGCTTTTCGCTTCTCTCTGAATAACCCCCTAAGTCTCTCTTTTATTATTTGACGTTGCTGAAAGCCATATCTCACACACTGGGCAGGAAATGTTTGGCAACGCATTGTGTAAGAAAAAAATAGAACAAATTATAGAACTTGGTTACAAAAAAAGAAAAAAGTTCAAGACTAAAATAAACTGAAAGTGTATTGTGCGGTTGGTATTAATACTAGAACAATTGCTCGCCAATAAATGTTTAAAATAGAACTGGAGAGTGGAAGAGAAGATAAGGACTGCTTGTCCGGCTCCATTTGTTCTTTATCACCTGCTGGAAGAACTTGGTGCACGTAGTTTAATTCACTTATGGTGCTTCACAGCATGATACCTCTATATTGTTATGATGCTGCTCATTGAAATATCTGCTCTAATCGAATTTTGACGGACAAACTAGAAGTTCAAATGTTAAAGAAATACTCTAGGTTGAAATAGAGGGAGTGGTTAAGGGTTAACACCTACTGACCCCCACTCACCTTAAATTCAGTGCCGGGCTCCTTTGGCGTTGGTCCCTATGTGATAGGATGGCTTCCTGTAAGCTGCAGTAAGTCACTTGACTGCAGGGAGGCTAGATGCTGGAGCAGGCGTCCTGCCAGTCCAATGGCTCTCAATGCCAGTGTGCATTGACAGCCATTAATGGAACCTAGGTCCCAAAGGCATTAAATTCCAGTACCCGAGATTGTACTCTGGGTGAACCCCATTACATTGCCTGGTTATAGTGCCTAGACCAGTGGTTCCCAACACTGTCCTCAGGGAGCACTAAAAGGCCAGATTTTGTAGATCACCTTGGGGAAATGCAGCCTGACTCCTGCAATCACTGAGCAGCAAATCATATCACCTGTAGTGTACTTCAGATATCTGGCAAACCTGGCCTGTTAGTGGGCCCTTAGGACATGGTTGAGAATGACTGGCCTAGTGTAACACTTAATAGATGTCTTTTTAAAAGTTTCTATTTACTAAAGGTTGATCTGCGTCTTACTATAACAGCCAAGTTGTACGTGCAAGGCCAGCCTCCATGGGATTAATCACAAAGCAATGTCACTGCAATCAATTGTATTCTTGGTTTGTGCTACCCATTGTGCAGCTCTGCGGAATAAGTTGGCGCTTTATAAATAAGGGTTGAGCACACCTAACCCAGAATGCTCAGGATTTTTGGATATTCAAAATTTTGTACTCCTCCGGATTTCAGAACTGGGGAAAATCCGACGTTGGTGGTAAAGGAGAATGAGGCAGGAGAGCCGCGTTCCACTTCCCACTGCAGCACCGACATACACACACTGGGATACTCTGAGCAGCCCATTCCACGGGACATGTTGCACAGAATCAGCATGTGGGCATCATGACCCACGCTAGGGCTGCCCAGAGTCCCCCAGCGTGCGCCACACCGTGCTGTAGCTGTCAAGCCAATTGTGACCCGTCAGGAGTATCAGGTAGGTGAGCACATCTGAAATTCGGAAGCCTCTGAAAATGCTGGATTTTGGAGTCTTCCAGATTTCAGAATTCTGGTTAAGGAGTGTTCCCGATCTGTAAATGTAATTATGTAACTGCTGAGTCATCAAGTCATCATCAAATCAATCTGTAATAAGACACTGACTAAATTCCATGACCTCATTTAGCCACTTGTCCTAAAGTGGTAAACTGGTCACATTTCCTTTGTACACAGGGTTATTCAGAGAGAGTGAAAAGCAGGAGGATGACTGGAGAATGAAAAATTCTAGGTCAAAATAGCCGATTTGGAAAGTGAGATGAAAAGGTAGAATTTTTCTGGTTTGGCTATTTTGACCTAGAATGTTTCATTCTCCAGTCATTCTCCTGCTTTTCACCGCTCTCTGAATAACCCTGACAGTGTTGAAAATGGGCAGGTTACCATAAAACTAATTCTACCATCACTATAATAATAATGTGATCCTACTAATGTAGCTTAATTCTATACAACTAAGGCAGCCGGCACACGAGCATACTGTACTGCGTCCATTACGGACGCACTTTTTCACGGGAGATAGTGAGTACTGCATAAAGTGCGTCCGTAATGTCTGATGTCTCCACACCCTAGGAAAATACATGGCAGCGTTGTTTCTGCGTCTGTTTAGCTTTTTCACGTCGATGTTATTTTTGCGTCCGTGGCTTTATGCTTTGCCTGTCCGTGAAAAAGTGCGCAGGGGCTACGTGTGGTGTGTTTAATTGACTCCTTTATAAAGCTATGACGGACAGCAAACAGTACGGTCAGACGGACGCAAAATGTTTGCTAGTGTGCAGCCAGCCTTAATCTCTCATTCCAATATTAGCTTTGTAGGATGCTTAATTAATAAGATTGCTTAATGTATCCAAGGTGGGAAATATTATTGATGATTTTAATAAAAAGAGTCAAACATACTAGGGGCTCTATTCCATAGTTGGTGCTATGTGTGGTATTCCAAGGTGCTGGCTCAAGTTACCGTCAGGACACGAATTGACAAATTTTATTTTACCACCTCCTAAAAGCTGGTGCAAATGCTAAATCATTTAACACGTTCTAACCCCTTAAATATCCCATACTTACCTCTTATCCCTCGCGAAAAGGGTGGCCCGATCCGCTGTTTCTTTGTTGAGACTGAGAACAAATAGTTCCTAGTCTCCCTCAGTGATCCTGAGAGCAAGATGGCTCAGAGCTCGCAGCGCGGACAAGCGAGGCTCCATGGAGTGCTATGTACTCCAGGAGCTGATACTCGGAAGCACTACTGCAGGTATCGGCGAGCTTGGTGCTATGTTCTGGGGGGAGATGTGAGATAGCACCTTCCCCGGAATATGACATTAACATGGAGACGGTAAGGGAAAATCTGCAAGCACACATTATCCTGCTTACCGTCTCATTGTTAGCGTCCACTAGGGAATAGGGCCCAGGTTTTTTCTTAGTCACATGAGCCGTAGTAATTGAAAGGTTTCTGTACATGACAATATGTTACTGACCTTGGCACTTACTGACTGACATAGCACACTTGCAGAAAATGCCTAAATCTTAAACCAGCCTAAAGGCTCTTAAAGTAAAGCCATCATTTTATGGCTGGCTAACTTGGAAATGTGGAAGACAGGTTAATTGTTCCACGATATCAGTTACTTACGCCTCCAAGGCCTGTCAGGTGCTGCACAATATTAGGTAAATATCTTTTGTCTTTTAGATGATGAAAAATCCTCTTCTGAAGTGTCTTAAACCACAAAATTTGGAGATTAAACATGACACCTCAAGTGAAAAACACAAAACATAAACAATTGCTATTTGAATTAATGGTTTACTATAAATATTTACTCTAGGGGTTATTCAGGGAGAGCCGAACTGGCCCCGAAATTGCACTGAACAGTGAATTTCCCCGTACGGTGCAATTTCGTGGCCATTCGGCTATTCAAAAACCAGGCAGTTCGCCACATTTTGGCAAATTGCCATCAAATACAGCACTGTTCGACGGCAGTGAAATCCCAATAGAGAAGCAATGGTTAATTTATACAAAAAACACGAATAACAGTGAAATGTCAGTGAAATGCCTTGATTTTCAGTGGTTTCATTCGGCAGGTTTAATGATGCGAATCCTATAGGTTTCAATGTCAAAAAATATTCCCGTTTTTATTCAATATCTATTAAACTATTTATTCTTTTAATTTGCAGCAAAAAGTTTCTTTATTTTGTTAGTATTTATTAGGCATTTTTCGCCCACATTTTTTTTAAAATAGCGGTTCATCTTTTTTCTCTAACAGACCTTATTATTATCATTTATTGTACCTTATATGTTAATTCCAGACATTTTCGTTCAGTAGTTTTTTTGCGAACAGCGTTTCAATTTTAACACTTTCAATTGTTTTGTTGTCTTTTTTCCTCCATTCGTCAGCTTTTTGGGGTTTCCGGCCACTGGTCGTTGCTGTGTTCGGAGGATCGTCAGCTTTTTCTGGATGGGTTCGGTGGGTTTGCGGCAGATTATCGGATCTGATCCGATAATTTATCGGATCTAGTCGGATCCGATATTTTCTGCACATTTTAAAAGAAAAACCAGTCGCAAATCCGCCGAAATTATCGGTTTTGCGGCCTTTTTTAAAAATTTGGCGGTTTTGCAGCGGCTTATCCCCGCACTCGGGGGACTCTGCGGTGAATGCAGAATTCACCACAGGGTTGGGAAATTTGATTCCCCGAAGTGCGGGGAACGAAAGAGCACCGAAATGTCAGCGACATTTCGGTGCTCTCTGGATAACGGCAGTTCGGCGGCGTTGGGCGGTCACTTTGGCAGTCGTTGGTGGCGCTCGGCGGTCAGTTCGATCCAGATCGGCTCTGTCTGAATAACCCTGAAAATCTTTTCAAAATTTCAACAATGTTTAACCCATTAAAGATTTTTACAAAGTTTTTAACCTTTAGCTCTGTTAAAAAATTATGGGAGTTTAGTGCACAAAATATGGCCATAAACTGTTTAAGCCTGTCCCAGCACCAGTGTATCCAATCTCAACAGGTGGGTTAAAATTTTTTAAAATCTTAAAAGTGTTGAATCTTAACATTCACACCAAAAAATACATTCGAGATAAGGAAGGCAAAATGGCACATATTTTGCAGGTTTTACGAGAACTGTGAAATAGTTCTTGTGTATCTGCGTTTCTGTACAAACTGCCTAGTTTCAGAATTAGTGGACCAGTCAATAGAGTACATTCATCTCTAAGATGCGTTATCCTGTTTAGGATGGATTTGCATAGCGTAGTAAGAGATCGGCACTGAAGTCAGTTTGCGAATGAGCTCTCCATGTAACCTCTTATTATTTTAACTGCCATTCGAGTAGAGAGGTTACTTCTGTGGCAGAAACTGCTAACCTCATCTGTAATTCAGTTAGAAAACGTTATATTATGATGGGTACCATGTTCAAATTGGAATTTCATGTTCTAAAAAGATTTTATCTAAGTGTTCAGCATTCAGAGTTACATTTTTAAAACACGATAGAGGGATGCAGAGAGGATACAAGTGAATTTGTATGTTTTTGTCTGTGCACAGGGATACAGAAATATATATATAAATCAATGGTCAGGCCGCACCTTGAATATGCCGTGCAATTTTGGGCACCTGTCTTAAAAAAAGATATTATAGCGCTAGAAAAAGTGCAGAGACGGGCAACTAAATTAATAAGGGGAATGGAAGGGTTAAGTTATGAGGAAAGACTAACAATCTTAAACCTGTTTAGTTTAGAGAAAAGGCGCCTTAGAGGGGATCTGATAACCTTATATAAATATATACGGGGCCATTATCAACCATTGTCTGATAACCTATTCATTAACAGGTCTATACACAGGACAAGGGGTCATCCATTTAGACTGGAAGAAAGAAAATTTAGCTTAAAGCATAGGAAGGGTTATTTTACGGTGAGAACAATAAAGCTGTGGAATTCTCTGCCTGTTGAGGTGGTTGGGTCTGAGTCTGTACAGACTTTTAAAAAACGACTGGATGACTTCCTGCAGACACAGAATATTAAGGGTTATAATATTTAATATGTGGGTAAAAGCTTCTTGATCCAAGGAGAAATCTGACTGCCATTCTGGGGTCAAGAAGGAATTTTTTCCCAGTATGTTGCATATTGGCAAGCATTTCAGACTGGGCTTTTTGCCTTCTTTTGGATCAACAGCAGTAGGTTATGTGGGAGAGGCTGAACCCGATGGACGCATGACTTTTTTCAGCCTATATAACTATGTAACTATGTATATATATATGGGGTGCCGGACAAAATCCCTACAGCCAGGTTCCCTAATGCTAAAATCCCAACGGCCAACTTCCAGACAGAACAAGTGCCGGACATCCCAACTTCCCTACACAGCCAACTTCTAGACATCCATAATCCCAGCAGCTAACCCTAATACTAACACCCTAACCCTAGGTTTAGGGGGGTTAGGGCTAGGTTTAGGGGGGTTAGGGCTAGGTTTAGGGTGTTAGGGTTAGGGCTAGGTTTGGGGGGCTAGGGTTAGGTTTAGGGTTAGGTTTAGGGGGTTAGGGCTAGATTTAGGGGGATAGGGTTAGGGCTAGGTTTAGGGGGGTTAGGGTTAGGGCTAGTTTTAGAGGGTTAGGGCTAGGGCTAGGTTTAGAGGGTTAGGGCTAGGTTTAGGGGGTTAGGGTTAGGGCTAGTTTTAGGGGGTTAGGGCTAGATTTAGGGGGGATAGGGTTAGGGCTAGATTTAGGGGGTATAGGGTTAGGGCTAGATTTAAGGGGGATAGGGTTAGGGCTAAGTTTAGGGGGTTAGGGTTAGGGCTAGGTTTAGCGGGTTAGGGCTAGGTTTAGGGGGTTAGGGTTAGGGCTAGGTTTAGCGGGGTTAGGGGTAGGTTTAGGGCATTAGGGCTAGGTTTAGTGGGGTTAGGGAGTAGGGTTAGGGTTAGTGTTAGCTGCTGGGATTTTGGATGTCTGGAAGTTGGCCATCAGGGAGGAGTTGCCCGTGTAGGGAAGTTGGCAATGTAGGGAAGTTGGCCGTCAGGGAGTTGTCTGTGTAGGGAAGTTGGCCGTCTGGATTTTGGCATTAGGGAACCTGGTTGTAGGGATTTCGAACCCAAACCCATGTATATATATATATATAATAGATAAATTCATAGATAGAACTGTATGTGACTTTCTTTTTGAGTATCTATCAGGGTTATTCAGAGAGCGTGTAAAGCAGGAGAATGACTGGAGAATGAAAAATTCTAGGTCAAAATAGTCAAACCAGAAAAATTCTCCCATTTATCTCACTTTCCAAATCGGCTATTTTGACCTAGAATTTTTCATTCTCCTGCTTTTCACCTCTCTGAATAACCCTGTATATTTTCAGATAACTGGATACATGGGCAGGTAGACCTGAGCACTGCATGGACACATAGACAGAGAGACAGATTTCCCTCAGGACACACACTGGGTGCTAGTATTGCATTCCTAACGCTAAAATGGGGATGCTACCAAGTGATGTGATAATGTATGAAGCATCCGTAATACATTTCCATTGTACTTTGTTCGTTGTGCTGTTGATACAACTTCAAAAATAAACAATTTAAAAAAATACATCAAAATACTCCAAAAAACAAACTTATAAAAAGAAGGTTTGCTGAAAATGAAAAGAATAAACGGTTGAAAATAAAAGCAATAATATTTTTTTTACATTGAATCCTATGGGATTCTCCTGTTTAAACCTGTCGACCTGAATCATGAAAATCAGGGCATTTCATTGACACTTCGGTGCAGTTCGGTGTTCTCTTAATAGATTAACCATTACTTTTCTATTGAACAAGTTTGCTGCCGCAGAAGATCTTCGAATTGCGGCGGACTGCATCGTATTTCACTGTCAATTCCATGGAGAGAGACTGTGGAGACACATGTTTGATCCCGGCAAGAGCACCTCTCCAGTAAGTGTCCTTGGGCAAGACACCTAACGGTACAAGCTTGCCACCCAGGCAGGGGCGGATCCAGAGACTAGTCTCGGGAGGGGCACTTACAGAAAATAAGGTGTTTTAGCAGAGAGCCCGACTCACGAGAATTTACAGAGGGCCCGGCTCACAGGAGCTTACAATCTAGAGGAGCAGAGGGCCCGGCTCACAGGAGCTTACAATCTAGAGGAGCAGAGGGCACCAGGAGCTTACAATCTAGAGGAGCAGAGGGCACCCAGGAGCTTACAATCTAGAGGAGCAGAGGACACCCAGGAGCTTACAATCTAGAGGAGCAGAGGGCACCCCGGATTTTACAATCTAGAGGAGCAGAGGGCACCCCGGATTTTACAATCTAGAGGAGCAGAGAGCCCCCAGCTCACACATGAAATTGCCCCCAGCTCAAGGATTTGCCCAGCTCATGGATTTGCCCCCAGGTCATGGATTTGCCCAGCTCATGGATTTGCCCCCAGGTCATGGATTTGCCCCCAGGTCATGGATTTGCCCAGCACATGGATTTGCCCAGCTCATGGATTTGCCCCCAGGTCATGGATTTGCCCAGCTCATGCATTTGCCCAGCTCATGTATTTGCCCCCAGGTCATGGATTTGCCCCCAGGTCATGGATTTGCCCCCAGCTCATGGATTTGCCCCAGCTCATGGATTTGCCCAGCTCATGGATTTGCCCCCCAGCTCATGGATTTGCCCCAGCTCATGGATTTGCCCCAGCTCATGGATTTGCCCCCAGATCATGGATTTGCCCCCAGCTCATGGATTTGCCCAGCTCATGTATTTGCCCCAGCTCATGGATTTGCCCCCAGCTCATGGATTTGCCCCAGCACATGGATTTGCCCCAGCTCATGGATTTGCCCCAGCTCATGGATTTGCCCCCAGCTCATGGATTTGCCCCCAGGTCACACATGGATTTGCCCCCAGGTCACACATGGATTTGCCCCCAGGTCACACATGGATTTGCCCCAGCTCATGGATTTGCCCCCAGGTCACACATGGATTTGCCCCCAGGTCATGGATTTGCCCCCAGCTCTCACCTGGATTGTTGCCCCAGCTCCGGCAGGGGGTTGAGGGACCCAGATGCCGGGCAGCGCGGGAGCGCCTGCCCGATCTTGAACAGTCCGTCCTGTGAAGTGGATGCGGCTGTGTGCGTGCGCAGCCGGTCACGCGGTCCAGCCAGTCAGGTGGTACTGAGACTCAGTACCACCTGATTAGCCGGACCACGTGACCGGCTGCGCACGCACACAGCCGCATCCACTTCACAGGACGGACTGTTCAAGACCGGGCAGGCGCTCTCGCGCTGCCCGGCATCTGGGTCCCTCAACCCCCGGGCCAAATCTCGGGGGGGGGGGCAATTGCCCCGTTGCCCCCCCCCCTGGATCCGCCCCTGCACCCAGGACATACTTGAAAACGAGAGAAATCTCAATGTATCCTTCCTGGTAAAATCCTTTCTCAAAAAAAATAAAATAATTGCCCGTATTTGGCAAATTGACAGCTGTCTGAATAGACGAACTGCCACGAAATTGCACCATGTGGTGAAATTCACCGTTCGGTGCAATTTGGTGGCAAGTTCGTCACTTATTGAATAACCCCCTTATGTCCACTCTGTACCCAGGTTTACTCGTAGGAATGCAGACACCTGTCATCTTGCTATCTTGCTATGGCGTCATTTCATTCACATTGCAAAAATGAGAATTGCAGGAATTTGTGTCATGTTTATACAACAAAATACTTTACAATACTGATAAATAATTGCACAAGAAGGGGACATATTACTGAAACAGGGTTTTTAAATGTTTATTTGTAGCATCATTATTTGGAAATAACATTTGCCCCTCTACTTTCTTACACAATACAAAACCAACTGTTATCTATCGACCCCCTAGTCAACCTCTTCTCTTACTTGACCATATCTCTACATGGTTTCCACACTTCATGTCCTCTGACGTTCCATCCCTAATTCTTTGTGATTTTAACATCTCTGTTGACTCGTCACTTAGCTCAGCTGCCTCACGATTTCTCTCCATTACATCCTCATTTGGTCTCACTCGTGGTCCAACTCCTCCACACACATCTGGCAATACTCTGGATCTCATCTTCTCCTACTAGTGCCCTATCTGTAATCATACAATTACTCCTCCCACTCTCTCGGACCATCATCTTCTGACTTCAGTTCTCCCCGCGTTCCTCCCCCTTAACCCAAATATTATAAGACTCGCAGAAATTTCCACTCTCTTGATCCACAGCAATTCTCGGCTGATATATCTGTACCACTCTTCTCTGTCTTATCTCTCTCCTGTCCTAATGAAGCCATCACCCACTACAGCTCTACTCTTTCCTCCACCCTCGATAAGTTAGCACCGTCATATCCCAGGTCAATGAGGCAACAAAACGTGCATCCCTGGCACAACAAACTGACCAGGCATCTCCAAACATGTTCTAGAATTGCTGAACGCTATTGGAGAAAGACCCGTTTCCACTACTGACTTTCTTCACTATAAATTGATGCTCCGGTCCTACAGCTCTGCCCTCTTTCTAGCCAAGCAGTCATATTATACGGCCTTCATACACACTCACTCCCGGAACCCATAACTCCAAGTTGTGCCTAAAATACAATTAAAATGCTAGATTATGACTGAGACAGTGGTTCCTTGTCAAGTGCACAAGGTTTGGGAACAAGTGAATTCATACTTTTTTTAAGTTACGCAGGTGCAGACTGGCTAATTGGGCAACTGACTAGTCAACAGCGATGGTCAGGGTTGTGGGCCACGCATGATCAAAAGATCTCTCCAACAGGCCCTCAGTTCCATTCCTCATTCCGATTGGCAATCCAGGGGCATACTGGTTGTTGGAGTTTAAGGCTAGGGTCAGACGAATGCATTTTTCAAGTTGTCCGTGAAAAAGTGCGTTGAACGAATGGACGTATTTGTTCACGGAATACGCGATAGCGGTCATACGTTGCGCATTTTCGTCCGTGATTTTGTACGGATCATCAATAAAACCCTTTTGCGTCTGGACGTTATGTTGGCCGGACATTAGCAGCGTCTGACGTCTCCCAATCACACAAACACACCGCTATGCGGACGCAGCGCACTCTGTACGTCAGTAGTAGCGGTTTGACGTTCTCGAAAAAATGCGTTCGTTTGCCACTTGCATTGCACGGACGAACTTTTGTTAACATTTGCTGCTAGCACGGCCGTGATTTCGTGCGGCTAAACGCACGTGAAAAATGCGTTCGTCTGACCCTAGCCTAAAGCATTAAGGCTAGGGTCAGACGAGCGTGATTTCTACGGACTGTACGTCCGTGCAGTACGGACATCGTCAGTACGGATGACGCAGTAGTGGTCACACAGTCCGTTTTTTTCACTGAAGTTATTTTTGACAGATGTAGGAGGGAAAAATAAATTACAATGAAAAAACATTCTGTCCGTCAAAAATGCTGGACGTATAAATGCAGTCCGTCTGACCACGCTCCATCACTCACACACAAAGCTATGCAGACGTTGAGGACGCAGCGCACTCCGCACGTCCGTTCTAGCAGTATTACGTTCTTGCCTAACCTGCGTCCGTTTGCAGCGTCCGTCATGCGTCCGCAGTTCAGTGCGGACGTACTTTGTGTGTCAGGCTCCAATGGACTTTCTTTCATGCTATCACGGACGTACTTTTGGGCGCAATCACGGACGTGAACACTACGCTCGTCTGACAGCAGCCTTAAAGTCTGGACCCTGAGGCATTGCCTCTAACAGCAGCTTAACTAAGCTCTGCCCAGCCTTTGCCTGCTTCCTGGCCAGGCCAGAAAATGTGGCCAAGTCCAGACCTGACCAGTTGATATGTCCACTCGCACGGTGACACAGGCCAGAGGAAAAGGAGGTAAGCTGTCTTGGTCACTCCTCTCCAGCTCTTGGCCGATTCCTGTGCATGAACTATTGTGGGAGAAGATGCTTTCCAAAACAGTTTTTTTTTTATTAGTCATTCAGGGTTATTAAGAGAAAGGTGAAACTCTGGAAAACTTTTGGAGAAGTGAAAATTTTAGGTCAAAATAGCCAAACCAGAAAAATTCTCCCATTTATCTCACTTTCCAAATCAGCTATTTTGACCTAGAATTTTCACTTCTCCAAACGGTCTCCAGAGTTTCACCTTTCTCTGAATAACCCTGTTAATAACTTGGGGAGTGGGTTGCAAATCAATTACATTGTTTTTCTCAGAAATAGCTGAATTGGAAATATTGTCCAGCTCTGGTGCTCTTCAGCTTGTATATTTTCATTTAAAATTTCCTTGAAATTCCTTACCAAGTCACCATTTAGTGAATAACCCCCTACCCACTACATTTTAATAATTGGTTTTAATTCTTCTCTTTCCACCAAGAATAATCACAGCTTGTTTCCTCTATGTTGTTGTATTCAGGGTCTCATTTACCACACACCAAATTTTCAGACTGCAAAAACCACATATACATATATAAAATAAATAACTATATATAGAATCTAGATATATTCACTTTTCCAGTGGCCCAAAGCCTTACGTAGAGACAGAGTTTTCAGATAGCCTAAAGAATAAATTGTGAGAACTTCCTGTCCATTCAAACGATTCTAGAACATATACTTTACGTTATAGCGAGCGCAGATCGCATTGTCTGTATATGGCTCCGAGCCTTTCTCCGGTACATTTTTTTTCTCGGCCTAAACACACAATCTTGCAGAGTTTGCAAAACAAACCATGCGTTTCTATGCAATAAAAAAATAAAAAAATAGCAGGGCCTAATCTCGCAAAACCTGTTTTTCTTTGCAAATCCTCAGGAGGTGGTTTCGCATTTAGAGAAAAAAAAAAAAGACGTCTTTCTCAGAAAATATTCAATAGTGCTGAAAAATGTTAACATGGTGGATGGACGGGTTTAACCCAGTGTTATCTGCTTTGCGTTTGCAGCAATTTGCTGACGCTGGAGCATTTCGTGCAAGACGTGGACTCATCGGTGCTTTTCCAAGATTACTGGAATGCATTTTTTCAGAGGGACTAAGAAATCTAATATTGCACTTTGCAAACACACATATAACAAAAGTGACATAAAACACCATTTTTTAAAATAAGAACTTGGACTTGTACTATTAAAGGAAAGAAGAAATCAGCATGTCAAAAATTTGCATTTTCCTATTTCCATCCTTTATTTATTTCCTCCTGACCTAAACACATGCTTCCCCCAACCTTTAGCATTTGAGGGGTCCTGGGTAAGATAATTTTTTGGGGCACCTCGCCATGCTTTCAACCTTCTTATGCTCCATATTTATTCACACACACTCATACACACAAGAACCCCCCAATCTTACCACCTCCCCCCAGATAGACACCCCCTCAAAAGCTCTGCATAGAAAGACAGAGAAGTGGTTGTCGCTGATTTATCACACGGAGGGGGTCAACAATGGTACAGGGCTCCCCAAAGTGGTTGGCCCAGGGCATGCGCCCTGTTCGTTCCACCCAAATAGCAGGCCTGCCTGTGAGTCACATAGTAGTGCATGGTAGAGTCAGGACGAGGTGCAAGGTTTTAGGTGTTAATTAATATACTTAGCAGAATGGCTGCGCTCAACCTGAACATGCATTTTATAATGGTGCTTTTGGGACTAATGAGCACAACATACAAGTTGTATCTATCAGGGTTATTCAGAGAGAGGTGAAAACCAGGAGAATGACTGGAGAATGGAAAATTCTAGGTCAAAATAGCCGATTTGGAAAGTGAGATGAATGGAAGAATTTTCCTGGTTTGGCTATTTTGTCCTGGAATTTTCACTTCTCCAGTCATTCTCCTGCTTTTCACCTCTCTCTGAATAACACTGTCAGGGTTATTCAGAGAGCGGTGAAAAGAAGGAGAATGACTGGTGAATGGAAATTTCTAGGTCAATATAGCCGATTTGGAAAGTGAGATGAAAGGGAGAATTTTTCTGGTTTGGCTATTTTGACCTAGAATTTTCCATTCTCCAGTCATTCTCCTGCTTTTCACCGCTTTCTGAATAACCCTGTGTATGTGTCTGAAACATATATTTTACTACCTGGTGAGCAAAGAAACCATCGTCATTCTTGCCAATATTTTAGGTACTTTTCCTAAATCTAGATGATGTGGAAGAGGGGTGGATGGGGCATATCCCAGGACAGCAGATTAGAGGCTCAAAATCAGGACTGTGCTATCAGAAATTTCTAGCAATTTATTACGGTATAGAGGCTTATACACTTGCACTCCCTGAATATATTGGATAAAAAACTTCAAAAGAAAGGACATTCTGAAAAAAAATTAAATTAGATAGTTATATAGGCTGACAAAAGACCTGCGTCCATCGGGTTCAGCCTCTCACACATCACCTACTGCTGTTGATCCAAAAGAAGGCAAAAAACCCAGTCTGAATGCTTGCTAATATGCAACATACTGGGAAAAAATTCCTTCTTGACCCCAGAATGGCAGTCAGATTTCTCCTTGGATCAAGAAGCTTTTACCCACATAATCATATTAAATATTATAACCCTTAATATTCTGTGTCTGCAGGAAGTCATCCAGTCGTTTTTTAAAAGTCTGTACAGACTCAGACCCAACCACCTCAACAGGCAGAGAATTCCACAGCTTTATTGTTCTCACCGTAAAATATCCCTTCCTATGCTTTAGGCTGAATTTCCTTTCATCCAGTGTAAATGGATGACCCCTTGTCCTATGTATAGTCCTGTTAATGAATAGGTTATCAGACAATGGTTGATAATGGCCCCGTATATACAGTATTTATATAGGGTTATCAGATCCCCTCTAAGGCGCCATTTCTCTAAACTAAACAGGTTTAAGCTTGTTAGTCTTTCCTCATAACTTAACCCTTCCATCCCCCTTATTACTTTAGTTGCCCGTCTCTGCACTTTTTCTAGCGCTATAATATCCTTTCTTAAGACAGATGCCCAAAATTGCACGGCATATTCAAGGTGCGGTCTGACCATTGATTTATACAGAGGCAAAATTATGTTTTCATCCCGTGAGTGAACTCCCCTTTTAATGCATGCCAATACTTTGCTTGCCTTGGCGGCTGCTGTTTGACATTGTCCATTGTTACTTAGTTTGAAGTCTATGATTATTCCCAAATCCTTCTCCTGCTTGGATTTCCCTAACTCCGTACCATTTAGGGTATAAATTACTTGTGTGTTCTTCACTCCAAAGTGCATAACTTTGCATTTATCTACATTAAATTGTATCTGCCATTTAAGTGCCCAGTCCCCCAATCTATCTAAATCCCTCTGCAGCGAAGTAACATCCTGCTCACATTGTATTACTTTTCCTAGTTTTGTGTCATCTGCAAACACAGATACATGACTTTCAATGCCTATCTCAAGGTCATTTATAAATAAATTGAATAGTATTGGTCCTATAACAGACCCCTGATGGACATCACTTACCACTGATGTCCATCTTGAAAATGTACCATTTATGACCACTCTCTGTACCCTATCTTTTATCCAGTTTTCTATCCAAGAACAAGTATTTTCATCTAGACCAATTTTTCTTAATTTAAATAGTAACCTCTTATGTGGAACTGTGTCGAAAGCTTTGGCAAAATCTAAGTAAATCACATCCACTGCGACCCCCTGATCTATACTTCTACTTACTTCCTCATAGAACGTAATTAGGTTAGTCTGACATGATCTGTGTTTCATGAAACCATGCTTATTTTTGCTAATGACATTATACCTCCCAATAAATTCCTGAATATTATCCCTTAGTAACCCCTCAAATACTTTCCCAGCCACAGATGTTAAGCTCACAGGTCTATAATTCCCAGGTCGACATTTTGAACCTTTCTTGAATATATGGACCACATCAGTTTTTCTCCAATCCTCTGGTACTATTCCTGAAAGAAAACAATTTTGAATCTTAGAAGAATCGTATGAAGAATCAAAGCTTTCACTTTTCTTATTTCCACACATAGCTCCCTCAGTATTCGCGGGTGAATTCTATCCGGCCCCGGGGCTTTGTTCACATTCACTTTGTTTAGTTGCTAAAACAACTTTTCTTGTGTCAAGAAATCATATTTTAATAGAACATTCCTATCAATGATTTGCACCTCTCAAAATTAGATTTGTGTTTCTAGTTTATCCTTGTAACTGCTTTTCTCTCACGAAGCAAGTATTAAACAATGCTGCCTGAAATCTGCTAGCCTAGGCACAGGACTAGTTGTCATATGCTATGGTAAACCCCTAGAACTGCCAATTACCTTCTTGGATGACATAGGCCACTTGTTAAAGGGCAGCACTTTTCTTATGTAGCCCATCTGCACATTGCAGAGTGTAAAGCAAGGATCAGCAACCTAGGTTCTGGAGATATTTCAGAACTACATTTCTCTTTGAAGCTCTACTAAAGGGGTTATTCAGAGAGCACTGGAATGTCACCAACATAATGGTGCTCTCTCGTACGCCGGACTTCGGCAAGTTAAGGCTAGGGTCAGACGAACGCATTTTTCACATTGTCCGTAAAAAAGTGCGTCCGAACGCATGGACGTACTTTTTCACAGAATACGCGATAGCGGTCATACGATGCGCAATTTCGGCTGTGATTTCATACAGATCTAAATCAGGAAACTTTGGGTGTCTGGACGTTATGTTGGCCGGACATGAGCAGTGTCTGACGTCCCCTAATCACACACACAAGCCGCTATGCAGACGCAGCGCACTCTGTACCTCAGTACTAGCGGTTCGGCGTTCTTGCTAAAATGCGTTCGTTTGCCTCTTGCGTTGCGCGGCCGAACTTTCGTGTGGCCGTACTTCGTGTGTGGGCCTGCGTTGGACGTCATTTTCTGCTACCACGGCCGTCATAAAGTGCAGATAAATGCACGTTCGCACTGCATTCGTCTGACCCCAGCCTGAATTAGCCGACCCTGCTGTGAATTCAGCATTCACCGCAGGGTCCCCGAAGTGCAGTGAATTGTTCCGCCGAATCAATCAAAAATACTGCTGAATGCATCCGACGATCCACTGAACAGACCGCAACCAGCCGCCGGAAAAAGCCGACAAGCCGCCGAACAGACCACCGTCCAGCCGCCGGAAAAAGCCAACTAGCCGCCGAACAGACCACCGACCAGCCAAAAGAAAAAGCCGACAAGCAACTGAACAGGGCTAAAAAAAAACTTGCAACTTTTAACATACTTTTTTTAAAAAAAAAGTGCATGAAGATGCCTGTAAATAACATATAAGGTCCTATGAATAATAATAAAAAGGTCTGTTACAGAAAAAAAAAACGCAATGCAAAAAAAACCCAAAAAATTGGAATTACAATTTTGTGGAAAAAATCCCCAAAAATCCTAAAAAAATAAAGAGACTTTTTGCTGCAAGTGCAAATAATGAAAGGTTGAATAAATATTTAAGAAAAACTAGGATTTTTTTTTAACATTGAAACCAACGAGATTCACCTGTTAAGGCTAGGGTCAGACGAGCGTGATTTCTACGGACTGTACGTCTGTTCACACGGACGTACGTCAGTACGGAAGACGCAGTAGTGGCCACACAGTCCGTTTTTTTCACTGACGTATTATTTGACGGATGTAGCAGGGAAAATAAATTAAAAAGCAAAACCATTTTGTCCGTGAAAAATGCTGGACGTATAAATGCTGTCCGTCTGACCACGTTCCATCACTCACACACAAAGCTATGCAGACGTTGCGGACGCAGCGCACTTTGTGCGGCCGTTCTAGGGGTTGTACGTTCTTGCGTCCGTGGGCCGCGGCCGTTGTGCGTCCACAGTTCAGTGCGGATGTACTTCGTGTAACGGGCTCCGATGGGCTTTCTGTCATGCTATCACGGACGTACTTTTAGGCGCAATCAATGATGTGAACACTACGCTCGTCTGACCCCAGCCTAATTCTGTCAAATGAAACCACCAAAAATCAGGACATTTCACTGACATTTCGGTGCTGTTAGGTGTCTCTGAATAGGTTAACCATTGCTTCTCTATGGGGATTTCACTGCTGCCGAAGATCATCCTATTTCACTGGCAATTCGCCAATATTCTAGCATTTGGAATAGCAGAATGGTCACAAAATTCCGGGAAATTCACAGTTTGGTACAATTTCTTGGCCAATTCGGTGATCTTTTATAGCCCCTCAAGTTCAGGAGTGGCTGTGCACCATGGGATATGTAGTTCCAAAACATCTGGGAGGGAGCCAAAGTTGCTGAAACAACATGATGGATCTGGCCATCCCAGGCACAAACAAAGCAGGAGAGTAGAGTACTTCCTGCAAACTTTATTTCTAAGCAATAACAGTAAATCAATAAGTGCTGCTCTCTCATGATGTTCTTGTTGTTGCTTCCATTTCCCCCTGTGTTTCCTCACACCCCTCGCTCAGGTTTATACAGCCATGCTGCTGCTCATTCCATTGCTGCACTGCCTGAAAAAAAAACACGTAGTAAATGAGAGGAAAAAAAGAAAGGGAGAAAAGGAAAACACACTCTCCTCATTACAAAACATCAGGAGGGCGTCCCTGTCAGCCTGGGGCTCCCTCCTACGTCAGCGCTACGTCACCCAGCCGTGTGTTGGCCAGTGTTTCCCCTGGTTGCCGGGGGAGACGGCGCGGAGGGGCGTGGTTAACTCTTTAAAGGATTGGTCGTGTGGCCGTGCTGCGGGCAGAGCGCTGTGTGCTGCAGCCTTATATACCGCTGCTATATTTAGGCTCCAGTCAGCTCCGGGCCTCCCCATCCTGAACGTGTTTCCTCCTCTCTCTGCAATTGGCCTGGCGGCGCCCCCCGTGCCTTTATTTATGTTGTAGGCCAGCTCTGGGCGGCGAGGACACTCAGGCTGGGGATTACTGGACGCTGTATGCAGCTCCGCGCTCCGCACGCACACCGCCACAGCTCACATGGCGCTCACCGAGGCCAGCCTGCCATCATTCGCCACCTTCGCCAGCCACAGAGACAAGTTCTACCAGCTGCAAGAAGTGAGTGCTTTACCCACAGGACGCCTGTACAAGCAGAGCGGATTCTGTACTATATAGGATTCCTATTTCTGTGTATATATAGTTCTTGCACATGGTCCGCTGCTGTGATTGGCTTGATGCCCCTCAGGTGTCTGCTGGCTGTGTCCATGCACCTGCACGCTTCTCTACATGGATGTGATTGACAGCTGAGGACTGATCAACTTGCAATAAATTGCCAGGGGCACTGATTGGGCAGAATTAGATTATCCAAGGGCTCCACCTGACTGGAGATTGCATTGGGCACATCCTGGAATAAAGGGGGGTTAATCTGATGGAGAGATTCTATGTAATTAACGTTTGGGGTGTCAGCCCTTTTAGTCGTCATGTGGGTATATTTACACTTTGTAATTTGCAGGTAATCCCAGATCTATATAATGTATGTTTTATACAGAACATGCTTGACTGGAAATTGTTTAATATAACATAGAATGTTCAGGCAGAAGTGGATATGTAATTTTTTTTTTATTAAACTGTTCTCGAAGTAACTCTTGTGCTCTCTCGCTCTCCCTAGAAGTGGGACTATGAATCCGGTTCCCTCCATGACAGCTGTATTATCCCAGAGGTGATACAGAGCCCTGACTCCTTCACAAGCAAGAAGGAAGATGAAGATCTGAACAACGTTCTGGAATTTGTCCTGGCTATGGGAGAAGGAAAGGACATTCAAAGCGGGGATGACTATTCCATGGTGTCTCCTGAAAGCTGCACTTACTACCAGACTAGCCCTTCTCCAGGGTGTTACAGCACTGAGCACAGCCCCCCTCCATACTCAAGTGGACTCATGACAGAGCTGATGAGGTCTGACATGGACAACTACTGCCACCCCAGCAATGTTCAGGGAAGGTTCTTCGTGTCCCAGGCTTTTCATTTTCCAGAGACCATCAAGACGGAACCTGGCATGGACTCTTATGGACCTATAATGGGCATGGTGCCCCAGACCTGCTCAAAGATTAAGCAGGAAGGCAGTGCTGCTTGTATGATGGGATATGACCAGCCAAGACTAGCCAATTCTCCACAGATGACTGGCATTGAGACGCCTCCTCTGAGTCCCAATGACCTTATTTTAAACGACTGTCCGACCTCGCTGTTATGCCACCCTACCCTGCCATACCCACATGCCTACCACACTGCCTCAGGCTACCATCCACACCAGTCTCCCATTCAGTACCAGAGTGCCTCCCAGTATGGCCTGTTTGAGGACAATCTGAACATACAGCCTTCTGCTCCCAGGGGTGTGATAACTCCTCCTGGCTCCCCTTTGGAAATCATGGATGCCAAACCAAAAAGAGGGCGCAGATCTTGGCCAAGAAAAAGGACTGCATCACATACCTGCTCATATGCTGGCTGTGGGAAGACCTACACAAAGAGCTCTCACCTAAAGGCTCACCTGAGAACACACACAGGTAAATACCTCCAGGCTGCTTTTAAAACTAGAATAAACAAATTGATTGATAGAAATAAATACACATTTTATGCCCATGGGTGTTAAGTGGGAGGTCTATGGCACGTGTAATTCCGAACACTCCCAAACTGAGATTTATTTTTTTAATTGTTGTGTTTTTCGTCTAAATGCTGCGATCTAGCCTCCTGATACTGCTTTTTGATTTTATCTGACCATTTATTATTGTCTCTTCAGGTGAGAAGCCTTATCACTGCAATTGGGAAGGATGCGGCTGGAAGTTTGCCCGATCTGATGAGCTTACACGTCACTTCCGCAAACACACTGGCCACCGGCCTTTCCAGTGTCACTTATGTGACAGAGCCTTTTCAAGATCGGACCACCTTGCTCTCCACATGAAGAGGCACATGTAGAACTTGGACTCTCTCTAAGCCACTTACTGAGCTTGTGATCCTGTGATGGCCACACAAACTGCTACTGACCTCTGCCCCCTCTCTGTGGGTCATAATGTAGCTGGTACTGCATGGGGTGCGATGTTCTGCTTTGACACTCCAGTGGACATCACAGCAAATAACTTGACTTGAAGGCTGGACCTGTAACTTCAACTCGTGCATTAAACTGGAAGACCGCCTGCGTGGTGGTCGTAGGGCTATTAAAACATGTCTGTAGCTATTTTATGTATTTTTTTTTCAATAATCTTAAGTGTCATGGATTTATCTTCCCTTTGCAATGGCTGACTTTATCAGTGCAGATATTGGTGGGTAAAGCTATGCTTGTCATTGCTTATGCCATGGGTTGAGCACAAAGGTCAGCCACTGCTGGACCAGACACTCAAGTTGATTAACCCTTTGCATGCTATCACGGCAGCAAAAAGAATATTACAAGGGCATTGATATTTTGGGGTTGGAGTATCTTCCACTTTCTTGTGCCATCTCCCTTCATTACTTAAACTGTAGCTCTCTTTTTTTTTTTTTTTACTTTGGTTTTCTCTGCAGAATTTGGGAGAGCTGCAGGGTGGCGCTCATGGTCGATCTGGGAAATTATTTAGAAAAGTGGAAATATATATTATGATACTCTGACTGCTACAGCATGTGCATTGTTCTACATTTCATGGTGTGTAATACAGTTGTAACTGCCTATGCCAAAGTGCCTATGACAATGTTTGTATGAAACTGCCTTATTTTTTTGGGACAGGATAAATATTCAAATATCCTGTAATTTTTTTCGTTTTGTAATTTTTTTTTATACATTGCATAAAGAACACTTCTTTCAATTCCCTCCCAAAAATTTTTATTTTTATAAACTGTCACTTTACACTATATGTAACATCAGGGCTAGAGGTCCTGCAAAGAAATGATCATTTTATATATTATATATATTTATGTAATTATATATTTGTAAATGTTTGTACATTGGCTGATGTATAGTGTAAATAGAATGATGACAAATAGCCTAATGGCATATTGCTGGTTTTTTCTTTTTTGTTTTCTGGGTGGGGAAACAACTTGTCAATGACATGCAACTTTTCGTTTTGTAATAAAACCAAAACAAACAAGTCACCTGTCTGTTTTCTATTCCACTAAAGCCGTCATTCCATCTCTAGATCGTTTGTATTTTTAGACTGTAGTATTAAATCTGTGGGCGTCCTGAAGTGTCAAATGCTTCGGTTTTGAATGTAGCCCCATCAGACACCCTTTTTATCTAGATTTTAAATGCTGGTCCATACAAGGTTTATCTTGGTGTCTGCAATACTTGTCACAGACTTCTTTAACAAAACTGACAGTTTTAGGTTGTCAAAGTGACAGTTCCAGCTGGTTGGAAGCAATATTTTACATGAGGTTAGTCAAGGAGCGTCAGTTTGCCAACGTTGCGACAGCATTTCACAGAAGAATCAAGAGGCAGGTGAACCTCCTGTCACCAATCTCTTCCCTCGCCAATTCTAACAAAGAATGGCAAAAAGGGGTTTTGGTAACCTCACTAAATGTACCCTGTCTGCTATAGGGAAAATTGTAGTTCTAAAAGGTGGATTTGATCTCTACATTTGTACTCCCTGCAAGATTAACATTAAAGCACAACATGCTATTGACACCCTGTATAATGTTGGCTACAATTTGTGCACAAATATAATTGGTACGCTTACATCACTAACCGGGAACTACTTTATGCAGAATGGTCACATTTTTATTCTCTTTAAATTTGGCCAGGGTTTTTTTTTTTTTTTTTTGTGACCCTAGTGTCTCTTCCTGCACACACTTTAAACTAGCATTTTCCGTTCAAGTCTATATTTTTTTTTTTTTTAACTTCAAACACCTACAGGGTTATTCAAAGAGATCCGAAAGGTAACCAAACTCTGAATCAGCGTTCGGTCACCTTTCTTGGCTGTTCGGCTACCCAGAGAGCAGGCAGTTTGCCAAATGTTGGCGAATTGCCTGCACATACGGTCCCCATAGCTTCATCTATTCAGAACAAAAACCATCAGTGAAAAGTTGCTGAAATTCCCTGCCATTTGGTTGCTTCAGGTGAATCCCATAAGCTTCAATGTTAAAAATATTCCTGTTTTTAATTCAATTAGTTTATATTCTGCAGTAAAGTCTTTTTTCTGTAACAGCCCTTTTTATTCTCATTCATTGGACCTCATGTAAATTTCAGACATTTTCGCTCAGTTTCTTTCCAAACAGTGTTTCACTTTTCAAACATTCAAGTGTACACCCCCCCCCCATTCGTCTGCGGTGTTGGTATTTTCCAGCGGCTGCTCTGCACTCTGATCGGCTCCTGTTTGGGTTTCTCAGCGTCTTTGGGGTTAATCCAGATGTTTTTGCGGGTTTTGCAGTGAGTGGCGGCTTTTCCCTGCACTACAACAGCCCTGTGGTGCTTGCTGAATACACCGCAGGGTCACCGAAATGGGATCACCAAATCGCACTGAATTGAACGAAAAGTCACCAAACGTGTGGTGACTTTTTGATTCTCTTTGAATAACCCTGCTAGTAGTTGTACATTTCACAGGTATTGCGCTCTGAAAAAGGCTATTGGTGGGTTGTTTTCTTTCCTGTAGATGTGCACAGCCAATGGGGAACTTGCATGTAACGTGTCCCAAGTTTAAATCCTTTTAGGGTGGGGGGTCAGCAAACCTAGTCACTCCAGATGTTTTGGTTCCACATTTCCCATGAGGCCCTACCATTCTAATGAGTAGCTGAGCATCATGGGAGATGTAGTTCCAAAACCTCCAGGGACCACAGTTGCTGACCCATACTTTGGGGTTTAATTAAATTATCAGTTTTGGCGTTTTTATACTAGAAACTCTTGGATTATATCTGGGCATTAAATCTACCTGCCACATTGGCTCGGAAAATCTTAAGGATGTCTTCCTAGCTGAGTCAGTGAGAAAGCTGACAAGTCTATGACCGCTACACATCGTACGACTACAAGGCGTGATTTGGCATTTTGAAGTGAGTCACCGAATCAGAAGCAAGTTGGCAGAAATCTGGATCGAATGATCTGATCATAATAATTTCAAACCACTAAAGTAATGTACAGCATCTTCTAGCATATTTTTTTTCTAAGATGCGGTCATGGTGAAAAAATCGAGGTTTTTGCAGCTGTTGGTAAATTTGCATTTTTTGAGGCTTTTTGTTTTCATGAAACTTGCATAAAGAGAGGTAGTTCTGACCTTGTACAAACCACAAGCTACACCCAAAACCTAAGAATGCATTTTGTTGTGCATTTTACTAGATTTTAATCCTACAAATGAGAAACCTAGCAACATAGTAATAGATTTGTTTGTGGGTTTTTCTTTTGTTTTTGAAAAGGCTGTTCGCTTCAATACCAGAAATAAAGCTTGATTTAAATGCATTCAAAACTATTTAAAACCAGAACCTCAAATTCTGCCCCCCCCAGATGTTTATCAAGATGTCCCATGATTCTCTGGCCATCACAGAATTCTGGGAATTATAGGCCATAAACATCAACTTCTGTAATAAGAAAAAAATCCATAAGTGACTTGATGAAAATACCACACTTCATTATATTCTGATCAGCAAACCTTCTACCGAACTGACTTAAATCCTTGTAAAGGAGAGAATTCCATGTTTTTATTGTTCCCAATGTAAAGAACCCTATAATCTGCTGAAGATACAATCTCCTTTCTTCATGCCACATGTCTTTGTACAGTCCTGTTAATGAACCGTTCCAAATACAATTATTTATATTAGTCATATTTCAAGCATGTAACAAAAAAGGATTCCTCTTCCAAGGGCAGAGAGGACCTTAAAGGGGCAATACCACCCCAAAAAACCCCCAAAGGGTCTATTCACTACGCAAGTAAATCTACATGCTTCTCAGGTCGGTGCACTTTGGCGATTCCATTTTGCCGACATTTCAGTGAATTCACTATTCATCGAATTGTCACCATAGTGCGCCAAAGCCCCAGGAAAAGTTGGAGAACGCCGCTGAAGAGCACCAAAGAGGCCTTGGCAAATTCCACTGAACTGCAAAAAAATACGTAAGTCTCTTATTCTCCGAATAGGTGTTCAAACCAAAAAAAAAATTATGAAAATGTGTCTAAATAATAAAAAAAAGTCTGTTGCATCACTTGCTCCGCCCTGTGTGGCAACGGCCATATAATGGAAACTATAGGTCGATCACTATCTCAAATCATTGTATTGTGTGGGGTGTATTCAAAGGACACCATCAGGGGGTAGATTAGAAGTCTTTTAAGCTCCCTGTCTTATCTCATTCAGCTGCCAGCTCTTATCTGGAGCAGCCCAAAGAACACAATACACCTCCTGCTGCCTATCTAAACATTTCTTCCTCCACCTCAATAACAGTTAAATACTGTATAGGTAAATACACAGCCACAAAAGTAAAACGTATGCACAGGTTTTGGTAAATGTTGCATCATGGGAGAAGTTCACAAAATGGAAACCCAGCAGCATGTTTTTTATTTTGTAAAGCACAAGTAATCTAGTTATAGCCTATGTTAGTGGTAGCGTCTCTTTAACCTCCCTAGCATTCCGATTCTGACATAATTATTTCTTTGGCCTCCTAGCGGTATCAGGGTGTGGCTCGGGCTTAAATGCATTGCAGAAAGTGGCAACTCTGAGCCACAATTGGGATGCCGCTGGATACATTACCTGTCCCTGCACTCCCTCGCTGTCCCTATTCTCCTCTGGCGCTTGCGACATTCTATTTCCTGGTTCCAGGAACCAGGAAGCAAAACGTGCGATCGCCGAAGGAGAATGTGATCACGGAGGTCAGCAAGGGAGTGCAGGACAGAGCCATGTTCAATACCTCAGCAGCTGCTGAATTGCTGCAGCGCAGCAATTCAGTTTGCTGCAGCAGTGTCATTGAACGCTTTGGATGCGAATTTTGAAGTAAAATGGCCGACAATTTCTTATTGAAAGATTCAGATTCTTTTTCGTAGGACAACAGTTGACGTATATATGATAAAGAAAAGCAGTCAGCACAATTCCGTTTTGTATGCACACACCACAAATGATAGTTTTTATTGAATAAACGTTATGTTTACTTCTGAAACAAAATATTTAATTGAGCTGTAATATATGTCTATGTGCAGGGGTAAATAATAAATAAATATTTTGTGCTTTGGTGAACAAAAACCTAAAAATTAACATTGCTGTACGGAATTGTTACTTGCTTCATGGCGGCGGCCATCTTTACTACGTCACACTCAGCTACTTGCAGCATCTCCTTGGGTCGCTGCAAGTTCTAAGTTAGCAGTGCTGAGTGCTGACCGGTAGAACGGTGTTCAATGGCAAGTTGCTAACTTAGCACTTGCAGCGGCTGAGGTATTGAACACGCCTCTGGTATGTATACAGCCCGAGTGTGGCTCGGGGTTACCGCTTTCGGCAATGAAAGTTAACCCCGAGCCACACTCGGGAAAACCGTCAGGGGGGGGGGGTTAACGGAGTTACAAGTTACATATAATGAATTAAATGCTCTGCAGCAGATCTGAATCTGCTGAGTATAAGCTGAGTACTCACAGAGTTTAATAATTAGGCCCGTATGTTATATAAAAGAGCAAGTTACGTTCCTGAAGAAGTAAAAAAAAAACATTTGATGTTAGCAGAGGATTAGTATGCAGTCATCAACATGTATTGACGCGGGAAATGTGTTGAGTACTTAATAACACTGTACCCTGCTTATCTCATTGTCCCTTGTACATGTGGAGTACTGGAGACCGTATCTCCAGAAGGATATAGACATCTTAGAGAGAGTTCAGAGAAGGGCTACTAAAATGGTGTACGGCTTGAAGGAGAAAAGTTACCAGGAAAGGCTTAATGATCTTAACATGTACAGCTTGGAAAAAGACGAGACAGAGGAGATATGATAGAAACATTTAAATACGTAAAGGGAATCCACAAGGTAGAGGAAGGGAGTATATTTAAAAGGAAACAAAGTAGCAAACCAAGAGGACATAGTCTTAGATTAGAGGGGCAAAGGTTTAAAAGTAACATCAGGAAGCATTATTTTACTGAGAGGGTGGTGGATACATGGAACAGCCTTCCAGTAGAAGTGGTAGAGGCCAAAACAGTAATTGAATTTAAGCAAGCATGGGATAGGCATAAGGCTATCCTAAACAAAAGATAAATCCAGGTAAAGTATCCATGTAATTGGGCAGACTAGATGGACCGAAAGGTTCTTATCTGCCGACATTTTTCTATGGAGGAAAAAATGGTTGGGCCTATTTGTTTTAATCAGTTTTTCCCATCTTTCAGAATAGTCTGGAGTGTCTGATCACAATTTGTCCACGTCTCCTGCTAGCCGAGGGTTAATAGCATTTCACTATGAGCAAAAAATAACTCTGTTCAAGAAATGTAAAAAGTAGTTTAGGGTTGTAAATATGGAAAAAACCCTCTCTCATTTCACTTTCATCAGGTATCATGCACATTGCAGAGGAAACAAAAATGAGAGCAAAAAATAAAAAAAAATCAAGATTGTCAGTAACAATACTAAAATTTTGCCATAGCAGCTGTTTTCTCGTGAGAATTGCTTGAGTAGCAGAGGATTATTATACCAGATTCCTATCTACATCAAACGTTAAGCTGGATCTATAAAAGCTATGCAAAGTCCACTGGTAAAATATAGGTGGTTGCTCATGGAAAAAGCACTGGTGGTAAACCATTAGCAAAGTGATACAGGTGTTCAGAGTCTGGTGCAAGAAGTTTCCTGCCAAGCCCTAAACCTTCTAGGGGTAAGGCTGGGGTCAGGCGAGCGCACTATGTGCGCCTGTACTGACGTGCCTCTTGGTGTCCGTCGCAGCATTGTGAGCGCACATATTGCCGTACTGCGGCCGTGCTGGAAGCCTTCCCGTCGAAGCGCTACAACGCGCATTCGACGGGGCTGCAAAGCGCGATCCTCCATAAGAGGATCAAGCCTTGCAACGCTGAGCACACCATCTGTGCTCAGCAAGGTGGCCAAACGGGCGTCAAGAGTGGAAGGAACGTCCACTCTCACGGATGTTCATTCCGCTCTGCAAAACGCTCGTCTGACCTCTGGCTTAGAGTCTCCACTAGGGCAATCCATTGTGGAGTTCACAGGACTCCATTGTGTTACCTGAAGATTGCTGTATGGTAACAAAGTACATGGAAGGCATTATCGGCTTTAATGTCCTGTGAATGTGAAGCAGCAGATCTGGCTGTCCCATCACTGGAGGCGTTTATGGAAAGTATAATCTATAGATTAATTTTATGAAAAAATATTTTCATTGGAAAGATCAATGCAAACAAAAAATGCATTTGATCATCTCCCAAGGAAATTAACAGCAAGAGAATGCCAAGTCTTGGCACTGTAAGTAACATTGTCTAACCCAGTGTTTCCCAAACCTGTCCGCAGGACCACCTAATAGGACAGGTCTTCCAGATATCTGAAGCACAGCACAGGTGATATGATTTGCTGCTCAGTGATTGCAGGATTCAGTCTGTATTTCCCCAAGATGATCTGCAAAATCTGGCCTGTAGACAGGTTTGAGAAACACTGGTCTAACCAACATCTACACCCCCCCCCCCACCAGTCAGAGTATGTCAGATCAGTTTCCCAACCCTGTCTCCTAACAGGTCAGGTTTGCCAGATATCTAAAGCACAGTAGAGGTGATCCGATTTGCTGCTCAGAGATTGCAGGATTAAGGCTTTGGCCACACAAGCGTTTTTCAGAGTGGAAGGAACGTCCCTTCCACTCTAGACCCCCGTGTAGCCTCTGTGCTGAGCGCAGTTAGTGCACTCAGTGCTGCAAAGCTCAATCCTCCTATGGAGGATTGTGCTTTGTAGCCCCGCCCTAGTCCTTTGTAGCTTTTTGACGGGAGGCTGAACTCACATCTGGTGGTAGCGAGCGCAATTCTTCGGCACGCTACACTGTGTGGCCCTTCTTGTCCAGCCATCACAATGCTGCAATGGACACAGGGAAGTGCGGTCACACGGATGCACTCTGTGCGCTCGTGTGACGGCTGCTTCAGTCTGCATATCCCCTAGGCAAAGCCTAAAATCTGGCCTGTTAAGAGGGTCCTGAGGGTAGGGGTGGGAAACAATAAGATCATTGTGTATAGCGATAAAATACCATGGTTTACTATATATTAATGTGATCAAGAAAGACAGTTCATAGGGTCTGTTATATAAAGGTGTTTCTTTCCCCTTCGTTGTCATCCAATGTACCAGGTGGATTGAACAAAAATATTTTGTCCTCACATTCTTCTCCGTCAGGTGTCTGTAAAACATTTGCTTATGGTGAAGAACCTCCGCGCACACGTTTTGGTGAAGTTTGAAAACAGATCAAATGATCGAATTGGTGTGTAGATCCACTAGTGTAAAAGTGATTTCCTAACTGCAGCTTGCACTATATGGGATAATTTCAGATCGTGACCAAGTAGGGTTGATATAATTCTCAAGATGGGGACCTTGGGAGATCTGTGGTATGTGATCCTCAGAGACATTTTCAGGTCCATTTCAATTGACCCTTTATGATTTCCTTTATCTCTGCAAATGTCACACCAAATGGTTGCAGATTGTTTTACAAAATGTAATATTCCCCAAAGAACCTAATTTATTTTTATGTGATAATTTCACTCTATGCATTGTGCCCATTTAATGCTGAGTGGTCACAATGCCCTGAGCATCTTTGCCCCTCTACCCTTTCGAGAGTGGGGGTCTTCGAGGATTCAGCCCTTGAGTGCAGACGCCAGGTTCCACCCAGAAGTTGAGTACGGAGATTAGATACCAGGAGTTTGGGACCTTTGAGACCTAGCTAACACCAATTACTCTTAATGTGCTTAGCATTGAGATCCATTGGGTTGGCTGCCTCTCCAAAATCAAATGACATGCTGTAGCTTAAAAGAAAGCAGCAGCATGTCAGGTGCAGACCAATGCAGACACAGCCCAGCAATGGAAAAAAAAAATCTAAAACTGGAGAAGGGTGAAGAGAGAGTCCAGAGCGGTTAATGTTTAACCCCTCTGATTCTCCCCTCCTGTTTTAGCGCTAGAGCTTCCCTTTAAGGAAAAAAAAAGGTTATTCAAAATCAACTCCTGGACTGCGTGAAAAAGTAACTCCCAAACACCACCACCATTTTCCAAATTTAAAAATCCCCCCTGCCCCCTTTAGCAGCAACTGCTGCAGAACACATCCTATAACGGGAGATCAGGCTGCCGTGTTGCTTTAAAGGAATTTCGTCCCGGTCTGCTTTGAAAATAGCTTCAGTGATTGTGCTTTACTTACCAGCCAAGTGTCTATGACAACTCCGCTTCCTTTGTGCACTTCTATGCATCTCATGATATTTCTGGCATTGCGAGCAACTGGATTGGTGTGAACATCAGCTGGCAGCATGTCACATTCAGGAGGGCTCAGTGGGAGACCAGGGATGGAATAAGGTGAGTTTTTAAAGAAAATGGGGCAGAGGTGAGGTCAGGAGAGATTGATGTTTAACTCCTCCAGTTCCAACCCTGTAGTATGCCTTTGAGGCTGGGTGCACACGGGACGTTTTCTTTACGTGCATTAAAGAAAACCAGCGTCGCACTCGACGCCCACCCACCTCGCGCGATCTTCCATAGGAGGATAGCGGAGCCCCATCGACGCGAATCCTAGCGCATCATCACTGTCGATGCACTAGGATGTGCGTCGACGGGGCTCCGCTATCCTCCTATGAAAGATCGTGAGAGGGGGTGAGCGGGCGTCGAGTGCGACACTGGTTTTCTTTAACGCACGTAATGTGCGTTAAAGAAAACGTCCCGTGTGCCCCTGGCCTAAAGCAGTGTTTCCCAAACCGGTCCTCGGGACCCTCATCCAGGCCAGATTTTGCAGATCACCTTGGGGAAATACAGATTCAATCCTGCAATCATTGAGCAGCAAATCATATCACCTGTGCTTCAGATATCCTGCAAATCTGGCGAGGTGGAAGGTCCTGAGGACAGGTTTGGGAAACACTGCTTTAGGCCCATGTCAGACGAACACAGCGATCACGTCCATGTTGCCGCACATTTGTACGTCCATTATAGCATATAATTATGACCAATGGAGCCCCATACACCATGCGGACACATAACGAACACGGCAAACGGACGCAGGTTAGGCAAGAACATAAATCCGCTAGAACGGACGCACAAAGTGCGCAGCGTCCGCATAGCTTTGTGTGTGAGTGATGGAACGAAGTCGGACAGACTGCATTTTTGACGGACAAAATGTTTTTCATATTAATTTATTTTCCCTTCTACATCAGTTAAAAAAAAAAGGTCAGTCACAAAAACGGACCATGTGGCCACTACCTTGTCGTCAGTCAGAAAGTACGTCCGTTGTGCACAGACGCACAGAATGCGCTCGTCTGACATTAGCCTTAAAGGAATATCTGCAATTAAGGCTAGGGTCAGATGAGAGCATTCTGTGCGTCCGTGCACAACAGATGTACTTTCTAACTGACGACAAGGTAGTGGCCACACGGTCCATTTTTGTGACTGACGGTTTTTTTGACTGATGCAGAAGGGAAAATAAATTAATATGAAAAACATTTTGTCCGTCAAATGCTGGACGTCAAAAATGCAGTCCGTCTGACTACGTTCCATCACTCACACACAAAGCTATGCGGACGTTGTGGACGCAGCGCACTCTGTGCGTCCATTCTAGCGGATTAAGGTCTTGCATAACGTGCGACTGTTTACCGCATCTGTTGCGGACGTACTTTGTCTGTGGGCTCCATTGGTCATAATTATATGCTATAACTTACGTAAAAATGAGCGACAACACGGACGTGATCAGTGCGCTCGTCTGACCCGAGCCTTCGGTAGCAGCGATGTGATCTGCTTGGAATTCTCCTAGTACTTCATATCAATATACACATATAAAGTACTCATTTTCAGAGCTCCTTTCAGTTTTAACACACATTGCTTAACGGAATGCAACCTGATATGACTCACCTTAGCGCCTGCATTTTAATTTAGTGGCTTTCAAAATCTTTTATGATTTTTATCTTGTTTTGGCTTTTCGTCATACGTGTTGTTTTCACGTAATACCTAGAACAAGGCATTTCCTTTACCCTAAATAAACTGAGAAAAATGTTCAGTTAAGCCTAACATTTAGGTACATGAAATGTGTCAACAGGCACATTGTTATGTCTGTGTAGACTAGCCTGAGCCGCACAGTGAACTCCAATATGACATTTTAACATGTAAACTGTACTGCCTTTATTTCAATATGTATAAAGAAGACATGGAGGGCCCTATTGCAGCCGCTGTTAGCATTGATGAGCGAGATATTAGTATATTATGATACTTAATGTCTCATTGGTTAATACTAAGAGCTTGGCTGGAATAGGACAAGCACGTTCTAATGTCCTATATTAAATGTATCATTAAAACAATTCCTAAACAAACGTGGAATTGTAGATTTCTCTTCCATTCCAATCCAAGGATAACTGCACCCTCTTGTGGTCAAATTACAGTCAGAACCAAAGTCTTTAAAAACAAGAATATTTTTCAAGATATCGCAGATATAACAGTCGAATAAACAGGTTCAATTTGACTGCAGTGGACCACTAATATGTGATTATCGCACTGATCAATCATGCAGATGATCTCTACTCCCTCTAGTCTTAAAACTCCTTGAGAAGCTAATATAACCATCTAACGATCTTTCCTCCAAAGAACTTCTAGACAAGCTTCAAACTGGTTTCTGTCCCCTTCACTCACTGAAACTGCCTTCAAATTCACCAATGATCTAATCTCTGCTACATCTAAAGAACACGTTTCAATATTTCTTCGGCTGGACGTTTCAGGGGCCTTTAACACCATAGAACCCCCAGGCACACACAAGAAATCCATGACATCTCTTAACTTTTAAAAAGATCCTTCTCGATTTCGGGACCACATCTTCCAACACATTGTACATATTACACACAACAAAGCCAATTGAATTCCCAAGTGTTCCATGGGTATCTAGGAATACGGACACACACTGTCAAACCCCTCATCTCAATGGCATCCCAAGATCATTCTCCCAATATCTGATTAACCCCTTAGTTATATCATTTAGTACTATGCTGCCATTCAATACTGCCCCTGTTCCTCTCTTAACAACCAAACATTTCATTTGATTTTGTGCCCACATTCCCATTTCATGTTTTGAGCCCACTTTCCCATTCCATTTCCCATATTTCCTCTCATCTTCGATCATTGGGCCCCCCCTCAACATTTCTCTTTTTTATGTTGACCTCTGTTCTCCCCTGTCCAGAGAGTGCCGTCATAACTGGCCATCTGCTTAAAGGGGCACGACCACTTACATAAACTGTAACTAGATTACTTGTACATTACAAACAAAACCACCTTTATAAAACACATGTTTTTTTACTTTGTTTCACATTATTGTATGTAAAAAGTAAAACTAAAGTTAGGTGTTTTTTTATCTCCATACCATTTTGTTGATTTTTTCCCAGGAGGCAACACTTACCAGAGGGTTTACTTTACTTCTGTTTCTTATCTAATCTACAGTATCTACCAGTTTGATGAGATTCAGGAGGGAATGTTTAGATAAAGCAGCAGGGGGCTATTGTTCTTCAAAATAATCTCGATAAAAGGTTGCAGATGAAAAGATTTCTAATCTACCCCCTTTGAATACATACCACACAATACAATGAGATTTCAGACTGCGATAGACCCATAGACGCCTTTATATGGCCATTGCCATGAGCAGGAGGTTAAAATACAGGGGAGAGGGGCAGTTTATAACACAAAACAACACACAATGGATGCATCCAGTGACACATATAGAGTACAATATTTTCTTAATTAAAGATGCATGAGAAAAAAAAAGCACCAACATGAAACAATCAATAAGGACAATTCATTTTTTTGGTGGTAGTGCCCTTTAAACAGGACAGGATGCGGTTATATCCGGGTGATGAAGATGTTCTCAGACACTTTAGCCTGTGCAAGAAGAAACAGCCCAGACAAGGGGAGGGACAAGAGGACCTTGCTCCAGTCAATCAACGTCCAGCAGCTACTCAAGGGGAAGGCCAAACAGGACCAGCTTCCAGTGTAGCTCTGAAAAGCATGACCCAGACATCTGATTCTTTCGTGGTCTACTTAATGGCCCTTGGCAATGGACATGTAGAACGCGATTGAGGATTTGTGCAGCCCTGATTTTGTGCAACTAGTACCAATTTTTGGTGTTTTAGGTTTCTCATGCACCTTTGATGGGTTGCACTAGAATAGTCTTTGCATAAAACAAACTCACTTAAGGCTACCCATAAATCTATTATACTCTCCCAATGCTTTGCGCCAACAGTACAAAGTTGGGACCAGCTAAATTACAAACACTGATTTTGTTCCCACCCTTTACACCTGTGTTTTGAGGCCTTCCCTCCTGGTCTCCAGTCCTGACCTTTTCTTATTCGAAGAGTGTTTTCAAAGCTTTCGGAATTTCTTTGTTCAAAGTCCCCTGGAAAAAAACAAACCATGGACCATTTTGAAAAAGTCACTAGATAAATCTTAATGAGCAGCACCGCCCAAGGAACATGTATACACACAAAAGGGCTGCTCGTTCAAATTAGCAAACGTGACAAGAATGAAGGTGTAAGTTATTAAAAGGTAGCACATACAGGCATTTCTGTTGGGAAATAGAATCAATACCCAAGCAACAATCTAAACTGATGGACAGTCAAGAGATGAGGAAATCACCTGATAAAGGAAAATAATCTTTTTTAATTTTCAGTTCAACTATAATCTAGAGCCAATAGGATTATCAGTAATCCTGATGAAGAGACCATTTTAACACCCAAACAATGCAGATTTGCCAAAATAAAGACAGACAAGTTCCAAAAAGTATTTTTTTCCTTTATTATATTAAAACAATAACATTCTCTTATATTAAACAATAGACGCACATGAAGGATTAATATTTAATATATTTCCCTTCTTCTGCCCTAATAAATTGTTTTAAAGTGTTTTTTTTTTTAAATATTGTAGGGTACCTGTGGCTAAGGTTCTGGATCAGATCATTTGACAATTTCTCGGCATGTTATACTTTAATAACAGGGACGAAAAGACAAATAACCTCTTATATACTTCACCCTGAGCTGCGAGTCCAGCAGAGTTCAAAGTGCAGTGATGCTGGGTAGCTTGGCTCCTCCTCAATGAAAAGCAAGACTAGCACCAGGTAAGGTCATAAACTCCAATCTAACAAATATATATATATATAGGTGTGGATTCTCAGTCACATTTTGCATCTAAACACTTAGTGGCCATTCCCCTCATCTTTTGTATTGCGTTGAAAAAAAGAGAAAAAAATAAAACCCCAGCAAAACCTTAACCCATTAAGGACCAATCATGGAACTGTTCAGTCATAAACACATACAGGGTTATTCAGAGAGTGGTGAAAACCAGGAGAATGACTGGAGAACTGAAAATTCTAGGTCAAAATAGCCGATTTGGAAAGTGAGATAAATGGGAGAATTTTTCTGTTTTGGCTATTTTGACCTAGAATTATCACTTCTCCAGTCAATCTCCTGGTTTTCACCGCTCTCTGAATAACCCTGATAGACTTTAAAGACCCTTGGTTCTTAAGAGGTCAGCAATTGTGGCCCCTCGGATGTTTTGGAACTACGCTGCCCATGAGGCAATGTCAATGTAAAGAGTAGCTGAGCATCAAGAGAGATGTAGTTCCAAAATAACTGGAGGGCCAAAGCTTGCTGACCCCTACCCTAAATGAACAAGCATCTTTATTTATGCTGCAAGTAAAGGAGCGTATGTGCACAGATTTGCGATAAACAATTTGTTCTATACATCACAAATTGACCTCTTAGTGGGTGAGAAAACAAAAGAAATTTTAAAATAAAATAGGATTTTAGATTCAAGTTTTTACAGTGTTTAATGGTCCTTCACAGATATTGCTGTAGCATTCAAACACCTGCACAGACGTGGAGAATTTGATAGTTGCGCTTTTCTCTGAAATTGAAGAACATTCACTTGTTAGTGGACCAATACAAAGTGCACCTGTGATACTTACCATCAGGGCGCCAACATCTGGGTGATCGTGTTGCCATAGCAATATGAGGTCCAATTAGAGCAGCCAATGTTTACTTGTTATGAGAGCTCAGAAGAGACCGCCTATAGGAGACGAGCAATGGTGGCACCCAGCAGGGATGTATGACAAGTGCACTTTAAACATCAGTCTCAGAAATGTGGATTCATACAGCTTGCATTAAAGAGATTTAATTGCTCTTCTAAAACCGCTAAATGATATGTAAAACCAGCTTGTAGCATCAACTATTTGGACAATTTTATTAATTTAGCAAGTTGGTCACTACATATTGAATAAAACCTTTAATTCACTATACTGAGAACAGCCATTATAAAACAGTAAAGAGAAACTTGATAATACATATAATTTTGATAACATTTGCCCCTAAACAGGTTTGCTAGCAGATATTTAAATGTTTAGATGGTCCAGCTCATGGTCGTCTGTTTAACATGCAGTAATATATCAAATTATTAGGGGACTGCAACATTACTTTTTTACAAACGTAATTTATAAGGGTTAACAGCAATATGATGAATAACTTTTTTCAGGACTAGGATTCATCAGAACCTGAGACCTCTTCTGGATCCTCTCCAAAGTCCACATAAGAGAAGGAGTTGGACTATTCCGAGACAACTGTAGTTAGGCTCTGATTAGATTGGGGGGGGGGGATGGAACGAACTAGGAGAGCCAAAGCCAACTTCTTCCCTGAAGGTAAATAGCCTAGAGAACCACAAAATGCGCAATACTAAAAAAAAGTCCCAAGTTTACATGTTCCTCGTTTTTAATACCTATGCGTTCTTTGGGTTTCACCACTCTTTGTTGCACCAGTCACATGATACACGCCATACAGTATTGGTTGTAGAGCTTCTCGTCCACAGCACAAAATCTCTAGCATTCTTGGAAGGCACATTGATCATTTTACATTGTAAAATTGTAGAATACATAACCATGTCTGCTAGCATCAGGTGATTTAAGGGACAAATACACACTGCGTAAAGAATATACCTCCAATTTGATAAAAGGGCAGAGGCTTGTCAAGATTAGAGTCAATATAGGGTGTACTTTGTGACAACTGATATGACATATTGAACAATAGTTTCTATTAATGTGATGATAAGGAGGGAACAACACACAGAGAGCAAAAGTCAATTGCTGGATCAGGCTGTCCATTTCCTAGACCACTAATACATGTGCAGGGTTTTCACGAAGCTGGCAATGTTCCACTTTGACCTAAGATTTGTGGTTCCCTAATATCACGTTTAGTGATCCATCCTTGATTATTGCAATGGCATATTACAAATCCATGTGGTGTCTATGACCATGTGAATATTTCATTGTGTCTTTAAAATGTTGTTTTCTCCCCCTATTAGCCTGACATATTAAGGAAATGTGTACTAAAGGAGGGAATAAACGGGGGAGGAAAAAAATAATAAAATAAAAAAAATAAAATATCGGTATTAAATATGACAGATGCAACGAGCCACAAACACCATCCAGAGACATTGAAGCAATAACCACCTTGCAACAAAGTGTAATTCGAAGCCATTATGCTATATTACAGCTTTGAAGTTTATATTTCTTTTTAACATAATAAGCAAAATAATTTGTGGTATATTGGGAAAAATGTTAAAACCACAAATCTCAGTTCAAACAAAAGTAAAATATATTGACGAAGTGGTCAACACAACACATTCAAAATCCAACAACAATCACGATCCACCAGAGGGACATTTCCCCTTTAAAGGACCCACTATTGGCTGTGCTAGTGGGCAGAGCGTTATTCCTGGTGACCTGCTATGAAAGGATGGAAATACCTGACACTTTTCCCATACTGTAGACTCATAGAAGCTCCTACTTCTGAACCTGCAGAAAAAATACCTATGAGTAAAGTGGTGATTACCTGATTTTTTTTTCATTTTTTGTGAGGCTGTTCCACAGGGAAACATTTATTTAACTTCTTATTCCAAAAGATCCAGCATCATAAATGTTAAAAAAAAAAACAACAACACATCACAAATGTGATAAAACCAATTACAATCCTTTATGAACTTAAAGTTAATTATGGAATAATGAGCTTTTTATGTGGGTGTTTATGGAAATCTCACTAATTGCATACATTGTGTTATTTGGACAGTGTTTCTTCAAACCTCTAAAATGTCCATTTTTTTTAAAAAATAAATATGATCAGTTATCTATCTGGAAACGCAACATTTCCTTAATACTTTAATACACTGGGATATTTTCTTTTTTTAACCACTAGTAAAATAGATGTATTTTTGCTATTAAAAGTTAAAGTAAAGAACGAAAATAAATTTATGGTTATCAATCTACAAACTCCAGATCCAATTCTGAGAGTTGAGTAATTATCCAACAAACACTACCAACCATGTTGACCTTGAACCCGTACTTGGCGTATGTTTCAGGATGTATATAGGAGAATAACTGGCTGAGCATTTGCGGGAAGTTGTTCCCCACCCTCCCCCCCGATAAAACAATAGGTAAAACATGAGATGATTCAGACAGGGAAATCCCATTGGGTTGTTAAAAATATTGCTGTCACAGCTCCCCAGTAATTGGCTAACAGTTCACATAAAAAGATGGCTAGATTTAAGGTGAAGTTGTATCGGGGTTCCTCCTCTGATTTATGGCAGAGAGGGCTTAAGTTGCAACACAGATGGTGCTGGGGGTCCAATGGACTGGAGCCTTTAATTCTCATGAACTTGGCATCTCTGCTTTGCTGAGTGCAATTGCTAGCTCCAGGTCTTCTTGCTCTTGTCGTTTTAAGCGGTCTAGTCTTTCCTTTTCAGCCCGCTGGCTCTCTCGTTTGGCCCAGGCTAGTTGTTGTTCCTCGTTCCCAAACTGTGGGGTAGAAACATGGAGGCATCGGTCACATTGCCCTTCAAAGATGAAGATCACCAAACTGAACATTAATAAATTAGGAGTACAAAACAAAAAACCCTTGTCCAACAAGAACATCTTTATTATTTTTGAGTACTGCTTTCACTTTCTAGATATACCCAGGTCATAGAGATTAGAAAAGCCTTTTGATATAGCGCCATCCAAGAGAAATTCTGGTAAAGTTATTCCATAAATAGATTTCTAAGAACATCCCTGATCGTGATGAATTGTGAAGATAACACTACCAAATTTGTTGTATAGATCACAAGAAAAGCTGTTGCTCCAATCACTGAGCAGCAAATCATATCTTTAGATGTTTTTCTAAATCGTGGGTCCCGAAGGCAGGCTTTATAAAAATGTTATTTACTGTATAACAGAAACCCCCTAAAATGGCAGCGGATGATGCCTGGGAAGCATGTTCATTCATTCTGGATTGCGGGCAACGTTCTCTATCACAATTACTTACCGTCCAAACCCCACAACAAGCATCATCTTCACTCTGGTCTATTGGACTGTCAGTTTTGCTGGGGTACACCAGATGACCGGCAACATCATCATGTAAGTACACTCTGACATCACCAAATCCCGAACCCCAGCAGAGCTGAATAGAATATAGAAGTGACTGGTCATTCAACCCTTCTCTCTCCACTTCCACAAGTCCTGGCATCTCAGAACAGATATCAATGAAAAGATAAGTTGTCATTTTTCCCCAATGATGTTTATTCATGTTGGGATATAATTAGCATAAAATTAATGTAGAATAAGAAAAGCATGACAGTCATGTTGCCCACATTCAACTTTGAATGCAGACATTGGCATCATGTGATCCTCCTTCAACCAATTGTATTTTAGCAAAGTACCATACACTGCCATACTTTGTCATATTTTAATTTCCAGGTAAGTAGAACATTTTAATAGAATATATATACAATTTTAAAACAAATTAAGAAAACCTGTCTTTAAATTGAAGCCGAGCAAGGCGTCAATTTGGGCTCCTATCTCTATCTAGGGCGACTCATCCAACAAAGTGACGTCTATTTTTCCTCTAGAGAGTCAGATTTAACAGGATAAAAAGAAAATGAAAAAAATCAATTTACAAAAATCCCATCACGCTTCATGGACTGGAAGTCTAAACAAAATAGGCAGTATTACATTCTGCCCGCTAAAACGGGGACACTAAGGCTGGGGTCAGACGAGCGCACTTTTCACATCCGTCTGACCGCACTGTTTGCTGCCCATTGTAGCTTTTCAACAGAGTCAATAGAGCACACACGAAGCACGTGCGCACTTTTTCACGCGCGGGCAACGCATGTTGCAACGGACGCCAAAATGGCATCGACGTGAAAAAGCCACACAGATGTAGAGAAACCCCTGCATACAGCTTTTCTTCTTTTTCTCAACATCAGTCAAAACTGATACAATGAAACCACAATCTACTCTGTTGCAAAGTGCATCCGTTACTGTGCGTAATCAGTGCGCTCGACTGACCCCAGCCTAAGGTGGAAAACCTGCGCCTGCAGGTTTCCCATTAGCGTGACCGTTTTAGCTCCATATTACAGGGCAGGTGCTGATTCAGCAGCCTGCCCTGTAATGCAGCGCTAAAAGCGCTGGCCGGAGTATCCTCTCCTCGAGTCCATAGGCCTACATGAAGAGTTGTGCTGCTGGGTTACATGACCTGCAGGAGCTCTCCTCTCGCGAGATCCTGCAGGTGCGCGGAGACTGAGGACTATTTGTTCCCAGTCTCACTCTGCTCCCAGTGGGTAGAAGCAGTGGATCGAGCCAGTTCTTGTCACGGGATGAGAGGGGAGTATCGGATTTATTGGGGGGGGGGTTTACACCTGGTGCTAAATGATTCCGCAGGAGCGGAATCAGTTAAGCACTACTAGGAACTGGTGCTAACGTTTCAGTTAACTGCAGCGGGGAGTAATTAGTGTTAGGACTTTGTAATCCTAATGCTAATTACGCTTTGCGCTCCCTATGTTAAGCACAGGGAGCGCAAAGTACAGTAAAGTCGCACTGGATAGGGCAATCTCTGAATCGCTGACAAGGTTTTTTTAACCCGTTAGTATTCGGAATGTAATATGGGTGTCCTACGCTAGGGCCACTTAACCTAATGTTAACGCTCACATAGCTGAGCATTAACATTAAGATTGTAATATTGCCCAATGGGTTTATTTTGTTTTACTTTTTAACCAAAGTGTCACATTCTGTAGGTTGTCATATAACACAACCATTAGTAACTCCTTAGCAAATGTGGCCAGTTGTGTAGGTTTTTAAAAAAATATACATTTATTTCATTTTTCTCAGACAGCTAAAACATTTTAAAGTAACATGTAAAGCTAGTAACATGTAAAGAACAACTCAGCAGGATTAGGGGGCTGATAACATTCAAGTATTTAGACTTTATACGTTTTTTGTTTTTGTTTTTAAAATATTTAGAGAAATGCCCTTTTTATAATGAGGTTGTGCAGACTGCTCATTAAGGTTCCTAACTATCATGGGTGATTCAATACCATTTAAATAGGCCATTATATAGGTCTAGCTGTCCTGAATACAATAAGGTTTTATTTCTAGGACGTAAACTCTGAATATGTACAGAAAGTATATAAATTGATGTATATAAACCCTCTCGTCTTGTAATTACCATTTTTATTCTGCAACCCTAAAAAAAAAACCAAGAACATGAAAATAAATATTGTATATTTGACATCTTACTTGCTATTTATCATACTTTGTGCAATAAAAAAAGAATCCCAGTCTCGTCAAATTTTCTTTTAAAATAAGTAACTATAGTATTGTATGTGGTTTAGCAGGTACGTCAACCATATTCCCCTACTCCAAATTTTAGGAAGAGGCCCAAATCAGATTTAAAGATGAGAAAGATTGGGTAAAGTAGAGGAAGCAGCTGTGTGTTAAAATAGATATTAACTTGAAATGATTGAGATTATGTAGTTGTATCCATTGTTTTTTCCAACATGCAGATTTTCGTATTTGCGAGATTATAAACTCATTTGAGCAGGACCATAATCTTGTCTGTTAGTTCAATTCTGCATTGCTTATTATAAAGCACGGCAGTAACTATTGATGCTATACAAAACAATAATAATATTGTAGGCCTCTTTTCCCATTGAGCTTGTAATAGAGAGCCGTTAAGGCTGGGTTCACACCACGGCGTAGCGCAATGCGCGCGTTTTTTTACGCGCATACAAAAAAACACGCGAACGTGCGTTGCAGCGCGTTCGCGGCTATGATATGGCCGCGAACGCGCGGCTATATGCCGAAAATAAGCTCCCGGACTTCTTTTTGCGTCGGCCATTTTAAAGCGCGTTCCTGCGCGCTTTAAAACGCTTAGGTGTGACATGCCCACATAAACATGAAATCCCATGATTGCCTAAGCGTTTTACAGCGCGCAGGAGCGCGCTGTAAAACGCTTAGGTGTGAACCCAGCCTAAAGGGTAAATGCAGCGAGACCTGTTAAAGGCTCCCTTTGATATGTGAGCTGCTAAAATAGCACAGAACTCCATGGAGTCAAGCGGGAGCCTTGTTCGAGCCCACATAAGTGGATTCACAAAGGCTCAGCAGAAGTACAGCTGGAACTATTTGTTCCTAGTTTCATTCTGCATGCATCCAAAGAAGAAGGTGGATCGCGCCATCCTCTGCACAGTGGGACCAGAGGCAAGTATTTCGAATTTTAAACTTCTAAAATTTTAGGTGATTCCAACATATATGTAATTATATTATTGCTTCAAACCTCTGGTCGGTGTCTCAAATTATAGTGTTATCTGTGATTACTAGGTTTCTTCTTATTTGTGATGCCTATTGCAGATTCAACAATTTTAATGAATCATGTTCTCCCATCACCTATGACATTTTATTAATAAGAATACAAGAATGTCATTAAAGATAAATACAGCTGAAAGCACTTTGTAACTAATCATGGGTCAGAATTATCAGGAAAGAGCTCTAAAATATATATTTGATAAGAGTTTTTCAAAGTATGAGTAAAATAAAAAGTTGAAATAAACGCAATGCAACACACACACACATATAATACAAAACAGCAGAAGGTTGCACTCAACCTCAAAACTAAGCGGGTGCATCGAAGACATCAAATAGAAAACACCAAGAAAGAGCACTCCATATTATTGACCACCTTCTTCCACCATTTTCACCATTTTCTGTGAAAAAAGCCAAAGTTTTAAAAATGCTCAAAAAACCTGAGGTAAAATGATGGGGATTCAGATCACAAAGTTATGATCATAATTTGCTTAAGCCTGTTACAGTCGCCAATGTACCCCATCTTTGACAGGTCCTATCTACCTGAACAGGCAGGGGTGATGTCTTGGATGTACCCGCTTAGTTTTGAAGTTGCGTGCAACCTTCTGCTGTTTTGTATTTTATATATATAGGGAGCTGACAACTCCCATTTGGTGTGTACCCCTCCCTGTTCACAGGTGCTCCACCATGACAGCCTATGAAGGCCTCGAGCAGCCGGGGAGCTCCAGGTGAGTGGATCCTGTAAGTGCAGACTCTGTCAAGTTAGATAGGACCCGTCAAAGATGGGGTACATTGGCGACGGACAGGCTTAAGCAAATTATGATCATAACTTTGTGAACTGAATCCCCATCATTTTACCTCAGTCAGGTTTTTCGAGCATTTTTTTCACTGAAAATGGTGGAAGAAGGTGGTCAATAATATGGAGTGCTCTTTCTTGGTGTTATATATATATATATATATATACACACACACACACACACACACACACACACACTACTTCTGACATTTGCCATCATATGTTTAAAATGTAGAAACCAGAGATACATCCTTTAACCACTTGGCTGCTATGGACGCGCTCAGCGCATCCAGCCAAGTGGTTCTCCTTTGCTATGGACGCGCTGAGAGCGTCCATGCACAGGAGGCAGCAATCGGCCGGATTCCGACGGGGCCATTCGATGTCATTGCGGCGGCGCGATGAAATCTAATTCGGGCACCCCCCGCGCGTGTGCGGAGGAGGTGCCTGAAAGGGAGGGGGCGGAGGTCCTTCGGACCTCTCTCCCTCCCGATCGCCGGGGGCCACAGGGTGAAGGCAGGCACCGTTTGGAAGGGCACAGCCTGCCCTTCCAAACGGTGCCTGACATTAACCCCTGGGGAGCCGGATCACGATTCGGTGCTGAAAAGCTCCGGATCATGATCTTCTCCCGGAGCTGGCCGACATCTTGGATGTCAGCCAAGCCTTCGGGAACTCCCCCTGAGGACTGGCGTCATCGTGCATAGCACGATAACGCCAGTCCTGGAGTTAACCCCTAGCTGCCAGCAATGGTGGAGATAGGGGTTCATTGGAACCCCCTATCTCCCGATCCGTGGCAGCTAGGGGTTAATGTTTGTTATCGTTGGATCGGCCAGAGCATGGCCTTTCCAATGTTACCAAACATGACCATATAAAAAGTTTTTTTTTTAAATAATAAAAAAAATATTCTAAAAAATAAATATAAAAAAAAAGGTTGTTTTTGTTTTGTTAATGCAGCAATATTGTTCCCATTTCAATTATAATGTGAACAACGATGCTGCACTAACGATTTTTGTATGCGGTGCGTTTGTTAAAAATAGCGAAATTTTCCCCCAAAAAAAATTAAAATAATGTAACGAGTCCCCATTTCTAATTTTAACAAGCACACCCCATAGAAAATATAACCGCAAACGCTGGGATGTGGGAAATGTGGGAAAAAAAAACACTTTACACATTGTAAATTATTGAAAATTCTAATTTTATTGCATTTTTTATTATAATATACAGAGAGGACATGACGTATACATATAATAATGACATATTATGAATCTGCCGAGTCTGCCGGAAAGAACGATATATGTCTGGGTCATATATCAAAATATGGCTTCAAAACGCGGTTAAACATGATGAGCGAAAGTGGTAAAAATGACCTCAGCACAGAGGTGTGAAAAGCCTCAGCAGCGAAAGGGTTAACAACGTAAAGGCTGATTTAGAGGATATTTGAAAGAATGCAAAAAAGTGTAACATAGATGGAAGGATTTGTTTGCGCCCCCCCCATAACCCCAAGACATGCCCCATACTCATCTAATGCCCTGACTTGTCTCCACTGATCACAATGCCTTCACCATCTTTCATCTCCCCTGTCCTAATGAAGATTCTTAGTACCCAAAGATGTTTCAGAAAGGCAACTCTAATGAGGCTCAGTCAGCCCTATAGGCATCACACATGTTCTAGTGGCCCAAGGTTAGACATCTCACATACAATGTCTTTCTCCAAATTTTATCTCAGTGTCTCAATTATTTTTTACCCCCCCATAAAATATTTTTTGAAAAAAACTTTTTTTTTAAAAAAAAAAATACGATAATAGCCAAGAGGGATCAGAAATATTGGAAGAAAAGCCCTTAAAGGACTCATTGTATATTTGATATTGTACTATATAGGACCAGATACTGTGTCAACTTGGGTTCCTACATTACACAGAAACAGGATGATGCAGTATTACTGGGTCGGAGGTTTCTTCCAGCTCAAAGAAGAGCATATGTGAATAGGGATGAGCCGAACACTCCCCGAGTTCGGTTCGAGCCCGAACCCGAACTTCCCATTTGTTCGGGACCGAACCCGAACCCCCATGCAAGTCAATGGGGCTGAAAATTCGTTTTTTTGGAGTGCCCTCCAAGAGGGCATATATGCTACATATTTGCCATAAAAGGTGTATGGGGGTCCGGGTAGTGCCCTGGGGGACAGGAAACAAGGACAAAAAGTTTAAAAAAAAACATTTTTAAAAGGGACAGTGAGTTTTCCATGAAATAAGGGTTAAAAATAAAAACGAAAAATTCCTTCAAATATCGTGCCTAGGAGGTCCCCATAACCTGCCCGTGAAGTGGCGGATTTCTAGGATGTATAGAAATATGTAAAAAACAAAAAATGACATTTCAAACGACGGTAAATGCTTTTCCTTTAATCTATCCATAAACAACTGCTTGGGGCGGCAGTCTGTATGAAAAGAGGAGACATTTTCGGACACGCAGAAAAAGTTTACTGATTTTTTGGCAGGGAAAAGCAGGAGAATGGAAACTTCTAGACCAAAAAGCCGATTTGGAAAGTGAGATAAATGGGAGAATTTTTCTGGTTCGGCTATTTTGACCTAGAATTTTCCATTCTCCAGTCATTCTCCTGAGTTTCACCTTTCTCTGAATAACCCTGACAGGGTTATTCAGAGAGCGGTGAAGAGCAGGAGAATGACTGGAGAATGGAAAATTCTAGGTCAAAATAGCCAAACCAGAAAAATTCTCCCATTTAGGCTAGGGTCAGACTAGCGAATTTTAACGTGCGTTTAGGCGCACTTAATCACGGCCGCACTAGCAGCAAATGACGGGCAATGACGGCCAATATACGAAGTACGGTCGCACGAAAGTCCAGCTGCGCAACGCAAGTGGAAAATGAACGCATTTTTTCGAGAACGCAGAACCGCTAGTACGGACGTACAGAGTGCGCTGCGTCCACTAGCGGGTGTGTGCGTTTTGGAGACGTCAGACCCTGCTCATGTCCGGCCAACATAACGTCCAGACACCCAAAGTTTCCTGGTTTGGATCCGTAAAAAATCACGCACAAAAATGCGCATCGTATGACCGTTTTCGCGCAATCCGTGAAAAAAAATAGGCAATGCGTTGACGCACTTTTTGACGGTCGCTGTGAAAAATGCGTTAGTCTGACCCTAGCCTTATCTCACTTTCCAAATCGGCTATTTGGTCCAGATTGTCTCTTTTCCTGCCATTCTCCTGGTTTTCCCCTTCTCTGAACAACCCTGACAAGAGAAGAGAACAATCTAGACCAAATAGCCGATTTGGAAAGTGAGATAAATGGGAGAATTTTTCTGGTTTGGCTATTTTGACCTAGAATTTTCACTTCTCCAGTTATTCTCCTGCTTGTCACCGCTCTCTGAATAACCCTGTGAATGTTTAATCCCGAGGTGAAAAATAACATTGCTTTAGATTTTTTTCAAACACCAGTTAAATGCAGCATATTAGGATGTTTTAGGGAAATTAATTCTCAAATCTCAATCAGAAGCAGACACCACCCCACCCTCAGTATATTGTAAAATGTATCAAATTGATTACCAGACTAAAAACACCTGGTGTTATGCCCGTTTGTGAACAGAGGTAATTTAGAGTTGATAATCTTTCCACGTACACATTAGTTTTTAATTCAATATCTAATAAACCGTTGCTTATAATATTCTGCAGTAAAGAGTCTCTTTATTTCTAGATTTTTTAGTATTTTAAGCATTTTCTATACTTTTTTCAAAATTTCTTATTTTTTTTCGAACCCGAACCGAACACGCCCAAAAAATTCGCAAACTTTCGAACTGCCAAAGTTCGGGTCGAACTCCGAACCGTCCGAACCCGAACAGCTCATCCCTATATGTGAACAGATGCCTTTAAAGTATGTTCTAAGTCTTGAGGAATGTATCGGCTGATCCCTTCCCAAGTCTAGAGCTCGGACTGTAAATTCACTAAGGAGCAGACACAAAGATGGCTAAATAGTCCATGCCCACATGGTTGTGATTACAGAACAAAATAACTACATGTGTGGTAAGCGCGCAAATCTCCACAGCCTTAGAAACATTCCGGAGGGGTCTCAGGGTTCATCTTTTGAAGTCTTCTTGGATGGAGTGGCCAATAAGAATTGGAATCTTTAGCCACATTTGTTTTTTAATGGCCAACCCTCAATAAGTATTGTCATAAACATCCTGCCACTTCTCCCATTACAGGGTGTTCTATGATGTCATGATGCAGAAAACCTTTAGTGGGTGGACATATAGTTTTGAAATAAGCGTTAAAACTTTAAATGGCATTCTACACACCGTGTCAGATAAAATGGGCCATGCCCATTTGGACAGAGATTACACCATGGGTAAGAATAATCCCTGTACAAATTTATCAGAAACTGCCATCTCATATTCCTTCATAAATGCCATTATCACTAGGGACACTTGTAAAATCAAGGGCCTCAAAGAGGTGAGAGACCGATCAAACACATTGAAATGGGGTTGCATGGGCTCCAGCTACGAACAAATGTTTCGGACTAAAAGAACTTGGTTCTGTCCACCACTCACTCAAAGGCTCCACCTCATTGTAAAACGTTTGACAAATTGCCGGCACAGTTGTCAAGTATTCCTTTGGTAGCCACATGGCTGTTCGATGGGATACTAGATTTTCTCCCGGGAATTTTATGTGACCAGTAATTTAGAAAGAGAAGGACCACTTTGAAGGTGCCGATAACGGGTCTCTGGCTAAAGTATAGATGTTGGCTGTGTAAGCTGCACGAATTGCAGTTCATGAAAATCCAAAGAAGCTGGATGTTTTGAAGATGCTGGAAAAAACAAGACGGGTACCAGCAATCACATAGTAGCAAACTCTCAAAAGATTGGACTTCTTCCAATCTGATTCCATTGCAATTAAACGACTCGACCATGTGATCATACGTTACATCCACATTATAGGATTGTTCATGTTGTATCTTAACTTTAACAATGGGACTGCAGATACTTGGGCCATTTTGTTTCCATGACTATCGGGCAGCCTACTGAACAGTCATCTTAAAAGTTGGTAGCAAGTTAAAAACACCCGCAAAAATATATTACACTCTTTCCAGTGATGATCAATGCAAAGTAATTCAGGTCAACTTTAATCATTTTAAAGGTACTGAGAGGAAAAAGAAAAAAACCAATCACTGTTCCATCAAGTAACAGGATGCCAGTTTTCACACAGTGATTTGGCTGATCGTGGCTTTGCGATGTCAATGCGTAAATTAGTATATTAAGGTTTTTATTTGTGCAACCACAATGTACTGCACACTTCTGATGTGTGGTAAAACATTTGTTATAACGTGCAGACCATGTTATGTGAGACTGTAAAACATTGCCCAATTTTCAACTTTAACATTTTTTGGTATTGCTGTTCCAAAAATCCATTTTTTTATTTTTTTTACTTTCTGGCAAAGCCTTTAAAACATTTTTAGGTGGAGTTACACCTTGTAAATCTATTTATACATAGGCCTGCTGTATTTGGTGGGTAAACAATATGTTCTACCAATAATAGCAAATACGCAGCCAAGTATGAAGATACACCATACCTAACTGGATATTACTTGCCTTGTCACATGTGGCACAGTTAAACCATCTGTGGAAGTAGAAGGTTGGCTCCATCTAATGTTTGTCTTAAAAGGAAAAACCAAATATTCTTGAATTTAAAAGAAATTAAACTTGTCAAGGTCTTTTGAAGATATTTAAATCATGGCTCTAAACAGATCCAAATTGGGACAAAATATAGGTCGAAGCAGTTAAAAGAGCAGCTTTTATACGGACAAATCCACACACACACACACAGAAATTTATATAAAGATGCACACACAAACAATCACGGAGGAACACACATCCATACCCATATAGACACAAACACAAAGACAAATAGCAAGAGCCAGGGACAAACCCACAAAAACAGATGCTGAAGGAGACAATGACAAAATGTAACGGACACAGAGAGAGACAACCATACACATACAGACACAAGGTCAGACAAAACACCTGGACCTCCCCTTTAAACAGGAAAAGGCACGATAATAAGATATTTGAGGTTTAAAATGCATAACTGCAAAATAGTTGGTTTTTCGGGTGTAACTTCTGCATGATTGTGTGTTTGTACATACCTGGCATAATTGTAAATGTCTCATAAACCCGTCTTGTACGTTACATAAAAGTAAGCACCTGCAGGTGTCATGTCATTTATTTGAATGATGCAAGTTTGAATTCAATCCTTTTATTACTTGCCTGTATATTTCCTTACCCTGACGTGTTATTTCTGTGGATACTGCCAGACTCACTCATCTTGCAGTTCCATTGTGTGGGAGCTTCACCCGCTGCTGCACATTCCTATTAGAGGCAGCACCCAGGGTTAACAAGACCCTACTCGGAGCAAAGACATATCCGTGATGATCATGGCACTTAATGCCACCTGCTGGGGCTATGGGTATATAAATCAGTAACAAACACATGCAGGGTGATAAAAGGGGGCAACCCTGAAACTTCAAACCGGGGGCAAAGACCCTGTGCAAATTAACCTCTTGGGACACAATATGGAAACCGGGACCATGCCAGGAAGAACGCTACAGCTCACAATTATGCAAGAATATTAGGCACGAGATTGCCACAAGAATTCTTGCCTCCAAATGATCGCTGGCCAATCAGCTGCCAGCATCACAGCTAAATGGGAAGGTGGCCAGCTGACCTGCTCAACCTCAGAAAAGCTTCACTAGACCAGTATTTTCCAAACCTGTTCTCAGGACCCACTGACGGGCCAGGTTTGTCAGATATCTGAAGCACAGCCCAGGTGATATGATTTGCTAATCCATGATTGCAGTATTCAGTTTGCATTTCCCCCAAGGTGATCTGTAAAATCTGGCCTGTCAGAGGGACCTGAGGACAAGTTTGGGAAACACTAGACAAGTGCACGATGCGCCTGATGACCCAATCCAAGCAAGGACTTAAATGGCAACACAGGTCGGACTGCTAAACCTAATTTCGAGGGACTTACAAATGATATGAGACTAGTTGTGTGGGTTTTAAGATAATTTATTTGTTAAATGCTACTTTCTGGCATTATTTCAGATTTGAAGGGTACAGGGCATGTATGTCGAATACATTTGTCTTTTAGGATCTATGCTAGAATAAATAGATCTGCAGATAATAACGCTGCCTGGAGTTCTGATTAGGTCTGTAACAAATTAGAAAGGAAGGTGATCGGATTCACATTAGGGAACTATGCATTAATAAGTGTATGAGGTGTCGGATTAGCGTTGCAAGCGAATAATAAAAATGGACCTGCAGGATCAGATAAATGCCTATGTAACTCAAAGGAGGTTTCAGCACCACAATACACATTTTGGTGTGGCTGGGCTAGTGGTACGGTACTGCAAAGAAAACAGAGGAAGTATAAATTTGGATGTGTTAGGTGTGAAGTCGATTATACATCATTTTATAAGGAATGTTGTTAATAACAGATATCAAGTACCTTGATGGTATAGAAAAGTATCTTACGTGGGGAATGTTATGTTCTATTTTCATCCCTGGAAGGGGATTGATATAGAATGTGCCATTTCTACAGCTTTTCGATTAGATTCAAAAGAATAATCTATATACATGAAATATCTAGTCTTCATTAAGATAAGGGATGAAGGTTATTACTTTGGAAGACCATCTAGAAGTATATTGCCCACTTGGATTTCCACTCAATGAATAAAAACAATGAGAGGAGGTTAAGCTCAGATGAAAAATTTAATTAAAACTAAAGCTGCTGGGGGGGGGGGATAAACCAGGAATTAGAAACACTAATGTTGTTACAATCACCATGGCCTTTGGCAAAACCTGTCATCTGTACATTTTAGGCACCATCTTTCTCAAGCTTCACGATTTGAACCGAAACGTTGCATCACTCCCAAGAAACAGCTCCTCCTTTATTGTGATGGCGTGCCTGGCTTTCCTTTATTTTTTCTGCATAATATATGGTACGGCTGTCACCCCAGAGTCCACAATAAGATGCATCCCCAACGTGTGCGTTATCGTATTTGATTATAAACTTGTTCCACTCTTTAGGAACAATAGGCCAGCCAGTATCTCTTGTTATTACAATAATATGGAGCAAGGTGGGGGGACTTGGTGTAACAGTGAGCCATGTATTGCCAATGTCTGTAGTAAAAACCGATAGCAAAATATCAACGCAGTAATCTGCAGTTTACAACAACTGGCTTAAAGTAAGAAAGCTAAAAGCGATGGTGGAGAAGATGAGAGATTTTTGCATATTTCTGCAAAAGTCCAAAGTATTTTTTGAGATAGATCGATAATAGATCAGATTATATAGTCTGGGAAAAGAATCTCATATTTGCAAACTGCTACTTTGGTTTTGAATTAAGAAAGTCGCAGAATTATTCGATGTGGTGTTTTATATGTCATAGTTTGAGAATTAGGGACCTGGTGAATACAGTCGAACAACAGAGTCGGGATCGAGGTTTGGGACTAACATCAAAGTCTTCCATCAGATATGTGGCTAGATTAGGGGTTTAGTGTTCACCCCAGTATCTCATTGGGTTGGGATGATCCCTACAGCACCTAGAAGGTATCTTCTGGTGTTGCTTTTGTTTTGTTGTCTATAGATTAGGGGCATTACTGACTTGCGAGTTTTGCCCAACATCTCTCCAGTGATTCCTCTAGCTCTGACTTTATCAACCACTGCGTTATGAGCATTAGTATATTCCCCATCTTCTCTTCTATGCGAGATGTTCTTTCTGAGATGACCTGTATGGCTTTTCTTGTTGTTGGAAACATTTTGCAATTGACTGGATATTTTTTTTGTTTTAAGCATTATCTGGGCTGAAGCAGTCCATTTCAGCTGTTTGCTTTTTTTTTGCGATGTTGGGACAACATAGATTTGCAAATTCTATTGAATGCTTAAACAAAACAGACCTTGGTCTGTTTTGTTTAAGCATTCAATAGAATTTGCAAATTATTGCCTTTTACAAACCCATATTGGACCTCTAGAAGGAAACATCAAGCTGGGCCAGAGGTCTGGCATGCCCAATAATTTATCAATTTAATGATGTCATCTGTGCCACAAAGGCCTTTTGTAAAAATTCTAATCTTAATTCTGTACCAAATCCTAGAACTAATTCCTAAAATGACACTTAACCCCAAAATTAAACCTAACCTAAAGCAATGCATTAAACTAATAAAATCCTAACTTTAGTATTACACCTCACCCAAATCCTAACCAAGCCAACAACACTAACCTTGGCCTGAAATTTTAAATCTCAATTATAGTTGTGAGAGCCAATCACATTGCTCACAGGGATGCAAAGGGACTGGCTGTTAATAGCCATTAAGTCAGCTGTGGGGGGAGCAGAATTTGTAGCATGTTTGCATGTGAATTGGAAGTGTTTAGTGTGCAACCAGCAAATACAACAAAGGTTAGAACATGCACAGGAAAGTTTCTGCCATTGCTACACAGTGTTCCTCACGCCAAAGGCATCCCGCAAAGACAAATAACACACAGATCTACGGTATCCCGTAGGGTTTGAACTACACAACATTCCTACTACGTGGTAAAAAATATATAAGTGGCTTTCAGGACAGAGTCCCGTGGTGGGAAATATGTATTGTATATGCAGCAAATCCAGGTACCATCTAGTCATAGTATTGTATCAGTTTAGTTTCCATAATTAGGGTATTGGTGGTAAGTGATAGTCAAAATAGAGTCCTATCCCTCAAAAGACAGCACAGACAAGATCACTCTTCCACCAGGGTTGAAAGGAGCACCGTGTTGCCTCTGTGTGTATGGTGAGTAAGGAGTAAAGGAGGGAGATTGATCCATTCATGAAGCATGGTCTGTTGCATAGTCATTCACAGGGTCATGGGCAGTGAAGGTTGGTGTAACCAAATACCTTTTTTCTGTAGTAGATGCATCTTCCTGTTAAACCCACTGTTTTCTGGTTCATCAAGCGCACACTATATACTGAATTACATAATGGATTGGATAAACCTTGTGGTTTAACTCACCTTCTTCTGGTTCATGACGCACTGGTTATGTAAATGACTATGTTGCTTTAAGGCAGGAGATGGCTTTTTCAAAGATGGTTTGGAGTCAATTTCAGCACCGCACCATCTTCAAACGTCACCTGACCTATATTAATCACATATGTTTACCAACATTTCTGCAGCAACTAAAGCTACAGCCCTTTCATAAACACAAAATGAGGACATTTCAAGAATTCTCAATTCCCTGGATGAATGACCTGTTCAATAAGAGCTCTACAAAAGACACATATCATCCATGGAGGCTTGAGATTTCAGCAGCATACGAAAGGGTTCTTCACAGTGGATTGAATTTAGTTCACATTAAAAATATTGCTTTGGATCAGAAGCAACAATGCAGGGGTGTCTAGACTGAACTTGACACTTAACAGGGCAAGAGATTTCCCAATCAGGACAACCTCTTTGATGCTACTGTGAAGCAAATTCAGACTATTTTACTTCTTTTTTATATGTTTTGATTGTATTATGCTTTTTGTTTTACCCCGATCAAACAAATCTAAAGACACAGAAACAAAGAGTTAGAGTGAAGCGGTCATTCTTTGTGCAACAAAATTTTTACCTACATTATCTGTCTTTTCTAATGTCTCCCCTTTTCGGTTACCGATATCCAAACTGATGAGTATGTTCAGTTTCACTGGCTATAAACACTATGAGAATTTAAACAGTTTCCATGATGCATTATAAGGGCTAATCCTGAAACAAGGCTTGCACATTTGAAGTTAGCAGTTGCCATATTTAAGAATTACAGGTAATGTAAAAAGAAAGTATTCTTCCTTACAGTGACAGCTGTGAGTAAAGAGCCATTCTACGGGACAGCCTTCAGGCAGTTGGTGGAGTATCCGCACACTGACTGACAAGTGCACCGACATCACTGCTGAGAGCCAATCATGCAGCACTGTATGACAGTCTCCACCTAGTTCCTCCTACAGATGAGGAAAGATGGGAGGTGCGCAATAATGGATTGGTGAAAGTAAAACTTGTGATATCTCATCAAGATAAGAGATTTTGCATTGATCTCTATGACCAATGCTTTATCCATCCCCTGATGAGTTATCGCAGCCAGTGTGCACCATGGCACATCAAATCAACATCTATAGGTCTGTAGCTTGATAGCAAGCAGCTTGTGGCACATCCAGCATTCATCTCGATATTTGTTATTAGTGATGCCATGTTTAAGGTTACATATTCCATAGATTGTTAAGGCTTATCAAGGGACGAATCAAGCTTCAAAAGCTAGTTAAATACTCCACTACTCTACTAGAGCAAGAATAGGTGAAGGCAGAGACATGAAAGGAAGAGACCCACAGAGAAATAAATAAAAGGAAGGGGAATGCTGGAAACGGTTTTCATTTATTGAAAAAACACACAAATTCTTACTGTACACATAAAGAAATACAACATAGCAAGGCAGACAATGCATGGAACATTAAACCAGAAGCAGTAAAGATGGAGAGTTCAGAGAAGGCTATTTAAAACAGGGCTGCCAGGTGGCCTTTATCTATGGCATAACAGCAACATGCCGAGAAAAGGATAAAATATTTTTATGTGCGCCTCTGCCATTTGTGTCAATGGAAATATTAAAGGTTCCCAAAGATCGTAAACATACAGTGATACTGAGGTATGCACACACACACACGCATCTATGTATACATATGTATATATGCATATAATTACACTTACATATATACATATCGATAGAAATATATGTATACATGTGTATGTACATAAATGCATATTTACCTATATATGCATACACTCACACATACATATTATAACAATGGTATATAAATTAAAAGCATTACACACAGTATTGAAAGGATACAAATTTAAATAACCACGACAGTAAACCTTGATTTCTAGTAACATGGAATGTGGGCAGCAGCACGTAACTATTTTGAGCTAGACCAGAACTAAGGCTCCTATTGTAATGGTGTTTTCTGTCAATGACTGATATGAAAGATTAAACCATAACAAAGCAGTCACATGGCATAAAAACATAATACTGAGTAATACACAAGTATGAGGTCTGATTAATTCAATTCTGATCTTTAAACATTAATAATGGATTGCACCGATGGCAGGTACTAGCCAGATGCAGTTATTGTATGGCAAAAATGCAAAATATAAAACAAGTTGGGATCAGAAACGGTTCTTAGCATTTCAATAAAGTACATAGTGATACAGCCAGGAAACCATCCAAGCATGGTTTGTATACTACTTTGATCCACTGCATTAAAAGGATAGCAGCATTAAACTGGGCTACAGAATCACTGCATGGGAAGAAACTTTGCGGTGTTATAGCAAGAGATGCCACTACACAAGGGGAGGGGAGATTCAACTTACAGAGCCAAAGTTTGCAAACCCGGCAGATGTTCCCTTAGAGTGCTTTCCTGGCTGTGAGGAGGCGAATGGGTCTTTGCCACTGAAGGGGTCTACAAAGGCCTTTCGGCTCTGAAACGGGTCTCCTGGCTCTGTTCCAAATGGCTGGAAAGGGTCGTGGCTCTTTGGGAAATGTGATGTCCCGAGCTGGCTCACCGGTGTGCTCTTACCTGAGGAGAGAGACAAATATGGCAAAGATGAGGTCTAAAGAACAATGGACACATGCTAACAGGAACGATTTTCTTTCCTGAACAACAGTGAACAATGCAGCAAAAACCTTTCCACCCACATCTATAGACACAGAAGATATGGGACACAGAGATGAGGTGTGCAAGCTCCTGAGGAAATCAGATTAACCAGATGCTTCTTTTGAAAACCAATCGTAGCTCCATAATGATTGGTGACATCTTTTATTTTGGCCCATGTTACATTTACTTCCATCACTATTACTTCATGCCGAAAAAAGGAATACACACAATGGGTCAGCAACTTTTGCCCTCCTGCTGTTTTGGAACTATATTTTCCATGAGTCTCATCCAATCTAATGAGTACCTGAGCATGTAGGGAGATGTAGTTCCAAACCATCTGGAAGGTCAAAGTTGTTGACCCATGATATACACAATATGAATGAGCTGAGCATTCCTTGCATGCAGAGAACTCTTATTATAAGCTATAACCCTTATCTATGATTCTCTAGCTGCTAAGGGTAATCAGTTTTTAGTTTTCCATATAAATCGTAAATCTTTTCGCTCTTTAGTGCTCAAAAACACATGAGCATATTGAGTGCTGTATTAGCTTATGACAGACAATTGCGTTTGCTTCCTAAAGACACTTCTGTATAGAGAAGCCTACCACCTAATAAACTTCATACAATTCTGGCCCGCACACCTCAAAAGTATATCCATGGCTGGGGGAGGTCCTCACTTCCAGACCCCAAATAGCAAGACATTCTAAATGAAAGCAACTCCAGCATACCATGGTATCTCATTAAGTGGATTTATTCCTTCACCATCAGAGCAATGACTCAATAAATACCTGCTTGAGGTCGAAACATTGTTTTGATGGTGAAGGAATAAATCCACTTGATATGCTACCGCAGTAACTCCATTACTAAACACCCGACTGACCCAATAATGGTCCTCACCTCCCTACATTAACACCACTCTCATCACTGCAGTCCCCACCTCCTATTTCTTAACCCCCTCCACCCACCTAGATTGTAAGCTCCCAGGGGAATAGGGCACTCAATTCCTCCTGCATTTATTGTTGAAATATTGACTTGCGTTTTCGCTGTATTGTAGAATTGTGTGGTCTTAACCCATTGTGCCCTTTTGACAGGGCTTTAGAATGTGTTGGCCCTTAATAAATATATATAAGCGAAAGTCCTGACTGACTCATCAACGCCCAACTCAAACCGTTTAACCTAGGAATGTGAAATTTTGAAAGTACATTGTTTTTATGACGTAGGCACCCACTAAGGAAGGAGTTTTGGAAACTCCGCCCCTAAGGGGGTGAAAAAGGAGGTGGAATATTTTAAACAGGATACCTGTAGCTCAAACATGGCAGATGTTACAGATGTGAAAATTGGAATATACAATCTTCTTGAAAAAGAAAAGTATTTTATCGTTCTCCAAAAATCCAAGGGGGGGGGGGGGGGAAAAAAGGGGGTTGAATATTTTAAACAGGATACCTATATCTCAAAAACAGAAGATGTTACAGGCCTGAAAATTGGTATTTAGATTTGTCTTGAAGAAGAAAAAAAAAAACTATTTTGCCATTTTTCAAAAAAAAAAAAAAAAACTCCAATGAAGGGGTGAAAAAAGGGGGGGGGGATATTTTATCAGTATACCTATATTTCACAAACCAAAGATCTTACAGGCGTGAAAATTAGTAATTACAATCTTCTTGAAAAATAAAAAAAAGTGTTTTACCATCTTCCAAAATTATTATTAACAATCTTCATAAATTAATTTAAAAAAAAACGTGTTTTACCATTTTCCAAAAATACAGTTAAGGGGGGGGGGGGAGAAAAAGGGGTGTGAATACTTTAAAATAGGATACCTGTTTTTCAAAAACCAAAGATGCTACAGTCGTGGAAATTCGTAATTACAATCTTCTTGAAAAATAAAAAAAGAGTGTTTTACCATCTACCAAAATCCCAAGGGGGGGGGGGAGAGGTGAAAAACTTTTACACAGGATACCTATATCTCAAAAACAGAAGATGTTCCAGACGTGAAAATTGGTACTTTAATTCATCTTGAAAAATAAAACATTTTACCATTTTCTAAAAATTCAGTGGAGGGGGTGAAAAAGGGGGGGATAATACTTTTATCAGTATAGCTCTATTTCAAAAACCAAAGATTTAGAGGCGTGAAAATAGTTTACAATCTTCTTGAAAGAAAATAAACAACACTTATTTTACCATTTTCCGAAAATCCAGTTGATACACTGGATCAGCAGATCAGAGTTATGCTGTTACTTCATGCAGAATGGAGTCTCTATGCAGCTCCTCTCACATCCAGGCCTCACACACACCCTCACTGCCCCAGCATATCAGCTTCCCTCTCACAGCCAGGCCTCACACACTCCCTCAATGCTCCAATGTGGGAGAACCTGTGATATTATTGCAGAACCTCAACCCACCTAAGCTCAGTAGTGGCACCAGATTGCAAGTTAAAGCACTCCACAGAAATGCGATTGAGGCCAAGGTGCTAACCAGCTCTGGCTGGGGGAGTCTGTTTATACCACGAATACATCTTATACCTTCAGAATATGTTTCAATTCAAACGACTTCAGTTCACCCAAAAAGTTTGTTTTGTGATGACCATCATCAAGTCCCTGTTGCAGACCTTGAAGGTAGCGGGGATTGACCTAAGAGAAGTTTGCTTCTCACATGGGCATTTTTACGTTGCCTGTTCCAGAGTGAGGTCACCTAACTCTCTGCTGACCTGAGCACCTGAAAGAACTACTAATGTAGTTTACAAAGAAGTACTCAAATAGGTTTTTTTTTTCTACGTTCCAGATGCTAAAAAATTTTTAATATTTTTTTTGTCTGTCATTGTATTTACAACACAGAAAATTCATGGACGCATATGAATGAAACAACTTTGTTTTGGAGCCAATACGCGCTGAATAACATCTACAATAAACATTACTTATTACTTTAAGACATCAACCTATAATAAATTATATTTTGTACAGTTTGGACAAAAAACTCCTGCTTCTTTTAAAAACAATTGTCACAAATCCCAAAATCCACGAGAGCGAAGCCGCGGCCAAAAGCTAGTAAATAATAATTGTAGAGTTAAATTTAATGCATTTACTTAAATAAGCCCTGTTGCCGACATGAGCCCTTGACAAGTTAGCTTTCTGCCATGGACTATAAAAGCCCGACTTTTTGCAAAACAAGACCTATATTACCAGCACATACTACTGATCAAGCTAACTAGAAAAGCAAGGAGAAAGAAACAAACAGATTTTTTTTTCCTTTTAACCACAGTAGTTTCAGCACTGTATTATTAAACCACATCGCTCTGAGCATGAAAGCAGATGATCATTCAATTTGAAACTACTATAGCTGTTAAAGCGAACTGGTTATTTTATGCTCCCTAGGATTATCTCTTACCAGTCTAGCACCTAGCTAACGTCAGGAACATTAAAATGACCAACTTAAATCAATGAAGAGCATTCTCTGGATGTAGAAGGTGAGGATTTGAGGAAGGAAATATAAACATCAGTTTAGAAAGGTTTAAGTTAGATGATCAAAGGGGAAAGGTATCCCTCCGGCAATGTTGCCATCTTGTGGCCGTGGAAAAAAAGCCACATCAAAATTTCCCAGTTTCAACAAAGTAGTGCAAATTTGGCCAAGTTCTACTCATAATTTTTTTCTGACATAAGTATGATGCAAAAAGAAAGCTAGTGTTATTTTAGGGTTAGGGTTCTGATTAGTACTGGGATTACATTTAGGGTTATTAGGGTTTCCAGTTAGTATAGGGATTACATTTAGGCCGGGTGCACACGTAATGTGCGTTAAAGAAAACGTCCCGTGTGTTAAAGAAAGCCGGCGTCGCACTTGACCCCCAACCCCAATCCTTCATAGGAGGCTCGAGCGGCCCCGTCGACGCACAACCTAGCCCATCGACAGTGATGATGCGCTAGGATCCCTATGGAGGACCGCGCAAAGGGGGTTGGGCGAGCGTCGAGTGCGACGCCAGTTTTCTTTAACGCACGTAATGTGCGGTAAAGAAAATGTCCCGTGTGCACCCGGCCTTAGGGTTAGTATTAGGGTTTCTAGTTAGTACTGGGATTAGTTAGGGTTAGTATTAGGGTTTTAGTACAGGCAAATATTAGGGTTACTTTTAGGTAATAAGCAATCAGTGTTGACCTACGAGACCCCCTTCCTAGCACAACCACACACCGGCGCTCTCTAGTGGGGAGCTGCTATGCCCCAGACACAGGAACCAAGAAGATGAGAGGCATCCAGGTGTATTATGTACAGATCATTATTCAGGATGGAGATAAAATCAAGGCGACCTTTCGGCCCAAAGACCTTCATCATACCAAACCATCCTAATCCTAAAATTAAGCCTAACACTAGTATTCTTTTTGCACTGTACCTGCAAACGAAAAATACCAAGTATAGTCTTAATTTTTATATAAAAATCTATATCGTTTACTATGAATAAAATAACTTCATACACTACATTTTTGAAACTGCAACATTTTTGACCCTCACAAACACCCCCCCCCCTTTCTCACTGTAAGTTTACAGGGTCATCCAGACGTGGACCCCTTGCTTGATGTGCCTAGAGGGGTGTCAGCTATACCCTCCTGACGTGGCCCAACAAGGCCGAAACGATCGACGGTGACTGCTGCACCTCTCGTGCAGGGATGACGTCCTTGGCAATCAGTGCTGGCCACCATTTTTGGGTGAGAGCAGGCTGATTAGCATACGGAGCATTCATCCGTGTAATAGCACAATCAGGCTAAAACCTTGTTTGTGAGACCTGAGCGGGCACCCACCGTAGAGCAGGCCATTAGTGCTGTCGCTCGTTCTCAGGAAACTCACAAACACCCCCCCCCCTTTTCTCAACATTTTTGACTAGGCCAATTTATCCATGGATGAAAGGAAGGCGACTTCACGATCGTTAAGCAAGCTTAGTTCACAGTCCTTCAAAAACTACAAAACTCTTGCTTTGCTATTGCATTGGCTGATAGATTGACCTGTGATGTTGCATTACAAGTCTTATGATGCTCTCTATCTATGATGCCAGCTCTGGTTAAAATGACATACATAGAAGAAAAAATAATACGCTTCACCTATGCCATGCCAGCACATCATAAACTTATTCTTCTTATGTAAATACTGATTTTAGTCATAGTTTATATAAATCTACAGCTATTAAAAGCGATTCTATAAATATTATAAACAAACTCAGAACACAACACTCTGGGCAGCAACACCACCAGACCTCCTTGCAGTTCAGGCATCTTTCAGTGACAAAGATGTTTTTAAGGATACAGGTGTACATCAACTGTTCTCAAACAAAGCAATGTGGCTCATTATTTAAGAGAAGTTCTAATGTCGATAGGGACTTTGCAATCAAGTTACAGGGACACTCTATGTGCTGCGATAGCTCCATGTGGTCAGTGTCCGGAGAGCCGTCACCTTTCTGATTCAGCCCTGATTCAACCAGGGCTAAGCCCCTCCTGGAAGCGACAGGACTGATGTGAGTGTCAAGCTCCTGGACCAGGAAGAGGGAACCAATTTGGTTTCCGCCTACCTCCCTACTAGCCATTGGATTGGCTGGATGTTCCCTGGAGCATCCAGCTCCCTGATCCAGTTTCCTGCAAGCCAGCAGCATGTCATTTCTGAAGTATTCGAGATCAGGGCTGCACAGGAAAAAAAGGCAAAAATTTTGAAAGAAACTGAAGTGTTAAAAATGGGAGGGAGGTAATTTTTAAACTAGGTTCCCACCTCCCGTTTTAACATAACAGTATTTCAGGAGTGGGACGTGTGGAAAAACTTTTCTTTTAAACATTAATAACTCACTAAAAGATGGTGAGCATTTTCTAGGTTTTTTTCCATTATTTGTTTTAAGATTCTGAATCGAATTAGCTAAATAAGGAAAACCATCAAAATGTCCATTTAATTTAATCTATGTAACGATTCTAGTTTCCTTCTGCACGAGGCAAGAATCTCGTTATGCATTACCATCACTTGCACTTTGATTTCAATGAAGAGCACCCCCTACTCAATAGGCAACAATGTCAAGAGTCTACTATGCAATCCTAGTCTGTTTGCATATTTACAATGTAATTTTCCATGAAAACTGGTGGAAATTTTCTTATATTGGTTAAGAAATTGAAAACAAATTCTGTGTTTAGCGTGTTGTGGGTGGTGAGTGTGGTGTTAAACCACACGCTCTTTAATAAGACTTGGTGACTTCTGCCTTTAACTATTTTAATAGTTTTCTCCCACAAACCGAGATGCAAGTCACACCTTTTGCAAAACAACATCTGAGTTCCCAGCAGTGCTTACTTGCTTATTTACGATTTAACTAGAAACCAAGATGATGGTCATTTAACACCAGATTTAGCTACTGATAGACCACGCCAAGAAACAATAAAATTCAAAAACCTTTCAATATTTAATGACAGATATTGTACACTACTTGAGCACTCTTTTCTGAAATCATTTTTGAATTTTCACCTACACTATATTGCCAAAAGTATTCGCTCACCTGCCTTGACTCGCATATGAATTTAAGTGACATCCCATTCCTAATCCATAGGGTTCAATAGGACGGCGATCCACCCTTTGCAGCTATAACAGCTTCAACTCTTCTGGGAAGGCTGTCCACAAGGTTTAGGAGTGTGTTTATGGGAATTTTTGACCATTCTTCCAGAAGCGCATTTGTGAGGTCACACACTGATGTTGGACGAGAAGGCCTGGCTCTTAGTCTCCGCTCTAATTCATCCCAAAGGTGTTCTATCGGGTTGAGGTCAGGACTCTGTGCAGGCCAGTCAAGTTCATCCACACCACGCTCTATCATCCATGTCTTTATGGACCTTGCTTTGTTTACTGGTGCACAGTCATGTTGGAAGAGGAAGTGGCCAGCTCCAAACTGTTCCCACAAAGTTGGGAGCATGGAATTGTCCAAAATGTCTCGGTATGCTGAAGCATTCAGAGTTCCTGTCACTGGAACTAAGAGGCCAAGCCCAGCTCCTGAAAAGCAACCCCACACCATAATCCCCCCTCCACCAAACTTTACACTTGGCACAATGCAGTCAGACCAGTACCGTTCTGGCAACCGCCAAACCCAGACTCGTCCATCAGATTGCCAGATGGAGAAGCGCGATACGTCACTCCAGAGAACGCGTCTCCACTGCTCTAGAGTCCAGTTGCGGTGTGCATTACACCACTGTATCCGACGCTTTGCATTGCACTTGGTGATGTATGGCTTGGATGCAGCTGCTCGGCCATGGAAACCCATTCCATGAAGCTCTCTGCGCACTGTTCTTGAGCTAATCTGAAGGCCACATAAAATTTGGAGGTCTGTAGCGATGGACTCTGTAGAAAGTTGGCGACCTCTTCGCACTATGCGCCTCAGCATCCACTGACCCCGCTCCGTCAGTTCGTCAGTTTACGTGGCCTACCACTTTGTGGCTGAGTTGCTGTCGTTCCCAAACACTTCCACGTTCTTATAATACAGCGGACAGTTGTCTGTGGAATATTTAGGAGCGAGGAAATTTCACGACTGGATTTGTTGCACAGGTGGCATCCTATCACAGGTCCACGCTGGAATTCACTGAGCTCCTGAGAGCGACCCATTCTTTCACAAAGGTTTGTAAAAACAGTTTGCATGCCTAGGTGCTTGATTTTATATACCTGTGGCCATGGAAGTGATTGGAACACCTGATTCTATTTGGATGGGTGAGCGAATACTTTTGGCAATATAGTGTATATTCGAAGTAGTAAGAAACTGGTAAGACATTACCGCTTATAGGAGACATCATTATAGAAATCAGACAATGATATACAAAAGAAAAGGCATTGCTAAAATACTTGGGTAGTAAAGGAAAACAGAAATGGGGGGGGGGGTGGTCATCGATGTCCATTTAACAAGGAACAGTAGGCAACAACTGTCTGCACAGCATCTGCTGAGCTATCAAATCAGCACATGGTCTTCAAAAACAAAGGAGACAGAACTAAATTAGTAGTTAAACACATCTTGAGTGGGGTGAAGTAGCAAAAATGAGGGGGGGGGCAAAGAAAATATAGATGGCTGAGGTGTGATGAGCTCACTAGAGTGTTGACTGGAAAAAGAGAAGGGAGGGGAGGGGAAAGGGGGAGGGGCAGTAGTCTGTTCATCCCATGTCCAGGACAGACAAAAGCAACCCAGCAGGTAAGGATGTGGGGGGCAAGCCTACCAACTGCCATCTGAGGACCATGAGGGACATCTTCTCAAACGCCATTCAGGTACCAATGAATCATCACACCTCACAGACTCTACAGAGATCCTGACAAACAGAGAGTCCCAGGAGCCTGCAGTGACACTCGACCACAAGAAACCACCAGAACTTTGGAAGCAGTCCTGGCGAACGTCAACATGCCGGAGTGGCCCACAGCATGCCTATGTTAAGGTTTGAGGTCACTGGTGGAGCAGGCACTCTCTCCTCCTGAGCACCGCAAAGTGTTGTTTTTTTTTAACCCCAAGCATAAAAAAGTGACCCTAACTCAAAACATAATCCTAATTCTAATCATATAGCATGAACTAAAAGTAACCCTAACCCTAAAGATTACCCTAAACATTAGCCTAACTTTAAAAGTAACCCTAAGGATGAGGAAGCCAGGCACTACATTCAAAAAAAATCTATGCAAGAGTTCTGCAATGCTTCGGCCATCAATGTAACCTTTCTCAAGCCCCCAGGGGCTGAAAGAGCCGATACATTGCAGGTCTTCTGAACAAATTCCACCATTCATATTGGGCGTCTGGCTTCTGTCACCTTTTGATAGAACACATTTTAATTAAGCAAGAGTCACTCATTTCTTTCGGTAGCCGGAGTATGTGAATGCAGAGGTGTAGGTGTATGAAGGGTGTCTGTTTTGTACCCCACTAATACAAATATCAGACCTTTCATGTTGCCTGATTGTGCGAAATCCAGATCTAATAATAAACCATTTCTTGAAAATATGGGCAGAATTGTTCCAGACATCTCCAATAAATGCTTTTCTTGGAAGTCTCCATAAACTTTGAGTTATTTGTTTTGCAGATGAAAAAGACGAAAATCAGTCATCCAAAACTGGACCCGGAGGCCCGGCAGAGCTGCGGGCTTGCCTGAGCCTGGAAACCAGCCGGGCCTCTAGGGACCAGGTTCGGGTGACTGATTATTTTTATACCAGAGCTGCTCCTTACGGCGGCGTGTTCGGACCTCAGCAGGCAGGACACCAGCAGATTCCACGCTCCAGCAGGGCTCCTGGGTTACAGGGCCCGTGTCTGGGGAGGGCTACGCCTATGGCACGCACATCGCAACAGTGACGAGAAGAGCCGCACGGGGCCTGTTGATCCCTGGCCTTGCCAGTTTCCTCTTCAGTGCTTCCTTGAATCCAGCTTGACAGTTTTATGGGCCCCAGCCATCGCGATGACATCATTTTCAGGCACCCCCGGCACCTGCAAGGGGAACCTAAAAGAGGAGGGGGAGGTCCTTTGGACCACTCTCCCTCCCCAACGGCTGCAGTTTGGAAAAAAAGAGGCACCACTGGAGAGGGCAGAGTCTGCCTCTCTTTCCAGTGGTGCCAGATCGCAATTTGTCCCGGAGGTGGCTGACATTTTGGATGTCAGAAAAGCCTCTGGGTCACCCCCCACCCACTGACGTTGTCGCCATATGTGAGATGACATCAGTTGGCCAGTTAACCCTCTAGCTGTCAAGTGGAGCTAGGGGAATCCTTTGGATCCCCATATCTCCTGAACCAGCTAGAGTGTCAAGTTTGGCATCGTTGAAAAGGCCTGATCGTGGTCTTTCCAATGATACCAAACATGACCAGGTTTGGTGCAACAATTTTTTAAAAAAAGCATTTTTTAACCCTTTCGCTGCTGAGCCATTTCACCGCCGTGTGCTGAGCTAATTTTTACCGGTTTCGCTTTTCATGTTTAAACGTGCTTTGAAGTCACATTTTATTATACAACCCAGGCAAATTATATATCGTTCTTTCCGACTTGGCAAATTCAGAATATATCATTACAGTATTATATGTATACATGTCCTGTCTGAATATTGTAACAAAAAATTGCAATAAAATTAGAATTTTCAATCATCTACAGCGTGTAAAGTGTTTTTTTCCACATTTTATCATGCAAGTCTTTGCGGTTATATTTTCTATGGGGTGCGCTTGTTTAGCCCCTTAGGGACCGCTGACATACCATGTACGTCCTGCCCACGGGTCTCCCTTAGACCCCCGGACGTACATAGTACGTCAGCGGCTCTTAATCTCCCTCCCGCCCGATACTTGCCTCTCTCGCTCAATCCCACAAAGATCTGGCTGGGAAGAAGCCTGCCCCCGTGATCTAGATGGGCCGGCGAGCTCGATGACATTACCACGCTGCGTGGTGACATCATCAGCAGGTGCCCCCATTGAAATCAATGGAGGGGAGGGGGGCTCCTATCTCCCCAACCATTGAAGATAAAGCGCTGCAAGTTGCACCGCTGGAAAGGGGAGAGTCTCAGCATTAACCATTTTGCTGCCGGATTGCAATTTAGCGCAAATTTGCACCAAATCGTGATTCAAACCTGGAGGGGGTTGACATTGTGGATGTCAGCCAAGCCTCCAGGTCACCCCTCACCCACTGACATCCCCACCATATGTGTGATGATGTCAGTGGTCCAGTTAACCCCCTAGCTGCCAAGGGGAGATAACGGGATCCTTTGGATCCCTTTATCTCCTGATCTGTGGCAGCTAGAGGGTTGATCATGTCCTTTCATGTCCTTTCCAATGATACCAAACATGACTAGGTTCGGTGTAAGAAAAAGCTAAAAAAAAAAAAAAAATTGTCGGGGGATGGGGGGGTTTAGTTAAATAGGACCTAGGCTGTCATCTAAAAATAATGAGCATAAAACCGTCAGAATGAGCTCAGCGCACATAGGTGAACTGGCTCAGAAATGAAGGGGTTAAAAAGCAAATACATGTAAAAATTGGGTATTTCTATCCTCGGGACAAAATTCTGAAACTATTTAGCCAGGGTCTTTTTTGGTGGTTGTAGATTTTGGGGATTAAATTACGAAAAAGTGTGTTTTTACCATTATTTCATCATATTTCATATTGTTTGTTATAGTAAAACATAGGATATGATGGAGATAATGGTATTTTTATAAAGTCTATTTAATGGCGGGAAAAACTGTGTATAATATATATGGGTTGCATAAACGAGTAAGAGAAAAATTTGACCTAAACACAAACAGCGCAGAAACGTAAAAACAGCAACGGTCACTAAGGGGTTAAAAAATTAGAAATGGGGACTCGTTATATTTTTTGGGGGAAAGTATGTGATTTTTAGCAAACGCCCCCCATAGAAAAAATTGTTAGTGCAGCATCATTGTTCACATTATAATTGAAATGGGAACAATATTGCTGCAAAACAAAAATAAGATTTTTTTTTACATTTAACTTCGTCATGTTTGGTATCATGATCTGGCCGTTCCAATGATACCAAACATCAACCCCTAGCTACCACGGATTGGGAGATGGGGGGATTCATTGGAACCCCCTATCTCCACCTTAGGTGGTGCTCCTTGAAAGTTTCCGCGCGTGCGCTCGTTGGAAGGACCCCAGCCGTGATCACATGGTCCCACGTGGTCGCGGCTGGGGACCTTCCAAGGAGCGCGCGAAGACTTTCCCGGCGTCGCTGAAGGAAGGTAAGTATGAGCGGAGAGTGGGGGGGCGGCGGCATCATCCATGAGCTGGGGGGGGCATATCCATGAGCAGGGGGGCATATCCATGAGCGGGGGGCATATCCATGAGCAGGGGGGCATATCCATGAGCAGGGCGCATATCCATGAGCAGGGGGGCATATCCATGAGCTGGGGGGCATATCCATGAGCAGGGGGGCATATCCATGAGCAGGGGGGCATATCCATGAGCAGGGGGGCATATCCATGAGCAGGGGGGCATATCCATGAGCAGGGGGCATATCCATGAGCTGGGGGGGCATATCCATGAGCTGGGGGGCATATCCATGAGCAGGGGGGATATCCATGAGCTGGGGGGCATATCCATGAGCAGGGGGGCATATCCATGAGCAGGGGGGCAATTATCCATGAGCTGGGGGGGCATATCCATGAGCAGGGGGGCAATTATCCATGAGCTGGGGGGGCATATCCATGAGCAGGGGGGCATATCCATGAGCAGGGGGGCATATCCATGAGCAGGGGGGCATATCCATGAGCAGGGGGGCATATCCATGAGCTGGGGGGGCATATCCATGAGCAGGGGGGATATCCATGAGCTGGGGGGCATATCCATGAGCAGGGGGGCATATCCATGAGCAGGGGGGCAATTATCCATGAGCTGGGGGGCATATCCATGAGCTGGGGGCAATTATCCATGAGCTGGGGGGCAATTATCCATGAGCTGGGGGGCAGGATATCCATGAGCTGGGGGGGCAATATCCATGAGACCTGGGGGCTTTATATGAGGTCTGTTCTTATTGGAAAGCGTCACGTGACATAAAATAAAAGTATCGGTACTTGGTATCGGTGAGTACTTGAACAAAAGTATCGGTACTCGTACTCAGTCTTAAAAAAGTGGTATCGGTGCATCCCTAGTATATAACAGTGACTGTTATATCCATGTTATATACAGTACAATGCACAGTGATCTATATGTATGTATAGTCTGATGTGCCTGGGTATACATGTATGTGTGGTCTGGTGTGTGTATGAGGTCTGGTGTGTGTCTGTATGTGCAGTGGGTCAATAGGATGTCTGGCCATACATTTCAGTACTATCATAAATTGGACAGGCTTTCAGCAAAAACTTAAATTTATTTTTATTGGAAAGTGTCACATGACCTAAAAGTATCAGAGTACCCGGCAAAAAGAATATTGGTACTTGTATTAAGTCTTAGAACAAAAAAAATGGTATTGGTGTATCTTTTAGTTGTTGAAAGTAAAGCTTTTTTTTAGTCCAAAGAAAAAACTGGCCCCCAACTTTTGTAGCTGCCTCATAGATTCACTCCAAGGAGCGCGCGCGCGAAGACTTTCCCGGCGTCGCTGAAGGAAGGTAAGTATAAACACAGGGCCGATAGAGCATTCGGACAGCCGCCGCAGCCCCTCGGATGCCGGCAAGCCGGCTCAATGCCGGCTTCCGGTATCGTAAAAAAATATCGGGGGTACTGCACGAGTACCAAGTACTCCTGCAGTACCCGGTATCGGCACCGATATCGATACTAGTATCGGTATCAGTGCATCCCTATTATATACAGTACAATACAGTGTTATATGCAGATTATATACAGTACAATACAGTGTTATATGCAGATTATATACAGTATAATACACTGTGACTGTTATATGCATGTTATATACACAATACGCAGTGTTATATGCATGGTATATAAAGTGCCAGTTATTCTGCCTCCAATTCTGCCTCTGTTAGTTTTGTTATTTTTCTTCTTTTTTGACTGTTATATTTTAGGATTACGGACAGGGGTTTACACTGGGTGCGCTGGGTCGGCAGCTACCATGGCTCTGTCTGCTTTACTTGGCCCTTGTGCTACGCAGGCCTTTTGGACCTCTACCTAGGCCTTCTGTCAAACTGAGGGTCTGATGGAGTGAGCCGGGTACGTCAGTATTTCTGGTGGTCATCTGTGTCCTTCACATTACATCCTCCCCCATGTGTGCTCTTCCTTTGCTCCGCCTGTGTTTTATTCTTTTTGTGCTCTTGAGATGTTCATTGTGGGGGTTTTTTCTTCTTTTTGCTAGATGATAATTTTGTTTGACCCCAAGACTGTATTCCCATTTTACGTTTCGGGACTTCAAATACTATGAATAAAAGAATTTAAAAAAATATGCAAATCAATCTATAACTTTTTTGAAATGCGTTTATCTGGATGTTGTTATTCAGTCTCTCACTGTTAAAATAAACCTACCATTAAAATTATAGACTGATCATTTCTTTGTCAGTGGGCAAACGTACAAAATCAGCAGGGAGATCAAATAAAATTTTCCCTCACCAAAGACACACACATACATTTATATATCAATACAGGTGGGTCTCCATTGGTCCCTGTGAGGGATACTAATTGGCTTTCTAAATGAGATGTTACGGTTATATATGCTTCCTAGTTGTACAGGACAGGTTCACTTTCAGAATACTCTGCTAGAGGAATGGAATGTGAAGATGCATTTGTTGCAGGAACTCTGCAAGCTATGGTGACAACACCCATAAACAACCACAGAAATTCTCTAGGTTTTAACAGTCTTAACTTTGGCTCACTTAGCTTACCTGAATTGACAATTCAGTTATTCAGCCACTGTAATTCTCTGCAGCAAATCAACTGTTGAACTGAAATAACGTGCTTAACCCTTTAAGCCTCAGTACATCTGAAAAATCCTGGCATTCACTGTAGCATATTGCTAAAATGTGTTTATCTGATGCTATATTAAATGCTTTCACGACCAAGCATTTTTCGGAGAAAAAATTATTTGAAAGAATAAAACCGTGATTCGGATTAAAGTTTTCTATTGTTTTGATATCCAAGCGTTTAAAGTGCACCTGTAGTTAGAAGTGAGAACGTGGGCATCAAATGGGCAAACATATCACATGGTCTAATATATACAGACACAGAATTGTTTGATGAGGAAGAAAGTGAGAGTCACTCAGGGTTATTCAAAGAGAATCGAAAAGTCACCGTACGTTTGGTGACTTTTCGTTCCCTGCACTTCAGGGCGATTCGGCGATCCTATTTCGCCAACCCTGCGGTGTATTCAGCAAGCACGGGCCACCGTAGTGCAGGGAAAATCCGCCGCAAACCCGCAGAACACTCACCAAAACCCGCAGAAAACAGCTGGATTAACCCCGCCGAACAAACCTGACTAGCCGCCGATCACGGCGCAGAGTAGCTGCCAGAAAAACCCGACTCTGCAGACGAACGAGGTGAAAAAAACAAAAAAGGGTACACTTGAAAGTTTGAAAATTGAAGCGCTGTTTGCAAAAAAACAACTGAACGAAAATGTCTGAAATTTACATATAAGATCCAATGAATGGTAATAAAAAGGTCTGTTTCAGAAAAAAGAAAAAACATTTAAAGGGATACTCTAGGCAACATGACCACCTAAGCTATTTTAGGTGGTCATGATGCCCGGAGTATCCTGCCCTCTGTCCCCCCTCCCTCCGCTCAGCGGTTCAGCTGTAAATGCTGAAAACAGCTGAGAGAGGCGGAGAACTTTACTCCGCCCTCCCAGCTGTCAGTCAGCAGAGCGGGAATCATATTTCCCGCTTCTGCCGACTTTTGCCGAGTAGGCGACGTTATCGCGCTTTCAGCGCAATGACGTCTCCAACTCACCGCAGAAGCTGGCGGCTCCCTCTGAGGGTTAGTGTTGCGCGCATCCTCTTGCGCGCAACACTAATCCTCAGAGGGAGCCGGGAGGAAGCCTGCCGATTGGCTGGCTTATGTGAGAGGCGCGCATGCGCGCTTCTCACGTAAACCAAAAGCCAAGACGCAGCAAGAAGGACGGGAGCGGAAGAGGAGGGAGGGGAGTATAAAAAAAAAAAAAACGCTGGAAACAAGAGGATTTTAGGGTAAGTATTACAGTTACAAGTAAAAAAATAAAAAATAAAGATTTATTAAGGGAATAGGGATAGGTTAGGATAAAAAAACGGGGGGGGGGGTGATTTTTGAGTAGAGTGTTCCTTTAAGAAACAAAACGCCTATGGGATTCTACTGAATAAATCTGTCGAATGAAACCACTGAACAAGCAGGGCATTTCGTCAACTTTTCCCTGCTGTTTTGTAGAATGGCTTCTCTATGGGGATTTTACTGCCCTCGAACAGGCACCATACGTGCAGGCAATTCCCCAACATTTGGCGAATTGCCTGCGCTAATGAATAGCCAAATGGCCAGGAAATGTAGCCGTACGCTGAATTTCCGTGTTCAGTTACATTTCGGGGCCAGATCAGCTCTCTTTGAATAACCCTGACTTAATCACCTGCTACAGGTTTTTGCTCATTTAATCCATTTTCTATCAAAATACTTTGTGTGTTTCAATACAGAATTTATATAAAGTATAAATACATAAACAAACGAAAGGCAAAATTTTTATCATACAATTACGTTAATGGTTTGAGATCCTGAGAACCGCTGTGCAAACTTATCACCAAAATTTATCTGCACTTATGACTTCACTGAAAATAATCAAATTTGTATCTGCGCAGAAAACTGACCGTCGTTTGGCCCAAAGATAATAAACAAAGTTCACGGGGTGGGTGATTGTGGCATATTGTTAACGCTATCTGGTATGTATGAGAAAAACACAAAACTAAGAAGAAAAAAAAATACAATACGTGGGAACGGAACTGAGAGACTTAATTAGAAGGGAGAGGTGTTAACCACATGCCCATACTGATGGCACAGTGTCACACTGATGGCACAAGACGCATTAGAAACAATGACTTTACATTTACTGTTTCGACTAAAGTGTGATTAAAAAAAAAATCTGCCATTTACACAATGATCTACAATAATGTGATGCCTACACGTTTTAGGCTAGGGTCAAACGAACGCATTATTCGCAGCAACCATCAAAAAGTGTGTCCGAACGCATTGACGTATTTTTTCACGGAATGCGAGAAAAAACGGTCATACAACGCGCATTTTCGTGCGTGATTTTTTACAGATCCAAACCAGGAAACTTTGGGTGTCTGGACGTTATGTTGACCGGACATGAGCAGCGTCTGACTTCTCCTAATCACGGACACACGCCACTATGCGGACGCTGCGCACTCTGTACGTCAGTACTAGCGGTTCTGCGTTCTCGAAAAAATGCGTTTGTTTGCCGCTTGCGTTGCGCAGCCGTAGTTCGTATATTGGCCGTCATTTGCTGCTACTGCGGCCGTGATTAAGTGCGCCTTAACGCACATTAAAAAAGCGTTAGTCCGACCCCAGCCTTAGAGCTGCCATCAGTTTGTACAACTGTGCCTTTGCTTATTTGTACACCCAATATTTCTGGAAGCCGGGAGCCATGCTCCATTGCACGCACTAAAAAAATTTAACAAAAAATAGATGATTTGATTTCCCTCCTTTCAGAAGAACTAGAATTTAGTGGATTGTGTAACTAATTATATTGTATTAAAAGAACACATAACATTTAATTTAACTGCTATATTTACAGAGCCTGGCCAAGCTATAACTAGTGCTGCTGCAATTGCACTCCGAAACAATCCAAGCTCACCATTAACAGCCATCACCTTGTCCAGGTGCTGCATTTGCACTCTGCAGTCCCACGAGCCAATCCACCCACTCCTGGGCCCAAACACATTGCTTTCCCTTATAGCCGATTCCACTTTTTTTTCTTCTAATTATCCTTTTCAGGTCCAAGCTTCTTGTCATTCCTATACAATCCCTGCTGTATTCTTTCTGGCCACCATCTCCACATTCCCACTGCTCTCCTTTTGTCCCTTAGATTGTAACATCACGTGAGGTCTGGCTGAGCACTTGCAGGGGGTGTGGAAATTAAAAAAATTACCTGTCCAATGAGCTAAAGTGGAAGCCCAATCTACTTGTCCCTCATGAGAAATAGAATTTCAACAAAATAGCATTAGGTCTTTATTCTTAGCCACATAGAGAGCAAACACATTAATGTGATCAACAAAGACAGGTATTTAGTTTAACTAGAACACTTATTGCAATGCAATTTACTCACACGCATACTACCCACACAATACACATCACAGTAATGAGTGAATCACACAACTCCACGGCAATGAAACTCACAGTAACGTGCGGTGTGAATGAGCGTATCACAGAGCTCCACAGCAATAAAACTCAAAAACAATTATGCTGTTAAAAAAATAATTGAAATAAATTTATTAAATGAAAGCATTTATCAAAATGCAGTATAATATTAAAATTTTAAGTTATAGTAGTTAAATATTAAAATTAGGGATGCACCGATACCGATACTAGTACTAGTATCGGTATCGTGCCGATACTGCCGTTTGCACGAGTACTTGGTACTCGTGCAAATGGCCTGATACCTCCCCCCGATACCGGAAGCCAGCGCTGGGCTGGCATGCGGTATCCGCATTCGCAGGGCTGGGGAAGCTGGCCACATGCATGAAAAGCATTTGGCCAGCGTTCCCTTCCAGCGAGCTGCAATACTTACCCAGCGGTAGGTCCAGCCGCAGGTCTGTGACGCGGCCGCCGGCCCGTGGAGGCTGACGTTATAAGGTTATGCAAGATAAGGTTATGCAACTGGTCAAAGCCACTCCCAGGACAGCGCTGTTTCAGGTTTGTTGAACCTTCATCAGCTAGGAGGCAGGCATGACCAGTTGCAGTGGATGCTTGGACCATAGGTAAGTAAGTGTCTATAAGGGTTGTGGTGAAGGACTAAAAGTGAGATAAAAAGCCTCCACACTATAATAAACCTGAAACAGCGCTGTCCTGGGAGTGGCTTTGACCAGTTGCATAACCTTATCTTTGCTACAAAGCCACAGTGTGGCATAGCATTGATTTTAGGGTTCTGTGTAATAACAGATCCAGGATGCATAAAAGTGAGACAGAGGTCATTTGCATATCCTACCCAGAATTCCTTGCTGCATATGGGGAATGTGGCACAGGAGCTCTGGGATGCAATTCTTTGAATTGCCATAATGTGCAGGTGCCTTCTGCAATAATATATATATATATAAATAATCGGGGGGGATAATAACATGTGCCAAATCACTGGTTGTCCTGTGGTTGGTCAACTGCGATAAATACTATTCTTGGTGATGCAGTGAAACCACAATTCAGACATTATGCACACGTAGCACATGTTACTCACATCATGAATACATAGATTCATGCACACGGCACACATTATATACAATCAAAGTATATTTTGTCAAATATATGTTTTTAGGGGGAGCGGACCGATGATGCAGAAAAGAGCACCAAAATTTCTGTTGCCATCCTTTTGCCCAAATATCAGAGCATTTTCTAAGCATGCAATAATTTCTGATTCAACTGCGATGAGTAATTTGCTCTATTCTTTTTTCCTTCTATGAAGAGCACACTGCCTACAAATGCCAGACCTGTGAAAGGGACGCTACCACTTACATAAGCTGTAACTAGATTACAAGTGTATTACAAATAAAATCACATTATATAACACATGCTGCTGTGTTTTTTTTCTTTGTCTATAGTAATTGCATGTAAAACAGAAAACTAAAATTAGGTATTTTATCTCCGGGTTCCAGTTTCTGGATTTTTCCCATGATGCAGCAATTACCAAAAGCTTTGTGGCTCCTGTTTATTTAATCTACAATATCTACCAGTTACGGAGGTAATGTTTAGATAAGGCTATTGTGATTTCAAGGCTGAGATAACAGCTGAATGAGCTATGACAGGCATCTTAAAAGACTTCTAAGCTACCTCCTGGTAGGGTTGCCATCTGTCCGGTTTTCACCCGGACTGTACGGGTTTTGAAGCCAATTAAGTAGGAGAAGCCTCTTAGGCAAATTAAACAGGAGAGCAGGTGCAGAAAAAATAAAAATAAATAAATAATAAAAAAAAAATCAAAAATAGCTATGGGTAACGGGGTCCTCTAAACAAAAAAACAGGGGAGGGTGAAACACCCCTGGAATATATGATACGCAATTTCGAGACTCTGTATGCAGTTCACCAGTATGGAAAGAAACTGCACAAGAGCAAGTTGCGAACACTGTGTGAAACTGAATGGCCTATATTGAATCCTTCATGGCCCCCGGAGGGATCAATGGACCCCGTAATCATACAGGGTGTCCATTAAGGCTGGGGTCAGACGAGCGCAGTGTTAACGTCCGTGTTGCCGCACATAAGTACGTCCGTGATAGCATACAATTGTGTTAAATGGAGCCCCACACACGAAGTACGTCCGCACAGAAGTGCGGGGGCTGACGGACGCTGCAAACGGACGCAGGTTAGGCAAGAACGTAATACTGCTAGAACGGACGTGCAGAGTGCGCCACGTCCACAACGTCCGCATAGCTTTGTGTGTGAGTGATGGAGCATGGTCAGACGGACTGCATTTATACGTCCAGCATTTTTGACGGACAGAATGTTTTTTCATTGTAATTTATTTTCCCCTCCTACATCCGTCAAAAAATAACTTCAGTGAAAAAACGGACTGTGTGACCACTACTGCGTCATCCGTACTGACGATGTCCGTACTGCACGGACCTACAGTCCGTACAAAATGCGCTCATCTGACCCTAGCCTTAGCAGTCACAGGGAGTCCTGGGCATCCAGATCAATATCCCTATATAGATACAGTTGTGTTCAAAATTATTCAACCCCCAATGCTGTAAAGGGTTTTAGGGAATTTAGTGTACATTTGTAATTGTATTCAGAATGAAATCCTACAAGGACTTTTTAAAGAACCATATGCAACTAAAATGACATCAATTGGTTTTGTAATACAGTAGTAAATGTTTCTTTTGTGAATTCTTCATTAACACAATTATTCAACCCCTTAAAGACTACCACTCTGAAGAACAGAGAATATTGAAAACACCTGTGGATGTCACGGAGCAGCAATAAAGCATAATAAGCACCAATTAGGCAGCTTTAAAATGACTGTGATACTCAGCTCCTTCTAGACATTTACTGGTGTGGTTAAAAACATGGTGAAGTCAAGAGAATGGTCCAGGAAGACGAGAGAAGAGGTGATTACTCTTCACAGGAAGGGCAATGGCTATAAGAAGATTGCAAAGATGTTAAACATACCAAGAGAGTCCATAGGAAGCATCATTCGCAAATTCAAGGCAAAGGGCACTGTTGAAAAGCTACCTGGTTGTGGCAGAAAGAAGATGCTGACTTCGACTGCTGTGCGCTACCTGAAGCGTAGAGTGGAGAAAAGTCCCCGTGTGACTGCTGAGGAACTGAGAAAAGATTTGTCAGATGTGGGTACTGAAGTTTCAGCTCAGACAATAAGGCGCACACTGCGTAATGAAGGCCTCCATGCCAGAACTCCCAGGTGCACCCCCTTGCGGTCTCCAAAGAATAAGAAGAGTCGACGCAGTATGCCAAAAGTCATGTGGACAAACCACAGAAGTTTTGGGATAGTGTTCTGTGGACTGATGAAACAAAATTAGAACTGTTTGGGCCCATGGACCAACGCTATGTTTGGAGGAGGAAGAACAAGGCATATGAAGAGAAAGAACACCTTGCCTACTGTGAAGCATGGTGGGGGGTCAAATGCTTTGGGGCTGTTTTGCTTCTGCAGGTACAGGGAAGCTTCAGCATGTGCAAGGTACCATGAATTCTCTTCAGTACCAGGAGATATGGGCGAAGATACCTGTAGATCGCTGCAAGACACTTGTGTCAAGATATGCTTCACGTTTAAAAGCTGTTATAACTGTAAAAGGATGTTGTACTAAGTACTAAGATTGAATGTCACTTGGGGGTTGAATAAAACTGATAATGATGTGAGCACAGAAAAGACATTTGTGGTTATTTCATTATAAATGTTATGTTATATTTGTCTGACCTATACGTGCCTCTTTAATTTAATTGGAAGCAAGATGACTGAATGATCAAAATCAATGTCAAACTGGCCAAAACACTCAATTTCAGTGGGGGTTGAATAATTTTGAACACAACTGTATATGGAGGTATTGTGTGAAGGATAAAAGTGCTTTAGTAATGCTGGCAGTGGGACACGCGCGGCGCAGCCCCTAAACTATTAAATGTGTTGCAAGATCAGCCGGAGGATTTCCTGTACCCCCCTCCTTGTCCATCATATTTTGCAGCAGTAGCAGATGCCCCAGCTGCATATGAACCTGCAGCGCGCGCCCCCTCCGTGTTGTCCCAACACCCTCAGCCAGGACCCATGGGTTCTGATACCCCCTTGCAATGGGTCCAGCGACTGAAGGAGAGGGGCATGACATCAGAGAACCGAATAATGTTAAAATGTATTCTGCTGCGCAACATGCTATGTCACCACGATTAGTAGATAGAGAGAGTCCCCACAAGACAGCCCTGGCTCCCCAGTTTGAGAAACCCACTACACGAGGAGATCATGGGATACGTGTGCCCAAACTAGTCTACTCCTGCCCCTTGAGATCAGTCCCCGGTCCTGTAATTGATGGACAAGCAGGCCCAAATGTACTCACGTATATATTCCATTCACCACCACTGATCTATTTAACTGGCGCACTCCCACCCCCCCCCCCCATGCAGAGAAGCCTGCGGCTATGGCCAGCTTGATGGAATCAATCATGGCCACCCATAACCCGACATAATAAGAGCTGCTGGCAATCTGTCCAACTCTATTTAGCACTGAAGAGCGCAGCAGAATTAATGTGTTCCCACGTAAGAATTTAGAGAAGAAGGGACAAGAGGATCAGCAGCAGGATGCGGCAGCATGGGCAGCCCAGGCTTATCCTGCAGTTGATCCGCGGTGGGACTATACAGGTGCAGATATGTTGAGCCTCCAGCAGTATAGATCCGCTGTCCTAGCGGGTGTAAGAGAAGGAGCAAAGAAACCTGTGAATATTAGCAAAGTGGCGGAGGTGACGCAGGGAATTAACGAAACCCCTGCCTCATTTCTAGAGCGATTAATGGAGGCGTACAGAGTGTACAGCCCAATTGATCCCGAAGCCACTGAAAACCAGCGGTTGATAAATAGTTCCTTTGTAAGCCAGGCGCAGCGAGATATTAGATGTAAACTCCAGAGGCAAGAAGGGTTCATTGGAATGAACCTAACCCAGCTCTTGGAAATTGCAAATAAGGTTTTTCAGAATAGGGACCTTACTGAAAAGCGCAGTGAGACCAGAAAGATGAAAGAACAAGCGGGATTTTTAGCCGTAGCATTGAGGGGGGAGGGGAGGTTGCTAGATCAAAGGGATGGGAAAGGGCGCGATGCTGATAGAGGAAGAGGACGTGGAAGGGGGAGAGAAAACAGTTGGGCAGGAGACAATAGAAAGGAATACGAGCCTATAGGCAGAAACCAGTGTGGGTATTGCAAAGGGAAGGGTCACTGGTGGAGACAGTGCCCCAAGCGGCAGGCAGAGGAACAACAGCCCCAAAATCAGGATAGCGCGCATGGGCAGGTAGCAGATGGCAGATACCAAAGAACCGACAGAGTAGCGGGGGATTTTATTGGGCTGGCGGGTACCACCTTTCCAGAACCAGCACACTATTGACATGAGAACGGCCCCATCAAACTGGGTAAAGAGGAGCCCATGATTTCTATAATGGTGGGAGGGGAGCCCAGTAATTTTATGATTGACACGGGAGCTACACGCTCAGTAATGACCCACCCTATTGCCCCGCTGTCAGGTGAGACGGCAACAATAATAGGTGCTACAGGGGCAGAAGCAGTCTGCCCCTTCTTGAGTCCTCGTGTCTGCTCCTTAGGCGGACATCAGGTCTCACACCAATTCTTATATATGCCAGATTGCCCAATACAGTTAATAGGAAGGGATCTACTTAGCAAAATGCAAGCCCAAATAACTTTCCTGCCCGAGGGCCAAACTGTATTAACTTTACCTGAATTTAAGGACAGAACCCCACACACTCAGGAGAATTCTAGCCTAGGAAAGGCAAGTGTTCTGGCCCTGGTTGTCCCCCAGAGGGAAGAATGGCGCATAATCCCAACACAGACACCCTTGAGTTCTGATCCAATGTCATCTTGTATGGGTACACCAGGAGTATGGGCAGAGGATAACCCACCGGGATTGGCCTTGAACATTCCTCCGGTATATGTCGATCTCAAACCTGACGCACAGCCTATTGTTCTGCGTCAGTACCACATCATACAGAAGGCAAAGCAAAGTATTCAAGTTCATTTTGAACGTCTACTGAAATACGGGATTTTAAAATTTTGTGTTTCTCCCTGGAATACTCCACTGCTGCCGGTGCAGAAAGAGAATACCCAAGAGTACAGACCTGTCCAAGACTTAAGAGTAGGGATGAGCCGAACACTCCCCAAGTTTGGTTCGAGCCCGAACCCGAACTTCCCATTTGTTCGGGACCGAACCCGAACTCGAACCCCATGCAAGTCAATGGGGCTGAAAATTCATTTTTTTAGAGGGCCCTCCAAGAGGGCATATATGCTACATATTTTCCATTAAAGGTGTATGGGGGTCCGGGTAGTGCCCTGGGGGACAGGAAACAAGGACAAAAAGTAAAAAAAAAACGTTTTTAAAGGGACAGTGAGTTTTCCATGAAATAAAGGTTAAAAATAAAAACCAAAAATTCCTTCAAATATCGTGCCTAAGAGGTCCCCATAACCTGCCCGTGAAGTGGCGGATTTCTAGGATGTATAGAAACACTTATGAAACGTCATTTTTTTGTTTTTATGACGGTAAATGCTTTTCCTTTAATCTATCCATAAACAACTGCTTGGGGCGGCAGCCTGTATGAAAAGACATTTTAGGTTACGCGCAAAAAACGTTTAGTGATTTTTTTGGCTAAATTATTGTGAAACTCATGCAGGCTTTGGATGAAAGTAACAATAGGGGCTTTAAAATTGGGCTTTTAGCGTCGGCAACAGTGCCGTCACACCATAACCCCTCTGAGGATATGAATCTGACACAGGCGTCAGTGGCAGTGCACCCAGATATTGTGCCTTTAGTGCCAGGCATGCAAGTACTATCATACAGTAACCCCTCTGTGGTATTGTGGAAGAATGCAGGGGTGGACCATGCGGTCCTATATTAAAAAGATATGAATCTGGGAATGGGCGTCAGTGCACCCAGATATTCTGCCTTTGGTGCAAGACTGCCGGGCAGCAAGTATCATCATACAGTAACCCCTCTGTGGTATTGTGGAAGAGTGCAGGGGTGGACCATGTGGTCCTATATTGAAAAGATTTTTATCTGGTAATGGGCGTCAGTGCACCCAGATATTGTGCCTTTAATGCCAGGCCAGCAAGTATCATCATACAGTAACCCCTCTGTAGTATTGTGGAAGAATGCAGAGGTGGACCATGTGGTCCTATATTGAAAAGTGTTTTTTTTATCTGTTAATGGGCGTCAGTGCACCCAGATATTGTGCCTTTAATGCCAGGCCAGCAAGTATCATCATACAGTAACCCCTCTGTGTTATTGTGGAAGAGTGCAGGGGTGAACCTTGCGGTCCTATATTAAAAAGATATGCATCTGGTTAAGGTGTCAGTGCACCCAGATATTCTGCCTTTGGTGCAAGACTGCCAGGGCAGCAAGTATCATCATACAGTAACCCCTCTGTGGTATGGTGGAAGAGTGCAGGGGTGGACCATGTGGTCCTATATTGAAAGGTTCTTGACCTGGTAATCGGCGTCAGTGCACCCAGATATTGTGCCTTTAATGCCAGGCCAGCAAGTATCATCATACAGTAACCCCGCTGTGGTATTGTGGAAGAGTGCAGGGTTGGACCCTGCGGTTCAAAAAAATAAAATGATATAAATCTGGCACAGGCGTCAGTGCAGCCAAATATTGTGCCTTTCATGGCAGCAAGTGCCTTCACACCGTAACCCTTTTGTGGTATTGTGGAAGAGTTCAGTGCTGGAGGTTTTGTGAATGCAGAAGAGGTCATCCCCTATCTATTCTATTACTTCAGCATCAGGGGATTGATAGCTGCTGATCCAGGACTGATTATTTTTTATTAATGTCAGCCGGTCTACAGAGTCGGTGGACAGACTCACTCTTTTGTCTGTGACAAAACCTCCAGCGGCACTGAACGTCCTTTCAGAAAGCACGCTAGATGACGGGCAACCTAGTAGCTGCATAGCATATTGGCTAAGTTCTGGCCAGTGATCCAATCTCAACACCCAGTAAGCCAGTGGCTCATCTGCTGGAAAGGTATCCAGGTCTGCCCTTGCCCCTAGGTAGTCCTGCACCATATGGTGAAGACGCTGGCAATGGGTGCCTACATTTGACGTCCTTGGGCGTCGTGGACTAAAAAAAATTAAAAAAGCATCAGTCAAGCGGCTCTGGCCTTCACCGCTATTCCTCTGATCACCCGCAGCCTCAGAAGCACGTGTGTCAGCACTTGGTAATCTACCAGTGCCTGGAAAGGTGTTACACAAGTGTCGCTTTAGAGCGTCCTCAAGTTTTTTCATCCTGTGCTCCCTCTGTGCGGGCAGGATGAGCTCTGGGGACTGGGGCCTTGAGAGCTAGGGAAGGGCCTCCTCTTCCTCCCGCTGCTCTGCCTCTAGAGCCACATCTATAATTCCCTGCAGAGTGTGCTCCAGCAGGAACACTAAAGGAATTGTTTCACTGATGCATGCACTGTCCCTGCTCACCATCCTCGTTGCCTCCTCAAATGGTGACAGTACAGTGCATGCATCCTTGATCATCAGCCACTGAGGGGGGGAAAAAACCAAGTTGACCTGAACCTGTCCTTGTGCCATACTCACACAGGTACTCGTTGATGGCCCTCTGCTGCTTGTGCAGACGCTGCAGCATTGCTAATGTCGAGTTCCACCTGGTGGGCATGTCACAGATCAGACGGTTTGTGGGAAGGTGGAATTCTCTTTGAATTTCTGCCAGGCGAACGCTTGCTGGGAATGACCGTCTGAATTGGCTGCAGACTTTTCTGGCCTGGATGAGAAGCTCTGGCAGCCCTGGGTACTTGGTTAGGAAACGCTGTACCACCAGATTTAGGACGTGTGCTAGGCATGGTACATGCGTCAATTTACCCATGCGTAGGGCGGAGAGAAGGTTGCTGCCATTATCGCAGATGAAAATTCCCAGCTCAAGCTGGCGTAGTGTTAACCATCTCTGCACCTGCCCCTGCAGAGCTGACAAAATTTCTGACCCGGCGTGGCTCCTGTCCCCTAAACAAACCAGCTCAAGCACAGTATGGCATCTTTTTGCTTGAGCCATTGCGTAGACCCTGTCAGGCGTCGGTTTAACTGCCACTTCGCCAGAGACGGAGGGAGAGGTGGTGGAGCAGACAGACCTCATACAAGCAGCTTTCTGGAGGCGTGGTGGATGAACAAGCTCCCGCACAGAGCCCCGTCTTGGATCCCTCCCAGCTGCAAACAGAGTTGCCCAGTGTGCCGTGAAGGAAATGTAACGACCCTGTCCATGCTTGCTGGACCACGTGTCTAAAGTGACATGCACCTTGCTGCTGACTGCCTTTCCCAATGACTGGATAACATTGTCTTCCACGTGCTGGTATAGTGCTGGAATGGCCTTGCGTGAAAAGTAATGGCGTTAAGGAACCTGCCACTGTGGTACAGCACATTCAGCAAATTCACGGAAGGGAACAGAGTCCACCAGCTGGAAAGGCAGCAGCTGCAATGCGAGTAATTTTGCTAACCTGGCATTTAGACGCTGTGCTTGGGGATGGTTGGGACTATATTTTTTCTTTCGCTGCAGCAGCTGCGGCAACGTAATCTGACTGCGTAAATCTTCAGCTACTGGGATGATGTCACATTGTGAGGAAGGACCTGCTGGTACATCCATTACTGTAGCATCATCCCTGTCGGTGGAGGTTGTAGGCAATGACATGGCAGGACATACAGTGTGGGTAGAGACAGATGAGGAGGACCTACGCAAAGTTTTGCGCCAACGGGATGTGTGGCACTTGTTCATATGTCGCCTCAAGCACGTGGTACCCAAGTGTCCGGTGTTTATCCCACGCTTCAGCCTCATCTGACATAGATTACAAATAGCAACGGTGGGGTCTGCTGCACATTTCTTAAAGAACTCCCATACAGCAGAGTTCCTGCATGTGTTCTTTGAGACAACAGCGCTCTGCACCGGAGCAGCTCTGACATGTGATGCCTTGGACTGGCTAGTGCTACGGTTGGTCACAGAGGATGTTGTGCCTCGTGTTTGCTGTGCCTCCTCCTCCCCCTCTTCCTCACTTAATTCCTCTGTTCGATCAGGCACCCAGGTGGAGTCAGTGACCTCATCATCATTGTCATCATCACCCCCTATCTCCTCGTCACTGGAGCCAACTTGGCAGTATGCTGCAGCTGCTGGGGCAACACGAGTGCCAGTTATTTGTGTGTCATCACTGGCACCCCCTTCCTCTAGGTTGATTATACTCCCTTGCTCAACCTCAGAGATTGAATCAGAGCACTGTACTTGCTGCGCATCCTCAAGCAGCAGGTCACTCTCATTGTAGTCAAACAATTCAGCTGACTCCTCCGTGTGTGATAACGAGGCTACGGCAGGAGTAGCTGTGGACATGGAGGCTGCATTAGATGCTTTGGCAGCTGAGGTGGACTGTAAAGCACTAGAAGCCTGGCTGGCAGAGGACTCGGAGGATGAGGATGGCCTGGTTAGCCAATCCACAAAGTCCTCTGTATGTTGCTGCTGCTTAAGACGGCCAGCACCAGTTAGAAAGGACAAGCGTGCCCCTGCAGAGGATGCACCACGTCCACCACGACCAGAGACACAGCCTCCCGACACAGGGGCTGCTTGCCCTCTTATCTGTGTCTGGGAGCGTCTGCCTGTCCTTTTTGTTCTTTCAGACATGGTGAGTGATTTATAGATTAATATATACAGAACTTTGATTCAACTCTGGTATAAAGATTTAAAGAACTCTGGTATAACTCAGTGAGACACACTGATAGCTGGCAGCCAGTGACGAGACACAGATCACCTCAATTCACAAGTGTTTTAAAGAAATTAGTGAGCCCCAAAATACAGCGTGGTACTGGTTGTGTGACGAGACACAGATCACCTTAATTCACAAATGTTTTAAAGAAATTAGTGAGCCCCAAAAAGATTTGCTGGCACAGTCACAAGACCCAGACGATCACCTCAATTCACAAATGTTTTAAAGAAAGTTGTAAACCCCAAAAAAACTTGCTGGCACAGGGACAAGACACACATCACCTAAATTCCCTGATATTTGGTAGAAATGAGACCCCCCCCAGTAGCGTGGCAGACCGGCAGTAACAAGACACAACTATCTCCTTTGAAATCTCCTCTGAAATGCGTGCAGAATCGGCGCGTGGAAACGTTATATAGTGTGCTGCGGGACTTAGCTCTGTGAGCCCATGATTGGCCAAAATTTGCCCAATCAGGACTCTGAATGGTGATTGGGCTAGTGTTGAACTAGTCTTGCACCAGACCTGTGGTCAGGTGCAAGGCTGTAGCCAATTACGAGCTTCAGGCCAGTGGGAAAATGCATTGTGGTCGAACATCCGGAAATGTTCGGTGTTCGCGATCTACTCGAACAGGCTAAGTTCGGGTCGAACCCCGAACAGCTCATCCCTACTTAAGAGCAGTTAATTCTGCTACAGTGACTTTACACCCTGTGGTGCCAAACCCCTACAATTTGTTGGCCCTTATTCCTGCAGATACTAAGTTCTACACGGTTCTGGATTTAAAAGATGCATTCTTTTGTATCCACCTAGCCCCAGCAAGTCAACCATTGTTTGCTTTTCAGTGGGAAGATGCCAAAACAGGAGCGAAGCATCAAATGGCTTGGACACGCCTTCCTCAAGGATTTAAAAATTCCCCTACCATTTTTGGCAGCGCATTAAGTCAAGACCTCCTCCAATTCAATTCCCAACCAGGAAGAACCATTTTGTTACAATTGGTCGATGATTTATTGCTTGCCTCTCCCACAGAAAAAGATTGCATAAATGCCACAAAAGAACTATTGCACATTCTATGGCAAGCTGGCTACAAAGTCTCAAGACGCAAGGCACAGATTTGCAGACACAGTGTCAAGTATCTAGGTTTCCATCTTACAGGAACTGAACGTGCAATGGGTCCAGAACGTAGGGAAGCAGTCTGCCGTATTCTACAGCCTCGTACTCGAAGACAAGTCCGAGAGTTCCTAGGTGCGGCCGGCTTTTGTCGTTTATGGATACCAAACTTTGCCATCATTGCCAAACCCCTGTATCAGGCCACAAAAGGTGCAGAACCTGACCCTTTTATATGGGGTGAAGAACAAACTGCTGCATTCACCCAATTGAAGACTTTATTGCTAGAAGCCCCTGCCCTGGGGCTACCTGATCACAGCAAACCCTTTTATCTTTATGTGCATGAACATCTCCAGACGGCCGCAGGAGTATTGGTTCAATACCTTGGCTCATGGCAAAGGCCTGTTGCCTACCTGTCCAAACAACTGGATTCTGTGGCCTGCGGCCTACCATCATGTCTCAAAGCTGTGGCAGCCACTGCCCTCCTGGTTGCTGAAGCTGACAAGCTCACACTAGGCCAAGAACTCTTTGTGAAAGTCCCTCATGCAGTCCAGACTCTTCTAGACTATAAAGGCAATTACTGGTTCAGCAATGCAAGAATGACCAAGTATCAAGCTATGCTGTGTGAAAACCCAAGAGTTCATTTGGAACTAATCTCCACCCTGAATCCTGCTACATTGCTTCCAGATGCTCCAGAAGATCAGGAACATGAGTGCCTCCAAGTAATGGATGAAGTATATAGCAGCAGACCTGACCTCAAAGACATACCCCTAGACAAATACGACATGTAACTGTTCACTGATGGAAGCAGTTTTGTAAAAAATGGAAAGAGATTTGCTGGGTACGCAGTAGTCACTCTTGACGAAACAATTGAAGCTAAACCACTGCCCAATGGCACTTCTGCTCAACTGGCTGAAATTATTGCCCTTACCAGAGGTCTAGAATTAGCTGAAAACAAAAGGGTGAACATATACACCGATTCCAAGTATGCTTTCATGACAATTCATGCTCATGGAGCACTCTACAAAGAACGTGGCCTCCTAACATCTGCAGGCAAACAAGTCAAATATGCCCTTGAAATATTGAATTTACTGGATGCAGTATGGAAACCGTCCGCAGTTGGTGTTATCCATTGCCGTGGCCACCAAAAAGGCAAAGAAGTTCCGAGAGGAAACCGGAGAGCAGATCTGGCGGCAAAGGAAGCAGCCAGACAGACACAAGCCCTTGAGCGTGACTGTGATTGGAAAGAAACCAAGGCTATGAGTACTCGACAGCAGCAGGTGCAGCAGCAGGAGAAAATTCACTCGAAACTAAACTGGAGAGGTTACCCAGTTCAAGATGAAGATCCCCTGGAAAGTGTTCGGGAAGGAAACCGCGATCGCCGGAGAGAATACCCGGTAAATGCTGAAAATCACTTGAAAAGCTTTCGGAATGGAAATCCGGAACACCGAAATGAAACTTCGGTTCCCCAGAGAGGACTGGTTCAAGTTGACTCACCTGTCAAGATTCTAGTATGTGAACCCGAATCCCCACAAATGAAAGTCGAAACTCTGCTCTGTCTGAACGCTGTTTTCCAAGATCAGCCAAATGTTGACTTCTATATGAATAAAAGAAGATTTGCACCTCATGGAGAATTTATTGAAGATGTTCTTTGCCACTGGTACGGTGAATATGAACTTCTGGAGAAGCACCACAGCTATATCCAATGGTTGTTTCCTCTACGTGAAGAAGGCCGAAATGAACATGCAAAGCCTCTGACTATTTCTGAAATTGAAATTATGAAGAACACCGCTGAAATCCAACATAGGCTACAAAGAGCCTATAAACTGATGCTGAATTTCTTCGGTGTAAAATTAGTGGGGGAAGAGGAGATAGAACTGATACGAGACTCAAATTTTTCAACACGCTTCTCCAATTTGAATACCAACACCCACAATAATCTGAGAATTACCCGAATTGTGAGAAGCATGGGAGAGCTGGGAGCTGCACAATACCAAGCTCCGCTGGTGAAGTTCTTCCTGAAAGAAATACCTGTTGAAGATCAGCTGCAAAATATGAAAGGAAGTGCCCTGAAGTATTTCTTGCCGGCTGTAAAGAACGATCATGAAAGAGATGCACTGTCTGAATATGTTTTGAAGCACAGAATATCCAAGAATGCCAAGAGGCTTCTCCCAGTGGTGACGTCCCTGTTACCAACACCCATTACTCACTGGACTCCGGCCTACTCTGAAAAAGAGAAGAAATGGCTCTCTGAAGAGCCAGGAGAATACAGAAAAGACGGATGGTACCAGTTGGAGAATGAAAGAATTGTCTTACCAGCCACTCTGGCACCTGAAATTGTCCGGGCCTTGCATTCCAGGACTCATGGAGGAAAGACAGCCATGGAGCAACAACTAGAACCGTATTTCTATGTTCCTGGACTCACCGCCATTTGCAAAGCAATTGCCCATCAGTGTGTCACTTGTGCCAAGAACAACCCAAGGCAAGGGATAGTACGACCTGTCGGGTATATTACACAAAGGAAAATTTAAAATGGATGTCTGTAGCCATTTTGTTTTTAAAGACAGTTTTTTTTCCTTTTAATTTTCTCTAGGTTTAGAAATGAACGAGATTTTTTTTTACAGAGTTCATTCCTGGGTGAAGTCTTTTATATTTTTTTTAAGAAGTGCCAGACATGAAGGAACCTAGAATGTTTTTGTGTGATAAGGCTAGAGTTAAGTGCTAAGATGTGTCATAATTAAATTTATTGGTCTGTCTTAAGTTTTTAAAACAAAAGATATTTTGTCTTTTGGGTATAGGAATAAGAGTTAATATTCTGTAATATAGATTTATATTCACAAAATATATGTTTATAATCAAGGTATATTTTATTATATTTACAGTAGGAAATATATATTCCAATAAATATTGTAGAAAGTATATAATTGGTAAATAATAAAATTTACTAAAGAAAAGATTTTGTTGAGTTAACCAGAAAAGAATTCAGCTGATAGGACTCTGAGTAACCAAAAGGGAGTGAGGATATAAAATCAGAGATGATAGGTAGAGACAGTGTCTATACACTGGGAGAAGAGAAGGTCTTTGTGTAGATGGATCTTTTGACCCGAGATAAGAATATTAAAAAGAAATGGTGGAATTAATTAAGAAGTGCAATACTGCCCTCTAGAGGATAGTAAATATTAGAATAATATTGCCAGTGATGTCAAATTGGCTATAATAAGCGGCAATATTGGTTGCAAATCAGTCGGAGATTCCAGCATTCAGAGACTCACACTGCAATGCATTACACATGACCCTCTGAGAGTCCGAGATTCCAGCATTCAGACTCACACCGCAATGCATTCAGATGTCCAGTACACATAGCAGATCCCAGGACATGAGGCAATCAAGATTCTCACCAAATCTCTTACTCTCACCAAATCTCTAACTCATATGCATTGATTATCTGATATCGATAATCTTCACACATTCCAAAAATATTATATCAGGAATTTCAAGGCAGACTTATCAACATCCAAATTGGACAGGTAATGTAAGAAATTAAGGAATTAATGTAAATATATATGTTTGTAGATATTCTTGCAACGTAGACTGAGACTTCTCAGATAAGGTTAGATCCAAATTCTAAGTATTTTCTATTCTGCAGATAGAAATATGAAGAAGTGGATATAAGGATTTATTCCTAAAAGAAATGTTGTAAGATTGATACCAATATATATATTGAATTTGGAAATTACTGTGATTAAAATTAATAAGCAAGGAATTATATAACTACAAAATAAAAAGCAAAAGATTAGAAATTTGATTCTCGAGATTAGGGGAGGATTCACTAAATAAGTTTTTATTACTTATTAAATTAGCTCATCTTTTGTTGATCCATGTAGCATAGATATATATATATATATCTATAAGGCTAGGGTCAGACGAGCGTGATTTCTACGGACTGTACGTCCGTGCAGTACGGACATCGTCAGTACGGATGACGCAGTAGTGGTCACACAGTCCGTTTTTTCACTGAAGTTATTTTTGACGGATGTAGGAGGGAAAAATAAATTACAATGAAAAAACATTCTGTCTGTCAAAAATGCTGGACGTATAAATGCAGTCCGTCTGACCATGCTCCATCACTCACACACAAAGCTATGCAGAGGTTGCAGACGTGGCGCACTCTGCACGTCCGTTCTAGCAGTATTACGTTCTTGCCTAACCTGCGTCCGTTTGCAGCGTCCGTCATGCGTCCGCACTTCTGTGCGGACGTACTTCATGTGTCAGGCTCCAATGGACTTTCTTTCATGCTATCACGGACGTACTTTTAGGCGCAATCACGGACGTGAACACTACGCTCGTCTGACAGCAGCCTAAGAGCTGGCTGGTTAAACATTGTTTGCTGGGAAATGCATGTTGTATTAAGCAGAAATGTTTATTAACCATTTGTGTATTAGTTACTAACTGATAAGGTAAATGATATTAATCATATATTCAGTTACTAACCGGAGATACATATATTGTGAAGGTAATTTTTATATGCTGATGGATTGTGGTTTATAAATTTTTGTTTATGATATGAGATTTGAAACTTTTTTGTATACGTAATAAATATATATATATTTTTATCCGATTATTGATTATTGTATTTTTCAAAGCAAAACACAGACAATTAAAAGAATTTATAGGAAATATAAACGATTGATATTTGTGTCTCGTATGGATTTCTTATGAAATAATAATCCCTGATATATTGGAGGCAACTGCCGAGATAGGTCCAGTAAATCCAATATAGACATATTGGAGGCTTGGCTGATAAGTCCAATATATAACGTGTTGTATTCACGTGCAGAGATTATAACCGACAGACCACCAGGAGTATTATCTGTTGGATTATCTCCAATGTCCTCCCTACAAATTGACTTTACGGTTCTCTCTCCATGCAAAGAATATAAATATCTACTGGTGCTAGTATGCACATTAACGGGATGGGTTGAGGCCTACCCAACTCGAACAGCAAAGACTGCTGAAGTAGTGAGATGCTTGATGAGAGACTATTCCAAGGTATGGACTGCCTCTTGAAATTGGGTCAGACAATGGTCCAGCCTTCGTACAAAATGGTTTACAGCAACTTGCCCGCCTGAGAATTTCGTGGAAGCTACATACCGCATACAGACCTCAAAGCTCTGGAAAAGTGGAAAGAATGAATAGAACTCTCAAGACATTGATGGCTAAAATATGCCAAGAAACGTCATTGAAATGGCTGGATGTGTTGCCAATCGTACTGCTGCATGTCCGAAGCAATCCTACCTCACTCCTAAAATTGAGCCCATACGAGATGATGTTCGGTCGTCCTACCCGTTTGATAACTGGGTTGAGGGGGGGGGATCCCGAGTATTAGGAGAAACTGATTTAGGTCAGCAGGTGATCAAATTAGGTCAGACAATGCAGAACATATACACATGGGAGAGCGAGCACATACCCTATTTTCTGTTCCCACCCCTACACAAGTACTGTCCAGGGGACATGGTATGGGTTAAGGAATGGAAGATAGACCCGTTAGGGGCTAAATGGAGGGGTCCTTATGTTGTCTTGTTATCTACTCCTACAGCAGTGAAAGTGGCCGAGGTGGTGCCGTGGATACATCACTCCCGACTGAAACCAGCAGCAGAGGTTACGGACAAGGCATGGAAAGTGATAGCCAGTGAATCCGATCCGCTGAAGCTACGTTTCCACCGTATCCAAGCAGCTGCACAGACCGGAGAGGAATAGGAGAGATCCAAGTCTAGATGACCACCGGCTCTCCAAACTCCAGTCTTTGTAATTGTTGTTATTGAAAGACCGTTAAGTTCACCGCCTAACCAACCAATGGAAGCTCCAGAGATACCCCAGGAGGCCCATGAGCCTCTGCTTCCAGATACCATTTTTACAAGACTACAGAGACCATTTGAGCAGTACCAAAGGATCCTGATATGTATTGGGATTATTGTTTTCTTTTTGACTTTATTGACAATTGTTGCTGGACTATTTTTTCCAATCCAGCACCCTAAGGGAGTGAGGTCAGCCCCTATTGGGTTGACACCAGAACTTGACATGACTGTCCCACCGGTACAGGACAGACGGAAGCGGGAGCTGACAAGGCCAGAAGATAATTTGTTTATTAAATTTACGTATGCGTATGCAAAGAAGTCAGGATATGAATCCTGTTGGGTGTGTAATAAATTGAACCAAGGGTCATCAGTTATTCCCACCTTAGCTGTACCTCTTAATTTGTCTGACTACCCTGTGAATAAAAGTATAGTGGCCCCTAGTGTACTTAAACTGACTAAGAGTCTAGATATGCCAAAGACAAACCACACTATTCGCATTACTAATTTGGCCTATTTCCCTCTCTGGTGTTTTAAACTAGAGAAGATCCAGGTTCCACCTAGTTCAATGTGTAAAGAATCTTTGTTCTATGCAACACTAGATATATCTGACCCAGAAGCACTAAGAGATAGACTCCAAGTAATGGTAGATACGATAATTACAGACTGATGATAAAAGTCCGGAGGCACTTGCATACACCCACACATCACTATCCTTAATTTTCTCCCACCTTGGCTCAGAACCATTTTATCTGATGCCAGGGGATGGCATACATATTTGTTGTGGAAATCTATGCCACCTTTGGATTAATACGGAAATAAAAACTTGGTGTTATTTGGCCTGGGTGGTTCCCCTGCAGCGTATCCAAGGGGACACCTTGGATTTAGGAATACCACATCCCCGATATTCTCTAAATTTCGTTAAATGAGAGTTGTTTTCTAAAGGTGATATAGTTTGGTCGTGGTTAACTTCTTCCACAGGATGGGGCATTGAAATGATGAAAAGACTTAACAAATATGTTGTTCTGATGGATGAAATTGTAAACATCACCAGTACTGATATCCAGTTGTTAAATGTTGAATTAAGAGAGATTCGTAAAGTACAGCTGTTCCAGAAACTAGCCATAGAACAAATCCAGGCTGTACTAAATGGAATTTGTGAGAGGACAATGAAATATGAATGTTGTACCTTTATTAAGAATACTACTGAAGATGCTCCTGACTACTATGACGTAATTCAGAAACATCAAGAAAAGGTTTCCCATTTGCAGGACCAAGCTTGTCGGATAGTTGAGGAGGGCTGGAACCCTTTTAAAGGGCTTGGTGCATTCGGATCGATTTTGTCTGTTATAAGGAATATAGGATCTCTGATTACAGGATCAGAAACAACATGGGTTTACCTCAGAGAGATCATGCCAAACTAGTCTTATTGATTTTTTTTGATTGGGTAACAAAAATGATAGACACAGGTGGTGCAGTAGACATTGTTTGTTTGGATTTCAGTAGGGCTTTTGATACTGTTCCGCATAGAAGGCTTATCAATAAATTGCAATCTTTGAGCTTGGATTCCAATATTGTTGAATGGATTAGGCAGTGGCTGAGTGACAGGCAACAGAGGGTTGTGGTAAATGGAGTTTATTCGGCGCAAGGTCTTGTTACCAGTGGGGTACCTCAGGGGTCAGTACTTGGACCCATTCTATTTAATATTTTTATTAGTGATATTGCAGAGGGTATTGATGGAAAGATAGGTCTTTTTGCTGATGACACGGGGATTTGCAGCGGGGTTGACGTTCCTGGAGGGATCAGCCAGGTGACAAATGATTTGGGTAAACTAAAAAAATGGTCGGAGCTGTGGCGGTTGAGTTTTAATGTGGATAAGTGCAAGATAACGCACCTGGGACGTAGAAAACCCAGGGGCTGAATATAGTGTATTTGATGCAGTCCTGGCCTCGACATCTGAGGAAAGGGATTTGGGGGTTGTTGTTTCAGAGGATCTAAGGGTAAGTAGTCAATGTAATAGAGCAGCAGGAAATGCTGGCGGGGTGCTTGGTTGTGTAGGGAGAGGTATTAGCAGTAGGAAAGGGGAGGTGCTCATGCCACTGTGCAGGGCACTGGTGGGACCTCACTTGGAGTACTGTGTGCAGTACTGGAGACCGTATCTCCAGAAGGATATAGACATCTTAGAGAGAGTTCAGAGAAGGGCTACTAGAATGGTGTGCGGCTTGAAAGAGAGAAGTTGCCAGGAAAGGCTTAATGATCTTAACATGTACAGCTTGGAAAAAAGACGAGACAGAGGAGATATGATAGAAACATTTAAATACGTAGGGGGAGTCCACAGGGTAGAGGAAGGGAGTATATTTAAAAGGAAACAAAGTAGCAAAACAAGAGGACATAGTCTTAGATTAGAGGGGCAAGGGTTTAAAGGTAACATCAGAAAGCATTATTTTACTGAGAGGGTGGTGGATACATGGAACAGTCTTCCAGTTGAAGTGGTAGAGGCCAAAACAGTAATTGAATTTAAGCAAGCATGGGATAGGCATAAGGCTATCCTAAACAAAAGATAAATCCAGGTAAAGTATCCGTATAATTGGGCAGACTAGATGGGCCGAAAGGTTCTTATCTGCCGACATTTTTCTATGTTTCTATGATTATCACAGGTGCCTTAATTCTCCTGGTTTGTTTTCTAGTTTATAAATTAACTATTTGTTTATGGCCAATCTGCCGTAAAGCCCTCAAACCAAAGAAACAACCCCTAGACCCAAATCCTGACAAAGGTTCACTTAAGCTTAAATCCCCGGAAGAATACAAAGCTTTAATGATTTAGTTAGTTGGCTGGGAGAGGTCATTGTAGACGCTCCGCCAAGAGGAGGGAATGAGATAGCACCTCCTGGGATTTAATTTAGAACTATACTAATCTAGTGATCCGCCATTTCGATGTTCATCCAATTCGTGTTTTAAAAATACACTTGCTGTCCTTGTGTGCTCTTGAAAACCCTATTTTAGTCTGCTTGCTTAAAGAATGCGGTTTGTCAGCAAAGCCGAGAAGGAAGAGCTGACAACTGCAGAATTATGACTGACAGCTGGAAACCTAAAGAAAGGAGAGTGAAGGGGAAAGATGATATCGTGTGTAAAATTAGGTCCTAACTCAGACATATGGTAACTGTCACGTGCTAATCTGGGTATGTTGGGAGGGGAGCAGGGGAGGAAACTGTATTTTTGGAACATTGTATAAAAGCAAGCTGAGTTTGTTGTTCTCGCCACTCAAGCTTTTGAACAGATTTGATCTACTTCTTGAGTCCGGCCGCAGCTGAATAAACGCCATTTTCTTTTGAAACAAAGGCCTCCGTCTGCTTTCCTTTGTCGAACCATCACCCATGATTTACCGGTCAGCTGGCTGCAACAGTATAGGAAAATTCAACATTCAGTGCCCTTCGGGAGGCATGTGAGTGCTTAGTAAATAAACCCCTTTGCACAGCAGCACCGTTAGTCCCACCATGTTACACAGCTAGTCCCAACATACAAAAAGGTGTTTTGGTAAACTTGCATCATGTCTGCATCATTTATTTTCAATGGAAGTTAAAAAAACCCCAGCAAAACCAATATAAATGCGTTTTTTTTAACTCCCCTAATGAGTTTGTCAATGTCCATCTTGCCCAATCGTTCTGAACTCCCAGCCTGCAAGGTGAGATCGCCCATCTGCTGTTGTCTTTATCCGGCTCCAGAAGTCGGCCGTCTGCTGCAATGGACGATGGTTCCATTCACATTCATGTTACGGGATCAGAAGTGCAACGACAGACGATATCGGATGATCGCACATCGCATGAAAACTGTTCCAGTGGACGGCCAGCCTAAGTCACATGGTTAAGTCAATGTTCCTCTCGATCATATGACACTGCTCCTATGCCATGCTATCTGGAGCAGTTGGTAAATATTTAGTAATTTTCTACCTTATATTCTATAGTTATTCAGACAACACTGAAATGTCACTGACATTTCGGTGTTCATTTGTTCGCTGCACTTCAGAGCATTAAATTCGCCAACCCTGCAGTTAATGCAGCATTCAGCGCAGGGTCCCAAAGTGCGGCGAATCAACCCACTGAAAAACCTCACTATTTATGCAAATCAATGACCACTACAATTTTTCAAATTTAGCAGGTTTGTTGACAAAAGTTGACACACTGCTCAACCCATCTGCTCAGGGCTTCCAGAAGTCCAGGCAGTTTTTTTTTTCTAAATACACAATTTGTGCAGGATGTGGAAGTTACAAATCACTCAGAACATGCGTACTTTCTGCATGCAAGTTCTGTAATGCTTGCACAGAACGATCAATCAGCGCAGCACACAGATGCACAGAACCAGTCAGCTTCCTCTCTCAGGATGCTCGCTATCTTAGTCGGTCTGAGAGCGGGGCGGGTGATGTCCACACACAAGGGCTCTATTACACTCTTCGCACAAAAATGTGTGCATGCGCAAAAACGCGGGGGAAAAACACTTTGCGCTGCACGCCGTATTACGACGTTCGCGCACAAAATGTGCGTTAACGTCTAATGCGAGTTACCCTGCGCGAGCGAAAGTTAGTGCACGCATCACATACTTAACAGTGTGAGCACAAATGCGTTTGTGCGCTGGTATGCGGGTGGTATTACAATCGATGCACAAATTTTTACGAACTACTGTACGTTTGCGCGCATAATTTTAACATCTTTGAAAAGCTGGTGGTAACTGCAAATCTGAAAGTTCTGGCCGAAACCAAATACACCGGCACAAAAAAATAAAAAAAATACAGCACAGTATAGTTACACATTCTACACATACCCAAACAATAAAATTGAGAGGTTGTGCGTGTTTTTATTATTGCTGCAACATATATACTCAGATTGATTTTGACAGGCGCAAAAACTGAACGGGAGACAATTATGGTTCTTAATTCTGAATGGCTGAATCGCGTGAAAAAACACTCTGCCCACCGATTTCTGCGCGCAGTGTTAATTTGCGTGCATTTTCGCGCGTATTTTTTATGCGCAATAATCTCGGACGGATGAAAAGATGCGTTCGGATCGTAATACCAGAGTCAACGTTTAATGCTGCGCGCAAAAAAATTGCGCTGCGCGTATGAATTTGCGCAGAGAATGTAATAGAGCCCAATGTGTTGAGGTACCAGTGACCAATCTGATGACCAGCAGTTGGGAATTTAAGAATCCCGGATGCCTGGTGGCACTTGTGGAGAAGAAAACAGGAGGGGCGCTACACGCAGCCTGACCACTTTAATATAAAGTGGTCAGGATATGTAGTGTGTCCCTTTAAAGGGATGCTCTATATGGTCACCATGCTATGAATGTCTTCATGCTCGGGGGGGGGGGGATTTAATCCTCCAAAAGCAAGGTTTGAGCTCCACCCTGAAGCTCTGGTCAGCATGGATTAACCTGAACCTCATGTGCCAAGTACCCAAAGCAGGCACCAATTTAGAGCCTACCTCCTCTCCCTTCCAGCCATTAGATGGGCTGGACGCTCACAGGAGCATCAATCTACCCTGAATCCATGTGACATTCTTTGGGCTTCCTGCAAGCCAGGAGCCTGTCTCATCAAGAGGACTGGAGTCTAGGGATGAGCTGTTCGGTTCGATGTGTTCTGAGTTAGATTCGAACATCGCCAGTTCGTATGTTCGCGAACTTTGAACATTTCCGCGTTTTCGCAGCATGTTCGCTCACAATGGACCACAATGCACTTTTCCAATGTCCTGAAGCTTGTAATTGGCTACAGCCTGCACCTGACCACAGTTTAGGTGCAAGACTATGCCAATCACGGCTCAGAGTCCTGATTGTGAGCCATGATTGGGCAAAATTTGCCCAGAGTTAAGTCCCGCAGCACACTATAGATGGCGTCCCTTGCAGCCCCAGCACGTGTTTTTTGAGACGAGATTGTTCATGTTTGTTCTCACTGCCAGCAGCTATTGGGGGGGGGGGGGGTCAGTCATATATACAAAATATCTGGGAATTGTTCTAATCTTTGTGTTCTCACTGCCACCAGCAATTGTGGGGGTCAGTCATTTATACAAAATATCTGGGAATTGTTCTAATCTTTGTGTTCTCACTGCCACCAGCAATTGTAGGGGTCAGTCATTTATACAAAATATCTGGGAATTGTTCTAATCTTTGTGTTCTCACTGCCACCAGCAATTGTGGGGGTCAGTCATTTATACAAAATATCTGGGAATTGTTGTAATCTTTGTGTTCTTACTGCCAACAGCAATTTTGGGGGTCAGTCATTTATACAAAATATCTGGGAATTGTTGTAATCTTTGTGTTCTCACTACCACCCATCAGGGTGTCGCACTGATTTATAGCAGGTTTCTGCGAATTGTAATCTGTGTCTTGTCACTGGCTGCCAGCTATCAGGGTGTCTCACTGAGTTATACCAGAGTTCTGGAAATCTTTAATCTTTATACCAGAGTTGAATCAGAGTTCTGTATATCTTTAATCTATATATCACTCACCATGTCAGAAAGACCAAAAAGGACAGGCACACGCTCCCAGACACAGCTAAGAGGGCAAGCAGCCTCTGTGTCGGGAAGCTGTGCCTCTGGTCGTCGTGGACGTGGTGCATCCTCTGCAGGGGCACGCTTGTCCTTTCTAACTGGTGCTGGCCGTCTTAAGCAGCAGCAACATACAGAGGATTTGGTGGATTGGCTAACCAGGCCATCCTCATCCTCCGAGTCCTCTGCCAGCCAGGCTTGAAGTGCTTTACAGTCCACCTCAGCTGCCAATGCATCTAATGCAGCCTCCATGTCCACAGCTACTCCTGCCGTAGCCTCACTATCACACACGGAGGAGTCAGCTGAATTGTTTGTCTACAATGACAGTGACATGCTGCTTGAGGATGCGCAGCAACTACAGTGCTCTGATTCAATCTCTGAGGTTGAGGAAGGGAGTATAATCAACCTAGAGGAAGGGGGTGCCAGTGACACACAAATAACTGGCACTCATGTTGCCCCAGCAGCTGCAGCATACTGCCAAGTTGGCTCCAGTGACGAGGAGATAGGGGGTGATGACAATGATGATGAGGTCACTGACTCCACCTGGGTGCCTGATCGAACAGAGGAGTCAAGTGAAGAGGAGGCAGAACAAACACGAGGCACAACGTCCTCTATGACCCACCGTAGCACTAGCCAGTCCAAGTAATCAGATGTCAGAGCTGCTCAGGTGCAGAGCGCTGTTGTCTCAAAGCACACATCCAGGAACTCTGCTGTATGGGAGTTCTTTAAGAAATGTGCAGCAGACCGCACCATTGCTATTTGTAATCTATGTCAGATGAGGCTCAAGCGTGGGAAAGACACCGGACGCTTGGGTACCGCGTGCTTGAGGCGACATATGACCACCTGCCACGCAGTAGTGGGGGCATTGAAGGTGGGGATTCCTCAAGGGAGGGTTTTGTGTGCCCAGAAACTCAAGGACTAGTACGTGGCTGGGAGGAGGAAGTGCACGAAGGGGTCATCCTCATTGACCAGGAAGACTCGGCAGCTAATGCCACCTCCAACCTACGTTGCATGGGCTCCCTTATCCTGCAAAAGCATGGTAAAGGACCCCAGGATTCGTGCTATCAAGGAGAGGGATCATTACTGGTTGGCAAGCCTTCTTGATCCACGATACAAGGGTAAAGTTGCAGAGCTCATCCTGCCCGCACAGAGGGAGCACAGGATGAAAAAAACCTGAGGATGCTCTAAAGCGACACTTGTGTAACACCTTTCCAGGCACTGGTAGGTTACCAAGTGATGACACAGGTGTTTCTGAGGCTGCGGACGATCAGAGGAAGAGCGGTGAAGGCCGGGGCCGCTTGACTGATGCCTTTTTAAAATTTTTTAGTCCACGACGCCCAGGGACATTAAATGTAGGCACCCATTGCCAGCGTCTTCACCGTATGGTGCAGGACTACCTAGGGGCAAGGGCAGACCTGGATACCTTTCCAGCAGATGATCCACTGGCTTACTGGGTGTTGAGATTGGATCACTGGCCAGAATTTAGCCAATATGCTATGCAGCTACTAGGTTGCCCTTCATCTAGCGTGCTTTCTGAAAGGGCATTCAGTGCCGCTGGAGGTTTTGTCACAGACAAAAGAGTGCGTCTGTCCACCGACTCTGTAGACCGGCTGACATTTATAAAAATGAATCAGTCCTGGATCAGCAGCTATCAATCCCCTGTTGCTGATGTAACGGAATAGATCGGGGATCTCTTCTGCATTCACAAAACCTCCACCACTGCACTCTTCCACAATACCAATACCACAAAAGGGTTATGGTGTGAAGGCACTTGCTGCCACCAAAGGCACAATATTTGGCTGCACTGACACTGACGCCTATATTACCAGATTTATATCATTTTAATTTTTTGGACCGCAACCAAGGTCCAACCCTGCACTCTTCCATAATACCACAGAGGGGTTACGGTGTGACGGCACTGTGGCTGACACTAAAGGCCCAATTTTAAAGCACCTATTGTTACTTTCATCCAAAGCCTGCATAAGTTTCACCATAATTTAGCCCAAAAAAAATCACTAAACTTGTTCTGCGTGTCCTAAAATGTCTCCTTTTTTAATACAGACTGCCGTCCCAAGCAGTTGTTTATGAATAGATTAAAGGAAAACCGTTTACCGTCATTTGAAACGTCATTTTTTTTGTTTTTAAAGGTTTCTATACATCTGACAAATACGCCACTTTACGGGCAGGTTATGGGGACCTCCTAGGCATGATATTTGAAGGAATTTTTTGTTTATATTTTTAACCCCTATGTCATGGAAAACTCATTGTTCCTTTAAAAACTTTTTTTCCTTGTTTCCTGTCCCCCAGGGCACTACCCGGACCCCTATACACCTTTTATGGCAAATATCTTGCATATATGCCCTCTTGCAGGGCACTCTAAAAATCAAACTTTTGAGTCCCATTGACTTGCATTGAGTTCGGTTCGTATTCGAACTCGAACTTTTGAAATTGTTCGAGTTCGAATGCGAACCAAACACGGGGGTGTTCGGCTCATCTCTACTGGAGACCAGCCGCTCGCTGGATACAACATGAGTGTTCGGGATATCTAAAGGGTTAAAAAAAAAAAACTAGGGAGGGTGTGGAGGGGGACAGGAAGTGTCAATGTTTAACCCCTCTGTTTTCCTCTCTAATACAGTTTTAACCCGTCTTGCAGTTCCTAGCACTCAACACACTCTTCAAGGCAAAATAACCTGCTCCTCCTGAGCCTATCCACATCAAATGCAACCGTGCACATCACTCACAGACTGCACACTGGATGCCTTCATGCAAATAAAGCAGTAGTAACATCTGACAATGTACACATTGTAAACACCGCTTTCTGACACTTGTCAAAAACTGTATATGTACTGTACATCCAATGCCTGCATCACTAATACTGTGCACAGTTGTTGTACAAACTATGATGTGTCACCTCTTGCTGGAGGCAGGGGCGTTCTTCAGCTGCACGTGGCAGCGCACAGTCAAACCGCCGCGGTGGTGCTGCAGCGTTTCTCGCAAAATACGAGCACGTTGCACTGGCACGGCCCCCTCACGTGATGTGCGCACTCTGTGCGGTAGAAGAGGCCTAACGCGGGAGAGGTCCAGCAGAGCCAGCGTGAGGCAGAGCGGCTGTGTCTATTTTTTTCAATAGTGCATGGTGAGCTGGGGGGGCGGGGGAGTGTGAAGGAATTGATACGGGGGGAGTGAATTGATGCAGGGGAGAGAGCATGTGGGGGGTGAATTGATGCGGGGAGAGTGTTAAGGAATTGATGCGGGGAGAGTGTTAAGGAATTGATGCGGGGAGAGTGTTAAGGAATTGATGCGGGGGATAGTGTTAAGGAATTGATGCGGGAGAGTTGAAGGAATTGATGCGGGAGAGTTGAAGGAATTGATGCGGGAGAGTTGAAGGAATTGATGCGGGAGAGTTGAAGGGATTGATGCTGGGAGAGTGAAGGGATTGATGCGGGGAGAGTGAAGGGATTGATGCGGGGAGAGTGAAGGGATTGATGCGGGGAGAGTGAAGGGATTGATGCAGGGAGAGTGAAGGGATTGATGCGGGAGAGTGAATGTATTGATGCGGGGGAGGGTTAAGGAATTGATTCGGGGAGAGTGAAGGAATTGATGCGGGAGGGTAAAGGAATCGATGCGGGGGTAAAGGGATTGATGCGGGGGTAAAGGAATTGATGCGGGGGTAAAGGAATTGATGCGGGGGAGTAAAGGGATTGATGCGGGAGAGTGAATGTATTGATGCGGGGAGGGTTAATGAATTGATGCGGGGAGAGTGAAGGAATTGATGCGGGGGTAAAGGGATTGATGAGGGAGAGTAAAGGGATTGATGAGGAAGAGTAAAGGGATTGATGAGGGAGAGTGAAGGAATTGATGCGGGGAGAGTTGAAGGAATTGATGCGGGGAGAGTTGAAGGAATTGATGCGGGGAGAGTTGAAGGAATTGATGCGGGGAGAGTTGAAGGAATTGATGCGGGGAGAGTGGAGGAATTGATGCTGGGAGAGTTGAAGGAATTGATGCGGGGAGAGTGGAGGAATTGATGCTGGGAGAGTGGAGGAATTGATGCTGGGAGAGTGGAGGAATTGATGCTGGGAGAGTGGAGGAATTGATGCTGGGAGAGTGGAGGAATTGATGCGGGGAGAGTGGATGAATTGATGCGGGGAGAGTGGAGGAATTGATGCGGGAGAGTGGAGGAATTGATGCGGGGAGAGTGGAGGAATTGATGCGGGGAGAGTGGAGGAATTGATGTGGGGAGAGAGGAGGAATTGATGCGGAGAGATTGAAGGAATTGATGCAGGGTGAATTGATGTGGGGAGAGCATGTGAAAGAATTGATGGGGTGATGAATTGATGCGGGGGAGGGAAGGGTGATGAATTGTTGCGGGGGGGAGGGAAGGGTGATGAATTGATGCGGGGGAGGGAAGGGTGATGAATTGATGCGGGGGAGGGAAGGGTGATGAATTGATGCGGGGGAGGGAAGGGTGATGATGCGGGGGAGGGAAGGGTGATGAATTGATGCGGGGGAGGGGAGGGTGATGAATTGATGCGGGGGAGGGAAGGGTGATGATGCGGGGGAGGGAAGGTGATGAATTGATGCGGGGGAGGGAAGGGTGATGAATTGATGTGGGGGAGAGTGATGAACTGATGCGGGGGTGATGAACTGATGTGGGGGTGATGAACTGATGTGGGGGTGATGAACTGATGCGGGGGTGATGAACTGATGCGGGGGTGATGAACTGATGCGGGGGTGATGAACTGATGCGGGGGTGATGAACTGATGCGGGCGTGATGAACGGATGTGGGGGTGATGAATTGATGGGGAGAGTGTGAAGGAACTGATGCGGGCGTGATGAACTGATGCGGGCGTGATGAACTGATGCGGGCGTGATGAACTGATGCGGGCGTGATGAACTGATGCGGGCGTGAAGAACTGATGCGGGCGTGAAGAACTGATGCGGGCGTGAAGAACTGATGTGGGGGTGATGAACTGATGCGGGGGTGATGAATTGATGCAGGGGGAGAGTGTGAAGGAACTGATGCAGGGGGTGATGAACTGATGCAGGGGGTGATGAATTGATGCAGGGGGTGATGAATTGATGCAGGGGGTGATGAATTGATGCAGGGGGTGATGAATTGATGGAGGGGGAGATGAATTGATGCAGGGGGTGATGAATTGATGCAGGGGGAGAGTGTGAAGGAATTGATGTGGGGGTGATGAATTGATGCGGGGGGTGATGAATTGATATGGTGAGCGGGGGGTGATAAATAACATGACAATTGATATCCTTTGGAGGGGTGATGAGTTGAAGTGTTGAATAAATTAATTACATTGCTGTGAATGTTATTGCTGTGGATTCTGTGATACAGTAATGTGTGGTGTGTATGAGTGTGAGTTTTATTGCTGTGGAGCTCTGTGATACACTCATACACACTGCACATTACTGTGAGTTTTATTGATGTGGATTCTGTGTTACGCTAATATTTGTAAAATTGCCTCTGGTTAATAAAGGAGTATTTTACTAGGACATAAAAAATCGTCATAATAATCAGTTTTTCCCTAGACATGAGAGTACCCCCACCTATTTTTCCAGAAAAAAAGCACTGGCTATACCAGGGTAACCAGTCTGGTAGACTGGAAGGAGACCACAACCTTTGGGGTGCTGGTGAAACAGAACGCATGAACTATAGATCTGGTTGAGTCTCATCCTTGGACAAACTCCCAGCGTGTTCACGTTATCACAAGGTGTCTGCGCGATCAAGATTTTGTAATGGAAACAGGTCAGAAATAAGCCGCCATGATGGTTCATGACGGCCATCTTGAGCAAGACTTTGGTTCACGTAAATGTATATAGCGAATATTGGTTGAATTAGACGAGTTTGCATAGACTTCTGGAATTCCTAGACCTAGCGAGCAGAGCAATTAACCCTTTCGCTGCTGAGGCATTTCCCGCCTCTGTGCTGAGGTCATTTTTACCGATTTTGCTCATCATGTTTAAATGTATTTTGAAGGCTTATTTTAGTATATGACCCAGACATATTATATATCGTTCTTTCCGTCAGACTCGGCAGATTCATAATATGTCATTATTATAAGTATACGTCATGCCCTGTCTGTATATTATAACAAAAAATGCAATAAAATATGAATTTTCAATAATTTACAACGTGTAAAGTGTTTTTTTTTTTAACATTTTAACATGCGAGCAATTGCGGTTATATTTTGTATGGGGTGCGCTTGTTAAAAAAATTAGAGATGGGGTCTCGTTACATTTTTTTTGGGGAAAATTACGTGATTTTTAACAAACGCACCGCATACAAAAATCGTTAGTGCAGCATTATTGTTCACATTATAATTGAAATGGGAACAATATTGCTGCATTAACGAACCAAAAAAAAGAAAAAAAAAACTTATTTTTTTTTTATATTTTTTTTAAAAATATATATTTTTTTATTTATTTATTTTTATTTATTTTTTAAAAACTTTTTTCATACTCATGTTGGTATTGTTGGAACGGCCATGCTCTGGCCGATCCAACAATACCAAACATTAACCCCTAACTGCCACAGATCGGGAGATAGGGGGTTCATTGGAACCCCCTATCTCCACCATTGGTGGCAGTTAGGGGTTAACTCCAGGACTGGCGTCATCGTGCTATGCACGATAACGCCAGTCCTCAGGGGGCATTCCCGGAAGCTTGGCCGACATCCAAGATGTCGGCCAGCTCCGGGAAAGGATCACGAACCGGCGCTTTTCGGCGCCGATTTTGATCCGGCCCCCATGGGGTTAATGCCAGGTACCATTTGGAAGGGCAGGCTGTGCCCTTCCAAACGGTGCCTGGGTTAACCCCCTGTACACCGCCGATCGGAAGGGAGAGAGGTCCGAAGGACCTCCCCCCTCCCTTTCAGGCACCTCCACCGCACATGCGGGGGAGCGCCTGAATTAGGTGTCATCGCGCCCCCGCGATGACACCCAATTACTCCGGCGGCGGTTCCGGGTGCTGGGCTGACATCGAGGATGTCAGCCCGCACCGGGGGGGCCAGCGATCGGCCGGAACCTGGCCGAACGCTGGCCCCAAAGGGAGGACGCGCTCAGCACGTCCTCCACAAGGAACGATACTGCGGGTGGACGCGCTCAGCGCGTCCTCCGCAGTGAAGTGGTTAAAATAAACGAGATCCGGGGAAACACAAGCAGGAGTGTCAGAATACTGATTTAGTTACATCAAGGTAAGAAAGCTAGAGCCGAGAACAAAGGCCTACGTTAGGCCATCTGCACGCTTATCAGTAAACACAGCAAACCAGTCTTGGGGAGGCCGACGGAGACAGGATCTGGCTACATGTTAAATTATACAATTGTCATAAAGTGTGAAAGCTGCCAATTTACTGCCAATTTGTGGAAGGTCTTTGTATTCAGCAAGGGGAAGGTACGAACCCACGTGGGGTGGGCAAGTGTCGCCCATGGGTGGGCTATTGGGATGTACCTGATTATTCATGTATAAAATGTTATGACCAGGTGTTCACGTCACTCAGTCTTTGCGATTCAATCCGGTCTGAGAGTTGACGTCAAATAAAGCACGCCTTTCCTGAAGAGACTTGTGTCCGAATAGTCATTGTCCGCACAGGGCCGACCTTTCACCCGATAGAGCTGAGTGGATTCCGGTAACACTTTCAGTAAAGGTTCATGGAATCAAGAGAAGAATGTACCTCCTCTGTAATTTCAAAATCCTAAAAGCTAACAACCCAACAAAAACCACTCCAACAACTTTGGAATAGCTTCTGGGCAAAACCATAGTGACTCTGGCTTGATAGATTATATATATATATAATCTATATAGTTTTACATTCAAACAGACTAGAACTTTAATCAAAATTACTCTCATCTTGCACGGTCAACAGTGAGTAAAGAGCTTGATGGAACGTGTTGAGCTCCATGAAGGGCTGCACGCAGGTTTTTTTTTAAGGGGGTACTCGGGGGTACGCAGTACCGGCACCTCACCACCAGCTAGAACTAACAGGAGAGATCATGATGCTCTTCCCTCCTCCTGCAGTGGCAGGCAGAGAATCAGAAGCGCTCGGCAGCTCATATTGCTCCTGAACACTTCCGTTTGTCAGGAGTGTATGCAGGGACTGATAACCCCCCTCCCCCAGTAAATGACAAGGGAGGGCTGATCCCCCGTCTCTCTGCAGCTGCTGAAACTTTGAACAGCATGGGGAGGGGGGGGGGTGCAGCATGTTTACACACATCCGCCAGAGCTGCGGATTGCCAGGCAAGCGGTGTGATCAGAGGAGCCGGCACTGTAAGGCAGTAGTGAGTTTTATTGCTGTGGAGCTCATACACACTGCGCATTACTGTGAGTTTTATTGCTGTGGAGCTCATACACACTGTGCATTACTGTGAGTTTCATTGCTGTGGAGCTCACACACTGTGCATTACTGTGAGTGTCATTGCTGTGGAGTTCATAAACACTGCACATTAATGTGAGTTTTATTGCTATGGAGTTCATACATACTCCGCTAAAACTGAGTTTCATTGCTGTGGTGCTCACAAATGCTAGGGGATTATCCACTTGTTGCAAAAAAAAAAAAGAAAAAAAAAGGCTAACAGCCCTGCAAAACAGATTTTTCTTGCAACAGAGGCACGTAGTGGATAACCCCCGTAGGGTTACAATAATAGTTCTAGTTCATTTAAAGGAACACCATATTAAAAAAAATATGGTTCCTTCTTTTAAGTGAGCTACAACTATTGTTTATGAGGACATGAAAATAGTCATAATAATCAGTTTTTCCTCGGGCGTGAGAGTACCCCAACCTATTTTTCCAGAAAAAAGCACTGGCTGCACGTATATGTGTTAACCATTGCTACATTTCCAGAAGAGTGCAAAACAAATGTTTATTTCTAATTATGACAGGGCTAAAAGGTTACCAACTTCTCGTGTGGTAGGCAGAAGCAAAAGGTTACGGACCGGTCAAGATTAATCCAATGGCAGCACGCTTCTCAAATGCTTTAGTAAATACAATAGTGATGTAAAAGACTAGTACTAGCGGAGAAGGGAAAAAAAAAAATACATAATGGGAAGTGGTCTCGGGTGGGGCTCTACAACCTCCCATCTGCAACCAAAGTCAAAGCAGAAATAATCTCTGACACCCACACAAAGGTTTCCGGAAAGAAAACGAAAAAAAAAAAATCTGTTCCTCTCTTTCAAGTCAACAACGCTTACCTCGACAAGGCAATAGTTTTGACAGAGTAAGAAGGATGAGCTGAAAAAACAAAAATGTTAATTTCTGTAGATGATGCGGGATGTCAGTGACCTGGGGAAATTAAGGAATGGAATGGACAACATTCCAGAGGCAATGCGATCACTATGGAAAGCAAGTCAATGTTTCTACATATTTACAATTCTGCACCATGATTGTCCAATATATACTATTCACTGAATATTGGCAATTTTTTTTTTTAGTTACATAAATGCTTGGAGGGGATAAACCCATTCAGCTCAACATTACCATTTCAAATTAGATGTTCATGGTGCCTTGAGCCTCCCTTTAAATATTGGGCAAGAAATGATCACAAGACCAGAGGTTTCGGGTGACCAGAAATGACAGTAATAAATAATAACCACATGCAATACGAAGGACAGTTCTGCAGACAAATGGAATGAAACTTGGCACAACTTATTCTGATATTTAAAATATAAATATGGAATAAACAAGACTAAAATCTACCTCATAGTCACTCCGCTTGGCATCTGACAGCTTGCTTCTTCCATTAAAGAAGTGCAGTCAGTGGGCTAACAATGACCATTTATACTAAATAAAATAACCATTTAATGTATTTATTTATAAAGGATTTTACCAAGAAGGATACATTCAGATTTCTCTCGTTTTCAAGTATGTCCTGGGTTCAAGAACATTGAATGGTTAGTCGTTACAGAAATACAAAGTAATAAAACGCAAGATATTAAAAATAAAACCAGCACAAATATACAGATTAACAGAAGATATAGTCGCTATGTTACATGTTTACAGGTGCTTTCTGTATCGAGGTATGTTAATAGAGAGCTCTTAAACCCCCCGCTGAGAGCGGTAACCCCGAGACACACTCGGGCTGTATACAGCACCTGTCCCTGCGCTCCCTCGCTGATCCTCACAGTCTCCTCCGGCGATCGCGACCTCATACTTCCTGGATTCCTTACCGCGAGGAGGGAACCAGGAAGTAGGAGGGACGCGATAGCCGGAGGAGACTGCGGGGGACATCGAGGGAGCGCAGGGATAGGTGATGTATCCAGCGGCATCACGAGTGTTGCTCGGGGTTACCGCTTCCAGCACAGGAATTTAACCCCGAGCCACACTCGGGATACTGCTGGTGCTGGGGGGGGGGAAGAAGAAGTGGAGCGCTTTTAGACTAGAAATTTTAAAATAAATAGACCGCCATCGAGGTTAAGTGACTTTAGACTGGGGGAAGATTTGAGGGCGTCTGGGAGGTTATTTCATAATTGTGGTGCTCTGTAGGAAAAGGAGGATCTAGCCACTTTATTTTTGTATTGTGGTATTGCAAGTAAGGTGCAGGTCCTGGATCGGATGTTATAGGATGAGGAAACCGCTGGGGGAAGCAGCCTATTCGGGTAGGCAGGTAGCTAACCAGAAAAGCTCTTAAACACCAAGTTGGAAAGGTGAAGGGGGCGTCTAGATTCCAGTTATGGTGTAGGGAGTGTGCCTTTGTTTAAAGAAAGATGTCTATATAATAATTGCAAACCCGTTTCTGGCTCTAATTAAGCATTTACAACATATGTGGCATTGTCAGAACAGTGTAATCCTGTTCAGTCAAATCTGCACAGCAAAGTAATGAGTTACACATTCGCACAAATTACTTTTGGGTGCACCACTGGTTTTGTGCAACACTCCAAGCAAACTGCTTGCAAAGCACACAACGAAAGAGAACATAACCAAACAAATAGGCACCATTCCAATAAAACATAAGCCCAATAGCCCTGCAGTTAACTATCAGTAGCACTTAGAGCGACCCTTAGGCTTGTGTCAGACGAGCACAGTGTTCACGTCCGTGTTACCGCACATACACTATATTGCCAAACGTATTCCCTCACCTGCCTTGACTCGCATATGAATTTAAGTGACATCCCATTCCTAATCCATAGGGTTCAATAGGACGTCGGTCCACCCTTTACAGCTATAAAAGCTTCAACTCTTCTGGGAAGGCTGTCCACAAGGTTTAGGAGTGGGTTTATGGGAATTTGACCATTCTTCCAGAAGCGCATTTGTGAGATCACACACTGACGTTGGACGAGAAGGCCTGGCTCTCACTCTCCGCTCTAATTCATCCCAAAGATGCTCTATCGGGTTGAGGTCAGGACTCTCTGCGGGCCAGTCAAGTTCATCCACACCAGACTATCAGGGTTATTCAGAGAGCGTAAAAAGCAGGAGAATGACTGGAGAATGAAAAATTCTAGGTCAAAATAGTCGATTTGGAAAGTGAGATGAAAGGGGAGAATTTTTCTGGTTTGGCTATTTTGATCTAGAATTTTTCATTCTCCAGTCATTCTCCTGCTTTTCACGCTCTCTGAATAACCCTGTATGTCATCCATGTCTATATGGACCTTGCTTTGTGCACTGGTGCACGGTCATGTTGGAAGAGGAAGGGGCCAGCTCCAAACTGTTCCCACAACGTTGGGAGCATAGAAGTCCAGTGGCGGCGTGCTTTACACCACTGCATCCGACGCTTTGCATTGCACTTGGTGATGTATGGCTTGAATGCAGCTGCTCGGCCATGGAAACCCATTCCATGAAGCTCTCTGCGCACTGTTCTTGAGCTAATCTGAAGGCCACCTGAAGTTTGGAGGTCTATAGCGATTGACTCTGTAGAAAGTTGGCGACCTCATCGCACTATGCGCCTCAGCATCCGCTGACCCCGCTCCGTCAGTTTACGTGGCCTACCACTTCGTGGCTGAGATGCTGTCGTTCCCAAACACTTCCACGTTCTTCTAATACAGCTGACCGTTGACTGTGGAATATTTAGGAGCGAGGAAATTTTGCGATTCTTTCACAAATGTTTGTAAAAACAGGCTGCATGCCTAGGTGCTTGATTTCATACACCTGTGGCCATGGAAGTGTTTGGAACACCTGATTCTGATTATTTGGATGGGTGAGCGAATACTTCTGGCAATATAGTGTAAGTACGTCCGTGATAGCATACAATTGTGTTAAATGGAGCCCCACACACGAAGTACGTCCGCACGGAAGTGCGGACGCATGACGGATGCAGCAAACGGACGCAGGTTAAGCAAGAACGTAATACTGCTAGAACGGACGTGTGGAATGCACCACGTCCGAATAGCTTTGTGTGTGAGTGATGTAACGTGGTCAGACGGACTGCATTTATACGTCCAGCATTTTTGATGGACAAAATGTTTTTTCATTTTAATTTATTTTCCCTCCTACATCCGTCAAAAATAACGTCAGTCACAAAAACGGACTGTGTGGCCACTACTGCGTCTTCCGTCAAAAGGTGCGTCCGTACTGCACGGGCGCAGAGTCAGTAGAAAACGCGCTCGTCTGACCCTAGCCTTAAAGAGACAATAAAGCCACAATGAACACATTCAAATTCCTGACCATGGTGTGCCGAGTGTTTGCGGCTGTCCGTAGGAAGTTGTTATAGTCCTTCAAAGCAGAGGGCTTTACTTAACCTATCAGCAGCTGCAGCTAGACAGCTTTGATCAATTTAACCCTTTCACTGCTGAAGACGTGTGGGACACGTCCTCAGTGATGCACGTTGCATGCTGAGGACGTGCCCCACACGTCATCAGCTGTTTGGGACCCCCGGCGGAGATACTCACCTCTCTGTCCGGGGTCCCACGGCGTTCTGACTTCAGCGTCCTCAGACGCTGAAGTCAAGCGCCTCCCGGCGTAAATGACGTCATCGCGCTATGCGCGATGACGTCATTTCCAGGCGACCCCCGGCAATGCCGGAGATAGCCTGGAAGGGAGGGGGGGATCCGTTCGGATCCTCTCCCTCCCGATCGGGAAGGAGCAGCGGTAAAAGCCAGGCACCGCTTAAAAGGGGAGAGTCTCCCCTTTTAAGCGATGCCTGGCTTTAACCCCTCAAGTGCTGGGTTGCAATTCAGCGCCTTGCGGCGCCGAAGTGCAGCCTATCTCCGGTGGGGGCCGCCATCTTGGATGGCGGCTCCGCCCCCGGGACTCCCCTCGCTGTCTGACGTCATCACGCATAGCGTGATGACGTCAGATAGCCGGGGAACCCCTAGCTGCCGGGGATTTCCCAAGGAAATCCCCTGGTGGAGATAGGGGGTTCTTGTGAACCCCGATATCTCCAGAACCGTGGCAGCTAGGGGGTCATGGAGGGTGTCATTTGAAAGGCCTGAGCATGGCCTTTCGAATGATACCCAACATGACTAGGTAAAAAGTAAAAAAAAAATAATAATAATAAAAAAAAATAAATAAATAAATTAAAAAAAATAAATAAATAAAAAAAAACATGATTTTTTTTTTGTGTGTTGTTTTTATTAATGCAGCAATATTGTTCACATTTCAATTATAATGTGAACAATGATGCTGCACTAATGATTTTTTTCTATGTGGTGCGTTTGCTAAAAATCACGTAATTCCCCCAAAAAAAGTAACAAGTCCCCATTTCAAATTTTTTGTACAAGCGCACCCCATAGAAAACACAACCGCAAACGCTCATGTGATAAAATGTGAAAAAAAACACTTTACACACTGCAGATGATTAAAAATTCAATTTTTATTGTATTTTTTGTTATAATATACAGGCAGGTCATGACGTATACATATAATAATGACATATTATGAATCTGCGTAGTCTGCCGGAAAGAACGATATATAATATGTCTGGGTCATTTATTAAAATGTGGCTTCAAATCGCGTTTAAACATGATGAGCGAAAGCGGTAAAAATGAGCTCAGCACACAGGCGTGAAATGCCTCAGCAGTGAAGGGGTTAAGCAAAACTGATAATCCAATGCCTCTCAAGACTTTTTGTATTGAGAGGCATTTGATTGGCTGTGTTCAGTGAAGCATGGCCTGCTTCTGTAGCAGCCACAATCAGCTTAGATAGGAGTGTGATGGGTGAAGTGATAAAATATTAAGACATTACATGCTAAATATTGGGGGAATGAACTTGTGTGGGGGTCAAGGGGGTTTAATACTTAACTCCTCTATTTGTCCTTTTAACTAACATTCTCATACAGCTGCTGTAGAAATACCCAAGTAATTCGAATTCTACTTGGGCAAGGAAATGTCTACAAGGGAACATGGGGTGAGAATCATACCAATTAGTCAACAGCATGCATACCATACACTGAGGCAATTAACTATACCTGTAGCTCAAAATTTTCCTAACCTTAAAGGGATACTCTAGATAAGGGATCAGCAACCTTGGTCCTTCAGAGGTTTTGAAACTACATCTGTCAAGGCGCTAAATCACTCATTAGGTTGGCTGAGCCTCATAGAAAATGTAGTTCCAAAACATTTGAAGGGCCACATTTTGTTTTTTTGAGAAAGGATTTTACCAGGAAGGATACATTGAGATTTCTCTCGTTTTCAAGTATGTCCTGGGTCTCCAAGGACACTTACCGGAGAGGTTGCTCGCTGGAATCGAACCCATGACTCCACAGGCTCTCTCCACGCAGAACAGTGATGTTACCTCTACTCCACCCAGCCGGTTGAGAACCCCTGCTCTAAAGTTACATATAGGGATGCACCAAAATTTTGGCCACAAACATATCGGCTGAACATTGTATTTTCGGCCAAATTAAAAAATCCGGGTGAAAATAAAACCGAAAATGCAATAATCGCTGGAGTCTCCAGGTGGTGCTGTGATGGTATCTGAGCGCGGCGCTGCCTCTGCACTGGAGGAAAGAAAGTAAACTATTGTGGGTGAACAGGAGCAAAGGTAAAGCATGGTGGTCCGATTGTGTTGGGAAGACAGTAGTTACAGTGGTAGAGGTTCTCAACACTGCCATCTATATAAACCAAAGGATTGCATGTTAATTAGTATAGAGATTTATTTTTCACCTTTGTGCAGATACCATATAAAAATAAGTATAGATTTGCCAAAGACTATTCCTTACTTGTATCGGAAAAGCTTAATCCTTTGAATGGTTAGCGATTGTAAAGTTTGAGAATGAAAGCAATAACAGAGAAAAGCTGTATTCCAGGTAAAGCATCATTGAGAAAAAAAAATACTTTGATAAACGGAACACGCAAGATAATATCTTGTCTTGAACAACTCCTTCCTAGAACCAGACACACAAATGGAAAAGAATTTGGCACTTTGAAAACAGGATCACAGAGATGATAATAAATGGAATAGAGAAAAGTGGTCAGGTGGATTTGTTTTTATAGTGCGGTCATGCACTATAGTGTCTGAGCTGAGCAAAGCTCCCAAGATAAAAAAAAAAAAAAAGAAGAATTTGTAGGCTTCTTAAGCATTATAATTTTATAGTATGTACCAGCAGGTGTTTGGAGACCTGATTAATAGGATTGGCTGAAAAAAAAATTTGTTGAAATTATTCCAACTAAATGGGGTAAAGGTGATTATTAAAGTGGCCCGATGCGCCTCTATAGAATTTAGCACAAAAGGTAACTATAAAACAATCGGAATTAAACCTACTAATGACGTGTTTATTAGCAGATCTTCATTAAATTAGTTAATAATAATTAGTAGTATTCTGGGATGAGAACTTGCATGGACAGGTCTTGGATGAGGATATTCCACGATGCTTGCAATCAGTTGGAAGAGGCTCAAGGGAAATGTACCGTATTTTTCGCTCCATAAGACGCACTTTTCTCCCCCCAAAAAGTGGGGGGAAAAGTGGGTGCGTCTTATGTAGCGAATGCCCCATGATATGCCTCAGCTCACCTGCCGCCGCCGCGTTCGGCTCCCTCTGAGCGTGCGTCCGGCGGCAAGGAGCTTGGGCACTCACCTGGGGGAGCCACGTGACCGCGATCTTGCGAGATCGCGGTCACGTGGCTCCCCCAGGGGAGTGCCCAAGCTTCCTGCCGCCGGACGCACGCTCAGAGGGAGCCGAACGCGGCGGCGGCAGGTGAGCTGAGGCATATCCATGAGCTGCTGGGGCATATCCATGAGCGAGCTGGGGCATATCCATGAGCGAGCTGGGGCATATCCATGAGCTGGGGCAAATCCATGAGTGAGCTGGGGCATATCCATGAGCTGCGGCAAATCCATGAGTGAGCTGGGGCATATCCATGAGCTGCTGGGGCATATCCATGTGCTGAGGCATATCCATAAGTTGGGGGGCATATCCATAAATTGGGGGGCAAATCCATGTGCTGGGGCAAATCCATGTGCTGGGGCAAATCCATAAGCTGGGGGACAGTATCCATGAGCTGGGGGACCGTATCCATGAGCTGGGGACAGTATCCATGAGCTGGGGACAGTATCCATGAGCTGGGGACAGTATCCATGAGCTGGGGGAAGTATCTATGAGAGGAGCTGGGGCAATATCCATTATTACACTATTTGATTTCAGAATATTTATTTTCCTGTTTTCCGCCTCTAAAAACTAGGTGCGTCTTATGGTCAGGTGCGTCTTATGGAGCGAAAAATACGGTAGTTCAGAAACATTTGGACGGCCAAGGTTGAGTACCTTTGCCTTTGGTCACAAATATTCAGGCACTTTCAGCAAAGAGACAATTAAGCTGAATTTGGACAAATTAAGTAAAGAGGGAACTGCTAGAGCTGGACATGAGAGTTTGCCCTAAACTGCATCCAAAATGTCTTAAATTTTAGGGTACAAACCGTATGCTCCCACCCATGTGCCATGTAATAAAGGGAACATCTTCCCTCATTTTACCCTGGCACAGTGTATTGTGTCTACCTGTCACTAATCTGATATACGTGTAATAACCGAATAACGTTACGTGCTTTTGTCACATTGAGCTCAAGAAAATGACTTCTCTGTTTTATGTAAAACGTGACCGCATTTCAAGGCTTTTGCTTCAAGTGGGACCCCACCCATTAAATTGTGAATACCGTTTGCCCATAGATGTCCTGCTGAGAATGCTGATGTACTTCAACCGTTTCACCTGCTGTTTCTCAACTTCACAACACATTGCAACTGAACTTTCAGGTTTACTCATCTCCAAACATTTCAAGGGTAACCACAGATTACCTGTAGATTGCAGTTATTTTTTCTTTCGTGATAATCTCGAAAGAGACCGGATTGTCAGTTAAACGAGCACCGACATACAGAGGATATTTAAAAAGCAAAAACATACAGGACTAAGGCGTTGCCACGAACAGGCAGGAAATTAAAAATCAATGTTTTTGGTGAAAAACTTGTCTGTTTGACGAGCTAACGAAAGATGTTAGCTCCTTATCAACGCATGAAATCTATCAGAAATCAAAAAAAGTCCACTCAATCACTAGCTAAAGAACCAGACATTCTAGTCAAGGATGGATGTTTCTGCAAACATGTACAGTTGTGTTCAAAATTATTCAACCCCCACTGAAATTGAGTGTTTTGGCCAGTTTGACATTGATTTTGATCATTCAGTCATCTTGCTTACAATTAAATCAAAGAGGCACGTGTAGGTCAGACAAATCTAACATAACATTTATAATGAAATAACCACAAATGTCTTTTCTGTGCTCACATCATTATCAGTTTTATTCAACCCCCAAGTGACATTCAATCTTAGTACTTAGTACAACATCCTTTTACAGTTATAACAGCTTTTAAACGTGAAGCATAGCTTGACACAAGTGTCTTGCAGCGATCTACGGGTATCTTCGCTCATTCGTCATGGGCAAAAGCCTCCAGTTCAGTCACATTCTTAGGCTTGCGCACTGCAACTGCTTTCTTTAAGTCCCACCAGAGGTTCTCAATCGTATTTAAGTCAGGTGACTGCGATGGCCACTCCAAAATGTTCCAGCCTTTAATCTGCAACCATGCTCTAGTGGACTTGGAGGTATGCTTGGGATCATTGTCCTGTTGAAAGGTCCAACGTCTCCCAAGCCTCAGGTTTGTGACGGACTGCATCACATTGTCATCCAATATCTCCTGGTATTGAAGAGAATTCATGGTACCTTGCACACGCTGAAGCTTCCCTGTACCTGCAGAAGCAAAACAGCCCCAAAGCATGATTGACCCCCTGCCATGGTTCACAGTAGGCAAGGTGTTCTTTTCTTCATAGGCCTTGTTCTTCCTCCTCCAAACATAGCGTTGGTCCATGGGCCCAAACAGTTCTAATTTTATTTCATCAGTCCACAGAACACTATCCCAAAACTTCTGTGGTTTGTCCACATGACTTTTGGCATACTGCAGTCAACTCTTCTTATTCTTTGGAGACAGCAAGGGGGTGCGCCTGGGAGTTCTGGCATGGAGGCCTTCATTACGCAGTGTGCGCCGTATTGTCGGAGCTGAAACTTCAGTACCCACATTTGACAAATCTTTTCTCAGTTCCTCAGCAGTCACACGGGGACTTTTCTCCACTCTACGCTTCAGGTAGCGCACAGCAGTCGAAGTCAGCATCTTCTTTCTGCCACGACCAGGTAGCGTCAGTGCCCTTTGCCTTGAATTTGCGAATGATGCTTCCTATGGTCTCTCTTGGTATGTTTAACATCTTTGCAATCTTCTTATAGCCATTGCCCTTCCTGTGAAGAGTAATCACCTCTTCTCTCGTCTTCCTGGACCATTCTCTTGACTTCACCATGTTTGTAACCACACCAGTAAATGTCTAGAAGGAGCCGAGTATCACAGTCATTTTAAAGCTGCCTAATTGGTGCTTATTATGTTTATTGCTGCTCCGTGACATCCACAGGTGTTTTCAATACAATCCAGCTCAGCCAGGATAGTGAGCTTTCCAGCGATGCCTCTCTTAAAGCCCTAATGTGCCAAGTACACAATCCGGTGCCATATCGCAGACTTCTTCTGGCGGTGGCTGACATCTTGGATATCAGACAAGACCATGTTTGGTGTAAAATAAATAAAACCTTTTTTTATTATTATTTTTTTTTTTTTTAAAAAAACCAAACTTTTTTGTCTGGGTCCTACAATAAAACAGGACTTCAAATCGCATTTCAACATGAGCACAAAACCGTCTAAATGAGCACACAGGTGAAATAGCTCACCTGTGACGGGGTTAAAAAGCAAAATACATGTAAACATTGGGTATTTCTAAACTCGGGACAAAATTTAGAAATAATTTAGCCGGGGTCTTTTTTGGCCGTTGTAGATTTTGGGGGTCAATGTTCGAAAAAAGTGTTGCGAGAAAAAAGGTATATAATAATATGTGTGGGTTCCATAAACGAGTAAGAGGAAAATTAGAGCTAAACACAAACCGCTCAGAAATGTAAAAACAGCAGTGGGTACTTTTGGACAAACAATGGCAAAACTGTCTGGTCATTATGGGGTTAAATTGTGAGCATACTGAAGCAGTCAGACATGAAATGAGTGAAGAAAAAAAACAGCTATTATAGATTATTTCACTTATGTTCCTAAAGTGAATAGCAAAAGAGCATTGGTAACATTTTCAATAGGTTGAATGTTACTTAAGAGAGGCCTTTTTTTTAGAACCAAAATTAGCATGTTACTATGCTATGTTAAATTGCCACAAGAATTTGGGCAGATGTGGTCTTCTGCAAGAGGAGAAGCTTATGCAAAACTAGAAAAAGCCACAGTACAATATTAAAATGCACCTGCCAGGATATAAACATAATGATTTTACTTGAAAGAGGATGTAATTCCATCCTTACAATTGACAAATAATGCGCTTAGGGACATTTTTTCTAAAAGGATGCATTCACCTCGTAAGCTTGATGCACACCTGCAGGCACTACATGCATTTTCAAAATAAAACAACGTGAGTGCTGAGCATCTGCTTTGTGTACCAAAAGCAAGGCTTGCAGACCTTGTCAATTAGTTGGATAGATACATTACACACTTTCCAGAAACTGTGCAATACTCATTAGGTACAAACCCCACTGGACCCAGAACCCGCTGTGTCATAGTGCCACATCAACATAAAGATTTGTTTTAGGTTATGTACTGTTTTAGGTTAGGTCATCTCACTAAAGCAAAATAATTTTATGACAAATAGACCAAATAATAAACATAAAAACACTCCAAGAATCTAGGCTAATTGTGATTTTGTCCAGTATCAAAAACCTGTATTTGCAGCTAGAGTAAGAACATTAAATTCAGGCCTCATCCACTAGAAGTTTGCTTTAGTGTGAGATACTGCATCTTGCAGTAACACAATGGAGTCTTGAGGACTCTAGAATAGATGTGGTAGAGGTTGTAGTGTGGCACTAGAATATTTATACAAAGAGCAACTATGATCACATACAAGCAGTCATTGGCTAGTTGATGCGTAGTGAATAGCTGACACAGTTCATTGGGACTTCTGTATCGTTTCAACAAGTGTAACTGATAAAAGTGAATAGTGATGGAAAATTAAAAATAAGATTTGATAGTCAATGACATTTTTAAACACTATCAGGGTTATTCAGAGAGATGAAAACCAGGAGAATGACTGGAGAAGCAAAAATTCTAGGTCAAAATAGCCAAACCAGAAAAATTCTCCCATTTATCTCACTTTCTAAATCGGCTATTTGGTCTAGAGTGTTCTCTTCTCCTGCCATTGCCATTCTCCTGGTTTTCACCTTTCTCTGAATAACCCTGTAGGAGTGAGAGAGACAATGACACGCAGCAGACTGAAGGTAAGAGTGCAATGGAGAGAGCGGGCGGATGTCAAAAGTCTGATGTCAAACCTGGATTAAGAAGGGAGAAGAAACGTTTTTGCCTTTGCATGTTAGTTTGGTTGCCAGCACATAACCATTCGCCTAAAATCGCGCAACTGGAGAATGGGAAGACCAAATATAGGATGCTTCTCAAGTCTGCTGCATTAACTAGATCTTCAACATGACTCTCCGGTAGGCAAAGACCTCCAGAATTTGATTGAGTGAGGGGGGGAAGCAGATGCCTTTTTGTTTCTTAAAGCAGACATAAAGAGCTGCGATCAAATTTATTAAAGGAATATATATATATATATATTTATAAAAAAGGTATAAATCAGAGACTGAATTTAACGGACGGTTTCACTAGCCATGCACCGTACAGCAGAAACCATCCTTGGTGATGAGAGTGTGGTATATCCGGCTGCCGTTGACATCAGTTCAGAGATCACAGGAGGCTCTGAAAGTGAAGTGGTTTCCTCTGCAAGTTGTGTTTCTAATAAGTGGAGATGCACCAAGAGTAAAATTGAAAAGAAGGTTGGGTTGTTTCACAGAATTACAGGTAAAAAAGGAAAAAAGAAAAAACGGCAAACCGTCAAAATCTTTTTCTACTGCATCCATATCTTAAAAGTTGCATTATAATCTGAGATTCTCACAAATCTGAAATTCTTTTCTCCTTTTACAACGCCCCTTTTCTTTAATAAAGCATAACAGTAAGGTACGGTACGGTGTACAGGGCAATGAAGAATACTCTGTTTCAGTGTGCATTGACTGAATTACAGCAATGCAGAATGTAAGCAGTAACTCTAAAATAGTTACATTAGCTTCATGATCAGGCATTAAAAAACACTTTTAAGTTTTGCCATATTTTGATAGAAGGTACGTTCGATATAAAAATAAAAAAAAAGGCGGCTTCATGTGAGGCTGATAATTAAGGTGCCTTCCTTCTAGTAATATATTATAGTTCTCAGTGCTGTATGCTGGAAAGACAAATTCTTTGGATTTTTTTACTCTGCTGAATGCACTGTACAAGTCGAGTAACATTTGTGATAGAGACCTGGAAATCTAAAGCTACACAAATGCTGGGAACTAAAGATGACTGATCACAAAGACATGCCAAGCACCACCACTAACATTAATACTTGCGAGGCTTGATAAACACAGGAATAAGGCTAATGTCAGACGAACGCAGTCTGTGCGCACTCTGCGTGCGTGCACAACAGATGGAGGTACTGACGGAAGATATTGTAGACACCCCACAGTCCATTTTTTTATTTTTTTTTAACGGATGTAGAACAAAAAAGGGAATTATGGGAAACAAAATGAATATGAAAAATGATAAAAATTTGAAAAGAGTATGAAAAGCCATTGTGTGCGTCAAGGTGCTGGACGTTGCAAATGCGCTGCGTCTGACATCTCCTCACACAGAACGCTACGTGGATGTGGCGCACTCTGCGCGTCCATCTAGCAGTTTTATGTTCTTGCCTAACTTGCATCCGTTTGCCACGTGCATTGTGCGTGCGCAGTTCGGTGCGCACGTACTTCATATGTGGGTCTCTATTGATCATGATTTTATGCTATGACGGACGTTAAACTGTGCGACAACACGGACGTGATCACTGCGTTCATCTGACACGGGCCTAAGTGTTTTACCCTTTGGTTCCTAAAGGTTTGGATTGGATTTGGATACCCAAATGCTTTCGATTCTAGCTGTTCTTGCTCGCCCATAAATTTGACATATTTATCAAGCCCTACTTTAAGCAAGAGGTCTCTTTATCCCTACATACATTTGTTAAGATCAGCCTGCTGTTTCAGGTGATATACAATCCTCTATCTAAGCAGTAAAAGTATGTGGGTGCAATATTTAACTAAACCCGGTCATGCTCAAAACAAGTCGACTCATTTGACATGGAATCCCTCCTTTTATGTGTGTTGGCATTTTTCAGGGGACAGGGACCACTGCGAGAGGAGAGCCGTCCTACAAGACAGGCCTCCACTCATTTTGGATGTCTGGATGACGGAGTCTGCAATGTCAATGCACCATCACTGCAGAGGACCATTTGCACAGTTCTGAGTGACAGCTCCCAGATAGCTCAGGCCACGGAGAAGAAACATGGCAGTGCCCATCGTTGGATCTGAGCAAATACAGCTGCCGATAGGTCATCTAGGTATGATATATCATATGATCTTTAGGATCTATACAATATCAATCCCTGATGGGATATTGCAGACAAACTGCATCCCGGCAATACAGGTGCACTGGAGCCATCCTCTCCTATCCAAGACACTGACAATTGAGCAGAGAAATGCAGAACTTTGGGCCTCTTATAGCTCCAGCTGCAAAACTGTAAACAGAGCAGTCAGTAGGAATGCAACAACAAGCCGCTTAGTCACGGCTTCCATTTAGTATATACAAAAATTTGAGACAGCCTCCACCACCAGATACCAGGAGCACTACTCATTAAGCAGACAAGCACTGTAATCAGTTGTACTTATCAGTGTTGGTTTGTTAATTGCCTAGTGAAAGGTTGGCTGATAACCCGGATTTAGTCAATGATCTGTTTATACAATTAGCCAAGATGACTAACAACTGCCAATTTCAAAAGAGTTGTGCCTATCAGCCATAGAGCCAGATGTGCCTTTGAAACTTTTGATTTTTTTTTTTACTTTTTACACATGACTTCTCTTTAGTTGCTTACCACTTGGTGGTTTTGGTCGTGGCGGGACACTTCTTTTGGGTGGCAGTGCAGGGGTATCATGCTTGCTTTTAAAAGGGTCTTCTGAGAACCCAGAGCCTGGAAACGTGGCAGAGAAGGGGTCTGGTGTTTGGTGCTGTAAATAGAAAGATGTGAGGGGTTATTAAACCGGGTGTCTCATTAGTATCACATAAACAATTGCTTAAAAATATGTATCAAGGAAATAAAACACCAAGTAAAACTTGAAGCAGCACTGTACAACAAAACTACATTATTACAATTACTTTAAAAACTGTGCATATGCTGCTGATAGCATCTGCACAATTATTTGTTAATATGTGATTAATTAAAAGTTAAAAAAAAAATGTACTGACCTACACAAAGGGTGCCGACTAGGAATGCACTGAAATTTTGGCCGCCAAAATTAATCGGCCAAAAATGTTTTGGTTTTTTTTCAGGTCGAAAAACAGAAACGGCCGAAAAACACCAGTCAAAACCTGGGCCTAGAGGCCTGCCGAGCCTGGTGCTCGATTGGGGACTCCAGACACGGCCGAGCCTGGGGGGGAATCGATTCAGGCCTCCAGACATGGCCGAGCCTGGGGGGAAATCGAGTAGGGCCTCCAGACACAGCCGAGCCTGGGGAGGAATCGAGTAGGGCCTCCAGACACTGCCGAGCCTGGTGCTCGAATGGGGGACTTTGGGCCCAGCCGAACCTGGGGAAATCGATTGGGGACTCCAGACACGGCCGAGCCTGGGGGGGAATCGATTCAGGCCACCAGACATGGCTGTGCCTGGGGGATCGATTCAGGCCTCCAGACACGGCTGAGCCTAGGGATCGATTCGGGCCTCCGGACCTGGTTATTTTGTAAAAAAAATTAAAGTTTTTTTTCTTAAGACATTTTTGATTTGTTTTCTATTTGTAAAATACTTCAAAATTTTGTAACAGATCTTTTAATGCTTTTTTAACCCCTTAAACAACGGGAGGGTGTCACCCGGACAGGGGTTAAGGCCAGCAAGGCGTACTGGTGGGCCTCCGTGGGCCTCCAATTCAGCCTGCCCATGCTGCCAACACGCAACGTGCATCAGGCTGCAGGAGGACGGCCTGAGTTAAGGCCAACTGCTGGGAAGAACAGAGACGGCCCATTGAAGTCAGCGGGACATACTAGTATGGGTCCTCCCACCACGCAGACAGCATAGAACATCCCATGGCGTTAAAATTACCTTTTTTTATTTAGACACATTGATTTAAGCTCCTGTTAGCTAAATAGGAGACTTTATGGTGTTTTTTTTCCCCCAGTTCAGAGGAACTGTACAGATGGGCAATAATACAAACACACTGCAAAAGCAACCCAGGAGTTTTTGAAGGAAAATAAGTTGAATATTCTGCAATATCCGAGTCACTCACCTGATCTCAACCCAATTGAGCAGCATTTCACTTGCTGACTACAAAACTAAAGGCAGAAAGACCCACAAGCAAAGAACAAATGAAGACAGCTGCAAGTTAGGCTAATGTCAGACGAACACATTCTGAGCACACTGTGCGTCCGTGCACAACTGACATACTTTCTGACTGATGATACTGTAGACACCACACGGTCTGTTTTTTTTTTTTTGACTGACTATTTTTGACAGATGTAGATGGGAAATAAAATTAATATGAAAAAACATTTTGTTCGTCAAAAATGCTGGACGTCATAAATGCAGTCCATCTGACTATGTTCCATCACTCACACACAAAGCTTTGCGGACGTGGCGCACTCTGTGCGTCCGTCCTAGTGGTTTGACGTTCTTGCTTAAATTGCTTCCGGTGCAAAGTGCGTTGTGCGTCCGCATTTCTGTGCGGACGTACTTAGTGTGTGGGTCTTAATTGATCATAATTTATTTTTTTGTAAAATATATTTTTATTACATTTTTCAATAAGTTTGCAAGACGGTGTGTACAGAAATGTAAACATAAAATGAAAACATAAGATAGGGAGGGGAAAGGGGTGGGGAACTAGGGGTTGCAGCCAAAAACATACTTCGTAACCGCTTTAAATTTAGTTAGAGTCCACACGCCTTGTATATTTTGTGAATGTCCCAAAGTTTCCAAGGATCAGAGTTTGGAGGACGCACATCCTCTGATGCCATAATCTTAGAATCAAAGCTCCGATATTGATCCAGTAAATCGATGACTTGTTTCTTAGTAGGGACTGCTGTGGATTTCCAATTCCGTGCTAATTGTTGTGGAAATAATGATAACTAATAGGGATGCACCGATACCACTTTTTTAAGACCGATACTTTTTAAAAGTACTCACCAATACCGAGTACCGATACTTTAAGGTCATGTGACGCTTTCCAATAAGAACAGACCTCATATAAAAATGCCCCCAGCTCACATGTATATTTCCCCCCCCCCGAGATATATATATACAGAATATCCCCAGCTCACATGTAGCTTGCCCCCAGCTCAGATGGACATGCCCCCCGCTCACATGGACATCCCCACAGCGCTCATGGATTTGCCCCCAGCTCACATGGATTTGCCCCCCAGCTCACATGGATTTGCCCCCACAGCTCACATGGATTTGCCCCCCCAGCTCACATGGATTTGCCCCCCCAGCTCGCATGGATATTGCCCCCCCAGCTCGCATGGATATTGCCCCCCCAGCTCGCATGGATATTGCCCCCAGCTCGCATGGATATTGCCCCCAGCTCGCATGGATATTGCCCCCAGCTCACATGATATTGCCCCCAGCTCACATGGATGGATGGGTGAATATGCGGCGAGCCGGAGGGGAACGCTGACCGCGTGCTTTTCATGCACGCGGCCAGCTTCCCCAGCCCCGCGGATACCGGCAAGCAGGCCCAGTGCCGGCTTCCGGTATCGGCCCGTTTTCACGAGTAACAAGTACTCGTGTAAACGGCAATATCGGCCCCAATACCGATACTAGTATCGGTGCATCCCTAATAACTAACATCTGTTCGTTGTGGACTTGGAAGCTTGTGCATGCCTAATAGGAGAACCTCCGGGCAATACAGAATCGGGGTACCTAGGACCTCCGTGGCCAACAATGAAATATCTATCCACAGGGGAGTTATTTTGGAACAATACCACCAGATATGACTCATGGAACTCTTTTCCAGGGAGCATCTCCAGCATAGATCTGAGTGTTGAGGAGCAAATCGGTGAATTCTGTCCGGGTTAAGGTACCACCTGTAGAGCAGTTTCCGTTGGGTCTCTATTAAGGTAACACAGCGAGTCGCTCCCGTAGCAAACATGTAGGCCGATGCCCATTGTGTAGGCGTAAAGGATTTTTTCAATTCTTTTTCCCAGCTTTTCTGAAATGTCCAGATTATGGGTTGTGACGGGGTATTAAGTAGTCTATAGAACAGGGAGATCAGTTTGATTGTAGAGTGAGGATCTAAACAAAATAATTCCGTTTCTGATAACAATGGGAGAACGGCAGATAAATTGAAGAAGACATTGTGCGATTTAAGGTAACAGTGAAGTTGCATAGAATATAAAAACATAGCATCAGGAACCTTGAATTTAGTACGTAGTGTTTCAAAGGACATTATAGAGGATGCGTCGAATAAGTGATGAAGATTTAGGACTCCATATTGAATCCACTTTCTACCCACTCCCTGAGGGAGCATATATTTAAAAGCCTCCAAAAGGTGTAGCCATGGAGAGCGGGTGGTGATTTGTGAAGGTGGGAAATAGTCGGTCCCAGATCTTAACGTGTAGTGTTGTATTGGATAATGGAAAATGTAATCGCGGTCTATCTGTAGGAGGAACCCAAAGCAGTTATGTTCGGTCATGTCCCTCTAGAGAAGCGGTCTCTATGGATAACCATTGTGGTATGGGGTATACCCCGAAAAGCTTCCGTTAAAGATTCTAAACACGATGCCCAGAAATAGTGTTGCATGTTCAGCCCTCCGTCCCTTTGTCTATAGCATAATAGTCTCCGCGGTTCTCGAGGCCGTTTGTTGTTCCAAACATATGAGACCAGAATAGATTGAATTTTAGCTAGATAGGAGCGAGGCAAATTGAGGGGTAGGGCGCGAAACACATATAGAACTTATGGCAATAGCACCATTTTAGCAGCCGCCATCCTGCCCATCCACGAGACCTCCCGCGATCTCCAAAGGTATATTAGTCTATTGATTTCAGAAAGTATTCGTTCATAGTTATAGTGAGAGACTGTCAGGATGTCCTGTAATCTTGGGACTCAAGATATATCAAATAAGTAGAGCGCCAGTCGAAGTTGTACTGTAATTTAAGATGGTCTAAGAGGGGACGCGGTATGTTGAACAGAAGAGCTTGTGTTTTAAGTAAGTTTGCTAAATGGTAAGAGATTTTACTATAGTCTGCAAGTTCACGATATAGGGCTATTAAGGAATCTGCAGGATCAGTTAACATTAGGAGGATATCATCCGCATACAGGTGTAATTTATAGGTAGTTGGACCCACAGGAATGCCCCTAATGTTATCATTTTGACGGATAGCTTGTGCCAGGGGTTCAAGCACTAAGGCATATAGCAGTGGGGAGAGTGGACACCCCTGGCGCGTGCAGTTTGTTATCACAAATTCTTCAGATAAGAATCCTGATGTTATGACCCTAGCGAACGGAGAATCATATAACGCTTGGATTGCTGTTAACATGGGGGGAGGAAAGCCATATATCTTGAGGACCTCACGAAGGAATAGCCAACTCACCCTATCAAAGGCTTTTTCAGCATCCAAGGACAGGACCAGGCAGGGTTGGTTCGAACGTCTTAGTGTTTCCAATAAGTTAATCAGTTTTTTTGTACTGTCCGGTCCTTGTCTACCGGAAATAAATCCTACCTGGTCCTGTCCTATAAGGATTGGTAGAATATGTTGAAGTCTGTTCGCTAAAATTTTTCCATAGATTTTTACATCAACATTAAGAAGGGAGAAAGGGGTTTTACCTGGTTTGGGAAGTGTAGTAATGTGAGATCGGAGCATGTCAGGCGGAAGTGAACCTAGGTCTCGCGCAGCTTCAAAAACTGTATGTAGATGCGTAATTAAGTGAGGAAGAAAAGTAAAATAATACAGTCCGGAGCTTTACGTTTCGGTAGGTGTTTAACCACTTCAGAAATTTAATCTAAAGAAATCGGGGAAGCCAGTTTAGTGACATGTGAGGGCAGTAGTATCGGCAGATTAATTTTGCGGAGATAAGCGTTGATGTTGTCAGATGTGGATTGAATAGTGTTCTCGTCCGTTGTCAGATATAATTTTTCATAAAAATCTGCAAATTCGTTTGCAATTTCCATCGGATTATGTATCGCGCCCCGATCAGTTTTGAGATGTGAAATTCCAACCTTGGGGGGGGGGGGCTGAGTCTACGTGCTAGGAGTCAGTACGGCTTATTCTGAAACGCATAAAATTTCGTCCGCATTCCAGTCATGGCCATTTTAGAACTGTCCGCTTCCAGATCTAAAAAGGGATCGTAGCGCTGCGTCTAATTCGTCTGCAAGTGTCGGGGATGGGGATATTTTGTTGCGGGTATCTAGATCTTGTATATGCTTAAGAATTTCTAAGCGGTGTGACATGTGACGCTTCTTGAGTCTAGCCCCCCACTGAATGCAGATACCACGGAGAACCGCTTTATGATCCTGCCAGGTAGTGAAAGGATGCACCTCAGGGGAGGTGTTTTCCTTAAAGTAATTAGTCATCGCCTCCTGAATGGCCGAAAACGCTGGTTCATGTTGCAGGAGTCGCTCCCTGAATCTCCAGGGTGGTCTAGTATGGGAATGAAAATCATCTCTTAGTGTGAGTGTCAGTTGAGCATGGTCAGACCATGTGAAGGGGAGGATGTCGCAAACGGCAACTCGGAGTAGGGTCGATTATAGTAAGAAATAATTAGGGTTGCACCGATACCGATACTAGTATCGGTATCGGGGTCGATACTGGGTACTGCAGGAGTACTTGGTACTCGTGCAGTACCCCTGATATTTTTTCCGATACCGGAAGCCGGCTTGCCGGCATCCGAGGGGCTGCGGCGGCTGTCCGAATGCTCTATCGGCATTCGGACAGCCGCCCCTGGAGCTGCTCACTGCAATACTTACCTTCCTGGGCGCCGCCGGGAATGTCTCCGCACGTGCGCTCGTTGGAAGGACCCCAGCCGCGACCACGTGGGACCATGTGATCCCGGCTGGGGTCCTTCCAACGAGCGCGCGCGCAGAAACTTTCCCGGCGTCGCCCAGGAAGGTAAGTATGAACACAGTGAGCAGCTGCAGGGCCTGTCCGAATGCCGATAGAGCATTGGGACAGGCCCTGCAGCTGCTCTCCGCGATGATACTTACCTTCCTGAGTGACGCCGGGAAAGTTTCCCCGCGTGCGCTCGTTGGAAGGACCCCAGCCGCGATCACATGGTCCCACGGGGGCATATCCATGAGCTGGGGGGCATACCCATGTGTGAGCTGGGGGGCATACCCATGTGTGAGCTGGGGGGGGGGCATATGTGTGAGCTGTGGGGGCATATCCATGAGCTGGGGGGCATATTCATGTGTGAGCTGTGGGGGCAATACCCATGTGCTGGGGGGCATATCCATGTGTGAGCTGTGGGGGCAATACCCATGTGTGAGCTGTGGGGGCATATCCATAAGCTGGGGGGCAATATCCATGTGTGAGCTGGGGGGCATATCCATGTGTGAGCTGTGGGGGCATATCCATAAGCTGGGGGGCAATATCCATGTGTGAGCTGGGGCAAATCCATGTGTGAGCTGGGGCATATCCATGTGTGAGCTGGGGCATATCCATGTGTGAGCTGGGGCATATCCATGTGTGAGCTGGGGCAAATCCATGAGCTGGGGCAGTATGAATATATATATATCGGGGGGGATATACATGTGAGCTGGGGGCATTTTTAGATGGTCTGTTTTTATTGGAAAGCGTCACATGACATTAAAAAAAAGTATCGGTACTCGGTATCGGTGAGTACTTTTAAAAAGTATCGGTACTCGGTCTTAAAAAAGTGGTATCGGTGCATCCCTAGAAATAATCAATGCGGGAATAACGATTATGGACACCCGATCTGAAAGAATAATCCCTCTCTGTGGGGTGAAGTAGTCGCCATGCGTCATATAAGTGATGTTGACGGAGAAGGGAGTGGATCGTAGTCAGTTGTCTGTTAGTGTTTATCCCTGAAGAGGATCAATCCATCGCTGGGTCTAAGCAAAAGTTCAAATCCCCACATAATATCAGATCACCTGAAAGTACATCGTTAACCCGGTTAAGGAGATGTTGCATGAATTGTGTCTGAGAACTACTGGGAGCGTAGGCGGATACGAAGGTGTAAACTCTGCCATTACTAGTGCATATTAAGATAACATACCGTCCCCTAGGGTTAGTAATAATGCGATGGGTCTGTAGCGCAACTCTGCTATGAATCAAGATGGTCACGCCTCTAGATTTAGCCCTATAAGTGGAGTGAAATTGAATTGGGTGTGGTATTGTGGTGATCTATCCTCCTAAAACGTATTTCTTGGAGGCATATTATATCGGCGTCTTGAGTGCGGAGATCTCTATATAATGAATGACGTTTAACCGGGAGGCTTAAACCTTTTACGTTATAGGATACCATTTCATAAAACATTATAAAAAGCTGCAAAAAACAAACGTGTAACTGTAAGAATCGCGATGTATAGATGTTAGCCCAACAAGTTGCTGGCCATGAACGAGAGGTGCTGCAACCCCCTAAGGTCAGGGAAAGGGAGGGGAAGGGGAACAAAAACAAAATAAATACAAGAAACTGTTGCAATATAACGACAAAACTAGGTGCGTTCCAAGACACCGTACTCTCCATCGGAATTCCCTAGAGGGGAGTTATCCGTGCCCTTAGAGGACAAGGGGGAGAAAACAAAAACAGGAGGGGGAGGCCAAACTGCAACGAGACCAAAATATATGCTATGTAAGTCACCAACATTACCCATCCGGAGCTTGCAGTCTGAGGACGCCCAGTTTGCCCGGCATGTAGGGAGCGACTCAGTGAGAGACCATATCGGAAAAATTAGAATAGTCAGCGATTGCGCCATTCCGGGGTCACCACCTTTAAACGGAGAAGAACGGGTTGGGGTATCTTCCATAATCTGTAAGCCCCAAGATTCCAAGATTTCACGGCCCTCGGTGTTCGATGTGAGGATTGTGGTAACGCCATCACGTAAAATTATCAGTTTGGTGGGAAATCATCATCGGTATAGTATACCAGCCGTGCGTAGGGTAGATGTACTTGGATGAAACAGTCTCCTCTGTTGTAACGTAGCCTTTGAAAAGTCCGGGTAAATTTCAAGGTCGACATATTGGGGTCCTAAGGCTTCCGGTTTGCGCATAGCACGTACGATATCATCTCGGGGTTTATAATAATGTAATTTAAGAATCACGTCTCTGGGTGCTTTCTGGGGAGCCGACGGCGGCTTCGGTACTCTATGTATACGGTCCATAAGCACCGTGTCTAAGAGCAGTTCCGGACAATAAGTGTGTAAAAAGATCCGTAACGTACGTTTGAAGGTCCTTGGGAGGGACAGTCTCCGGGATGCCTCGAATTTTGAGATTGTTTCGACGGGATCTATCTTCAAGGTCCACCAATTTGTGCGTACATTGCAAAATTTTAATTTCTAACGATTCGACCATCGTGGCCATGGTGTTATGCGCCTTTGTAAGCTCCGACATTTTATTTGCCAAGTGAGAGGTTCGTTCTCCGATCTCCTGTATATCTTTGCGGATGTCTGCCGACACCGCGTCCAGGAGTGATGTTAAGGTGGTTGAAAAGTCCTTAAAGAGGTTCTCAATGCGGGCGGAAAAAAATGCCAAAACAACCTCAGTGCCCCCAGCTATCGGCGTAGGAGACTGGGACGGAGAGCCGCCGCCATTTTGGGGATCCACATCCTCGTGGCGTTTAGTAGGCCGAGGAGTGAAAAACTCTTGTTTCCCCGGGGTCTTCTTGCCTTTAGAGGTGGCCATTGTGGTCTCCCCAGATTCCAAAAAGGGTCAGTAATAATTTCGGGCTTGCGGGTGTACGATGTCTGCATTATGTCGCTTGCTGGGTCGGGAGCTGGACTAAAGCACGCACGTCCACCATGCTCCGCTGTTGGCCACGCCCCCTATTGATCATAATTTTATGCTACAACGGACGATAAAATGTGCGGCAACACGGATATGAACACTGCATTCATCTGACATGGGCCTAAGCATCAGAAAGGAGAAAACCAAGTCTTTGGTGATGTCCATGAGTTCCAGACTTCAGGCAGTCATTGCCAGTAAAGGATTCTCAACAAAGTATTAAAAAGGAACATTTTATTTAGGATTATATTCATTGTCCAATTACATTTGAGCTGTTGAAAATGGGAGGACTGTGTATAAAAACGGTTGCAGTTCCTAAAATTTGTGCTTGATATCTATGTTCAACCCCTGGAATTAAAGCTGAAAGTCTGCACTTCAAATTCATTTTTATCGTTTCATTAAATTCTATTCTGGTGACATACAGAGACAAAAGTATGAACATTGCGCATGTGTTCAAATATGTATGGACCTAGCTGTATATTCTAGATGGGAGTCCTTAGGCTGGTTGCACACTAGGCCTTTTTTTCTGCGCAGTAGCGCGCGTTAAAACGCATTTCCAGCGTCGACCACCTGTCTCCCCCCTCAGCGTTGCAAAGCGCGATCCTCCATAGGATTGCGCTTTGCAGCCCCGTCAACACGCATCCTAGCGCATCGACGGTGAGGATCTCTAGACGCACGCATGCTACGAGCGCACTAAGTGCGCACGCACAAGCATGTGACCGGCCCCGTCCGCAGCATCACAACGCTGCGACGAACGCCGGTAAGTGCATTTTAACGCGCACTAGTGCACAGAAAAAAAACACCTACTGTGCACCCGGCCTTAGAAGTAGGATGTTTGGCTGGGTGCTTTATAGAAAGAAATATACCTAAGCAAGTGGTCTGATTCCAACCAAGCAGTTAAAGCCAGCGACTGATGCGGTTACACATATTGTGGCTCGGCAGTTGTGACAGGTTACGGTCAATTAATGCCTCATACTTCGTATAGGAGCTGTTAAATTGCAGGCAGAGAGAAATGAACAAGCCATCATACCATCATAGCTCATCTTCCTCAGTGATGTTCTGGGATACTGCAAAGACTAATGGGTCTCTGGTGTTACGTGATTTTGCTTTTCATGCTTAAGACTTTAATAAATGAAGGAAAGAAAAAAAAAAGGAGGAAAGCGCAATCTGCTGCTAATTCTTACCATGCACAGTGGAACACTGGAAACAAATAGTTTCCAGTATCCTTACCTGGCTCCTGCACAACTCCATTCGTCAAGGGTTATTGTTTGGCTCCATGAACTCCTGGGACAGATAACAGAGGCGGCAGGCTGCACCACTTCTGGTATCGATCAGATGCTCTCAAATACTCTGACTGGAGCTGCAAACACAGCAGCTTGAGTAAGAAGTTAGTGGAAAATTACTTGTGAGCTAATTTGCGAGCAGCTATCAACAGCGTAGATGATATAGGGCTCAAGATTGGCTCAGGTACAAATTGGCCTCTTGATCTAATCAACAACAAGTTTTATTCTGTCATGCTGGCCTGGGTTTTATCATGGCCTATTATCCCATTTTTGGGGACACCGTAGACTAGACATGTGCACAGCACAAAATTTCGTTTTGAACTAATGGATTAGTACTAAAATGCAATTTATTTAGTTGCTAAAGAAATTCGTTTTCAGTTCTTTAGTATGAAAACTAATTTCGTTCATCCGAAAACCAGTGGATACAATTACTATTGTTGTGGTGGCTCCTCAGAGGGCTGAGATCGCTGCTTGTTACAGTATCTCTCACTCTCAGCACAATGTGGCCCTTTACATACTTGGTGCTAACTTAGGCTAGGGTCAGACTGAGGCAGTGCGAACGCGCGTTCTGGCGGCACTTAATCACGGCCGTGCTAGCAGCAGATGCCGGGCAATGACGGCCAATATACGAAGTACGGTCGCACAAAAGTCCGGCTGCGCAACGCAAGTGGAAAACGAACGCATTTTTTTCGAAGACGTTAAACCACTAGTACTGACGTACAGAGTGCGCTGCGTCCGCTAGCGGCGTGTGTGCGTGAATTGGAGACATCAGACGCTGCTAATGTCCGGCTAACATAACGTCCAGATGCAAGAAGTTTTTATTGATGATCCGTACAAAATCACGAATGAAACTGCGCATAGTATGACCGCTATTGCGTATTCCGTGAAAAAAATACGTCCATTCTTTTCGAACGCACATTTTCACGGACACGTGAAAAATGCGTTAGTCTGACCCTAGCCTTAACCAGAGCTGTTGTAAACCTCCCAGAGCCATTATAGCCTGTGGAGGTTTTCAGTTTACAACAGGTTAAGTTAGCACCAACATTGTAATACTGCCCCGTGTCAGGCAAAGCTGTTACAGTAACTGACTGCTGCTCATCACAGCGCTCAGAGTTTCTGTAAAACTAGTAAATAATATTTTTATATGTAAGAGGTTAGAACAATATTATTTCCTTGTTTTACTGAAACTCTGAGCGCTGTTACAGTCAGTTACTGTAACAACTGAGCCTGATACATTGTACTGAGATATAATGTAACAAGCAGCCGATCTCAGCGCTCACAGCCACTGTATTTAAAGGGCTAAAAAAAAAGGCTCCTCTCTGTATAATGTTTAGAACATCCTCCTGCATTAATTAATACCCCTCTTTGTATATGTAGATAACATCCTCCTGCATTAATGTCCTCTCTGTATAGAACATTCTCCTCAATTTATACCTTTCTCTGTATAATGTATATAACATCCTCCTGCATTAATACCCCTCTCTGTATAATGTATAGAACATACTCCTGCATTAATTAATGCCACTCTCTGTATAGAACATCCTACTACATTGGCATGTGGAGGGTGCAGAACTTCGGATGTTGCGATGTTGCGCTCTTCATTGCTGGTCTCCTTCACTCATCAATGTAATATCACAAAAAGGACTGAAACTAAATGTAGTGCATTTTATTTTAGTTTCTTTCGTTTTTTGTACTGAGCAGTTTCGTTTCTCTTGAGTCATACTAAAACTAAATTATCCCAAAATTCGGACTAAATCGTTTTAGTACTAAAACGAATGCACATGTCTACCGTAGACAAGCCCCTAGCTGCAGACCCAATGCAGTTGCCATTTCAGAGTGGCAGCACGCCCTTAGTATAGCAGTATTATAACGGACGTGATTGGGAAGAATTTCTAAATATTAGGGATAGACCGATATCATTTTTTCAGGGCCGATACCGATACAGATTATCGGCAGGTTTTCTGGCCGATAGCCGATATTTGGTGCCGATATTCTGTAAATTTAAAGTTCTGAAAAAAAAAAAAAAAATCTGACTATGCCATGAACTCAATGGCCTAAACAACAATCTTTGTGCAAACGTTTCCACCGGTGCAAAAAAACATTTAACGCGAGGGGCAAACCTTTTACGCCGAATGCCATATTACATAGTCAGTGCAACAAACGCACTTAATCGTCTACCGCAGGTGAACCTGCGAACCCTGCGTGAGCTTACTGTACGTCGCGCGATCTATACTTAACATTGTGCGCACAAACGCATTTGCGCGCTGGTATGCGGATGGTATTACAATCTATACGCAGTTTGTAACGCACAGCGTTTATGCGTATAATTTTAGCAACTCCTAAAAGCTGTCACCCATCAATCACTCTCACCTTACAGTCCTCTCCTCCTTTCCAACCCCAACCCTCCCAGATTGTGAGTTCCTACGGGAATAGGGCCCTCATCTCCTCCTGTACTGTTTGTCAAATGTTGTTCAATGTATTGTAACCCTGTCTATACTGTGCTTATTGTACAGCGCTGCGGAATATGCTGGCGCTTTATAAAGAATAATAATAATAAAAAGCTGGTGGTAACGGCAAATCTGAACGTACTGGCCAAAACCAAATACACCAGACCAAAAAAAAAATAATTAAAAAAAAAAAAAAAAATGCAGCAAAGTATAGTTACACAGTCTACACATACACAAACCAATAAAATTGAGAAGATGTGCGTGCATGTATTATTGCTGCAGCATATATGCTCAGATCGACTTGTTCTTAATTCTGATTGGCTGAATTGCGTGAAAAAAAAGACAGTAAGCACACTGATTTCTGCGCGCAACGGTACTGCGCGAGCATTTGGGCGCATCCGGTTTACGCGGGTTATTGATCGGGTCAAAAACGCGTGAGGATTGTAATTCCAGCGGTGATTTGCGCACGTTAACGTTTAACGCTTGGCACAAAACTTCACGCTTTGCGCGAGCGTTTTTGCGCAAAGATTGTAATATAGCCCAATGTGTTTAGCATGTAAACATTGCACCACGTCCATTTCATTTATTCAATTTAATAAGAATTTTTATTTTATTTAATCTTTTATTTTTTACAATCAGACCGTGTCTTTGGCTTTCTTAAAGATCCCTCATATGATCCTGTATGTAAGGGGTTCAGCAACCTTGGCCCTCCAAGGGTTATATTACAAAGTTATATTACAGCTCTGGTTAAGCAGTCACTTGTAATATTGCCCCACGTTTTGGAATTACATCTGCTATGATGCTCATCTTCTCATTAGGTTCTTGGAGCCTCATGGGAAATCCAGTTCCAAAACATCTGGAGGTCCTAGGTTGCTGGACCCTGCTGTAGGAAATAGACCCTGCATCTCCTGTATAGGGAATTCCCTGCCAGATGGGATGGAAGCCCCATTTCTGTTGCCATCATGCTCATGCACAATACGGTCAGTGAGCAGGGGTCATTCTGCAGGGGGGGCTTACAGCCTGATGTGGGAGAAGCCCCAGATTCGTACAGTTCTGTGGGATCTTGCGTGTCGCAGCTGCAGTGAGCAAACATGTCCAAATATCGGCAAATAAAATGCCGATACCGATATCAGTAATTTTCTGAATATCGGCACCGATAATCGGCTAAACCGATATATCGGTCTATCCCTACTAAATATAGCTGATTACACTATGAAAGTGTGAATTGACAAGTCTGTTTAGCGATTACACACTTAAGAGAATTATATGGAACACCAGAAAACAACCGAAGAGCCATAATAGAGCTGCAGAATATATTGTTGCTTGGAACTACTTAACCCCGGATCAATCAGGCTTTCGTCCAAATGCCCTTTTAAAAGTCTGCAATGATATCCAAGCTGGGATGGAACAAGGAAACCTAACTGGAGCCATCTTCCTTGATTTTGCCAAGGCCTTTGACACAGTAGACCATGGCATCTGGTTAGAAAAACTTAAAACTCTGGCATTGGTGATCACACGCTAACCTGGTTTCAATCGTATGTATCCGACCGATCCCACAATATGTGTCAATTTCTGGCAGCTCCTCCCTCCCCCTCCCAGTCACTTGCGGTTTACCCCAAGGCTCAATACTAGGCCCCCTGCTATTCACAAATGATCTGCCCAATGTCTGCAAAGCCTCAACTGTACATATGTACGCAGACAACACTGTAATCTATACCAGCAAACCAAATCTCCCGCAGCTGGAGGCCGTGCTGCAAGAACAATTCACAGAGGTAGAAAAGTGGATCAAACACAAACTTTTTTAAAATACTGACAAAACTGTAACGATGCGCTTTGGAACAAAACCTAAACTGCACAAATTGCAAAATCACCATCTATGTGCTGGGACAAAATCAAATGGCACGCTGACCACAGTCACTTCTCTGAAATATTTAGGTATGTGGTTGGACCCAAATCTATCCTTTGGCCCCCACATTGAAAAACTCTCATCTAAACTTTACCCCAAACTAGGTGCCCTGTACAGAAACAAATCCTGCCTGAGCCCTGTGGTAAGAAAGAAGATTGTACAACAAATGGTTATGCCGGCTATTCATAATGGAGATGTAGTGTATGCAGTGGCCCCGCAAACACACCTTCAGAAACTTACTACATTGTATAACTCATTCTGCCGCTTTGCGTTACAATGTAACTACATGACCTACCATTGTGACATGTTAAAAGAGCTAAACTGGCCATCTCTGGAGTCTAAACGCACCCTTCACCTTTCCAGCCTGGTGTTTAAGAGCATTTCTGGGAAGCGGTCACCCTACCTGAATAGACTGCTTCCTCCAGCAGCTCCCTCATCCTATAACCTCCGATCCAGGACCAGCACCTTACTTGCAATACCACAATACAAAAAGACAGTGGCTCGGTCCTCATTTTCCTACAGAGCACCACAATTATGGAATAACTTCCCAGACACCATCAAATCTTCCCCCAGTCTTAATTCACTCAAGAGCTCCCTATTAACATACCTCAATACAGAATGCACCTGTAAACATGTAACATAGGGACTATATTTCCTACACATTTATTTTCTGTTAATCTGTATATTTGTGTTGTTTTTTTAATATCTTGCATTGTATTACTTTGTATTTCTGTAACTGTAACACTTCAATGTTCTTGAACCCAGGACATACTTGAAAACAAGAGAAATCTCAATGTATCCTTCCTGGTAAAATCCTTTATAAATAAATAAATAAAATAACTAATTGTCAGTATAGAAAGCAAACGGTTAACAGGGGATAATAAAGTAATCTGGCTCAAAATACAGTTATTAAGCCAGCACAGGGTGGCAGTTCCCTTTTGTTTTTACGAGATCTGAAGCACTGGATGTTATTATGAACTATGTGGTATATACAAAGGTTGTGATACAAGTCTGTTTTCCATTCAGCACAAAAATGTTGCAAAACAAAGAATTGTATTTCACAAAGGTATTCAATATCACTACTGCCTTGTTTGGCAATATTCGTCTATAAATTTTAATGTCGAATTCCAGAAGGAAACTGAAAGCAACTTCAAGAGTGTTAGACCGTGGTACTTGCTCAGACTTAAGAGTTTTCTGAAGGTAAAGCAGTTTCCTCTCAGCTTTGTATGTTTTACCACAATATAAAAGAAGAGCTGGAAAGCGGAGAAGTGGCAATGTGAATGTGCGGGGGGGGGGGGGGTGCAACTAGGTCCCCCCAAGTTAGACAAAGGTTTGTTTCTTTACGTTTAGCAAACAGTAATTTAGACCCCAGTAACGCATTACATCACAACCTGGAGCGGTTATGCATTAAACAGGCACCTAGGACCACATGATGCTGCACTCAATGCCCTAGCCTTTATTATCAGGAGTAAATAACAATGATACAAAAAAACAGCTTCAAGCCATCAGATCAACTTATGAAAAATGCCACTGGTCAGTTGTGATGAAAGCAACAACTGAACAGAAGTCCAGTGTGGGGTATTTTCCAATGGTCCAGAGCCAGTCACTTCTGCGCCCATCATCTCCATCCAGACAAGTGCCTGACCCTACTTTGGAACAAATCCCCAAGCAGAGCAATACTGACAAGCTCAATGCAAGCAGGAGAACCACAAGCATGCCCCGATCCTCGTGCTCCCTGTCTTTCATCTGCACAATGGCCAGCCCAGACCAACGTACTAAGGACTTGATTTACGGTTGGGAAACAACCACCCCCCCCTTTTTTTTTTTTCATTCATACAGCCTATTGGCATGCCCAATTCAAAGGGAGGATTTAAATCCCTGTATGAGCTTAGCTTGATAAAATGAGGCCTGAAGCACCTAAGGCGTAGGGCCCTTAAGTTGCCTCTGATGCCGGGACGCAGGGAGGATTTTTCTAGGTTTGGCAGCGCGTGAGGAGATTGAGCGGGAGCAGTGTGGGAGGAGTCGACAGGAGGGTACTTAAGGCACGTGAGGAAAGGCTCTGCGCGCCTTTTTTCTCCTGAGGTAGAGCGGTGATAATCTGTGCTGCGTCAGAGAAGTGGGTTTTTTCGATTTTTACCTCAGAATTGTTCTGAAAATGGCTGAAGGTAGTGAGCTGGAGTCGCTGATAGAGGAGGTGCGGGAGGCGGCTCGGCTCCGTGGTGTGGAGTGGGCCAGGAGAAGCTTGTCGGAGGTGTTGGCGGCGGATGGGGGTTCTCGGCCTGCCAGGATTGAGGCCTCCAGTGCGGTTTAATCCGGGAGGTGAATCCAGTGTATCGGCGGCCGAGAGGAGGAGTTTGGAGGCTGTCAGAGGTCGTGGTCGTTTGGTCCAACGGATGTTGGAGGCTTGTGATGCAGTTGGGGACGAGGCTGGAGTGAGCGATTCCAGAAGTGTGGAAGGTAGGAGATTGAGGCTGGCTTCGGGGGCTAAGGATCCTCCCGGTCGGAGGGGTGGTGTGGTGAGCTCTACCAGGAGAGAAGGAGTGCGGAGTTCGAGGAGTTCCTCGGGGAGAAGGAGAGGTCGGAGTTCCGCCAGGGGTCCCAGAGGAGGAGCAAGGGCGGTCTCAGGGGCTGATGTGTCGGCGGTAAGACAGTTGGTGGATAGGGATGTGGACGGTGGGGTGACACTGGGTGTTGGTGTGCGGGATGAGGGCGCCCATGAACTCTAAGTAAATTGGTGTTCCGGTGGTGGAAATGAAGGGGCTCCGGAGGGTGAGGTGTGGGAACGTGTTGCTGATTTTGGTTCTTCGGGTTCTGGGGCTCATCGCACTATTAATTTTTCGTCCACAGTTTCAAGGTTTCGGGAGAGGAGTCCACAGCCGGTGGATGGTTTCCAGGCTGCTGGAGTTGGTGGAGGTGGTGCTGGAGGTTTGGATTCGGTGGCGATGGAGGTTCCAGAAAGTTCAGGTGGATCTCGTGTGGCGTCAGGTAACGGAATTGGTGGTGAGGTTAGTGCTTTCATGTCTTTTTTACAGGGGGCCTTTGAGGCCTGGTCGGGTTCACCAAGGGGTGTGAATCTGGGTGTGGATTTGGCTCAAGCTTGGAAGGGGGCAGTTGTGAGAACCGGTGAAGCTCTTCGTGAAGTTTTGGCTTCAAATGGGCCGGGTGGCATTGTGGGTGCACTCGGTGAGTCCACAGGAGTGGCGGAGGTGACAAGGAGGAATGCTTACGTGTCATTTTCTGGGCCTTTGGGGTTTCATTTGAAACAGGAGGTTAAAGAAGGCATTTGGAGGGGGGAGTATGTGGAACTTTTTTCCCTGCCTCCGTTGGATGAGGTGGCTGGGGTGAAAGATGTTTCGTCTAAAGACGGTTTAAATGAAGAAGAGGAAAGGAAGAAGAGGTTTCGGAGGATTCCTAAGTCATTCGGGAACTGGCTTCGGGCTTTTTGTATTTTGGCTAGTGTGGTTGGGGAAAAGAGCCCACAGCACTGTTCGGGCCTTTTTTGCTATGTGGACGGGATTTGGGAAGCTTATCGAATTTACGGTGGTTGGGCGTGATGGAAATACGATGAGCAGTTTAGACAACGTTTGGCGTCTCACACAGGTATGAGGTGGGATCATTTGGATATTACGCTGTGGTTGCGTTTGATGGGGGCACAGAAGGTGTTGCCCTTTCCAGGAGGGAGCCGGTGGGGGAGGAGTCAGTTCCCCATCGGCTGGTGTTAAAAAGGGATGGTGCTGGCAGTTTAACGAGGGTCAGTGCAAGTTTGGTGCGGGGTGCAGATACAAACACGAATGTTCACATTGTGGAGGATCGCATTCATTGTCCAGATGTTTTAAGAGGGCAAGACAAGGGGGTTTGCCTTTTGGAGGGTCTGGAAAGGGGAGCTTCCCCGGTGAATCTCGACGTGATGTTACCGTGGCTAAGGCTTTATGGAAGACGTAGAGATGCAGTGTTTTTACGTGAGGGGTTTGGTGTTGGTTTTCGGATTCCTTTTGTGGCAAGGCCGGGTGGTGGCAAGCCAAGAAATTTGAAGTCGGCTAGAGAGTATCCGGAGGTAGTTCGGGAGAAGGTGTTTAAGGAGATCGGGGCTGGTAGGATGGCAGGTCCCTTCTCGTCCCCTACGGTGCGGGATTTGAGGATATCCCCCTTGGGGGTTGTGCCGAAGCGGAAGGCGGGTGAATTTCGTTTGATTCATCATTTATCCTTTCCACGGGGAAAATCTGTGAATGATGATATTGGTGAGGAGTTGGCCTCGGTGTCATACGTATCATTTGATTCTGCGGTCAGTTTGGTTCGTGAGGCAGGACCGGGTGCTTTGATGGCCAAGGTGGATATTGAGTCGGCTTTTCGGTTATTACCTATTCATCCTTCGTGTCATCATCTTCTGGGATTTTGGTTTGAAGGAGAATTTTATGTGGATTTATGTTTGCCTATGGGGTGTTCCATTTCCTGTTCCTTTTTTGAATGTTTCAGTACATTTTTGGAATGGGTGGGACGTGAAGTGGCAGGATCGAACAATCTGACGCATTATCTGGATGATTTTTTGTGCGTGGGGAAGGAAGGGACAGGAGAGTGTCTGCACATTCTTCGGTCCTTTCAGTGGGTGGCAAATCGATTTGGGGTTCCTTTGGCTTCTGACAAAATGGAAGGTCCAGCATCAGTTATCACTTTCTTGGGAATTGAGATTGATTCAAGTAAGGGTGTCGTTTACCTATGAAGAAAGTGGTGGTAGCTTTGGGGCAGGTTGAAGGGGCAGTCGGTTAAGAAACTGCAATTGAGAGAGCTCCAGTTGCTGATTGGTCGCTTGAACTTTGCATGCAGGGTCATTCCGGTGGGAAGAGTCTTTTTACGTGGTTTGGCGATGCGGGGTGTTCGGAAAGGTCATCACTTTGTTAGGATTTCCAATACCATGAAAGTAGATTTGGAAGTGTGGAAATCCTTTTTGGTGGGGTTCAATGGGGTGGCTTTATTCCCTTCAAAAGAGATTTTGGGTAAGGAGTTGGAATTTTTTACGGACGCGTCGGGAGGTGTTGGTTTTGGAGTATATTTTGGGGGACGTTGGTGTGCGTCTCGCTGGCCAGATAGTTGATTGGCATCTTCCTTGGTGAGGAATTTGCCCTTTTTGGAGTTGTTTCCATTAGTTGCGGCCTTGGAGCTGTGGGGAGGTGCTCTGGAGGGAAGAAGGATTCTGTTTCGTTCTGACAACATGGCGGTGGTGTCGGCGGTTAATTCTTTGTCGGCTTCCTCCTTGCCAGTCATCAGATTGCTAAAGAGATTTGCTTTGATGTGTCTTAAGTTTAATGTTTTATGCAGGGCAAGGCATGTCCCGGGTCACCTTAACTCAGTAGCGGATGCTTTGTCTCATTTTCAGTGGGGCAGGTTTCGTTCCCTGGCTCCGATGGCGGAGGAGATGGGCACCCCTTGTCCAGAGGGCCTTTGGCAGCTAGGCTCGGAATTTTTGGAAGATGGGTGAGAGGTTCTTTGTCGGAATCATCTTGGAAGGCCTACTCGCGAGTATGGAGGGATTGGGACGCTTTGGCCGAGCGATTCAGGTACGTGACAGTGGGTGGTTTGGATGAGGATAGTCTGCTTAGGGCATACCTCATTCGGTTATTTGAGTCTGGGGCGTCTCCTGGAGTGGTTCGGCAGTCTTTAGCCGCCTTGGCTTTCCTTTTTCAAGTATTGGGAAAAAGAGATTTCACCAAGGATGTTATCAGATGTGCAGTTCGGGGTTATGTGAAGGGGAAATGCAGGGAGGACGCTAGGTGTCCAGTTTCGAGACAATTATTGGAGGGGCTATGGGATTTTGTTGGGAGTTTTTGTTCTTCACCTTAGGGCGGCCTTTTGTTTGGGGTTTTTTGGGGCTTTGAGTGGGTGAGCTGGTTTGTAATTCTAAGAGAGGAGGTGGTGGTTTAGGAGCTGATGCAGTTTGGTTGGGAGTTAATGATCTGGTTATTTGGGTTGCTAACTCCAAGACGGATCAGTTGGGCAGGGGGCACAGAGTTGGTTTATTTAGTGTGGAAAACTGCGTGGTTTGTCCAGTGGAGAACGATTTTTGGAAGTAAGGGTAGAGTCTAGTGTGGCTTTTTTATGTCACGCGGACGGGTCGGCTTTATCTAGATATCAGTTTATTTCTATTTTTAATAAGGGTTTGGTGAGTTTAGGGAGAGATCCGAAGGAATTTGGTTCTCATTCTTTTCGGATTGGGGCTGGAACGGCAGCATCAAGGTTGGGTTTGTCGGCAACGGAAATTCAGGAATTGGGAAGATTAAGTGCTTTTAAGTCTTACGTTCGTCCTGGTTTGCTGTCATGAATTTTGTAATCATCTGTTAAAGCTGGGAGGCTATGTGGAGGACAGTTTGATGTATGTTATGTGATTTTAGGTTTTCAACTTTATATAAAAAAAAGATAATTTTGAAATATGAATTATACCTTTTATACGGAATATATATATTTATTCTATTTTATCTTTTGTAAATTTGTTGTTTGGGGTTGAGTGTGGGGGTTTGGAGTATGTGGAGGCAACGAGTTGGTGTTTGCTTCTGATATGTTTTTCTTTACAGGTATGATCTTGATTTTTGGAGGCATGTGTGGTGGTTTGGTGAGGAAATTTTTCCTTTAAACTTTGTGTGGGTTTTTTTTTTCTTTTTTAGTATTTTCTGTGGTGAAATATTTTCCTTTTTAATATATTTTGTCTGGTGGAGATGTTGGTAATGTGTTTTTGTTTTTGCAGATCCTCCAAAAGTGGTGTGGATTATTGGCGACTCGCTGATTTTTTGGGCGAGAAGAAGGGCGTTGGTGAGATCCTCTGGAGTTCATATGGGTCTGATTGGGTCGGCAACACGGGTACGGTGGATCGGAATCCGTGGACTCCTATGGGAGGAGTTTAAGCCGACGATTTTGGATGCCCTGAGGCACGGTGAAGTTCCCCATGTGCTGGTGGTCCACATGGGAGGGAACGATTTAGGTGTGGTCCCTCTTTGTATGCTGCGGGAGCAGATGCAGGAAGATCTGCGGCAGTTGAGGGTGTGGTCACCATGGACAGAGGTGGTGTGGTCCGAGGTGATGCCAAGGATGGTGTGGGAGCAGGCGGAGAATGAGGAGGCGGTGCGGCTGGGCCGTATCAAACTGAATCGAAGCATGGGACGGTTCGTGAGGAGGATGGAGGGTGTGGTGGTGCGACATCTACCTTTTGAAGAGGAGGAGGCGGAGTGCTATTTTATGGCAGATGGTGGTCACTTGACAGATGTGGGCAAGGATCTGTTCATCCTGGGGCTCAAGGAAGGGATCGAACAAGCCCTGTTTTTTCTTGGTGGGGGAGCTCTCACATAAGGGGGTTATGTGAGGAGCTCGTCGCGGGGGCTTGTAGGCAGTGCTGGCTAGGGGTTCCTTTTTAGTTAGGATTACTTTGTTAGATGGCTGGGAGTTGGGTAGATTTTTGGTGGTTGGTTGGTTGGTTGGTTTGGAGGAGTGTGGGGGTTGTGGGGAGTCCTCTTTCAGCACTGGATTATTGTTTTAATTTGTTATTAAAATTGTTATGTTATTTGGTGGGGTTTTAGAGTGGAGTTTTTAGCTGTGGAATATATATAATAAATATATATATTATTCCACAGTTATGTGTTTGCGTATTCATTGTGTGTTTCTCGTCTCCCGTAGTCCGACCCGGTCATCAGTAGGCGACTTACTGTAGTTAGAAAAAAAGCTGTAATATAGCTACAAACACTGCACGATCTAATCTAATATTTAAAATATTACATCAGTCACGTGTCTCTTCACCTACAACTTTTCCATCTCATGCCTGCGCTCATCAGTATTCAAGAGGTTTAAGGTTACTGTTTAATAAAAAGTTTAGCAATAGAAGTATACATTAAAAGATGTATAAAGAAGAAAAGTGTTTTCCTTTTGCAGACTTCATGCAAAACCTTAGTCTATTTGGCATCACAATATGTCCTGTCGAGTTTATCTGTGATCAGCGGAGTCGTGTAATCGTGGTTATGCTGCCACCGTTGAGAAATTTCTCACATGAAAAAAAAAGTTTCTCAGCATACCGATCTCGCACAGACCATCTCAGGCTCAACTTTTTGCAAATCGGAAAAGAAAAAAAAAAGAATTACCTGGAAACATACAGCATCTTACTAGAAGAACATAGAAACCTGATATCGTACATAAGGAGTGTTTTTTATTGTATTATTTTCTTACAAAAACAAATGGCCCTATTCCATAGTTGTCGACAAGAAAACTACAGGAAATGTTACACTTGCTCAGTTGCGGAGCCAGGTCCTTGATGGACTTCTTCTGGTCTCAAATAGAAGAAACTGAGAAAACGTCTCAGATTTTGAAAGTTTCCTTGGCCTTACAGTCCCTTTTTTTTTGCACAGTATTATATATGGATACTGTATACAGTACTAAGGATTCAGGTTGATCTCAGATACGGAACAATGTTTGTGAAGAACATGACATAAAACAGTTTTGCAAGATGAGGAGTAAATTGGGGCAGACTGTGAATAAAGCTACTTTTGAGGCGAGTTTAATTGGATGGTCTTCTACTTTTGATTAATGTGCATTTTATCACGTGTGATAAATGTGCATTTTATCTCCTTGCCCCCCTACAATCCATTCTGAATGCCTCCGCCAGGCTCATCCACCTCACCCGCCGCTCTGTCTCTGCTGCTCCTCTGCGAGTCCCTTCACTGGCTCCCCATCCACTGCAGAATTATATTTAAAATCCTTACCTTGACCTACAAAGCTCTCAGTAACTCAGCTCACCACTACCTGTCCTTACTAATCACCAAATACACCCCAGTCCGCTCCCTAAGGTCAAACAGTGACCTGAGCCTAGCTTCTCCCCGCATCACCTCTTCTCATGATAGACTGCAAGATTTCTCTGCGCAGTTCCCATCCTCTGGAATGCTCTCCCTCGTACGGTCAGACTTTCCCCTAGTTTCCCTTCCTACAAACACTCCCTTAAGACATTCCTATTTAGGGAAGCCTACCACCCGACTCACTGGTGCAACCAGTCAGGGCCAGTGCAAAGACTTTTGGCACCCTAGGCAAAAACCTATTTTGGCACCCCCACAACTACTCACTACTAGCCCATTCCATTTTCACACTGCACAAAGCTTTATAAACAAAAAACTCACACTCGCACACACCGCACATTACTGTATCCGAGCTGCACAGCAATAAAACTCACAGTAATGTGCGGTGTGTATGAGAGGGAAAAGGGGGGAGAGGGAGAGAGGAAGGGGAAAAGGGGAGGGAGAGAGGAAGGGGAAAAGGGGAGGGAGAGAGGAAGGGGAAAAGGGGAGGGAGAGAGGAAGGGGAAAAGGGAGGGAGAGAGGAAGGGAAAAGGGAGGGAGAGAGGAAGGGGAAAAGGGGAGGGAGAGAGGAAGGTCCAAGGGAGGGAGAGAGGAAGGTGAAAAGGGAGGGAGAGAGGAAGGTGAAAAGGGAGGGAGAGAGGAAGGTGAAAAGGGAGGGAGAGAGAGAGGGAGAGAGGAAGGGGAAAAGGGAGGGAGAGAGGGAGAGGGAAAAGGGGAGAGGGGGAGGGGAAAAGGAGAGGGGGAGGGGAAAAGGGGAGAGGGGGAGGGGAAAAGGGGAGAGGGAGAGGGGAAAAGGGAGGGAGAGAGGGGAAAAGGAGGGAAAGAGGAAAAAGGGAGGGAGAGAGGAAGGTGAAAAGGGAGGGAGAGAGAGAGGGAGAGGGAGAGGAAAAGGGAGGGAGAGAGGGAGAGGAAAAGGGAGGGAGAGAGGGAGAGGAAAAGGGAGGGAGAGAGGGAGAGGGGAAAAGGGAGAGGGGGAGGGGAAAAGGGGAGAGGGAGAGGGGAAAAGGGGAGAGGGAGAGGGGGAAAAGGGAGGGAGAGGGGAAAAGGAGGGAAAGAGGGAAAAAGGGAGGGAGAGAGGAAGGTGAAAAGGAGGGAGAGAGAGGGGAGAGGGAGAGGGAAAAGGAGGAGAGAGGGAGAGGAAAAGGGAGGAGAGAGGGAGAGGAAAAGGGAGGAGAGAGGGAGAGGAAAAGGGAGGGAGAGAGGAGAGGGGAAAAGGGGAGAGGGAGAGGGGAAAAGGGGGAGAGGAGAGAGGGGAAAAGGGGGAGAGGGAGAGGGGAAAAGGGGAGAGGGAGAGGGGAAAAGGGGGAGAGAGAGGAGAGAGGGGAAAAGGGAGGGAGAGAGGGGAAAAGGGAGGGAGAGAGGGGAAAAGGGAGGGAGAGGGAAAAGGGAGGGAGAGGGGAAAAGGGAGGGAGGGGGAAAGGGAGGGAGAGGGGAAAAGGGAGTGAGAGGGGAAAAGGAGGGAGAGGGGAAAAGGGAGGGAGGGGGAAAAGGGAGGGAGAGGGGAAAAGGGAGAGAGGGGGGGGAAAAGGAGGGAGGGGGAAAAGGGAGGGAGGGGGAAAAGGGAGGAAGAGAGGGGGAAAAGGAGGGAGGGGGAAAAGGAGGAGGGGGAAAAGGAGGGAGAGGGGAAAAGGGAGGGGGAAAAGGGAGGGAGAGGGGGAAAAGGGAGGGAGAGGGGAAAAGGGAGGGAGAGGGGAAAAGGGAGGGAGTGGGGGAAAAGGGAGGGGGAAAAGGAGGGGGAAGGGAGGGAGTGGGGGAAAAGGAGGGGGAAAGGGGGAAGGAGGGAGAGGGGGAAAGGGAGGGAGAGGGGAAAAGGGAGGGAGAGGGGAAAAGGGAGGGAGAGGGGAAAAGGAGGGAGAGGGAAAAGGGAGGAGAGGGGAAAAGGGAGGGGGGAAAAGGGAGGAGAGGGGGAAAGGGAGGGAAGAGGGGGAAAGGGAGGGAGTGGGGAAAAGGGAGGGAGAGGGGAAAAGGAGGAGAGAGGAAAAGGGAGGGAGAGAGGAAAAGGGAGGGAGAGAGCGGAAAAGGGAGGGAGAGAGCGGAAAAGGGAGGGAGAGAGCGGAAAAGGGAGGGAGTGAGGAAGGTGAAAAGAGAGGGAGAGAGAGAGGGAGAGAGAGAGGGAGAGAGAGGGGAGGGAGAGGGAGAGGAAAAGGGAGGGAGAGAGGGAGAGGGGAAAAGGGGAGAGGGAGGGGAAAAGGGGAGAGGGAGAGGGGAAAAGGGGGAGAGGAGAGGGAGAGGGGAAAAGGGAGGGAGAGAGGGGAAAAGGGAGGGAGGGGGAAAAGGGAGGAGAGGGGGAAAAGGGAGAGGGGAAAAGGGAGGGAGAGGGGGAAAAGGGAGGAGAGGGAAAAGGGAGGGAGAGGGGGAAAAGGGAGGGAGAGGGGGAAAAGGGAGGGAGAGGGGGAAAAGGGAGGGGGAAAAGGGAGGAAGAGGGGAAAAGGGAGGGAGAGGGGAAAAGGAGGGAGGGGGGAAAAGGAGGAGGGGGAAAAGGGAGGGAGGGGGAAGGGAGGGAGAGGGGAAAGGGAGGGAGAGGGGAAAAGGGAGGGAGAGCGGAAAAGGGAGGGAGAAGGGAAAAGGGAGGAAGGGGAAAAGGGAGGGGGAAGGGAGGGGGAAAAGGAGGGAGAGGGAAAAGGAGGAGAGGGGGAAAAGGAGGGAGAGGGGAAAAGGGAGGGAGAGGGGAACGGGAGGGAGAGGGGAAACGGGAGGGAGAGAGGGGAAACGGGAGGGAGAGGGGGGAAAAGGAGGCGAGAGGGGAAACGGGAGGGAGGAAGGGGAAAAGGGAGGAGAGAGGAAAAGGGAGGGAGAGAGGGGAAAAGGGAGGGAGAGAGGGGAAAAGGGAGGAGAGAGGGGAAAAGGGAGGGAGAGGGGAAAAGGGAGGGAGAGGGGAAAAGGGAGGGAGAGAGGGGAAGAGGGGAAAATTCTTTCTGTGAATAACTGCACCATAAGTGAGCGAGTATAATTCACCTTCAGCTTGGTCTGCTTTGAAAAGATCCATGAGTAGAGGATTAATATAGCATGCCTTCATCAATGAAAACACACCTTTAGCAAGAATACCATTGCCATGAGGTTTAAATTAGGATTTCCTTATGTATCCTAAAAATGAAGGGATTATAAAATGTACAGTTGTGTTCAAAATTATTCAACCCCCAATGCTGTAAAGGGTTTTAGGGAATTTAGTGTACATTTGTAATTGTATTCAGAATGAAATCCTACAAGGACTTTTTAAAGAACCATATGCAACTAAAATGACATCAATTGGTTTTGTAATACAGTAGTAAATGTTTCTTTTGTGAATTCTTCATTGACACAATTATTCAACCCTTAAAAGACTACCACTTTGAAGAACAGAGGTTCATTCAAGTGTTTTCAATCAGGTATTGAAAACACCTGTGGATGTCACGGAGGAGCAATAAAGCATAATAAGCACCAATTAGGCAGCTTTAAAATGACTGTGATACTCAGCTCCTTCTAGAAATTTACTGGTGTGGTTACAAACATGGTGAAGTCAAGAGAATGGTCCAGGAAGACAAGAGAAGAGGTGATTACTCTTCACAGGAAGGGCAATGGCTATAAGAAGATCGCAAAGATGTTAAACATACCAAGAGAGACCATAGGAAGCATCATTCGCAAATTCAAGACAAAGGGCACTGTTGAAACGCTACCTGGTCGTGGCAGAAAGAAGATGCTGACTTCGACTGCTGTGCGCTTCCTGAAGCGTAGAGTGGAGAAAAGTCCCCGTGTGACTGCTGAGGAACTGAGAAAAGATTTGTCAGATGTGGGTACTGAAGTTTCAGCTCAGACAATACGGCGCACACTGCGTAATGAAGGCCTCCATGCCAGAACTCCCAGGCGCACCCCCTTGCTGTCTCCAAAGAATAAGAAGAGTCGACTGCAGTATGCCAAAAGTCATGTGGACAACCCACAGAAGTTTTGGGATAGTGTTCTGTGGACTGATGAAACAAAATTAGAACTGTTTGGGCCCATGGATCAACGCCATGTTTGGAGGAGGAAGAACAAGGCCTATGAAGAAAAGAACACCTTGCCTACTGTGAAGCATGGCGGGGGGGTCAATCATGCTTTGGGGCGGTTTGCTTCTGCAGGTACAGGGAAGCTTCAGTGTGTGCAAGGTACCATGAATTCTCTTCAGTACCAGGAGATATTGGATGACAATGTGATGCAGTCCGTCACAAACCTGAGGCTTGGGAGACGTTGGACCTTTCAACAGAACAATGATCCCAAGCATACCTCCAAGTCCACTAGAGCATGGTTGCAGATTAAAGGCTGGAACATTTTGGAGTGGCCATCGCAGTCACCTGACTTAAATCCGATTGAGAACCTCTGGTGGGACTTAAAGAAAGCAGTTGCAGTGCGCAAGCCTAAGAATGTGACTGAACTGGAGGCTTTGCCCATGACGAATGGGGCAAAGATACCCGTAGATCGCTGCAAGACACTTGTGTCAAGCTATGCTTCACGTTTAAAAGCTGTTATAACTGTAAAAGGATGTTTGTACTAAGTACTAAGATTGAATGTCACTTGGGGGTTGAATAAAACTGATAATGATGTGAGCACAGAAAAGACATTTGTGGATTTCATTATAAATGTGTTATATTTGTCTGACCTACACGTGCCTCTTTGATTTAATTGTAAGCAAGATGACTGAATGATCAAAATCAATGTCAAACTGGCCAAAACACTCAATTTCAGTGGGGGTTGAATAATTTTGAACACAACTGTATATTGAGAACAAATTAGTGCGATGGCAGTTCAGTTGATGTTGAGCAAGTGCAACTTGGATAAAGCAGCAGAGGTTCTCTAGTTTGGCCTCGGCTTGAGGTCTCGTAGTTTAGAACGCATGCCAAGGACATATTTTCAGAAGGCAGCTACCTGAATTAGTGGTCACTAGACAACTCCATAATGCGGCTCAATCTACGATGTTTGGTAGCATGCACTATAGTTGTGCTGATCATCTTCATGCCAGCACCTTAGCGACTTTTTGCCGCTTAGTGCTGACAGTCAGAAATGAGAAGGGAGATTGCAGCATAGAGAGAAAGTTCAGTTTAAAGACTCCGGGCAGCAAGGGTAAAAAACAATAACCCATCTGGACCCCCACCCCTGGGTTTATGCATACAAAGCACTAATTGCAGTAGTTTGTATTTAAATATAAAAACATTCTACTGAAATTGAGCAATACACATTTTTGTTTAAATGCTGTGCAGTTACTCTTTATAGTGCATGGATTACTGTATGAACCAAATGTAAATTAGATGAAAAGACCTTTACATTTCCTATATTTAGCAGTACAAATTAAGTTTTAGCTTCAAGGTATCAAGTATCCAGTGTCTTCAATGCATTCAAAGGAAATAAAGCTCCTGAGCTGCCTTTTTATGGTCTTTTTCTTTTTAAATAGGAGAGCTGTATGCAAACAATAAAATCTGGAAGTTATTTCAGGTGGCAAATTCAAATATATTTTAGAGTCTTTAAAGACTCTACCCTATACAATTTTTTTTTTGCAGAATATTGGAATCGGAATTTTTTTTACCAATGTTGTCGTCCAAAACGCATACTGCACACACAAAAAAAAAAAATCACTATATCGTGGCTTTGATCTAAGCATAATATAAAATGTTCAAAAACATATCAAGTAAACCACAGATAACATTTATCCTGCCATCTAAGGTAAATATTCAAGCAAACTAGAGCTTTAAAAAGGGACATGCATGATTTGCTAATGTGCTTTTAAAAATGTGCAATGCCTTTTGAACGAGTCAGTAGGGTAATTCAGCAGGCATAAAAAGCAAGTAAATATGATATTTTTTCATATTTACCGGCTTTTCTTTCTTAGCGTTTTCACACGTCCACCTCAGGAGGCACTTTGAGCTAAGCAATCAGTGTTTATACCTAGGTATAGATAAAAAACGCACTGAGCATGTGCGACTGAGTAGCTCCTCCTCCCTCCTGCACTGTGAGCTGAGGGGAGGGTGGGGCTGAACTTTCACCCCCAGCTACTGCAGAGACAGGGAAGGAAAGAAATCAATACACACGGAAAAAAAAAAAAAGACAGCAAAAAAAAGGTAGAGAGAAAGCACAAGAAAAGGTGCAATGAGAGACGGCGCACAAGAAAAAGTGTGAGTGAGTGACTCTGAGGGAGTGTGAGACCGTGAGTATGTAAACCGTGGAAGAGCGCAAGTAAGCGTGTCAGTGGGTGAGAGTCTGTCAGTGAGTGTGTGTGTGAGCAAGCGTGAGTGTGTCTTGCTCTCACAGTTGCAGAGATAGCATCTGAGGTCCTGAGCATGCACAGCTTGTGCAAGTTCATGTGAAACTTTCATGGATGGAGTAGAGGGACGAGAGAAAGTGGGGAATATACAGGAAGTGGGAACTGAAGAAACACCCCTAGCTGAGGGGCATGGCCAGAGAAGATGAAATGACAGTTTAACCCCTTAAGGACGGGAGTAATTTTACAACTTCGGCGCTGTTTCGGAAGTAGAAGTTTGCTGAGCTCATTTTGACCATTTTTAAGCCACGTATTATTATACCACCCAGACAAATTATATATCGTTCTTTCCGGCAGACTCGGCAGATTAATAATATATCATTATTATATGTATATGTCATGCCCTGCCAAAATGCTATAACAAAAAATGTAAAAAAAAGTAAAAAAATTTGAATTTTCAATAAAATTTCAATCTTCCACAGTGTGTAAAGTGTTTTTTTTTTAAATTTTATTATCCGAGGCTCTGCGGTCATATTCTATGGGGTAGATTTGTTAAAAAAATTAGAACGGGGAACCCATTTTTTTTGGGGAGAAATTGCGCGATTTTAGCTAAACCCCACCAAAAAAAAAATCATTAGTGAAGCATCATTGTTCACATTATAATTGAAATGTGAACAATAGTGCTGCATTAGAAAAAAAAAAGAAGGATTTTTTTATTATTTTTACTTTTTTTAAACTTTTATTTTACTTAGAACATGGTCATGTTTGATATCATTGGAAAGGCCATGCTCTGGCCTTTCCAGCAATAATCATACATGACCCCCTAGCTGCCACCGATCAGGAGATAAAGGGGTTCAAAGAACCCCCCTATCTCCTCTAAGGGATTTCCATAGGAAATCCCTTTGCAGCTAGGGGGTTCCCCGGTTAACTGACATCATCGCGCATGGCGCGATGAGTCGGTTGACCGGGGGCCCAGAGGTGGGGGCTGCCATCCAAGATGGCGGCCCCCACCGGAAATAGGCCGCGATCGGGCACAAATTAGTGCCCGGTCGCGACCTGGCAACTAAGGGGTTAACCCCCATACATCGCTGGAAAGGTCAGGCTGTGACCCTTCCAGCGATGCTGGCCACAGCTGCCTGGTCCCCGGCGATCGGGAGATAGAGGGATCCAAAGGATCCCCCCTCCCCTTCAGGCGCTTCCCCTGCTCCGGCGGGGGGGGGGGGACGACGACGCCTGAAACTGACGTCATCGCGCCACCAGCGCGATGATGTCACTGCGCCGGAGGAGGGATTCACACTGATCTGACTCCGTGGGAGTCAGAGCAGCGTGGGAGCGACCGGAGGAGGTGAGTATTAACGGAGGGGGGCTGTAAACGCCGAGGACGTACATTTACGTTTATGCAGGGCGTAAATGTACGTCCTGCGGCGTTAAGGGGTTAAAAGCAATAAACTTTTTTTTTTTTTTTACACATTTCTTAAAACTTATTGATTTTAGTTTGTCTAATATTAGGTATAAAAATGTTTAAATGACAATTTTTTTTCTAGACATGCATATTCCTTTAAAAGAACACTGCAAGCAAAAAACTGGAGGGAGGGGAGGCATTTTGAGCTTAGAGTTCGATAAAACCTACCACCTCTGCTTTGCCAGAGGTAGGGTCAGTGGTGTATTTTGGCCTAGGCCTAGGGCGGCACTTTCCAGGGGCGGTGGTCCGCACTGGTGGTCCCACCCCTAAATTTTTTTTATTTTTTTTAACTTTTGCAAAGTATTTTGCCAGGAAGGAAACATTGAGATTTCACTAATTTTCAAGTATGGTCCTGGGTAGAGACAAGGCCTAGGCTTTCACTTTCCAGGGGGCAGCAAAAAACCTCACCACTAAATGGGTAACTCACAGAGCACCGAAAAGACGCCAACATTTTGGTGTTCTGTAGTTCTCTGCACTTTGGGGAATAAAATTTCCCCACCCTGCAGTGAATTCACCATTCACCGCAGGGTCCCCAAAGTGCATGGAGTCGGCCGCTGAATGTTGCCACCGCAAACCCGTGGCCTGCTGTTTTCAAAAGAACTACTGAACGAAAATGTCTGGAATTTACATATAAGATCCTATGATTGATAATAAAAAGTTCTGTTACAGAAAAAAGAAAAAACGCTATAAAAAAAAAAAAAAAAAGGGGGGGGGAAATTTTGCTTAAAAATTACTAAAAAAAAATAAATAAATAAAAGAAATCAATAAAGACTTTTTACTGCAGATTAAAATAAATGGTTTATTAGATATTGCATAAAAACGGGAATATTTTTAACATTGAAACCTATGGGGTTCGCCTGAATAAACCTGCTGATTGAAACCACCGAACATCAGGGCATTTCACTGCCATTTCTCTGCTGTATGGTGTTCTCTGAATAGATTAACCATGACTTCTCTATGGGAATTTGCAAAGCCTTCAAACAGCACCGTACTTGCTGGCAGTTCGCCAAACTTGTGTGTGAGCATATCACAGAGCAGTGGTGTACTTAGGGGAGTGGCGGAGGGCGGGCCGCCCCAGGTACCAGTGATCATTTGGGTGTCATTAGGAGGTGCCACTGTCACTGTGTGTCAGCTTTGAGCTGTGTTCTCAAACAACGAGCAGCGGAGCATGGCGTTTGCATATGGAATAAAATCGAATAGAATAGAATAAAAATCCCCCTCTCCTCCCTCCATAGCTCCTCCCCTGCCCCGCAGCAGCTCTAGGAGAGGGGAGGGGGTTGTGATTTGTGTCCAGAGAGAGAAGATGACAGTAAACGGCAGGTAAAGGGGGGGGGGGGGTTATCAGCAGAATATGAAGCCCTGTCTGCTTACTGCTGTTTAAAGTGGACCTTTCCTTAACCAGCACTGCAGTGATAGAAATTTGTCATTGCTTGCGTGCAGGTCACACTCGGTCCGGCCAGTCAGGTGGTACTGAGTCTCAGTACCACCTGACTGGCTGAACCACGTGACACGCATGCACGCAGCTGCCCGCCCTTTCGTTAACATGGACTGTCACTCTATTCTGGACTGAACACCCACCGGGAAGGGAATCAAAGCCACGGTGCACCCTCTGGCAGTGGCACCCCACTGCTGACAATATGGCTCCACGCACAGGCACAGCTGTGATCCTAACGTGGCCTGGAGGGACCTCCTGCTGAGTCTGTACACAGTCCCTGCTGACTCTGCACACAGCCCTACCGCGGACAGATGCCGGTAAATGTAGAATAAATAATTGCTGTGTGCTCATATACACTCGGTTTGCTGGGAGTTTTATTGCAGTGGATTCTGATGCACTCATTACACACCACACATTGCATTGCTGGGAGTTTTATTGCTGTGGATTCTGATACGCTGACACACACCGCACATTGCATTGCTGGGAGTTTTATTGCTGTGGATTCTGATACGCTGACACACACCAAACATTGCATTGCTGGGAGTTTTATTGCTGTGGGTTCTGTGATACACACTGCATAGTACTGTGAGTTTTATTGCCCTGGAGCTCTGGGATACACTCATACACACTGCACATTACTGTGAGTTTTATTGCTGTGCAGCTCTGTGATACGTTCATATGTAGTGCACGTTTCTGTGGATTTTATTGTTCAACCAATTAGAGCGGCTGTGTTCCAGTATACTTGACATGCGTTCTTTGTAAAAATGCTTGAATTTAAACATTTCATAATTTTCATTTATCTCAATAGATACATTTGAAATGGTATTCAAAATATACAAGTAGGCACTTGGTATCCACTTTTAATATAAAGAGAGGAAAAGGCGGAGCTCTAAGAGGAAACGGTGGAGCTTAAAGAGGAAGGGTGGGGATTAACCAGGAAGAGGTGTGCCCTTGACAGGAGGGGGTGCCTCAAATTTAAATTAGGGGGTGCACGAGTTTAGTCAGGCCTAGGGCAGCACAAAACCTAAATACACCACTGCACTCAACATAACAAAATATCCCATTATGTGTTTTCAACAATAACGTTTTGGGGAGGGGGCTTTTTAAGATTAAATTTAAGCCTGGTTGTCCACTGGGTCTGTATTTGTGAGATGATCTGATATTGTCTGTAGTCGTCCGACTAATCCCACAACATGCAGGTGAATTAGCCCTCTTCCACGGCCGTCAACTTCCATCAGATGACTTCAGACGACTTTTTGCAACTACATCAAACTAGCGATCTTTCCCATTTCAATGGGATTTATCAGACGAAATCGGACAATCTGGTACAAGTTACATGTAAAAAGATGGCCGTTCCACAGCAGGGAAATGGTCCCGTAGAGAAGTGATTCTGTTCAACAGACAAAAGTCCATAGGACTCAATGTAAAAATAAAAAAAAAAATTGTATTTTTTTTCTTCAACTGTTTATTCTTTATTGATTTTTTTGGAATTTGAATATTATTTAGGCAAAATTTTTGATTTCCAATTTAAAAAAAAAGACTAGGCTTTACTTCCCTATCCGAACGTGGCGTGTTTAGTTCTTCCTCTTCAGTGTGTTGGCTGTGTACTGCGGTGCTGTAACCTATTTCAGCACCAATAACAGCCCCCCCCCCCCCACGCAACCTTCAGCAAGGGTTTTGTTTTTTCTCCGTTCGGCTGCATTCACCAGTGCTCTCCTTGGTACTGAAATCCCATTGCAGCATCAGGGAGAGACTCCTCATTGCGTTTTATTATTATTATTTCTCCTCGCTCGGCAGTCTGCCCATCCAGTGAACGACCCTGGTCGGCCAACAGCATTGTCGATGGTTGGATGACCGAATTGGTCATCCGCCTAAAGATAGTCTATTCTTACCCAATTAGGCCAAACCATAGCATAATGTTTATTTCCAGTACTAAATACATTTAAACCACTAGATTATAAAGTGCAGGGGCCTATGAAAATATAGCTTCAGTGCAGTTAGTGCATTCAGGAGTTTTCACACCACAACAGAGGTCAAACAACCCCAATGTAGACTTTATAGTTCCTGTAGAAACTGAATATATATTACCCTGTCACACCTAGATTTGTGCATAGCCCGGTGCATCATGTTTTAGGGTTTTAATGTTTAATTTTCTCATGTGAATTCAGTGTAAAATGCACTGATGTGAAAAGGTAATCTGTCAACTGGAACTACACACAGATGGGAGAAAAAAAATATAACTCTGCTGTGAATGATTTTCTTTTAGTACACCTGTACAGTAATCATCTACACTAAGGAAGCCACAATTGAAAAATTGTGCACGTCTTTTTGAAGCATCTTGTTTATTAGGGATGCACCGATACCATTTTTTAAGACCGAGTACAAGCTCACACATGGAACCCCCCCCCTCCAGCTCACACATGGAACCCCCCCTCCAGCTCACACATGGAATGCCCCAAGCTCACACATGGAATGGCCCAAGCTCACACATGGAATGGCCCAAGCTCACACATGGATTTCTTCTCCCGCGCTGTCAGGCTCCTCAGTCTTCTTTCTTCGAGCGGCCGCTGGCAGAAGTTGTAGCCCGGCCATTCGTTGGAAACCACGTGCACAGCCGCAGTCACGAGATCGCGGCTGTGTTTCCCAACTAGCGGCCGGGCTACAACTTCTGCCAGCGGCCGCTCGAAGAAAGAAGACGGAGGAGTCTGACAGCGCGGGAGAAGAAAGCAGTCGGAGGAGCCTGACGGCGCGGGAGAAGAAAGAAGACGAACACTGCCCACAAGAAACCGACCCGGTTTAGATATCAGGGGCCTCTGCACGAGTACCAAGTACTCGTACAGGCCCCGGTATCGGCACCGATACCAGTATTGGTGCATCCCTATTGTTCATTGTCACTCATGGTGGTTTCAATAATCTGATAATACATTCTAGGGGTCCTATTCCTATTGAGCTGTTAGTGTTCAAGGGACACTACCAAAAAATAATAAAAAAAAAATTATTTACTTTATGTTGCTGTTCTATTACATGTACTTTGTTTTTCTCATATTTGTTAATATTTTCCTCTATATGTGACACCGTGTTTATCCATATTGTGAGTGATGTATGCAAAGGACATCATCAAGTGGGGATAAATGAGAAGTCAACCATCATATCTCATTCAGCTGCCATCTCTGCTCTCGGGTTGTCTACACAACACAATGTTTAGACAAAGCTGCAAGGGGTCTATTGCCTTTTCACTGCTGTTTAATCCTATATCACAGCTGTAAAGGGAGACTTTTGCAAAGATTTTGGTTAATGTTGCACAGGGGAAAATCCACAAAATAAAAACAGGCGATAAAAACCTAACTTTATTTTTCCTTTTTTACATGCAAACTTAAAGCAACAGCAAGGGTTTTATAATGGGTTTTTGTTTGTATTGCACAAGTAATATAGTTCTATCCATACAGTTTGAGTTCGTGGTAGCGTTCCTTTAACAAGTGGGGCCATTGTAGTTAATTATATAGTTAGGCAATTCCTAATTTCAAGTCTGTATTCTACCAGAAATGTAACACCTCGCAACATATATACACAGTATATACAACCACACACCTAGGGGAAAAAAAAACATTGATATATATATATACACACACACACACACACACACTGCATTCACTAGGTTGTAGCCTGAATCAAAAATAGTTTCATTTTTTTTCACATCAATCTACATTTAACCCCATAATGACAAAGTAAAAATCATAATTTCGAAAACAATGCAAATTTACTTAAAAGTAAAAATGTAACTAGTGCATTGGCATAAGCATTTAGACCCTTTGCTATGATGACACTTGAAGTTTAGCTCAGGTGCGTCTCATTTCTTTGGATCGACTTTGAGATGTTTCTACACTTTGGAATCCACCTTTGGCAAATTCAAACGAGTTGACATTATTTGGAAAGGCACACATTGAAAGGGTTAATTTCCCTACCTCATTATGTATGTGTTGAGGAGTAGTCAGAGCTGGGTAGACGTTCAGCAGAGGGAGGCCTGGCTTGGCTAGAAGCTATGCGAAATTTGAACACATCTCAAGGACATGTCTGTAAGCATCCCAATTAGTAAGTTTTGTTTTCAAGTTTTTACACTTCTGGGAATCTTATGAATATATAATTACATTGCCATGTATGTCATTTCCACTCTATTACGATCACTGCCTCCGGTGAGCCGTTTGTCTACGATTCGCTGAAAAGTGCCGTGGTGTGATGTGTAATTTGCTCGGTATAAATTCTTTGTATCCCTTCAATAGAATTCTAACCTGCACCATGTGTTGACTTATTTCAGTTCTAGTCCCGTGGTATTAGGAAACTGGTGGAGACCATGATTGGAGTCAAGGCTAGATAAGTCCATATATAGCTTAAACAGTTGAAGAGTGATCAATCGATCAGGAAAGCAGAGAGTACCCGTTCTTTCACACATCTTTATATATACAGTTGTGTTCAAAATTATTCAACCCCCACTGAAATTGTTTTGGCCAGTTTGACATTGATTTTGATCATTCAGTCATCTTGCTTACAATTAAATCAAAGAGGCACGTGTAGGTCAGACAAATATAACATAACATTTATAATGAAATAACCACAAATGTCTTTTCTGTGCTCACATCATTATCAGTTTTATTCAACCCCCAAGTAACATTCATAACAGCTTTTAAACGTGAAGCATAGCTTGACACAAGTGTCTTGCAGCGATCTACGGGTATCTTCGCCCATTCGTCATGGGCAAAAGCCTCCAGTTCAGTCACGTTCTTAGGCTTGTGCACTGCAACTGCTTTCTTTAAGTCCCACCAGAGGTTCTCAATCGGATTTAACCCCTTAACGCCGCAGGATGTACATTTACGCCCAGAATTAGGCGGGCTTTGGCGCCGCAGGACGTAAATGTACGTCCTCTGCGTTTTCAGCCCCCCCGGGAGATACTCACCTCCTCCGGCGGCTCCCTCGCTGCTCTGACTCCCACGGAGTCAGATCGGTAGGGTTTCCTCCTCCGGCGCGATGACGTCAGTTTCAGGGCCCCCCCCCCGCCGGAGCAGGGGAAGCGCCTGGAGGGGAGGGATCCTTCGGATTCCTCTATCTCCCCATCGCCGGGGGCTACAAGGCTGTGGCCAGCATCGCTGGAACGGTCACAGCCTGACCTTTCCAGCGATGTATTGGGGTTAACCCATGAGTTGCCAGGTCGCGACTGGGCACAAATTTGTGCCCGATCGCGGCCTATTTCCGGTGGGGGCCGCCATCTTGGATGGCAGCCCCCACCTCTGGGTCCCCCCCGCCCCGCATCAACTGACTCATCGCGCGATGATGTCAGTTAACTGGGGAAGCCCCTAGCTTCCTTGACTCCGCTCTCCTGTTCACCCTTTTCCAAGTGCTTGGTAATTTTTACTGTTTATACATATTATATTTCTCAATTGGTTGTCTTTTTGCTTGTGGTGCATTACTGTATATATCTATCTATATCTATATATATATCCAATATTGAGCCCAGCCACGCCAAAAAAGTGAAATTGGACCTGAGTGCAATGTCCCATAGATAGGTATATATCGAAACAATATGGACAGCACATCCGGATTTGCTAATAAAATCACAAAAATTTATTGAAAAATTGGTTTAAAAAAACATACGGTTTTTAGTTCCGCTCCACCGACGTTTCGGCCCCTTCAAAGGCCTTTATCAAGGTATGCATGAACAGTATACAGATCTCTTTTATATACACATATACAAATCAAAAGCTTACCCCGCAGCTGTGCGCCAACACGGTGGACGAAAATGCCGACACAAAAGACGTACACTTCCGGGTATGGCGCAAGGTGATGACGAAGAACTCTGACACCCGGAACTCGCGGGTTGTCATAGAAACAAAATAAAAACAAAGGCAGCCCGGGGATTACGTCTTTTGTGTCGGCATTTTCATCCACCGTGTTGGCGCACAGCTGCGGGGTAAGCTTTTGATTTGTATATGTGTATATAAAAGATCTGTATACTGTTCATGCATACCTTGATAAAGGCCTTTGAAGGGGCCGAAACGTCGGTGGAGCGGAACTAAAAACCGTATGTTTTTTTAAACCAATTTTTCAATAAATTTTTGTGATTTTATTAGCAAATCCGGATGTGCTGTCCATATTGTTTCGATATATACCTATCTATGGGACATTGCACTCAGGTCCAATTTCACTTTTTTGGCGTGGCTGGGCTCAATATTGGACTCTATTCATTTTACCCTTTGTGGTTTTGAGACCTTCGCCTCTCTCTATGAGACATATTGTGCTCTATTGAATATATCAGTAAACATATTGCTGTATATGCATTGATTTGCAATTTTCGGTATGGAAGATTTTCTCCAGAAAGCCGGAGCGTACTTTGATTATGCCGAGACTCTACAAATTTCAGACGAGCATGCCAGAAAAGTCCTCTGGCCTCAGACCTCTGATCAATTGGCTCACAATGTCACTTCCAGAGACCTTTATTTTGATCTTTTAAAGCTTAAAAGCAAAGAAATAGATCTGGATCTCCACGGTGTATTTCTATCTGATTATTTTCGTGCAAAACGCATTCCTCGCGGGTTCCGCGTTACCAATGAACCAACGATTGGCCGCTCCAAGCCGGAATTCTGCAAGAAGTGGATAGCGGTGGCCAACCGCTGTTCTCTAGATTGGATCGTCCTGGTTATTGAAGAAGTGACTCATGAAATAGCTATCATTCGGGATGCAATTTCCAAACTCGAGATGGAACATAAAGCAGCGTTGGAGGCCACTTCATTTGAGCCACAACTGAACAAATTACGTGATGACATTAACCGTTATAAATCCGATTTAATCAGGTTCAAAAAACAGAAGTTAGAGAAAGTGAATTTCGATTACACTACTCATCGTGTATATCGTTGGCTCTCCACTGAACAGACCAGACCTAGGCGTGGACGTCCTGGACCACGTATATATAAACCTCGATTTCCAACGATCGATAATACATCTGGAGAATCTGGGTCAGAACTGGAGTCAGTACCAACAGGAGCCATGTCCCAAGATACAGAATCTTTTTTAGGGGCAGGCCAGTCCAGCAAGGAGTTATATATACCGACGATATTTCATCGCAATTCCGGTCGAGACGACCGAAGTATCGCCCCATCCGTCGGTCCAAAAACAAGGGGAAGACCAACCAGGAACAGGGGCAGACCCCCTCTCTCAATGAACTGACCCCGATCTTCAATCTATCTACTAAGGTCCTTTCACCAGAACATCTCTCTGCCCTCTCTAGAGGCTTATCGTTTATACCAAAATATACACCTTCTCGTTTTGAAGTTTCAGTTGAGATGTACAAAATACACCGTACATTGGCGATCCAGAATATTGTTGGTGAATCACCATTTTCACCCAGTGCCTTACGACTTAGAGGTGTACATGATGTGAAGACCAATAATCCAACGATCCATACTTTCACTCAACAATTACAACATATTGTGGACTCGACTCCTAGACACAGGACTTTCTCCAACTTATCTAAAAAAGAATGGGAGGCTTTACAAGATCTTGCTCATGATTCTTCGATTGTTGTTCGTCCTGCCGACAAGGGTGGTGGGATAGCTATTCTGGACTACCAACAGTACCGAAATGATATCCTACTTCAGCTCAGTGATACATCAACCTACAGATCACCATCTTATGATCCGACTTTGGGGTTTAAGTCACAAATTGATACATTGTTGGCTATGGGGCTACAGGCGGGATTTATTGACCATACCACTGTCAAGTTTTGTACTGTAGATTTTCCTGTTATGCCTGTGCTCTACACCATACCCAAACTCCATAAGGACCCACACTCTCCCCCTGGCCGCCCTATTGTGTCGGCCATGGGCAGTTTGCTGGAACCTTTGGGGAAATACATTGATTACATCTGCAAACCCTCTGTTATGTCCCTTCCAACATGTCTCAGAGATACTCCTCAACTATTGTCTAAACTGCATGATTTCCAATTACCCTCCAAACCAATTATTTTGGCTACTTTAGATGTTAAAAGTTTGTATACAATCATCCCCCATGAGGGTGGCATTAATGCTTTAATACAAACAATAACTGAATCTACGTGCTATAATGGCCCTCCCATTGAATTTGTACGTGAGTTGTTATCTATAACTCTACGTTGCAATTTCTTTCGGTTTGAGAGGAAGTTGTATCTACAGCTGGCTGGAACATCAATGGGTGCCTCTATGGCCCCAGCGTACGCGAATTCTTTTATGTTCCATTATGAGAAACAACACATCTTATCACCTTTTGCGTCTAATATCATTTTTTACACTAGATTTATAGACGATATCTTCCTGATATGGAGTGGCACTCAGCAATCATTGTTAGATATGGTCTGAACCCTTAATGACTCTGAATCTCCGGTACAATTCACTTGTGTTTCTGATGCTTGCTCTGTGTGCTTTTTGGACATAAGAATTATGGTCAAAGATGGACAGTTGTCCTACTCACTATACAGAAAAGAAACAGACAGAAACACACTCCTTCGGGCAGATAGCTTTCATCCTCCTCATCTTATCAGATCTCTCCCTGTTTCACAGTTCTTGCGAGTCATACGCAACAACTCTGATACTCATATCCGCAATAAACAAATCACAGAAATGTACCAGAGATTCCTCATTAGGGGTTACAGTAGGGATGTCCTTGATCGTACCTTGACACGAGCACTATCTAAACTCAATGAACCTAAGGTGCCTAATCGTAAACAGGACTTACGAATTTTCATTCCGATGGCATATCACACCCTTAGTCACACTATGTCTAAAGCCATTAGATCTAATTGGTCCCTTTTTCGTGGAGATAAATCTTTACCCAAGAAATTTCATCAAGCTCCACTAATTAGCTATAAACATTCACGCAATATTCGTGACATGTTGGTCAAGTCAGATCCGACTCAATCATATTCTGCCAGCCCACCATCGCTTAAATGGGGTTGTTTCCGTTGTCCAAACTGCGTGACGTGTAGCCATATGAGTACGTCACCCACATTTCCACACCCGCATTCTGGTAAAAGATACACGATTCGACATCACATTACGTGTACCACAGATCATGTGATATATCTTATCACATGTCCCTGTGGACTACCTTATATAGGTAAGACCGACAGACCATTGCGCGACAGGATTCGGGGACACAGATCTAATATCACCACAGCTTTCCGTGACGGTGTATCCGACAAACCTGTTGCCAAACATTTCCTAAATCTTAAACATCAATTAACTACACTAAGGGTTATTGCTATTGACCATGTACCCCCTCTTGTTCGAGGTGGAGATCGCTCACGATTACTATTACAAAGGGAAACCTTTTGGATAAAAACATTAGACACTATTTCACCTAGGGGCCTTAACGAGTACATCTCATATACGCCATTTTTGTCATCCAGATAATTCTACCCCATTAGGGGCTGTTTCTCACAATTTATGACTTCCACTTGATTGCCACAATGATGGGATAATTGTGTCTTCATTTGTGTCTATATTCCTGCCAGCTGTGGATTTGATTATGATCCTCTTCGACTAACAGATCCTGACTGCTCTTTGCATTGTGTATACTATTGGGCATGTGTCTGCTGAGTCTCTCAGGGCGGTCCGTGTCCTTTGTGCACGGCTTGAGTTAAATCAGTGTATTTATGAGGCCAGACCTTGTGGTTGCTCGCTCTATATTGATATAATTAATGCTTTGTGTAATGTTTATATGATCGCCTCCGTAATCCCCGGGCTGCCTTTGTTTTTATTTTGTTTCTATGACAACCCGCGAGTTCCGGGTGTCAGAGTTCTTCGTCATCACCTTGCGCCATACCCGGAAGTGTACGTCTTTTGTGTCGGCATTTTCGTCCACCGTGTTGGCGCACAGCTGCGGGGTAAGCTTTTGATTTGTATATGTGTATATAAAAGAGATCTGTATACTGTTCAAAGGCCTTTATCAAGGTATGCATGAAGGGGCCGAAACGTCGGTGGAGCGGAACTAAAAACCGTATGTTTTTTTAAACCAATTTTTCAATAAATTTTTGTGATTTTATTAGCAAATCCGGATGTGCTGTCCATATTGTTTCGATATATATACACATATATATATATATACACACACATATATATATATATATATATACACACATATATATATATATATACACATATACATATATATACATACATATATATATATATACACATATATACACACATGTGCTTTATGTGTTTATAATATTTAGAGTTTAATAAAGTTTATTTTTTATTCCATTTGAGTACATCTCCTTACTCGATTTGATTTTCTACAAGCTACAGAGTCATATGGCATACTTCAGGGCTCAAAATTTCTACTCGCCTACTCGCATTTGGCGAGTGGAATTAAGTGAGGGCGAGTGGAAATGCACATGCAGCCAGCACAATAAATTATTTCATGCTATGTTTTCTAGGCCCGACAATCCTGCTGCATATTCCGGTGGTGCCACTGTGCAGCCCCCCCCCCTTCCCCAGGCCGCACGGTGGCAGGGATCAGCTGCCTAACCTGACCAAGCTTGTCTCTGTCACTGGCAGTGGGATGGAGAGGAGCTCCCTGCCTCCTCGCTCTGCTCACACTGGGGTCTGATGACTGGGTATACATGTATCTGGTGTTTGATGTCTGTATTCATGTTATTTTGTAACTTTATTCTAAATAAAACCTTTAACAGTGTAATTTCATAAAGATAATTTAAGGGGGTGTGTTTAGGGGCAGAGTTAAGGGATGGGTAGGGGTTAGGTGGAGCAACTGGTGGCGAGTAAGGCTAATGTCAGACGAGCGCATTTTGTACGGAATGTGCGTCCGTGCTCAACGGATGTACTTTCTGACTGACAAGGTAGTGGGGCCACAGTCAGTTTTTTTCACAAATGTTATTTTTGACTGATGTAGCAGGGAAAATAAATGAAAATGCAAAACCATTTTGTCCGCCAAAAATGCTGGATGCACAAATGCAGCCCGTCTGACCTCGTTCACTACTCCCACACAAAGCTATGCGGACGTTGTGGGCGTGGCGCACTCCGCACGTCCGTTCTAGCGGTTTTACGTTCTTGCCTAACTTGCGTCCATTTGCCGTGTCCGTTGTGCTTCCGCACTTCTGTGTGGACGTACTTCGTGTGTGGGTCTCTATTGATCATAATTGTATGCTACCACAGACGATAAAATGTGCAGCAACACGAACGTGATCAGCGCGCTCGTCTGACATGGGCCTAACTCTTATGCCCTGGTTAGTAGCTTGGGAATTGAAATTTGGAGCCCTGGTATACTTCGTTTTTTTACACATAACAATAATACAGCCAAACTGAAGAAGCTAAGTAAATAATGACATGGTGTAATAAGTCATATGGGGTTGTATTTCTATATATACAGTTAGGTCCATATATATTTGGACACCGATACAATTTTCATACTTTTGGCTCTGTATGCCACCAGAATAAAATTAAAACAAAATCCAAATAAATTTGCGTAGACTTTCAGCTTTAATTCAAGGGGTTGAACATAAATCTTGAGTCCAAATTTTAGCAGCTGCAACCATTTTTATACACAGTCCCCCCTCCCATTTTCAGGGGCTCAAATGTAATTGGAAAAATGAATATAATCATAAATAAAATGTTCACTTTCAATATTTTGTTGAGAATCCTTTCTTAGCAATGACTGCCTGAAGTCTGTAAATCATTGATATTACCAAAGACTTTGTTTCCTCCTTTCTGATGCTTTGCCAGACTCCAACTTGCAGCGGTCTACAGTTCTTTGTTTGTGGGTCTTTCTGCCTTCAGCAAGTGAAATGCTGCTCAATTGGGTTGAGATCAGGTTACTGACTCGGCCATTGCAGAATATTCCACTTTTCCTTCAAAGACTCCTGGGTTGCTTTTGAAGTTGTGTTTGGATCAGTGTCCATCTGTATGGTGAAGCACCATCCAATCAACTTTCCTGCATTTGGCTAAATCTGGGCTGACATAGTAGCTCTAAACACTGCTGAATTCATGCAGCTGCTTCTGTCACATTATCAATAAACACCAATGACTCTGGAAGTCATGCATGCTCATGACATCACACTTTACAGCTGACGTTGTGTGCTTTGGACCGGAGCTGTTCCAAGCATTCCCAACTTTTTTCTCCCCATCATCTTAGTTTCATCCGTCCAAAGAATGCTTTTCCAGAACTGGTCTGGCTTTTTTGGCAAAGCCTAATCTGTTTTTTCTATAATTCAGGTTTATGAATAGTTTGCACCATGTGGCGAACCCTCTGGATTTGCAGTTGTGAAGTCTTCTCTTGATTGTAGACTGACTATGATACAGTCACATCTTGGATTTGTCTGGATGTTGCGAATAGGTTTTTCTTTACCATAGAGGATCCTGCGATCATCCACCACTGTTGTCTTCCATGGATGTCCAGGCCTTTTTATTTTGCGGAGTTCCCCAGTGCTTTCTGCTTTCCTCAGAATGTACCAAATACCTGAAAAAACTTAAATTGTGCCTGTGTCCAAATAAATAAATATATATATATATAATATATTTTATGTCTCACATGTATAAAATGAAGACCTAATGTCATGGTGGGGCAGATGAGAAGCCCGGCATACAGATCAAAATGCAAAACAAGGAGATAAATAGCAGTCTAGCAACTGGTTCTTCGTAATGGCCAAGTAAAAATAATAAACTATATAGAGAATGGTCAGTGGGAAGGCTGGGTTAAGAGTAGGAGAAATCACTATATCTAGGAAACAACCGGAGGTCAAAGAGCAGGAGAAATCCAAGTAGTCACAAGCAAACTCAAACACACGAAACAAACCAGCAAAGTAACGCACTGAAGGCAAAGGGAACCATAACAGGGCACTGGAACAAGGAAGAGGAAGGGACTTCACACCCCTGAGGTAGCTTCACATTGGTATGACCAGAGAAATGGTGGAACATTGCAGCATTGGCCAGGAAACCAGAGGAGCAGCAGTCCTGTTTTGCCCCAGCAGAATTGTAGAAAGGTTGTACCATTGTCAAAAAGCCGCTCTATCAGACGCATGCAAAACACAAGCGGCCTTGGCCACTGAACGGACTAGTGACTTGACAGTGCAAGGTGATATTTTATGAACTCTTTGAGAAAGACCTAAGGATAAAACATAGAAAATATATATATATATATATTATATATATATATCCTCTAAGGACCATTGATGATTACGGCACACTACTAACAGATCTTGAACAATTAGAACCTCTATTTTATGTGGCACTGATTTAGGTGCGTTTTGTATTTATATTAATATCACCAACACTTGCAAGAAGAAATCATCTTCTAGATAAAAATGTCAAGTCCTTGTTTACCCAAAAGATTTGGTTAAAAATAATGTAAATACAACTTTTACCTCATTTCGTAATGTAGAAAACGGCAGAGAAATGGGAACATAAAACCCTTCATTTCCCTTTAAATAGCTTCACAAATTCCTTTTAACTGTGTATTTCACACTGTTTGCAAACTATTTGCTTTTCAGGGTAGCTCTCTGTAGTGTACCAGTGCAGACACCTCTTTGATGTGCATGCTACAATACATTTCCTTCACGTGTGTGCAGTTTTTCATCTAAGAATCAAAGCTGTTTTGCACACAGTAACTTGTTAGAAGTCAATACCTGACACAACTACTAGTGATGCATATTCTACATTAATTTTTGATACAGAAAAACATGAAATTACACATTTGGCAAATTGACGTCTGTAGTAGGGGAAGACACCAAACTATATGGGAAGCACTGAAGTTGAAACATAGAAGAAAGGAAATAAAGGAAAAAAAACATCGCAAAGCTAGGATATAAAAAACAATCCATAAGTTCACCACACTGAATCTCGTCTATATAAAATTTCATAGAAATTGCATGCACCTTCCAGTGGGTACGGTGGTAGAAGGACTCCTATTGGCATCTCCCTGCACATGGTTTCTTAAAACTAACAATTTCCAAAAATCATGACCGCTATTGTCTACAAGCCAAAATATTTAAGTCAGGGTGGTCCAAATTTCCTGCCTATGCATCCCATTCGTCAGGATCTCTCATGAATTTCTATGCAGTCAGAGGCGGTCAGATATATTTAAAAATGTATAGATTTCAAAAAATGTAAATTAAGTCAACAGCAACCTGACTGCTACTATGCAATTAAATGTGTCTTGGTAACACTAATAGATATATATCCATCTTTGGTAGTCTCGTCCAGGTAGTCAATGGCGTCTTTTCAAAACACCAGCTGGGGATACCAGAAACACATGGGAACCATGAAGAAGAGGCAAGGAGGACAGCAATATTAATGTACCTTTTGAGAGTCAGAAAGCTTCTGAAGTACAAGCTCAATGGTAAGAACAAGAGAAGAGCTAGACACCATGAACATCAAGACTCAAACTCACGATGAAAGGAGGATACCATCTGACAGACTATACACCAGAGAGAAGGTTGAGCCCTAATTAATGTCACAGTACTGAATGAAACACATCTACAAGTACATCCCGAAGACTGCTCCCAAAGAAAAACACCTAAGGCAGGGGATAAGCAACGAGCTCGCCCCCCCCCCCGATGTTTTGAAACTCCATCTCAAAAGATGCTCAGGTATTCATTAGATTTACTGCGCCTCAACCGAAATGTAGTTCTAAATATCTTGATGACAAGGTAGCTTAACCCCTGTCTTAAGGGAATGTTGAGACAAAGCCAGGATACAGATAAAGAGAAGATGCCATGACAAGACAAACCCAAGTATCAGTGACATATAGTGCATGTGGCTCACATCGCAAAATTCTTCCATTAGTTCGAAAAAAACAGGACTCAGACAGCACAGATGTACTAAACCTAGCAGCCCGGCCTCTTAGTTTAAGATCTATATAAATCGAGGGTTTACCACGCTCAACAGGCCCAGAGGTGCAGGCACAAACATATTCCATGTTGCAATCTCGTTATTGTTTTACCAAGTGTTTTTCCTTATTTAATTTTGTTCAACTCTATTGTTTAGGGTCTCTTTGCTACCTTTCTGGGAATTACCTCATATACGGACATATCTCCATTACCTTTCAGTATGTAAGACATATATTCTTCCTTCGTAACGCCCTGAGAGAACTAAGTAAACTCGTTCCATTGTGTATATCGTCCTGTAAATTCAGATTACATGACTTCGTTTTTCTCACGACTGAGGAAAAGAAAATTACAACAAAAAAAAAATTTCAGAAGGACCTAGAAAGACAAACAAGTACTGGCAAACCAATCAAACACTGTGGTGGTAGACAGTAAATGGAAGACTTGGGGTGGTTGAAGTAGAAATACCCAGTGGCGAAGAACATCAAGAAGAAGGGACACAAGGAGGTGGACAACTACAAAAGGCTGAAAGTGGCACAAGGAATGAGGTGGAAATTGAAGGCTATTGTAGCCCTAGTGGTGATAGAACTTGGGCTTGTAACCCCCAAGGTAAGAGAGTAGCTTCAGCATATTCCAGACATGTGCAAGGTTAAGAACAGCTAAAATAATTCACCACAGAACCATTACACTCCCAGGTATGTGGTAGAGGAAATGAGGAGGAATATGCAAAAATTATCACCCACAGCGGTGAGAAAATATAAATATATATATATATATATATACGCGTGCGTGCGTGCATTCCGCATAAGAACTCTGAGACTATTCAACACAATATACCAAAACCACCTGCCTTGGGAAAATATGATGGGGATTGTATTCCAAATTATGAACATACCGTATACAAGCCTGCCACAACAAACTTCCCAATCAGTTTGAGTGATGTCCTGATGGTTTTGTAAGTTCCACTTGCTGACAACCCTCTCTGGTTTTGTTCCAACACCCCCCCCCCCCATCACATGGGACTCCTTCAAGACCTATTAAAATCTTGAACTACAGAGAGCCCCCGGAGATTGACCCACTTATTTGGGGACATACAAACAAGAGTGTGCATTAAATTAGGAAGGACAGGACCTGCCACGATGGGGCACAATGATGTCGTAGCAGACTTATACAGTGTATCATCCAATTTTGTAACTGAATCCCCATTGCTTTTTTTCCCCTAAAGGTGTTTTCAAAATCTTGGAAGACAGAGTGCGCTGAACTTGGTATGAGATAAATATATATTTTTATTATAATTTCATCTCTGTAGGTTAAGGTGCCTTGGTGCACAAATATCTGTCGATTAGACCGACTGACAAAAGGAGAGCAATCAAGAGGTGCATGAATATACAGGTAAATTTCCTAGTGAAAGTATCTATAAACCTTTCAGTGTTTTAGCTTTAACGACCACAATGTTGCTTAGGGGGTGAGAGCCTCTAAACCCCTGTGTACATAAGAGTTCTACCACAACCCTTAAGAGAAACCCATAAAGAAGGTATTGTGGCATTCACTCAAAGCATCGCAGCGTGGGTGAATGTACGCAGATCCATTTGTGGTCTTCTGTCACCAGGATGAGGCTACAAAAGAAATTCAGACTAAAGAGCACTTACACAGACATTTGTGTTAGCTTATGAAAAAAAGAAGATGAAAAATAATTTTGAAAAGATTTCAGGAAGTGTAGCAAACAATCAGGATTGGTTACAGTTCACAACTGACCAGGCCTTGCTGGATGGCAAAACGCAGACCCATAGAAAAGCGGATTTAGGGTGCTCTTTGCACAGAAAGGTGACAAAAACAGCTACACAAAAACAATGGCACTAGCTTTATAGAAAGCAATACAGTGCCCTGATAGCATAACTAGTGAAAGTTTCAAAACAGCTTTACCAAGATTTGTGACGCAAAAATTCAGGAATGCTGTATTATATGTGGCACAAAACCTACACTAATCATATCCCAAAAAATATACCTCCCTACAGATGGAAGCACCATGCTGTGAGGATGAATAATGTTCAATGTGTGAGAAAGTCACCGAAACATAACCATGTGTGTTGATCAAAACAAGAAGATAAATAACCTTTTCATATTAATATATGATAGCAAGATGATTTATAACCCTATCAGTAATACTAATTGTGACTATATCCGGCAGACAGTTGCCTTCATCTATTCATCCCTTGCAGATGTCAAATGTCTGGCCAGCGTTTGTCTGCATGCAACGGAAAACATACTCTATTGTTTAGAGATTACCTGTAGATACTCGAGTATACCGCTAGATTTTGGTAACAAACATGTACTTTAAGATTGGAGGGATGGGGTTATATTCGAGACATCTGCATCACATGTAACAAAAGAAAAAAACAAAACTTGCTCAGGGATCCCAAGTCTCCCAGAAGTTCCAGTAGTCTCCCTGAATTGAATGTGGGCTCCCTGACGCCCGCAAACACTTCAGGAACTCCCAGATTCGGGAGAGGTGGGATCCATCATGGTCAGAGGGCACGCTCGGATTAAGCCAATCATTCAAGATTGGTTTAAAACCGAGCATGCACCCTCACTCACCGATGCAGTGGTTGAGCCTGCCTGCTGGGGCCGGAGGTGCGAACACGACACCTCCCAGTGAATGATTCACTGCGTTGGACACCTCACTCTGCCGGCCATCTTATTGCAAGTAAAGAAGATGGGTGGCCAGCAGGGCTTCATACTTAGTAACAACTACATTCATTCTAGAGCAGAGCACCCTGGCCTGAGGGGTAGCCTGACTGCGTTAAGAGAAGCTCAAAGAATTTAAATATTTTACCGGTACAGTATACTTTAATTTTGCTCCTCGCGTTATATTCGAGTCTTGAGTATTCTCTCATTTCCACAATAATTCTCTATCCAACACATTAGATTCGGGTCGCGCTATACTCAAGTATCTACGATATATATATATATATATATATAGATATATATATATATCTGACTGTCATCCATGTCCTTATGGACCTTGCTTTGTGCACTGGTGCACAGTCATGTTGGAAGAGGAAGGGGCAAGCTCCAAACTGTTCCCACAAAGTTGGGAGCATGGAACTGTCCAAAATGTCTTGGTATGCTGAAGCATTCAGAGTTCCTTTCACTGGAACCAAGGGGCCAAGCCCAGCTCCTGAATAACAACCCCACACCATAATCCCCCCTCCAACAAAAGTTACACTTGGCACAATGCAGTCAGACAAGTACCGTTCTCCTGGCAACCACCAAACCCAGACTCGTCCATCAGATTGCCAGATGGAGAAGCACAATTCGTCACTCCAGAGAACGTGTCTCCACTGCTCTAGAGGTCAGTGGCGGCGTGCTTTACACCACTGCATCCAACGATTTGCATTGAACTTGGTGATGTATGGCTTGGATGCAGCTGCTCGGCCATGGTAACCCATTCCATGAAGCTCTCTGCGCACTGTTCTTGAGCTAATCTGAAGGCCACATGAAGTTTGGAGGTCTGTAGTGATTGACTCTGCAGAAAGTTGGCGACCTCTTTGCACTATGCGCCTCAGCATCCGCTGACCCCGCTCCATCAGTTTATGTGGCCTACGACTTCGTGGCTGAGTTGCTGTCGTTCCCAAACATTTTCACGTTCTTATAATACAGCTGACTGTGGAATATTTAGGAGCGAGGAAATTTCACGACTGTATTTGTTGCACAGGTGGCATCCTATCACAGTTCCACAATGGAATTCACCGAGCTCCTGAGAGCGACCCATTCTTTCACAAATGTTTGTAAAAACAGTCTAAATGCCTAGGAGCTTGATTTTATATACTTCTGGCCATGGAAGTGATTGGAACACCTGATTCTGATTATTTGGATGGGTGAGCAAATACACTTTGTATTCATGTTTTGCGTTATCATTGCTATTAATCAGAATCTAATATCATTTATGCTTATATTATTGTAGACCAGAGGTTAATATCATTTTACAATTATGTAGCCATTATTGGCAATCAGAGTTTAATATCATCTATGTTTAGGTTATTGTTGATACTAACCATAAGCATTTACACTGGAAGCTCAATGCAGTTGTGATGTCCTACAGTGCGGCTTTGATTAACATGTGTAATGGTTTGCGTTCCATATGTAGAATTTATTATTTTATAAAATTTATTAAATAGAATATAATTTATATTATTATATGTAGTCATTATTATTATCCTTTATGTAGAGCCACAAATTCCGCAGCACTTTACAAGATCAATGTACAAGGGTTTGATACATTAGAATACAACATACGGATGATGTGGGGGGGGGGGGCTGTTCCCAAAGGAACTTCTAATCTACGAGAAGTACAAGTATTTTGTAAGGTAGGCGCATCCATATTGTTAGCGGTCCAAGGACACTCGCTGGTGGAGTCTGAGTGGGATCGAGTCTGCTTTCCGTGATTGTAAATCAGCAACCTGGTGGTTAGGTTGAACCTATTTCTCGTAAAGTTGAGACTTCTACAGAGTTGTATTGGCGGGCTGTGCTGAACATGATTTGGCTTGGTTCTCCTTGGTCGAAAGGCAGATACGTTACCACTGGACTCCACAGCCAATATTATGTCGTAGGCAAGTATGTACCGTTAGGTGTCTTGCCCAAGGACAGGTGGGGGGTGCTCTGGCCGGGATTTAAACCTGTGTCTCCACGGTTATAGAGCAGTGATGTTACAGCTACTCCATACAGCTGGTAGTCATGTGTTTTATTGAGGTTTCTTATGTTATTGCCTAATACTTTTAGTAATCTACATATATACGTACTAATTGTAAAAAAAGTTAACCATTTGCTTTTACGCAAATCGGCTTTGTGTCCTGCCGATGAGGCAATACAACAGCTTTGAAAAGACTACAAATATTTTAACCGGCTGGTAAGAGGGATCCACTAATAGAAGTCTTCCTCTCTGCATTCAAACGTGCTCTGATCGCCCCCATTTTAAAAGGAGCCATCTCTTGATCCCACCTCCCTTTTGAACTACTTTCCCATCTCTTTGCTCCCCTTTGCCTCCAAAATCTTAGAACGCCTGTTCTATGACCAGCTAACCAGTTTTCTGGCTGCTAACTCTTTACTTGACCCAAGTCTGTCTGGCTTTCACTCCCAGCACGCTGAGACTGCTCTTACCAAGATGACTACTGATTTAGTTGCTGCTTAGGCCCGTGTCAGACGAACGCAGTGATCACATCCGTGTTGCCGCACAGTTTAACATCCGTCGTAGCATAGAATCATGAGCAATAGTGACCCACACACAAAGTATGTGCGCACCGAACTGTGCACGCACAACGCACGTGGCAAACGGACGCAAGTTAGGCAAGAATGTAAAACCGCTAGACGGACGTGTAGCGTTCTGTGGGAGTGATGAGATGTCAGAATGGCGCACAGAATGGCTTTTCATATCCTTTTCAAATTTTTATAATTTTTCATATTAATTTTATTTCCCATTGTTCCCTTTTTTGTTCTAAGTCCGTCAAAAAAAACGGACCGTGTGGTGTCTACAGCATCTTCCGTCAGTACGTCTGTCCGTTATGCAGACACGCAGAGTGCGCTCGGATTGCGTTCGTCTGACTCTAGCCTAAAACCAAAAGGTCACTTTGAAATCTAGCTTTCCTCCTCTGATCTCTTTTCTCCTATGTTGGACCATGTTGACCCCTTGTCAATCTCTACACTGGCTCCGTTTCCTTTAGAATATATTTCAAAATACTGGTGCTCACATACAAAGGTCTCCATAACAGCGCCCCTGACTATATCTCCTCCCTTATTAGCCTGTATATCCCATCCTGTCCACTTCGCTCTGCCAGTGAACTGAGGTGATCATCTCCTCCTACTGGCACCCCCAACTCTCGCCTTAAGGACTTCTGAGCTGCCCCCTTTCTACGGAACTCCCTCCTATGCAACAATAGACTCTCCCCGTTTCTCCAGTCCTTCAAGAAGTCTCTGAAAACACATTGCTTTAGAGAAGACTGTATGTTTACTCCAGGATTCCCCCAATGTACAATTCTTGCTCCATCTTCCCAAACAGCCCACATGAACCCGCTACTTCACAAACTCTGCTATTTACCCTCACCTAGTGTGTCAACCCGCTCCTCTTTGATTGTAAGCTCTCTAGCAGGGTCCTCTCTCCTACTGTTCTGTTTTTCTTACCCATTGCACAGTGGTACGGAATTTGTTAGTGCTTTAGAAATACTTGTAGCTGTAACATGCTGTTTTCCCTTAAAGTACCGACCAGCGCCATTAGGATTGAGCTGCTATATTAGCGGCTCAACTCGCAATACATAGGAGCTGTTATCAATTACAGCAGCTCACGCTGCTGGTAGTGCACAATGGACTCCATAAGGATCAAAAAGAGCCCTCCACAATATCTTGCAGGGCTGACAGAGAGATGCTGCGGACTAGTGGTTTCCAGTTTATGTCTGCAGAAGGGAGAGGTGACCGCAAAATGCATTGTCCATTGCAGAATGGGACTCGAGGAGAGTATTTCAATGTTTTTGTGTCAAGTGAATGATTTGCAAAATCAACTTAATACTAGCTTCTGAGAGCTGATTTAGTTATTTAAAACACTGGCTCAAGACGAGCATAATGACTTTGAAATTGCTCATTTATCTCCATTTTATTTCAGAGTGAGAGCGCCACGTCAATTCATTAGACGGGATAAAAGGTTTATTACGTCCCGTTTAAAAGTCATTTATTTTGCTCATCATAATATTGTTTATTTGTAACATGTAAGCAATTAAATTGTGTTGAACATAATACCCTGCCTTTGTATAATAGTTTGTAGAATGGCCTGTGCTTCAGTTAGAACTGTAGGGACAACAACATACGTGTGCCTTGTTATCACACACACCCTATACATAGCTTTGAAGTGGTGGCTCAGATGTCGCAGAGCTTCTAGTTTTGTTGTCAGTATATGCCATTTCCTACTCTGGATGTTAACACTGACCTCTGCTGGTTAGGAACTGGAGTCAAAGCTTTTTTTAAGGCAAGACTTGCATGTGAATCTCACAGATAATATCTTATTCAGCTATAATATACATGTGGCAGACAGAGCCATATAAAATTATATATGTTTGAAGCTGTAGGTATAACAAGGAAGCTGTGATAGTGTGACATAGAAAGTGGAGACAATCATAGTAAATTTAATAATGAAAAAGGCAGAGAAAAAAACACAATGTAGCTAGCTGTAATACAGGTCACTTAATGTATAGGTGTTCATGCGCGGTCTCTTTAAATGGTGCTTTTAATTACCTTGGACATGTGGGTAAAATCTGCAAAGCTTTCATTGTTGCTGAATGCACTGCTCCCAAAAGGGTCTAGCGTTCCAAATGGGTCTAAAATAAATATAAATAGTATAAATATATATAAAAATCACTTTTTCTTTAATTTTAAAATTTAAATATTTATAAAAAGGTTTCTATTTTTTATTTTTAGAAAAAATATATAAATTTAGCTTATAAAATTGATAACCATGTATGTAACATTGTGGGTATTAGTGACAACACAATGAGGTCAATCGGTAGATTTACCTTAATGTATTTATTTAAATACAGGGTGCGGTCATTAAAAAAATAAATATTACACACACATACGCAAGATGGCCCAGCTAAAAGTAGCACAGGCTAGAGGCACCATGTAACCCTTACATAGACATCTTGTATATAAGAATCTCACTGCAAAAATACAAAAAAACAGGGAGAAAATATAAAGTATGTTTGCGATTGTAGATTCCTTGATAAGGCTTCCACTTTGTGGTGAGCTTATTGTCACAGGAAACAGCAAAGAAAAATGGCGGCCAAAACTAAGGCAATGTGTTAAGCAAAAAACAGTAACTTAACCATTACGAAAATTTTTAAGTTACTTTTTCAATCTAACTACATTGACCTCTAATGACATTTAAGAGAGGGTTGGGGAAAACAATTTTTTTTCTATACACATAGCATATATTATGAACATACAACCTACCTGGTGTACTCACAAAAAATGTAAAACTTTTATAAAAGTATTTATAAAAAGACATTAAATACAAAAAGTTACATAAAACTGAAATTTTATTGGAAAAATATAAATTTTATCTTCGACCAGCAAGCTATTGGAAAACTGAGTGAGCCACTACAAGCAGGACCTTGCTGTAAAAGGACATGGGGATATAGAAGGATACAAATGCATTTAGGTCTTGGACCCATTAATGGAATAAGAGAAGTCAGGAGTTTCTGGTAGTCTGAAGAAGCCCTTTTCTTGAACTGCTCCCTAAAATAAGCATTGCAAGAAAACCCACAAAACTACCACAATTTGATGTAATAAGTAATATCCCAGCTCTCAGAGTCTGTATGTAACACAGAGGTAGCGGATAGTGGTGTGTGCTCGCTCTTTCCCTTTGAAAGAAAAAAAGTAGGTTAAATGGGGGTGCTTCATCTCCCTGGGACTTAAAGGACAAAGTTCATTTTGGCAAATACTACTATAATGCCCTCAAAAAATTTACTGATATACTCCAGAAACAATGATATAATGGTCAGTAAGGAAAGTTAGTAGAAGACTTGTGCAATGTTACAAAACCATTCACAAAAGGGATTACAATGAATGATAATCAAATCAAACAATTAAATACGCATGTCTATTTAGAAACAGCAGACAATGCAATTGGCCAATGCCGGAGCAATTACCAGAAATTGTGGCAGTGGCGCGCACTCGGGTCCCGTCGACCTCGCTTGCCCCTATTCGGAGCAGATTTTCTTTACACTAGGCCCAACACGTGGTTCCCCGGCGACAGAGGCTTCCCCAGGCTTACACCCTGCTGAGGCTTCTCAGTTTCTGGAGGCCCAGCCAGCTGACTCCCTCCCTACCTTCAACACTGGGGGGGGGGGGGGGTATTCGCCATCCTGTGGCAAATTGGATGTTCGTTTGGTCTGCAAAGAGTTGACTGATGTCACGACCCAATTGGAAGCTGTGCAGGCGCAGGTTGAGGAGACGGCGGTGGGCCAGGTTCGCCTCACTGACCATGTGGGAGCACTCCGGACACATGTCGCTACTCTTTCTAGGGCTATGGAGGTTGTGAATGCATGGCACCGCAGCTGACCTATTCGGGTTCGGGGAGTGCCTGAATCCGTGTCCTCCACCGACCACCAAATGCGTTACCTACATCGCTAAGCCCATCACCTTTTGGCTCTACCAGATTCTGACCCTTCAGTGTTTTTTTTCAGCTACTCACCTTCATAAGGCCGCTGCAGCTCCTTCGGTGGCCCCGAGGGATGTTCTTGTCGTGGTCCGGGTCCTCTCCTTGTGCTACTCTTGTTTTTGAAGCGAACTCCCTGTCCCTTTTTCACGATTTGTCATTTAGGATGCTGCTGGCGAGATGCCAGTTTCACAAGGTTACAGCTTGAGAGTGGCAGGTATCAACTAACTTTGAGGTGTCTCAGGCACGCTCATGATTCATCATGATACTGCTGCTCATTTCATGAGTACCCCCGATGAAGCCTGGCTCTTGCTCTCCAAGCTCAGACTGTCACCCCTGGGTCCAGCCCGATTCCCCAATTCTGAGAGCCCTGCCTCTGCACCCATCGGCTGCCTTAAACACTGACCCAGGTTGAGAAGTTGCGCCCCCCCCCCCATCCATCCCAATTTTTATGATGTGGAGTTTGTCATGCTGGATTGCTGCCACTTGGTTTCCATATTGTGCATTGTTCCCCTGTGTTTTGTTTGCCCCCTTTACCCCTCACTTGGATGCAGAAACACTAAACAAACCTGTGGGGATAGAGAATAGATAATATGGCCTGCTGTTGGAGCCCCAGGATTCACCCTCCCTTCCACCCCAACCTCCTCCTTATAATTTTTTTTCCTTTGGAACATGGGTTGGCCCGGGTGAGCCGCTGGAGTGGCTACCTAGACCCTGTCCGCTCCTATCGGCCCTAGGTCTCCCGGCCACGTGACCTCTTCCACGGCCTCCGGTAGCCTGCTCAGAACTCCGTGAGCCGCAGACGTCACCTTCATTTTGGCAAGTTGCCAACCCTACTCCACCTCTTCCCCCCCCCCTCCCCATCCTTGGGCTTCTGGCATAATGTATAGCGGAACTTGACGCTCTCCCGGTGTTAGCTCTATAACTTTGTTTTCTTCCTCCTTTTACTTTTCTTCTACTGTCGTTCCCTTCTGAGTTTGGTCACTGATCAGAGCGAGACCCGTACAATATTAAGCAATGTTGTTTCTTTTGTGCTCTTATGTGACCCTTTCTTACACTGTGCCACTTATTATTTTATAGTTATTTTTGAAGCTTCAATCTAATACAAAGGACTGTGCTAAATCCTCAGGCACCTTTATTGACTAAACCGTGCAACATTCATTTCGGTTGACTGACAACCTTTATGAAGCCATTGCTTGAGAAAGGCAGCCAGTCAGTCGAAACTTTTCCCGGTTTCGTCAATCAAGGATCCCAAATGCAGTGAGATTGTGCCCATTCCTTTTATTTTTTCTTTGCAACATTTAGTTCCACCCAGAGCTACATTAAATTGTCACCAAGATCCTTTATTGATTGTAGCAGAGTTGGACTTCTGTGTAAAGTCTTCATCATATCCCATTGGTGCTCAATAGGGTTAAGGTCTGCACTGTGTGGAGGCCAATCCATTGTCTAAAATTTATGTCTTATGCTCCCTGAATCACTCCTGCACAATTTGAACCTGATGAATCATGACATTGTCATCTTGCAATATGCCTGTGCCACCAGGGGAGAGCAAAAAAAAAATCTACTGATTTAAAAACCTGGGGCCAGATCACAACTGGAACGTTAAACTCCGTGTTCGAGCAATACAGCATAATGACTCGGGCGTTGTGCTTAATATTTTTTCCCTTCTGTTCAATCTCGTTAGCCGTTGCCCTCCTTGGTGCTGAAACTTCATTTTAGCACCAGGGAGTGGATCCCCCCCCCCAGGATTTTTTTTTAAAAAAAAATCTTTTCATTGTTCAGCAGCCTGTCCGTCAGCGACCTGGGTCATCCACAGATGCTTCCAGTGGAGGACCCTAGTCATGCAACAGCGTTGTCTGTAGTCTACGGACCCACTGGACGGCCAGTTTAAGTTGTGATCTGGCTTCTGGTCAGTCAGCTGATCTCATTTATTGACAGCTGGAACAATAATCACTGCAGCAAATATCCAATGGAAGGCTCACACCTATTTGCTTCGTTAAATCCACATGACGACTTTTTTTTGCCAGGCAGTGTATAATAGATATCCTTCTACACATCATAACTGCAAAGAGCTGGCATGATGGCTTGAGAAAACCTTCTCCTCTGAATCATTGCATTAGCAAGCAGGCCAAACTTGGAGGGCTTCAATATCACCAAGTCAGCAGGTTCTTATTCGCCATCAGTGAGAATAGTTCAATAGCCTATCAGGGTTATTCAGAGAAAGGTGAAAACCAGGAAAATTGGCAGGAGAAGAGAACAATCTAGACAAAATAGCCGCTTTGGAAAGGGAGATAAATGGGAGAATTTTTTCTGGTTTGGCTGTTTTGACCTAGAATTTTCACTTCTCCAAAGCTTCACCTTTCTTTGAATAAATCTGTAAGAGTGAATTCTAATGCTGTTTGTGGAGAACAGTCTTTTCAGCTGAAGATCTGATTTAAAACAGGGTGTGGCACCCATTATTTGAGCAAACCTACACATTTGCTAGCACAATAGTTTCCATATTATAATATATTGGCACAGAATAGAATAAGCTAAACTGGGTAAAAATCGCTTCCTTTACTTACCAGGCTCTTTCCTGGGTAACGTAGAAGAAGTAAAAGGATCACTGCTTTCAAAAGGATCAGACTGAAGGATAGAAAGAAAATGTCAGTGACATAAAAGGTACTATTCTCCAACACAGATTTTAAGTACAAAATATTGTTAATGGTGGTACTTAAAGGGACACTCTAAGCAAAAATCCCCCCCCCCGTCTTTTTACATTAAAATATACCTAGTCACTCAATAACTAGGTAGGAATTTTTTTTACTGTAATACTTACCCTAAAATCCACTTGTTTCCAACGTTTTTTTTTTTTTTTTCTTTTAAATACTCCCCTCCCTCCTTTTCCGCTCCCGTCCTTCTAAATCTGTAACTTGGCTAATGGTTTACGTGAGAAGCGTGCATGCACGCCTCTCACGTAAACCAGCCAATCAGCAGGCTTCCTCCTCTTCTTGGATTAGGATTACGCGCAAGAGGATGCGCACAACACTAATCCCAGCCGCAGACTATGCTGGCGGCTCACTCCCGCCAGCTACTGCGGCGAGTTGGACACGTCATCGCGCTGAAAGCGCGATGACGTCTCCTACTCGGCAATAGTCGGCAGAAGCGGCAAATATGAATCACGCTCTGTTGACTGACAGTTGGGAGGGCGGTGTAAAGTCCTCTGCGTCTCTCAGCTGTTTCAGCCGATCGGCTGAGCGGAGGGAGGGGGGAAAGGCGAGGGCATACTCAGGGCATCATGACCACCTAAAAAAGCTTAGGTGGTCATGTTGCCTAGAGTATCCCTTTAACTTCATAGACCACGACATCTTATTACAAACTTAAAAACTCTGGTATTGGTGATCACACGCTAACCTGGTTTCAATCATATGTGTCTGATCGGTCACAATATGTGTCCATTTCTGACAGCACCTCCGAGTCACGTAAGGTGTACCCAAGGCTCGATACTCGGCCACCTGCTATGCACAATATTCATAAATGATCTGTCCAACATCTGCAAAGCCTCAACTGTACACATGTATGCAGACGACACTGTAATCTATACCAGCAAACCTAATCTCCCGCAGCTGGAGGCCGTGCTGCAAGAACAATTCACAGAGGTAGAAACGTGGATTGCAGATAACAAACCTTTTCTAAATACTGACAAAACTGTTACTATGCTCTTTGGAACAGCAGCTAAACTACACAAATTGCAAACTCCTCATCTATGTGTCAGGACAAAATCAAATGGCACGCTGACCACAGTCACTTCTCTCAAATATCTAGGTATGTGGTTAGACCCAAATCTATCCTTTGGCCCCGACATCGAAAAACTTTCATCTAAACTTTACCCCAAACTAGGTGCCCTGTACAGAAACAAATCCTGCCCGAGTCCCGCGGTAAGAAAACAGATTGTATTCAAAAGCTGGCATAAGCATTTGTTGTACAGAGATGTAGTATATGCAGCTGCCCCGCAAACACACCTCCAGAAACTTACTACATTGCATAACTCATTATGTCGCTTTGTACTACAATGTAACTACATGACCCATCATTGTGACATGTTAAAAGAGCTAAACTGGGGGTGTGGCCTGACCGCAGAATATGGCGGCTGCTTGAACGCTCGGCTCCGGTACAGGGAACCTCAATACAGCACATCCACCCAGCGAATTGACCCCCAAACAGTTTCTTTGAGAGGGGATAGCGAGTGAGGGTGAGATGGCGTCACAAAAGGGCACCAAAAACCAAATTTTTTGTGCCGCGGCCTTCGAAGTGCAAGGAGGAAACGGCTATGCAAGATGGCAGCGGATCCCCTCAGGCTTCTCCGCGTGCAGACAACGACATGGATGCCCGGTCAGTAAATATGGACGCAGTACTACATCGCATGTCAGAAATGCTGGGTGAGTTATTCGAGACTTTATCGGCAAGATTGGATGGAGTCTCTGCGGATATAAGACGGGACATAAAAGAAATTGGGGAGAGAATGGACAAATTGGAAGGGAAGATGGCGGAATATGCTGGAGCCCACAATGTTATGGCAGATAAAGTGGAAGGTCAGAAAAACCGCAGGAGGCTTTGACCAAGTTGGCAGATTTAGAAGATAGGTTATGTCGTTGTGACCTTAAAGTGAGGGGTGTACCGGACTCTATTGCTCAGTCTGAGCTCACCACCTATGTGACAGACCTTTTCCAGACCATTCTCCCAAATACCACCCCGGACTCATTGTTATTTGACCGGATCCACGGTCTCCCGAAGTCTCCATCGGCCAAGGCTCCAAAAGATGTCTTGCTCCGTCTCCATTATTCCAAGCCACGAGATGACTTATTGAAAGCTATGAGGGATGCCACCTCTCTCACTCCGGAATACGCACATATTTCCATTTACCCAAACCTCTCTAGAGCCACCCGCCAGCACAGGAGAAATTTGAAAAGTGTTACGACAGTTCTGAGAGACCGGGGGATTAATTATTGCTGGGGATTTCCGGTTAAATTGTTGCTCTTCTGTAACGGAGCCACGCATGTAGTGACCAATGTGGAGGAAGGTATGCAACTGCTCAGCAACTGGGGCCTGAAAATGCACGCATCTTCTGCACGGTTGGGTACAAAGTCTCCGAGACTCGACCCGGAATGGCGTGTCAAAGGATAGAGCTCTCCTTGATACCACCCTTTTTCGTTCTTTTTTTTTTTGAGTGCCTTTTTCTATGTGTGTAGTGTTTTGCTTTGGGTACGCTACATTTGCCCGGTGGAAATTTATGCTGCAAATGGACTTCCATTGGTTCACTGAGGCTGGCCGGACAGTTCTGGGCCTATACTCCCTATCTCCCTCCTCGGCCGAGGAGTATGGGAAGCATTTCCGCTCTCTGGAGATTTTCACAGGAGTTTTACCTGCGTGGGTTTGTATATAGTTTTTCTTCGGCGCATTGCACGGACTTCATGTTTGGGTGTTATCCTTTTTTCCTTTTCCTTTTTTTGTTTTGGTCTGCCAACCATATTGAGATTGTGCACGTTGAATTAGTGAAAGTGTTTTATGAAACTAGTATCCTACAACGTTAAGGGGTTGAACACCCCGTACAAAAGACACGTGTTGTATGCCAATCTTAAAAAATGGGGGGCTGTGCTAGTGTGCCTGCAGGAGACACACTTTAAGAGGCTGGTTCACCCGCATTTAGATCCTCGTACTTATCCGACTCAATTCCATGCTACAGGTCCTACCAAGTCAAAGCGAGTTTCGATCCTCATTCGCCGTCAGGTGGCTTTTCAATTACAACGTAAATTGTCAGACCCTCAGGGCAGGTATTTAATACTAGTCTGTTCCGTGAATCACAAGCTTATCACGCTGGTTAACATTTATTCCCCAAATGTGGATCAACTGCCTTTCATCTCGAGTGTTTTGGTTAAGGCCCAAAAGGTCTTGACGGGTACATTGTTGGTATGCGGGGATTTTAACTGAAGCATTGACCCTTTGATGGGATGTTTGCTCGGTTAAAGCTCCTATTCCACCTAAAAGTCAGATTCGCCGGGGGACTCAATTCTCGTATCTACTACAGTCTTATGGTTTATGTGACACTTGGAGGGTGTTTCACCCTGGGGAACGGGATTATTCATTCCACTCCACTGTTCATAACTCGTACACTAGGATCGATTATTTTTTTATAACTGGTGGTCATTCTGTCTCTAGAATGCAATCTATTGGACATAACGTGGTCTGATCATGCTCCTCTTATCCTCACTCTCCATGATAGTTATCAGACCGCAAGTCGACCACCTTGGAGGCTAAACGACTTTATATTGTCTGACCCAGTGATTGCGAAGGATATGGAGCGAACTCTGATTACTTTGAATTGAACGATAATCCAGATGTCGGTAGAAATGTTGTGGTTAGCGCATAAGGCAGTACTCAGGGGCTCTTGTATCAAATGGGCATCCCAACTAAATAGAGCTAGATGTACTGACAGGATTCAACTTTTGACCCAAATTCAACACCTGTCAGCCTCAATAAGCTGGATCCCTCCACTAATACTTCTGGATTGCTCTCGTCAGCTCAGGCTCGGCTTGCGAAATTAAACCAGAAGCGTATGCAAGCTAAATACTATGCTTTCGGCAATAAACCGGGGCGTCTTTTGGCTGGTTGTTTGAGCACTGCCCACGGGAGGGAGTCACGGGTCACGGGAGGGAAAAAGGTTTTCCAGCCCCAGGATATTAGTGATGAATTGGCAGCGTATTACGGTAAACTATATAGTCTTCATACTGATGAACAACTTACCTTCGCCTCCCTTGGAGCTTATTGATAACTACCTTTCTTCTTTACATCTACCCACATTATCCACGCATCAATCCCTATCCCTAGCCTCTCCAATAACGGTAAAGGAAGTGCTGCTAGCTATTAAAAAGTTGCCCCTCCATAAGTCGCCGGGCCCGGATGGATTATCGGAGGGCTATTATAAAACTTTTGCCTCCCTTTTGGCCCCAAGATTGGTGTCAGCATTTCACTTGGCGGCTACTAAGGACGGCTTTCCGAGTGACATGCTGCGGACTGTCATTGTCCCTCTTCCTAAACAGGGTAAATCCTCAACTGCGCCTGCTAACTTCAGACCGATTTCATTATTGAACATTGACGTAAAGTTGTATGCCAAGATATTGGCGGATAGGATTGCAGATTTTTTTGTCTTCCTTAGTGTGTAGTGATCAGGTCGGGTTTATTAGAGGCAGGCAAGGCCCCCATAATACTAAAAAGGTTATCGGGTTACAAACTGTTGTTCATCAAACCGAAACCCCGTGCGTTATTATGGCTTTAGACGCAGAAAAAGCCATTGATAGGGTGTGCTGGTATTTTTTGCGGCGTGTCTTAGAGAAGTTTGGGTTTCCTAGAGCAGTGATAGCTAGTATTTTTGCACTTTATAATCGTCCGACTGCGGCGGTATTAAATGCCGGCTTTTTGTCAGAATCGTTTGAAATCTTCAATGGGACGAGGCAGGGGTGCCCGCTGTCTCCCCTTTTATATTCGTTGGTGGTTGAACCGTTGGCTCAACATATCAGACAGGATGCGTTAGTAACAGGTATAGATATTGGTCCGGATAGTTATAAAATTAACCTATTTGCAGATGATTTTTTGCTAACTTTATCAAATCCCATTACTTCCCTACCTAGGCTACATTCTATCTTCGCAGAGTATAGTGCAGTGTCGTATCACAAGATAAATGTATCCAAGTCACAGATAAAGACCATTCATATCCCTAATTCTACTCTGCAAATTCTTAAAAGGGACTATCCCTACGAATGGAGAACAGACTACCTTAACTATTTGGGGGTTAAACGTACGGCCTCCCCTCTACGTTTATATGACTTTAACTATAAACTGTTTTTATCTACTTTAAGACAGCTTTTCTTTCAATGGCGCCATGCAAAAACATCCTGGATGGGTCGCATTTCCTCTATCAAAATGACGATATTGCCCAAACTTTTATACTTGTTCCGGACCCTCCCTATGACTTTGCCCAAATCTTACCTGGACGAAGTACAATCTTACTTTCTGGCATACGTATGGAGAAAGAAACGACCTAGGGTGCCTGCTAAATTATTGTACTTGTCACGCAGAGATGGCGGTATGGCTACGCCAATTGTTACTCTTCATCACAATGCGTCTGTGTTGGCATCTTTGGGAGAATTCTTTCTCCAGCTGTCTGTTCCACAGTGGACTACCGTGGAACAGTCTTGTGCATGGACACATTTGATTACCTCTCTGATTTGGCTTACTCCAAAACAGACCGGAGTTGCCTTGCCTTTTACCCTCCACTGTTTTAGATCTTAAGATGTGGGATAAGCACTATAGTAGGCTATTGACTAACCCCTTTCAGTCTTTAGCGACTCCTTTTGGAGTCCTGAGATATTGGAAGGCGAGAGAAGTTACTCATCTTCGGCATCTGGTCTTGGGGGATTCGCTGTCATCATTTCAGACTTTAGCTGATAGATATGAAAACAAAAGCGTATCTTGCAACCCATATCAACAATTGCATTCTCTATGGAACGCTACGAACTTACCATCTTCGCTCCTCCGCTCTAAGGTTGTTTTGTCAGCGTTTGAGAGTTTCGTATGATCTCCGGAAATAGCAACAAAACTTTTGTCGCTCTGTTATGCAGTGTAGAACGTCCCTACACCAGCGTGTAAACGGAATTTCCAAAAGGCGTGGGAAGGGGAGTTGGGGCAGGAGCTTACTGCCCAAATGTGGCATAGGGCGTATGTGGTGGTCAAGGGGGCGTACAGACGCACGTCTTTAATGAAGGTGAGAAGAAGAGTGTTGTACAGGTGGTACCTTGTTCCTGCCCGGGAGAAGCACATCTTGGGGGTATCTTCGACTTGCTGGAGAGGTCTCGCAGATGTGGGGACTATGTTGCATGTATGGTGGTCATGTGTGGAACTTCAGCCGCTCTGACGGGATGCTGCGGCCTTGGAAACCAGGGCGGTGGAAGAACAGGTCCCCCTTACCCACGAGGGTTACCTGTTAGACTTTTCGGCGGAGCAACGCAAAATGTTTAATGTTATTATTGGCATAGTTTTGCTATTAGTTGCGCGACGATGGAAAACAATGGCAGTTCCTACTATTGAGGAGGTTAGGAGGGTGGTCACGACCATGAGAGAGTACGAACTATCAATCGGAACAGCGTTTGGCCTTCCTACATCTAAAAAGGATCATTGGCTGTTCTGGGAAAATCTGGGGATTTCGTAGATTTCCTATGGGCTTGCTGACTCTAAGTAGAAGCCGTTGCATTGATATATTCTTGTATTTTTACTAGATTGCTGTTTCTCTTTTAAATGATTGCTACTTACTGTCAGCAGAGATTATTATTATTTTGGTTGTTTCTGTTTTTGTATTCTTCCCCTTTTATGTTACGTAATTTTTTCCCCTTTTTCCTTTTGTACCCTATTATTTATGTCTTTATGAAAATAAAAATCTTTAATTTCAAAAGCGCTAAACTGGCCATCGCTGGAATCTTCACCTTTCCAACCTGATGTTTAAAGAGCTTTTCTGGGAAGCTACCACTCTACCTGAATAGGCTGCTTCCCCCAGAACTTCCCTCATCCTATAACTAGGATCCAGGACCAGCACCTTACTTGCAATACCACAATACAAAAAGAAAGTGGCTCGATCCTCATTTTCCTACAGAGCACCGCAATTATGGAATAACCTCACAGGCACAATCAAATCTTCCCCCAGTCTAAAGACACTTAAGAGATCTCTATTAACATACCTCAACACAGAATGCACCTGTAAACATGTAGCATAGTGAATATATTAATTTTCTGTTAATATGTATATTTGTGCTGTTATATACACTGCTCAAAAAAATAAAGGGAACACTTAAACAACACAATGTAACTCCAAGTCAATCACACGTCTGTGAAATAAAACTATCCACTTAGGTAGCAACACTGATTGACAATCAAGTCCACATGTTGTTGTGCAAATGGAATAGACAACCGGTGGGAAGCATAGGCAGGTAGCAAGACATCCCCAATAAAGGAGTGGTTCTGCAGGTGGTGACCACAGACCACTTCTCAGTTTCTATCCTTTCTGGCTGATGGTTTGGTCACTTTTGAATGCTGGTGGTGCTGTCACTCTAGTGGTAGCATGAGACGGAGTCTACAACCCACACAAGTGGCTCAGGTAGTGCAGCTCGTCCAGGATGGCCAACAAAAATTGTGGAAAAATATCAACAATCTCAAGGTTACAAGTCCATCTCCAGAGATCTAGATTTGCCTTTGTCCACAGTGCGCAACATTATCAAGAAGTTTGCAACCCATGGCACTGTAGCTAATCTCTCTGGGCATGGACGGAAGAGTAAAATTGATGAAAGGTTGCAACACAGAATAGTCCGGATGGTGGATAAGCAGCCCCAAACAAGTTCTAAAGAAATTCAAGCTGTCCTGCAGGCTCAGGGAGCATCAGTGTCAGCGCAAACTATCCGTCGACATTTAAATGAAATGAAACGCTATGGCAGGAGACCCAGGAGGACCACACTGCTGACACAGACATAAAAAAGCAAGACTACAGTTTGCCAAAATGTACTTGAGTAAGCCAAAATCCTTCTGGGAAAACGTCTTGTGGACAGATGAGACCAAGATAGAGCTTTTTGGTAAAGCAGATCATTCTACGGTTTACCGAAAACAGAATGAAGCCTACAAAGAAAAGAACACAGTACCTTCAGTGAAATATGGTGGAAGTTCAATGAGGTTTTGGGGTTGTTTTGCTGCCTCTGGCACTGGGTGCCTTGAATGTGTGCAAGGCATCATGAAATCTGAGGATTACCCAAGGATTTTGGGTCGCACTGTAGAGCCCAGAGTCAGAAAGCTGGGTTTGCGTCCGAGATCTTGGGTCTTCCAGCAGGACAATGACCCCAAACATACGTCAAAAAGCAGCCAGAAATGGATGGCAACAAAGCGCTGGAGAGTTCTGAAGTGGCCAGCAATGAGTCCAGATCTAAATCCCATTGAACACCTGTGGAGAGATCTTAAAATTGCTGTTGGGAAAAGGCGTCCTTCCAATAAGAGAGACCTGGAGCAGTTTGCAAAGGAAGAGTGGTCCAAAATTCCGGGTGATGGTTATAGGAAGCGACTGATTTCAGTTATTTTTTCCAAAGGGTGTGCAACCAAATATTAAGTTAAGGGTGCCAAGAATTTTGTCCAGACCATTTTTGGAGTTTTGTGTGACATTATGTCCAATTTGCTTTTTTTCCTCCCTTTTTTTGTTTTGTTCCAATACACACAAAGGGAATAAACAAGTGTATAGCAAAACATGTGATACTGCAATACTTTTCTGTGAGAAATACTTTATTTTCTGGAAAAATGTCTGGGGTGCCAACAATTACGGCTATGACTGTATCTTGCAATTTTTATTACTTTGTATTTCTGTAACAATTCAATGTTCTTGAACCCAGGACATACTTGAAAATGAGAGATATCTCAATGTATCCTTCCTGGTAAAATACTTTGAAACACTTAAAAAAAACCTCTCAATTTATTTATAATTTTCTGTTTACTTTTTGGGAGTTTTTTCGGCCCATGACCATTATCCTCTGTCTACTTCCTCTTGTTATTTATAAGAAGAGACTGCAAGGCACCAATCCACAAATGCAACTTGTGATATGGTGATGGTAGAGCCGTCAGGTGCTGACACAGCCACCCTTGAACTTCCTATAACTCGACGTCTTGCAATCAGAAGTGGATCAAATGCTTATTTCACATTTGAGTATTCGAGGATATAATTACACAAACAACGAAAGGGAAAAGATTACACAAATTTTGTATATTCAAAAGTTCTGAAATGTACTGCTAGGTCACCTTATCTGCATACCCTACAGATCCCTAAACATATATAATGTAACCAACATTGGAAGTACCCTCCTGTGTAGCTGTGTCTATTTCCACAGGCCAATAAGGCCTGGACAGCAAATTGCAGGGGGAGCATGGTATAATTTGCTCTCCCCCCAACAGCCTCTCTTAATAGAGGTCCGGCATATTTGGGATGTGTATAACAAAGCTGCAGAGTAATAAAAGTTGCAGCAATGAGTCTCTAAGCTACAATAAATTTAGTTTGTATCACTTGTTGCAAGATATATGTATTATTTTCTTGTTCAAAAGTACATCTTTGTTAATGTAAATAGCGCCGATTGGTTGAGATTATTAAATCATAATTTTTTTGCGCATGTTTATTTTTACTTATTATTAGGTGGTGGGCAGTACCAAGCTACTGTGGAAAAACAGAACCGGGTAAATGTCAAGGATTTGTTTTATACACACCGTAAGCATTCAGATCGGTTGGAAGCAATTGGATTATTGCAATTCCACAAATAAACAAATCTTGACTTAAAAAATGATCTCTAACTGCCTAGAGCAGTGGTTCCCAACCACAGTCCTCAGGTCCCCCTAACGGGTCATGTTTTCCAGATTTCTGAAGCTCAGCACAATTGATATGATTTGCTGCTCAGTGACTGCAGGATTCAGTCTGCATTTCCCCAAGGTGATCTGCAAAATCTGGCCTGTTAGGGGTACTTGAGGACTGCGATTGGGAACCACTGGCCTAGTGTCCCACTTTCACTTATTTGGCTGAGTGCGTTTAGCATGTGCCAAGTTTCAAATTCTGAAAGCACACACACAGTATCAATATAAAAACGTTTTAACAGTATTTTATATATTTTCCATGCTCTCACAATTCACCTTAAGAGGTAGGGTCATTGAGTGGACGCTATTCTTTGTGAAGGGATCAGAAGAGAACGGGTCGGTCTTTGCAGGCTTCTGAAACGGGTCAACCGACGTGGAAGCATGGAAGGGATCACTCTCTTTAAATGGGTCGTCTCCAAACGGATCTAAAAAAAAAATCCACTGGTAAACCTCCTTATGGATTGGTATGCTGTTTTAAAGCATTCAACTGACATACATGACAAACAACTACATAAATACATTTATTTTATTATTGCTATCAACTTACTGCTTTTAAAAGGGTCAGCTCCTTTGAATGGATCCGTCGTGAAGGGGTCTTCCGCTTGAAATGGGTCAGAGTAGGTTTCCTGATTATTGTTGCTGAACGGAAGTGGTTTGTTCTTGAAGGATTCACCCTTAGTATGGAAAACACAGTTAATAAACGAATAGCGTACAAGGAGCTATATTACATTATTATAAAATTTCCATCACATGTACCACTGTCATGTCATCGTCTGCCACATAATGTGAATCAATGGAAACGTGTAGACACAGTAGCATAGAATTATGGAGGACAAAATTATTCATCATACAAAAACTACACCACCATAGTTTTGCAAAAGTTAATATTTCACATTGAACTTTAACCCCATAAGGACCACTGACATACATAGTACGTCCTGGGGAAAATTCCATTTAAGGACCAAGAACGTACTATGTTCGTCATGTTCCTTTAACGCCCCTCCCTCCCCTATACTCACCTCTCTGGCCGGGGTCCCACGTCAGTCTGGATTCCTTGAAGCTGGACCAACGGTTTTATGAGCCTTGGCCGTCGCGATGATGTAATTTTCAGGTGCCGCCCCTGAAAGGGGAAGGATGGTCCTTTGGACCCCTCTCCCTCCCGAACGGCTGCAAAAAAAAAATTAAATCGAGAGGCACCGCTGGAAAGGGCAAAGTCTTTCCTTTCCAGCAGTGCCCATAAGGACCACTGGTGTACATAGTATGCCATGGGGAAAATTCCGCTTAAGGACCAAGGACGTACTATGTATGTCACGGTTCTTTAACTCCCCTCCCTCCCTCCCTCTACTCACCTCTCTGGCCGGGGTCCCACGTCTGACTGGCTTCCTGGAATCACCGTGATGTCATTTTCGGCACCCCCACCCCTCGGTGTCTGGAGGGGGAACCTGAAACCCAACCGCTGCAGCTGGAATCAAAAGAAAGGTACCACTGGAAAGGGCGGACTCTGCCCTTTTCAGCAGTGCCTCTCTTTAACCCCTTAGGCACCGGATTGCTGTGGCTGACATCTTAGTTGTCAGCCAAGCCTCCGGGTCACCTCCCACCCACTGACGTCGTCGCGATATGTGCAATGACGTGAGTGGGCCAGTTAACCCCCCTAGCTCCCGACACGTGGCTGCTGGATCATGGCCTTTCCAATGGTAACATACATGACCAGGTTTAGTGTAAAAATAAAAAGTGGGTTTACTTTTTTTGTCTGGGTATGATAAAATAGGACTTCAAATCACGTTTAAACATGAGCATAAAACGGTCAAAATGAGCTCAGCACACAGAGGTGAAATGCCTCAGAAGTGAAGGGGTTAAAAAGCAAAAACATGTTAAAAAATTGGGCATTTCTAATTTCAGGACAAAAATTAGAAACCATTTAGCCGAGGTCTTTTTTGGTGTTTGTAGATTGTGTGGGTTTCATGGAAAGGGTAAGAGGAAAATTAGAGCTAAACGCAAACAGCGCAGTAAAAACAGCAAAGGGTACTTTCGGAGAAAGGTAAAACCGCCTGGTCACTATGGGGTTAAGGCCCACCTTGCCTCAGTAAATATGTTCTTCACTTTTTTCCCCACTAGATCCATGGTTGCCAGCCCTGTCCACAAGTACCCCTAACAGGTCAGATTTGACAGATATCTGAAGCACAGGTGATATGATTTGCTGCCCAGTGATTGCAGGATTCGGTCTGCATTTCCAAGGGAATCTTTAACCATTTCGCCGCTGTGCCATTTCACCCCATGTGTTGAGCTCATTATGACTATTATGTGCTCATCATGTTTTATTATACGACCCAGGCAAATTATATATTCCTATTTTCAGCAGACTGAAAATCAGAATGCAGTAAAAAAATAAGTGAAAATAAGCCTAGATTTCTATTCAGATTTTTTTTTTTTTTTTTTGAGAAAGGATTTTACCAGGAAGGATACATTGAGATTTCTCTCGTATTCAAGTATGTCCTGGGCGGCGAGTATGTTCCGTTAGGGGTCTTGCCCAAGGACACTTACTGGAGAGGTGTTCGTCGGGATCGAACCCATGACTCCACAGACTCTCTCCATGCAGAGCAGTGATGTTACCTCTACTCCACCCAGCCGGTACGGTTTCAATAATTTACAGTTTGTAAAGTATTGTTATCACATTTTATCATTCAAACCTTTGTGGCTAAATATTCTATGGGATACTCTTGATAACCCCATAAGGACCACTGACGTACATAGTACGTCCTGTAGAAAATTCCTCTTAAGGACCAAGGACGTACTATGTTCGTCATGGTCCTTTAACGCCCTTCCCTCCCCTATACTTACCTCTCTGGACAGGTCCCACTTCAGTCTGGATAAATACAAGAGAACCAGTTCCATTGGCAGCCATACATGCCCATGCCATGACACTACCACCCCATGCTTCACTGATGAGATGGTATGCTTAGGATCATGAGCAGTTCCTTTCCTGCTCCATACTCTTCTCTTCCCATCACTCTGGTACAAGTTGATCTTGGTCTCAGCTGTCCATAGGATCTTGTTCCAGAACTGTGAAGGCTTTGTTAGGTGTTGTTTGGCAAAATCTAATCTGGCCTTCCTGTTTGAGGCTCACCAATGGTTTACATCTTGTGGTGAACCCTCTGTATTCACTCTGGTGAAGTCTTCTCTTGATTGTTGACTTTGACACACATACACCTACCTCCTGGAGAGTGTTCTTGATCTGGCCAACTGTTGTGAAGGGTGTTTTCTTCACCAGGGAAAGAATTCTTCGGTCACCCACCACAGTTGTTTTCCGTGGTCTCCCGGGTCTTTTGGTGTTGCTGAGCTCAACGGTGCGTTCCTTCTTTTTGAGAATGTTCCAAAAAGTTGTTTTGGCCACGCCTAATGTTCTTGCCATCTCTCTGATGGGTTTGTTTTGTTTCTTCAGCCTAATGATGGCTTGCTTCACTGATAGTGACAGCTCTTTGGATCTCATCTTGAGAGTTGACCGCAACAGATTCCAAATGCAAATAGCACACTTGAAATTAACTCTGGGCCTTTTATCTGCACATTGTAATTGGGGTAATGAGGGAATACCACACACCTGGCCATGGAACAGCTGAGAAGCCACTTGTCCCATTACCTTTGGTCCCTTAACAAGTGGGAGGCACATCTGCAAACTGCAGATGTTGAATGTACATACCCTCAAATTAAAGCTGACAGTCTGCAGTTAAAGCACATGGCGTTTGTTTCATTCCAACTCCATTGTGGTGGTGTATAGAGCCAAAGATGTTAGAATTGTGTCGATGTCCAAATATTTCTGGACCTGACTAATATTAAGTGTAAAACATTACACCCTTTCTCTTAAAATCTGGCCTGTTAGAGGGAGTGGAGGAACCACTGCTCTAGATCACTAAAATGTTCTACTTGCAAGTGATGCATACAACTTGCATGATTGTCATTTGAAATCTCTGCATATTACAATATAAACCACTAAAATTGGCCTTTCAGGAGTGTGGTTCGAAGTGGATTCTTACCTTTGCCGTCGAAACTTCCAACTTTTCCCTGGAAGGAAAGCCATCGACTTCTGAAAAACTGTTCACACTGTTCCTATAGTCTCCATTTAATGTCTCGCTGTATTGCTCAATGCTCTTGTTCATTTCATCCTGACTTTCACGCAACTGTGATAATTTGCTCCTGGCCTAAACACAACACAAGGATTATAAACACCAATGGATATACACACTATAAGATATCACAACTTTTAAGATTATAAAAGAATTTCAGTAATTCGGTTCATAAATAAAACACAAAGGGCCCTATTCCAAAGTTGGTGCCAACTTAACCAGCGCCATTATAGTCTATGGCAGGGGTGGGCAAACTGCGGCCCACAGGCCACATGCGGCCCGCCACAGAGTTTTTTGTGGCCTGCCAAGACAGTCAGAAAAATCCGCCTTGAACCCGTGCACGACCGAAGATGCGCCTCGTATTTTCCACTAGGACGGTGCATGCGCAGACGTCCATAGTGAGCCCCATCAGCTGGCTGGAGACCGGGGCGCGCGATCTCGTGGCTGGTCAGGTGGTTCCCATCCCTGGCGAGCGGCAAAGCTGCATGCCAGCGGCCGCTCATCTCGGGAGTAGAAGAACGCCGCGGACGCGGAGCCTGGGGCCACAGCAGAGGTGGTGAGCGCTGGGGGCAATATATACCCATGTGAGCTGGGGCCCTGGACAATATATACCCATGTGAGCTGTGGCCCTGGGCAATATATTCCCATAGGAGCTGGGGCCCTGGGCAATATATTCCCATAGGAGCTGGGGCCCTGGGCAATATATTCCCATAGGAGCTGGGGCCCTGGGCAATATATTCCCATAGGAGCTGGGGCCCTGGGCAATATATTCCCATAGGAGCTGGGGCCCTGGGCAATATATTCCCATAGGAGCTGGGGCCCTGGGCAATATATTCCCATAGGAGCTGGGGCCCTGGGCAATATATTCCCATAGGAGCTGGGGCCCTGGGCAATATATTCCCATAGGAGCTGGGGCCCTGGGCAATATATTCCCATAGGAGCTGGGGCCCTGGGCAATATATTCCCATAGGAGCTGGGGCCCTGGGCAATATATTCCCATAGGAGCTGGGGCCCTGGGCAATATATTCCCATAGGAGCTGGGGCCCTGGGCAATATATTCCCATAGGAGCTGGGGCCCTGGGCAATATATTCCCATAGGAGCTGGGGCCCTGGGCAATATATTCCCATAGGAGCTGGGGCCCTGGGCAATATATTCCCATAGGAGCTGGGGCCCTGGGCAATATATTCCCATAGGAGCTGGGGCCCTGGGCAATATATTCCCATAGGAGCTGGGGCCCTGGGCAATATATACCCATGTGAGTTGGGGGCAATATATACCCATGTGAGCTGGGGGCAATACATACCCATGTGAGCTGGGGGCAATACATACCCATGTGAGCTGGGGGCAATACATACCCATGTGAGCTGGGGGCAATACATACCCATGTGAGCTGGGGGCAATACATACCCATTTGAGCTGGGGGCAATATATACCCATATGAACTGGGGGCAATATATACCCATATGAGCTGGGGCAATATATATCCATGTGAGCTGGGGGCAATATATACCCATATATGCTGGGGACAATATATATCCATGTGAGCTGGGGGCAATATATATATTATTATTATTACTATTATTCTTTATTTATAAAGCGCCAGCATATTCCGCAGCGCTGTACAATAAGCACAGTATAGACAGGGTTACAATACATTGAACAACATTTGACAAACAGTACAGGAGGAGATGAGGGCCCTATTCCCGTAGGAACTCACAATCTGGGAGGGTTGGGGTTGGAAACAGGAGGAGAGGACTGTAGGGTGAGAGTGATTGATGGTTGCGTCAGTGAGTTGGGTGGTAGGCTTCCCTAAATAGGAACGTTTTAAGGGAGCGTTTGAAGGAAGAGAAGTTAGGGGAAAGTCTGACAGTACGAGGGAGAGCGTTCCAGAGAGTGGGGGCTGCGCGTGAGAAATCCTGCAGTCTATCATGGGAAGAGGTGATGTGGGGAGAAGCTAGTCACAGGTCACTGTTTGACCTTAGGGAGCGGGCCGGGGTGTATTTGGTGATTAGTGAGGACAGGTAGTGGGGAGCTGACATATATATCCATGTCAGCTGGGGGCAATATATACCCACATATACCAATATATAACTTGTAGGCTGTGATGAGAATCTCAACAAGCAATCTCACTACTGATTTCAAAAAAATTTTAGAAAAGTGTGATAGGATACGTTTGTCTCATTAAACTGGTTTAAAATTAAATGTGCTTGCAGCTATAGATATGAAATTAGCAAAATAAATAAATTGAATAAAACTACTACTATTTCATTATTTTAAAAGGTGCGGCCCTCCGCTAACCTACGCTCCCGCAAAGTGGCCCCTGAGCCAAAACAAATGCCCACACCTGGTCTATGGAGTACTTAAGTTTATACCAGCTCTGGTTAAGTTAGCGCCAACTTTGGAATATTGCCCAAAGTCCTTTCATGCACTTCTATAACAAGTAGAGCAAAACTATCAGGGTTATTCAGAGAGGTGATAAACAGGAGAATGGCTGGAGAAGTGAAAATTCTAGGTCAAATAGCCAAACCAGAAAAATTCTCCCATTTATCTCACTTTCCAAATTGGCTATTTTGATCTAGAATTTCCATTCTCCAGCCATTCTCCTGCTTTTCACCTCTCTGAATAACCCTGCAAATGTGATACAGAGAAGTGCACAAAATAATATTTTTTGGGGAAAAATGGAATACATTAAAACTACAGAAGAGGTGAATTTCCTAAGTGATAATCTATTCATACAATTACAAGGCTGCAAAGCAAAAACAGATAACATGTTCACCACAAAGTCATTTTATAGAAAAAAAAAAAATCATAACATGATTTTGAACCACAGCTGATACTTCACCGTAAAGTAGCATTTTTGTATTTTTCTGATTATTTTAATATTCCAAGAATAACAATTGGAGATGAATTGTGTCACAGTTTACCTGTCTGCTGTCTAACTGAGCGCGCGATTCTTAAGGCTCCATCTCTCCAAACTGAACTCCTGGTCATCACTCCCTCTAAAGCTAACAATCCTGCACCGGTCTCCCTTCAGGTGAATGGTGCCACCATTACTTCCACCTCACAGGCTCTTTCTGACTCTGATCCTCATATACAGTCACTAATCAAATGTTGTAATTTTCAGCTAAAAAACATTGAATGCATCCGCCCTTTCTAAACATGGGCTAAAATGCGCATCCAACCTCTTATCTCCTGCCTCGACTACGATAACCCTCATCCCTTTGGCTCGTTTAAGATCGGAGAGTCTTCCTTCAGTTTGTAATGAACGCGTCTTCCAGAATCATACACCCAACATCCTGTTCCTCTCTCCTACATCTACTCCCTGATTAACAGGTATGTCCCATCCCGGTCACTTCACTCTGCCAATGATCTGGATTTATCATCTCCTTGAACCTGCATTCCCCCAATCTATCCTTCATGACTTCTCGAGCTGCCCCCTTTTTATGGGACTCTCCATTGCTACATGCGACTCTCCGAGTGTCTCCAGTCTCAAGAGGTTTCTAAATTTGTGTTGCGTTACGGAAGCCTATCCGCTCGTTATGTAGTGCCCCCATTGTTCCTTTTCTAATCTTCTGATCTCTCTCCCACATAGCACCCATGCTATTACTTCTCATACTCCGCTATTTACGCTCACCTCAGTGTGTCACCCCTCTCCTCTTCGATTGTAAGCTCTTGAGCAGGGTCCTCGTAGCACATCGGTCTTCGCAAGACAAATTTATTTTAGGTTTGTTTTGACCTACCCATTGTACAGTGCTGAGGAATATGTTGCTGCTTTATAAATAATTGTCTGTTGGGCTCTGATTACTTCTGGTTAAATGAGTAACTAGCAGTCCACACAAAACACTATAGGGGTTATTCAGAGAGCGACATACTTTACAAAGAATTGTACGTACGGCGCAATTTCATGGCAGTTTGTCTATTCACTAAGCTGTCAAGTTGCTAAATTCATGCAAATGAACAGCGAAATATGGTGCAGTTCGCCAATCTTCGGCGGCAGCAAAATTTTCCCATAGAGAATTAATGGTTAATCTGGTCAGAGAACGCCGAACTGCACCGAAGTGTCAGGGAACTGCCCTGATTTTCAGTGATTCAGTTCGACAGGTTTAAACAGCCGAATCCCATAGGATTCACTGTTTAAAAAATATTATCGTTTTCTTCTTTTTATTCAACCCTTTATTCTTTTCAGCGAACAGTCATTTTATTTATTTTTGGAACACCTTGTATTGAAATTTTTTGATTCCCAAATTTATTACATGATTTTTTTTTTTAACTTATTCTGTAACAGACATTTTTATTATTTTTTTAAAGGACCTTTATTATTTAGACAAATTTCCATGCATTATTATTGGTTTAACCTACCTGATGGTATTCCCAAGTGTGGCTCGGGGTTAACTTTCATTGCCGAAAGTGGTAACCCCGAGCCACACTCAGGATGTATACATACCTGCCCTGCGCTCCCTCGCTGACCTGCACGATCGCATTCTCCTCCAGCGATCGCGGCATTTTGCTTCCTGGTTCCCTTCTTGCGAGAAGGGAACCAGGAAGCAAAACTTCGCGATCGCTGGAGAATAGGGACAGAGAGGGAGCGCAGGGACATGTAATGTATCCAGCGGCAGCCCGAGTGTGGCTCGGGGTTAACGCTTTATGCAAAGCATTTAACCCCGAGCCACACTCTAATACCACTAGGGGGCTAGATAAATTATTCAGATTCTGACATACAAAATCTGTCAGAATCAGAATGCTAGGGGAGGTTAAAACACCTATTGGAATAATAGCATAGTTCAATTTTTCTGCAGTTTGGCGGTCTTCAAGACAGTTTAGTGACCTTGCGGTGAATAGTGAAGTCAACCGCAGGGTCAGTGAAATGGAATCGCCAAAGCGCATCGACGTGTGCCAAACTAAAAAGCACTGAAATTTCAGTGCCTTCTGAATAATCCCTTATTTTATTCTTACTATTTTAAAGTCACAGTTAACAATCAACAGGTGGTCTCAGCACCTAAGACATCCAAAAAGAAATCGAGATCTAATATACTATTAAAACAGGGCTCAAAATTTCAAGTTCCGAGCTACTAGCCAGGCCTTAAGAGTTACTTGCCACCAGTTGCCCCACCGAACTCCTACCCTGCCCTTAACTCTGCCCCCAAACACACCTTCAAATTATCTTATGAAATGACACAGTTAAAGGTTTTTTTCAGAAAAAAGCCACATTGATTTATGGTAACGTAGTTATTTTTGTAAACTTAAAGGAAATCAATGGGGATGCAAACAAAATTTTAAGTGTAGCTGCTCAGCTTAATTTACAACAAACTTGCAAACTTTGTGAAGATTAAAAAATGCACTATCACTCCAGATACATGTATACCCAGACACATCAGACCCCAGATACAGGCATACCCAGAAATCAGACCCCAGATGCAGGCATACCCAGGCATCAGACTCCAGTGTGAGCAGAGCGAGGGACCAGATGAGAATCGTTAGGACACGGCAGGCATAGGCGGCAGACGTCCGACACGCCCTCTTTGACGTCATCAGAGGGGGCCACCCGCTATCTTGTATTCCCCCGGCCGGCAGGAAGGCCAAAAACAAGCATGGCCACTGCCGGAATACGCAGGCAGCATAAAATAATTTGTTGTGCTACCTGAGTCTGCATTCCCATTCGCCCTTAATTTCCACTTGCCAAAAGCTAGGTGAAGATGTGACATGCTGACGCCAGCTTCCTGTACACTGAAGCTGTCATTTGACTGTGGGAAGCCGAACACTTGAGCCAGCGTGTGACCAATCCAGCGGCTTTCAATACCGAGCACACCGAGATCCATTGGTCGGAGATAAGTACCAAAAGGTCCAGAAATCCTGGAACCTGAGATCAGCACTCGTTGAACTCCGATTCTGTGTGGGACTAATTCCCTGCTTTCCCTGCTGATGGCAGCCCTGACTACATCACCTGATTGATCTCTTCCTGCGTGGATCTGAGTGACTTTATAATGGTTTCCAACTGCACCCTTCCAGCCTGGATACTCTGTTCTAATTGCGTTTCATCTTGCTGTAACCTGTTGAGTTCTGATTTGGCTCTATTCAACTCATCCTCCTGCGCTTGGACATCAGACTCTTGAGACTGAATCTGTATTTTCAGGGAAGAAATCTGCAAAGAGGGGAAAAAAAGAGCGGACAGATTAAATATAGGCCAGTGACTGCCATTCGTACAACTCTGTGTGCAACTTCGACAAGAGTCCATTTAAAATCAGATGATACACAGGGGGGCACAGCCTTGATCTAGACTTTATAATTCCCCTCATGCATAACAGTGATAATCAACCTTTCCTATAAAGGCCAGTTCATGTATACAGGTTTTTCTGGGTTACTAGTATGCCCAAAAGAAGTTAAGTGAATGGCGCTATGATTTTCTACCTATTTACAAAAATATGTGTTTATCATGAGGTACGGGAGCAGTGAAGAGAATCCAATCTACATCGTTACCAAAACTGCATTTTCAGCACTGAAAGCACTTGGTAAAATCAATGATTCACTAAAAGTGGCTAGTCCATACAAGAAGAACAAAGACACAAAAGAGCCAAGCACAATGCATGAGTAGAGAAAACTGATGGGACTGTATCGCTAATGTTTGCTTTCTCTACGTTCAGAAGGAAGTGACCAAATTAAAACAAACAAAAGCTTAAAGTATGGATTAACTAAAGAGTTATCGTTTACATCAGGTATATTGTGAGGTTTAAACCCACCATTTGACCCTCTTCCTGACACTTTTGCCGCACATCGTTCAGCATATCCTTGAGTTTAGCTTTCTGCTGGTCCATTTCATCCAAACGGTCCTGGGCGTCTTGTTTTTGTGCTTCCAACTCCTGAAGTGTAGAGGTCTCCCTATCTAGATCGTTCTGCAGCTCCTGAAAGCCAGAATTAAATGCTAGGTAACTAAAAGCATTTAGAAACTTCATACGGATTCCAATCACTTAGTCTTATGTACACAACAAATGTAGAATGAACCAGATTGGGATGTCAATTACTTTCAGGATTTTCTAAAAATGATGCAATGAGATAATTAGGCAAAGAAGGGTAAATTGTTATTAAACTCAAGCAAATAAAATCATGGGCCCCATCATTTTACAGAACTTGAGGTCTCCTATTTCTCAAAACAGTGTTTTAAAAGGAAATTATCCAGGTTTGGTGTTTTTTGGATTATTCTTATGCAAGACATATTTTTCCTGAAGAGTCATCAACCAAGAAAGTGGCTAAATCAGTCATTAAAAACTATTTTGACACATTGTAGCAACATGGAGTATAATGCATAGAGGGGATGTACATGAAGAACAGAGAAATATCAAGAAGGTCTATTACATTATTAATAATATTAGTGCAAACCTCATCTTTAAAAGCTACTTTAAATATTTGACTGTCAAAAATGTTTTAGATTTTTATACATTGGAGGATTTGCCACAATCAAGCTATATTTTTTTTTATTTAGATTGTATTTATAGTTAATTAAGTACACAAAGAAAGCTCAGCTATTTAAGTGAATCTGCTGTTTAATTTGGGGGGAATCCCTCTTAATTTTTGACCTCTCCGTGAAACGGTGCTTGCTGTCATTGTGACACTTAAGATCTTTGTTTTGCATTTGTTTGCATTATGTGATCAACATTATGGATTTAATCCATGGCATTGATATACACGCGAGTCATTTAATTTTTGTTTTTTAGTCTTCTTAACGACCATATATGTATTGGGGAGCTGTCAGCTAAATTGTGCATCTTGAATAATTTTTTATGGTATTTAATAAAGTCTGTATGTTTTATTATAGTTATCGTGTGCTTTGGAATCTTATACACATTTGTCGTTTGGGAGTTTAAGCATTCTTTAGCACCCTACGACTTAGTCTCATTCTAGATGATCGTTACCAATATAAAACTCTAATAATCGTGGAATAAGGCAACACAATCTATATAAAAAAATATAATCCTGGACACACATTTGTAAGCTTTTCTTTAGCAGAGCACACTATATTTGGAGACCGTTAATATATGACAATATGAAGACATATACCTGTACTTCTGATGTCTTTTGCCTTATGGCCTCTTCCTTGTCTCGGATGTCTTGCTCTAGAGCATATTTCTCCCTATGGAAGAAGACTGCTCAATATACATTTACATACCACTTCCATTTGTAGCCTAAAACTTCAATACAATTTGGTTAATAAGTTTAGAAGAAGTAGTTTTGCAAATTTGTGAGTTACAAGCATTTATAAAGCGCCAACAAGTTCCATAGCGCTGTACAAAGGGAGACACAGAACAACAAATCTACATACAAAACAGTAGGACAGAGGACCCTGCTCGAGAGTTTACAATCTAAGAAGGTGGGAGAACAACAGTATCATCAGAAAGCATAGCGTGAGCATTGCCATTATATATGGGGACGCTGCACCAGGTTATTATACAACTGAAGTACATTTTATAGGAGGGAGTGTTTTCATGTCATTTTTTTCTTTCTTAACGATCATATTCTTTTAAGAAAGCACATGCCCTGACAACACCTAGCTTTTATGTATATGTTCTACTTATCCTGAACATCTTCGTATTATACAACATGATTCGTATACATTTACTATAGCGTGGTTCAGATTATTGTGTCATATAGAGTGGGATTAGTGTAAAACTCAGAGTATCAGGGTTATTCAGAGAAGGGTGAAAATCAGGAGAACTGGCAGGAGAAGAGAACAATCTAGACCAAATAGCCGTTTTGGAAAGGTGAGAGAGAGTTTTTCTGGGTTGGCTATTTTGATCTAGAATTTTCACTTCAGCCAGTTCTCCCGAGTTTCACCTTTCTTTGAATAGACCTGTAAAAATGCAAAATGTGTTTTATATTGAGGGTTCGCAAGATGCACATACCGGTTCCTATTTTTGATCTACAGTACAGCGTCTCCTTTTGCTTTATACTTAAAGTTTCGAGAAGCACCAGCATTTCTTAGTACTGCAATACTCCAGAAATGTAATGGGATAATTTTGCCTAAAAAACAAGATAATTTAACCTGCTAAATACATCCTCAAACACTAAAAGGGTTATCCATCATTCTTTAGTCCCCGTTCACACCTGGGCGTTTTACAGTGCGTTCCGGTGCGCTGTAAAACGCCTAAATACGGAAATCCCATGATTTCCTATGGGGCCTGTTAACACCTGGGCATTTTACAGTGCGTAGGAAGGCGCTGTAAAACGTCCTACACCCAAAGAAGTACAGGAGCTTCTTTGGGGCGTATTGCAGCGCGTTCGCAGCCATAGACTGCCGCGTGAACGTGCTGCAATGCGCATTCTTCACGTTTGCGCTATACGTTCGTCAAAAAACCGCTAGGTGTGAACCCAGCTTTAGCAAATTTGCAACCAGGATACACCTCAGGGTTTCCCAAGAGAGAAATTCAAACAAAGGCAGGAAAAGGTTAAATCGATGAAACTTCTCATGCCTGTTTGCACTTTCCCTCTCTGGATCGCCATAGTCAATCGCAGTTGCAACAACGTTAAATCACAGCAATTAGTGGATAAACTCAGAGGAATTACCAGGAATCTCTCACTCACCTTAGCAGCTGGGCAATCTCTTGGCTTATTTCATCCAGTTCCTTTACGCCTGTGAACTCCCCAGAACCAACAGAGCTGGAACTATCCTGAGAGAGGAATGCAGAAGGTTAATGGTATACAAGCAGATAACAAAGTTATCCTCCCTCTCTGATTAGCAGGTTGTCACTTAAGCAAAGTCAGTCATCTGAACTAATGGCATGAAGGTGCCATAAAGTTATCTTCAGATAAAATGAAAAAAAAAAAAAAAAATGAACAAAGCTAAAGAACAGAGCCATGCTTTAAAAAAGGTACAATAATTATTATACAACTGAGTGAATTCTAACATAGTGACACATATTACTGGAGTGACGGGAATTCAATTAGCAAATAGATTAAAGTTAAAAATTACATTTTGTACGAAAGGCTGTAAAAACTGACAGCAGCCGTTTTTGGCAGAATGCAGAATCAAGGGAGAAGAAAGTAGTCTGTAAATATATTTAATGCTTTCATTACAAATGACCCTGTGCAAAAGAATCCCCAAATCGTCTGCAGACAAGCTGAGTGAACTGAATACATGCAAGCAGCCACTATAGCATGTCGACATAGGATCATATCTGTGACTGCGTATTGACTACATTTTCACCTGGCTGATTGGTTTATGATGGGAGGGAAAAAAAAAAAAAAGCTACAAATATGTCCGAAAAAAAAAATACATGTGTCTCATTGCCCATCATCATCCTGCTTTTGATTGTCGATCTAAAGACCTGCAGTGGCCAGTATCACTTTCCCTGTGGTATTCGATCAGGTGATGGATAATGCAGTTATTTTAAAGATCTATGTGATAAACTATACCATGAGATATCTGTAGCTGCAATTTATCTGTTTCCAGTGCTAGGCGCCGCCATCATGTTGCAAAAAAAATGCACGCATCCGCCCATTTCTTAATCTGGACTCTACTAAATTGCTCATTCAAGCACTTATCTCCCGCCTTGACTACTGTAACCTTCTTCTCTCCATAACCGTGCCTCTGCCTACATCTCCACCCTTACTAGCAGGTATATCCCATTCCGACCACTTTGCTCTGCCAACGATCTGTTATCTCCCCGTAGCCCCAACTCTTGCCTTGAGGCCTTCTCCCGAGCTGCCCCCTTTTAATGGAACTCCCTCGTGGCAACAATAGACTCTCCCAGTCACTCCAATCCTTCGAGAAGTCTCAGAAAATGCATTACTGTAGAGAAACTTATCGCCTCACTCCATAATCCCCCACTGTGCATTTCTTGCCTCATTTTCCCCACATAGCCCCCATGCATCTGCTACTTCCCGTACCCAGCTATTTAGCCTCCGTAGTGTATTACCCCTCTTCTCTTAGATTGTAAACTCTCCAGCAGGGTCTTCTCTCCTACGGTTCTGTCTGTTGAACATGTATGTATTTTTGTTGTTCTATCTCACCCATTGTACAGCGCTACGGAACTTGTTAGCGCTTTATAAATACTTGTATCTGTTGCCTCATGGGTGTCTCTGGATGAGGTTTTCTCAACTGGCCTGTAATTAATCCTCAGAGATTACACCGTTGCTCTAATGCCATCTTGAAATCAGGTACTAGGAGTAAATGAAAGCAAAGAACAGGACATTCCTCTGCATTTGACCAACTATCTGACTAATGAGCCAGTGCATTCACATCGCCGCATTGGGACAAAAACGGCAGCACCTAGTGCTGGACCTAGGAAAGCAGCAGTCTGAAGAATGAGATGTCAGATTAATGTTTAAGATCAAAGTGTTATCATGCGCTGGTTGATACTGTACAGGGAAAGTAAATCTGAAGGCAGGTAAAATGGAAATCAATACTAAGATGGGATTTCCCATACTGATTAGTCTTTGCAAAGAAGCAGCTTTTTTCCCATCACCTGGCTTAAGCGGAGTGATTTTTTTTTTTATTATAAACTAAAAGGTAATGCCCTGGAGGAGTATCAAATCCTGCCGTAAGTGTCAAAGCTTTATTATAGCTTCAGACGGCTGCATTTGGCTTAACCTGTGGCACTAGAAAGATTATGTGCATTCTGTTTTCTTCCAAAAGAACTTGCCGACTGAGATTTTGGCTAGGAATAAGAATATATCAGGCAGAATTACAAGAATTGCTCATGTCAGGTTGGAGGTGATGAACATTGGTCTACTTTCAGATTAAGACAAGATAACCATCGAGTTCACAAACATTTTACCCAGTCATGCTGCCGCAGGGAAAGTATAATTAAATGTATTGGCATGCCAGGAAACAACATGCATGGATGCAGGGGGCTTTCTGCATGCCGGAAGGCAGGAGATCAAGATGCTCCATTCCTAAGGTTTACTCACACGGCGCATTTCTGCTAAGCTTGTGATTTCATTTCCTACAGGGGTCAAGTAACCAGAGAGGGTCTGGAGGAGAGGAAAAACCGGCAGAAAAGAAGCTACAGGATGAAAATGTACATAACCAATACTATAAAGAAAAGACATCCAGTGGTGCTATAAGTACTTGTCTGGGTTAACTTTGCTCATATGACCATAGGAAAAAAAAAAAAAAAAAAAATAGGATGTAGCAGAAAATATCCTTAGCAAAGATGGGTACGCCAAGGGGGGGAAAAAAGTGCAAAAATGGGGAAAATTTGTTTGTTTTTTGTTCCTTTTTATAACCAAGATAGTTTTCCTACAGAAAAAAAAATTAAGCAGAAAGGATTAGGAATTTTTTTTTTTTTTTACAATGTTTATGCATTTAATCCTCCAAAATTATTTCTAAAAACTATGGGTCAGGTAAAGCTTTTGTAAGATAATTTAGAAGTATGAAATCATTGCAGCTACTTTACACATTAAGACAGAAAGTGCTTTAATACAAAACAAAAAAAGGCTGAAAAGAAAAAAAACTAGTCGATAATGAGAATAATTGACAACTATTGTCATTATTGATTAGTTGGTCTGTATACAACATGCCCTGATTGTTTAGAGTCACGCTGAATTAAACTTTAAGGACATCAGATGCGACTTCAGAGCTGACTGGCGAAGACATGTATGATTTAGTTCTATGTTTTTGTCCTCACACAGAAACAGTTTGTTTTTATTTAGGTTACAACAGTGGCAGAACGATAACATGGATCCTGGTTAGAATTAATAAACACAACCGCTGCTCCCTGGAAACATGGTTAACACATTCACTGCTGCACGGAGACATTGGTTCCATTAATAAACAGCTTCACGGGTATCGTTTATAAACACAACCACTGCTCCCTGGATAAAAGGGTATCACTTGTAAACGCGTTTACCGCGTCCAGACACATGGGGTCCATTAATAAACACATTCACTGCTGCCTTAAGACCAGCTGCACATGGCTTAGCAAGTGCCAGTGTCCCCGGAACACACCCACACACACACCCCCAGCAGTAACGCCAGTACGTTATTCTTCCTTGGAGTTCCCAGGGGACCGTTATATCTAGTCCATTGCTGAAACTCGACTTCGATCCCTCCCGACAGTCAGCTTGTTAATGAAATTATTTTAAGTAAACAAAATAAAAAAAAATCTGATTAATCGATTACAATAAAATAATCGATTATGAAAAACGGTATTTTCTTACCGTAAAATTATTTTTCCATAGTCGGAGAGGCAGTACAGTTGGGTTCTTACTCTTCCATTTTTGGACAGCCTACCAAAGCCTCTTTTTTTTTGGATAAAGAACACACCTAGGGAGAGGAAAACCCCTCCCTGGGCTATGGCACCTCCCCTTAGAGACCCTATAGCTACCTGAAGCACAGCTACCTCCCCAGTCATTAACAAAGCAAAACAGAAGAGCAAAAAATAGCCAATCTGTAATGGGAGGGAATTTAGAAGTACTGCCGCTACGACTATGGAAAAAGAATTCTATGGTAAGAAAATACAGTTTTTCCATACGTCGAGCGGCAGTACGGTTGGGGCATACAAAGCCCAGAAACCACAGGGAGGGAATCAAGCCATAACCACCGCCTGCAGCTCCCCACACCCCAAAAGACGCACCGGTAGAAGTCAGGACATAGATGGCAAGGCCAGCGAAAGAGTAGAACAAAGACCAGGTAGCAGCCTACCCAGCTGCTCTGCCGAAGCATCAACATGTACCGTCCAAGAAGCAGCCACAGACCCAAGGAAGGGAGCTGTCACCCGCAGTGGGGAGACTACGCCACCAGCAGAAGAAGCCAAGAGACAGCCTGATGAAACCACCAAGCAAAAAAAGGCAAAGAACCACATGCATCATTGGAGGCACCCGAAACGTAAAAAAAAAAAAAAAACACAAAAGTGGTGAACTGAACACCGCCAGGAACCCATCCGACCAGGTAGATCCTCAAAGCCCTGACGAACTCCAGTGAGTGCCATTCATACCATGGAGAGGAGGGAGGGAGGGAAGGGAAGAAAGAAAGGAAAGAAAGGGAAAGAAAGGGAAAGAAAGGGAAAGAAAGGGAAAGAAAGGGAAAGAAAGGGAAAGAAAGGGAAAGAAAGGGAAAGAAAGGGAAAGAAAGGGAAAGAAAGGGAAAGAAAGGGAAAGAAAAGGAAAGAAAAGGAAAAGAAAGGAAAAGAAAAGGAAAGGAAAGGAAAGGAAAGGAAAAGAAAGGAAAAGAAAAGAAAAGAAAAGGAAAAGAAAAGGAAAAGAAAGGAAAAGAAAGGAAAAGAAAGGAAAAGAAAGGAAAGGAAAGAAAGGAAAGGAAAGAAAGGAAAGAAAAGAAAAGGAAAGAAAGGAAAGGAGAGAGATTCACAGGAACATCAACTGAAGGCAAGACAGCAAAGTCCTGATCCTTGGAATCATTTAAAACGGCTGGGAACAATGGTCTCCTGTCCAGCATCTTCCATGCCCGCACTATAACCTGCTTCAATAAGGATGGAATGGAAGCCAGGGGTTTTAACATGCGCGCCTGGTCCAGTTCCTGTGCCTCCATGACAGTGGCCACTTCATTAACCAGAGGACGGATGTCATCCTTATCAAACCACCAGGGTTACGTCCTCTACCGAGGAATATCAGGAATACCCGGATCCAGGTCCACAACCTCACAACAGCACATCCCTCCAGCCTCAGGTTTCCTAGAACCAGCGAAAGCTACCCCCGAAGGATCCCGTGTATCCAGGGAGAGGGCTGCAAAGAGGCTGACTGTACAGTCAGGTCCAGAAATATTGGGACATTGCCACAATTCTAACATCTTTGGCTCTATACACCACCACAATGAAGTTGGAATGAAACAAACACAATGTGCTTTAACTGCAGACTGTCAGCTTTAATTTGAGGGTATGTACATCCAACTCAGGTGAACGGTGTAGGACTTACAGCAGTTTGCAGATGTGCCTCCCACTTGTTAAGGGACCAAAGGTAATGGGACAGATTAATAATCATAAATCCAACTTTCCCTTCTTAATACTTGGTTGCAAATCCTTTGTAGTCAACTTGTACCGTCCAAGAAGCAGCCACAGACCCAAGGAAGGGAGCTGTCACCCGCAGTGGGGAGACTACGCCACCAGCACAAGAAGCCAAGAGACAGCCTGATGAAACCATCAAGCAAAAAAAGGCAAAGAACCACCTGCATTATTGAAGGCACCCGAAAAGTAAGAAAAAAAAAAAAAAGCGAACTGAACACCGCCAGGAACCCATCCGACCAGGTAGATCCTCAAAGCCCTGACGAACTCCAGTGAGTGCCATTCATACCATGGAGAGGCAGACTGTAGGAGGAAAAACATCCCGGCATGGGATCTGCACAGGTGTAGCAAAGAAGGGGCTTTGATGTGCAAGAGGCCTATCCTTTCATCTGGTCACGCTGAGCCTCCCCTGTGGCAGACATCCCAAAGTAGAAAGAGACACATGAAAGGACACCACTCCAGGAAACCACCTGAGCAGAAGTAGCAGACCTCGGGTGAGAAAAGGAGATCCAAGTGACAGCTGAACAGCAAATGCTGACCTGCGGCCATCTGGAATGTGTCTGGAGTGGTTGGAGTCAAAACACCACGCCCGCGCATGTGTCAGCGGTCCGATGTGGAGTGCCACGTCATCATGCCGGGACCCAGAAGGCCCGCAGACACACCAGACTGCCTGCCAAACGCACAGGGCAGGAGCCAGCTGACCCGACCAACCACCCAGGACGCCCCACCAGCATGCGGAGGGCCAGACTGAGCCCGGGATCTTCTCGGGAGCAGCAATGCATCCACCCCCGGTACCAGCAGATCCCCCAATGCCGCCATCCTGGTAACACTGTCCGGAGAACAGGAAGAAATGACTGGGAAGGTGGCTGTGCAGCAGGTAGTTATAGGGTCTAGGGGTAGGAGCTACAGGCCAGAGAGTGTTTTCCTATCCCTAGGGGGTGTTCTTTTTTTTAGGATACAAGAGAGGCTTTGGTAACCTGTCCAAAAATGGAAGAGGAAGAAGAACCCAACTGTACTGCTGCTCGACGTATGGAAAATTATTGTTAGTTGCAGCAGCCCTAATACAAACATAGAAAATGGTGGGGGTACAATTGTCAAATGCAGAAGATGCTTTTCTGAGTCTAGTCTAGGAGTCACTGCAGGAATCACTCACTTCTCTTTTGCTTGTGTCATCTTGTTTGTAGAATGTCTAAAGTCAAATAAAAAAATAAAAAAACCACACACACACTAAGGCTATTTAAAGGGAGGTGCTACTGTCTAAAGTATTTGGCATTGCAGTTGATTCATACCACAATTTCATGACTTTGTGATAGAATGTGGAAGCCTTTGTCTTTCATTAAAAAGTAGATTATCAGTGAAGCTTGGTGAGCGCATATTTTTCGATATACACACAATGTGGAAACACACAGTGGGCTTCGCAGCTGACAGGTGTCCTTCACCTTTGTGAGCTAAAAGGTTCCAGGTTTGTGTGTATGTATATGAGTGTGTGTAAATAAAATATGCAGTGTACACACATGAATTCACTTTACCAACAATTTTAAGTTATAAAATCTGGATTCTCTCAGTTCACACATGAAAGACAAGTTATTCCTTGCCTTTGGTCCTAAATGTGTGAATAATTAAACACCGTTTAAGGTTCCAGATAAAAACAAAACACCATGCTCAATAACCTGGATGTGCTCCAGAACAAAACAAAAAACCTTACAGTAATGGTAGGGATAAGGCTGGGTTCACACCTCAGCGTTTTTCATATGCGCGTAATACGTGCGTTTTTGGTGCGCAAAAGGTGAAAAACGCGCATTGCAGCGCGTTCACGCTGCAGTCTATGGCCGCGAACATGCTGCAATACGCTCCAAAGAAGCTCCTGTACTTTTGGCGTTTTACAGCACATTCCTACGTGCTGTAAAACGCCCAGGTGTGAACGGGCCCCATAGGAAATAATGGGATTGCTGTGTTTGGGCGTTTTACAGCATGCAGGAACGCGCTGTAAAACGCCCAGGTGTGAACGGGGACTAAGAGTAATAATGTATAAAGCAAAACTACAAAGAAATAGTGGACAGTTTACATGTAGTTTGTATACATCACCTTTGCAGGTTTAGATCAATGTACAGAGATTGTACAGTATTATTTCCACAATTGTCATTACAAAAGATGCTTACAGGGTAAAAAGACAAGATGTGCAGTATGGGGACAGTAACTTGACTTGTAACTGTAGTGTACAGTGGCGGGAAAAAATTGTGGACACTTGTGGACTTGGATGTTTCCGAATGCAAAGGTTTATACAGTATGTCAATTTACAGACAATTTAATGGCAAATTCAATACTAAGAACAGAAAAAGCTAATTATATGCAGTCCAGAAAAGTTATGCAGGGAATATTGTAATCATGCTGAATATACTGTAATGCGCTTAAGGTAGTATTTATTCTTTAAAACCGCATGTCAGCGACGTCTCATTGAGTGCTTTTTGTATTGAATTCAGCATTAAATTTGCTTTAAATTGCCATGTAAACCTTTGCATTCGGTGCAAATGAACATTTCCTATAAGCCTGCAAAGTTGCAAAACCTGAAAACGCAAGAAAATACATTGACACCATCCTGGAACCAAAACTGCTACCTTCCATCAGGGATCTCTTTCCCAGTAAAGCACGGTTTCTATTTCAGCAGGATTCAGCTCCCTGCCACACAGCAAAATATGCAATCAGTGGTTAACAACAAAGTCCATTCCATTGTTGACCTGGACAGGAAACGGCCCTGAGCTGAACCCGATAGAAAATTTGTGGCACCGTTTGAAAAGTCGTGTACAGATGAGGCGCCCATCAAATAAAAAGGCAATAAATTGAGGCTATAATTGCTTCCTGGCACCACGTACTAAGGAATGCAGAGCTTCAAACACTTGTTGGCTTAATGAAACGTCTCTGTGATGCGGTTTTAAAGAAAAAAGGCTACCCTACTAAGGCTGGGGTCAGACTAATGCATTTTTAACGTGCGTTTAGGCGCACTTAATCACGGCCACAGTAGCAGCAAATGACGGGCAATGACGGCCAATATACGAAGTACGGTCGCACGAAAGTCCGGCCGCGCAACGCAAGTGGAAAATGAACGCATTTTTTTGAGAACGCAGAACCGCTAGTACTGACGTACAGAGTGCGCTGCGGCGGCATAGCGGCGTGTGTGTGAGATTAGGAGATGTCAGACGCTGCTAATGTCCAGCCTACATAACGTCCAGACGCAAAAAGGGTTTCATCGACGATCCGTAAAAAATCACGCCCGAAAATGCGCATCGTCTGACAGTTTTTGCGCATTCCGTGAAAAAATATGTCAATGCATTCGGACGCACTTTTTGACGGTCGCTGCGAATAATGCGTTCGTTTGACCCTAGCCTAAATACTGATAGTTTCAGTATACTATCAGTGCATTACAGTATATTCATAATGACTGCAATATTCCCTGCATAAATTTTATGGACTGCATATAATTTGCATTCTGTTGTATTAAACTGACATATAAACCTTTGCATTCGGTGCAAAATAACATTTCCTATAAACCTGTAAAGTTGTAAAACATGAAAATTTCAAAAAGTGTCCACAATTTTTGCCACCACTGTAAGAGCATTGATCATCTTTTTCACTTGTTTCATAACAGAAGCTTCTAATTTGCGGTTAAAATACTACAGGGATAATTCACAAGCAGTGCTCTTTGCAAACTGCTATGAAAATCACAACTGTCCCAACTGCAACAAACTTTGGCTTTTCAAAAATAGAAATGATGCATCTCCCGCCCTCCGAATTACTCCTTTGTGAAATGCCAAAGTTTGTCACAGTTTCAACAAAAGCAATTATCGCCATTGTTTGCAACGAATGCATACATCTCCGTTTTGGGAATAACTGCCCATCTAACTTCGTCTTTACGTTCAGATTCTGATCTAGACATTTCTTTAATTGAATTTTAATTTTCTATTTCCTTGGACTGATTGATTAATAAAAATTCCTTTTTATTAGATTTATGGGAAACTTTTTGATATGTGATTTGTTGCAGTTTAATTAAACTGTTTCATGTTACAACGCCCAATGGAGTTTGAGTTTTTGTAGCTACTAATCTGCCTGCTCTTATGGGGGTGATCATGATTTTTGCTTCCTCTCTTTAGTGGAAGGGGTTAAACATCTAAGCTGTGTGATTGACAGATCAGCCCTGGATGGCTTCATTTTGAGGCAACATATTCTGGTCCTTTAAAAGCAAGCTATGCTGTAAATGCAGTTGCTGTTAACAGAGCAACCTGAGATGGTACAGCACATGCTAATGGAGCACGAAAATATATAAAAGGTGGCATATTCCACCGTGTGCATCTCAGTGTTTTCATACCACAGCCCACACACTGATAATTAAAAAAAACCCTATTAAAACACCAACTACAGCCTTTCTTTATAGGAAATGCCGCACATCTGCTTTGTGGACAGATTCTATAGCTTCACATCGTTTGATTAGCACACTCGCATCACAATAGGTCGTACCTGCACTGGTGTATTCCTTTCCATTGGAGGTATCATGTCAGGTGATAGGACTTGCGGTGGGTCAATCCCTTTGCTGACTTTCTGCTGAATGAGATACATTGCCAGAGCGAACTGGTCCTTACTCAGCTTTCCCATCTGCCTTGTATCAGCCAAAGCCCTACGACATATTAATGAGGTCAACGTTATAGTTAGGAAGATTCATTTAATAAAAAGGATAAAATTGGGTTAAGAGTAAAAAAATAAAAATAAATTGTCCCAGACTGAATTCTGGGATATATTCTTGCATGTTCAAAAAATGATTTTTTTTTTAATCTCTGTCTCTGCAGACACAGTGCATTAGTCACAAAAGATGAAAAAAAGATTACATTGTGGGCTTCAACGTCAACTAGATCTATGTATAGGAACAACTGAACGATACATATATACATTTTCTTCTGACACGGATCTGTGTGGATCCATATTTACTTTTATGCACCTCTCTTCCAGCTATATTCTCAGACAAAGCCATAAAAGTGTGGCTGCATGCATTAACATTAATATGTTATGGTTTTCTCTTCCGACTTAAAGATTTCAGTATTATCTATAAAAAGAAAAGTCCTGACTAACATCTGAAACTCCACTCAAACGGTTTCACCTAGGAACGTGAAATTTTGAAGGCACATTGTGTTTATGACGTAAGCACCTGCTATGGATGGATTTTTTGAAATTCAGCCCCTAAGGCGTTTTATTATACGACCCAGACATAATATATATCCTTTTTTTGCAGACTCGGCAGATTCATAATATATTATTATATGTACACGTCATGTCGTGTCTGAATATTGTAACAAAAAAATGCAATAAAATTAGAATTTTCAAATCATCTACAGCGTGTAAAATGTTTGATTTTTTTTCCACATTTTATCATCCGAACCTTTGCGTTTACATTTTCTATGGGGTGCACTTGTTGAAAAAATTAGAAAGGGGACTCGTTACATTTTTTGGAGGGGTGGGTGGGTTACGTGATTTTTTTTTTACAAATGCCCCCCACAGAAAAAAATCATTAGTGCAGCATCATTGTTCACATTATAATTGAAATAGGAACAATATTGCTGCATTAATAAAAAAATAAAAAAAAAATTGTAATTTTTTTTTATTATTTTGATCATGGTCATGTTTGGTATCATTCGAAAGGCTCCGGCCTTTCAAATGACACCAGCCATGACCCTCTAGCTGCCACTGTTCGGGAGATGGGGGGGGTTCCTTTGAACCCCCTATCTTCACCATGGGATTTCCTTGAGAAATCCCCAGGCAACTAGGGGTTCCTTGGCTAACTGACGTCATCGTGCCATGCACGATGACATCAAGTGACGGGGGGGACCCGGAGGTGAAGCTGCCATCCAAGATGGCGGCCCCCACCAGAGATGCGCCGGATCGCGGCTTGGTGCATCAGGGGTTAAAGTAAGGCACTGCTTAAAAGGGGAGACTCTCCCCTCTTAAGCGGTGCCTGCCTTCTACCGCTAGGTCCATAGGTCCTCCCGATCGGGATGGAGAGGGATCCGAAGGGCTCCCCCACCCCCTCCTTTCAGGCGATCTCCCAGCTTTGCTGGGGGGTCTGCTGGAAAATGACATCATTGCGTCATTTACATCTTCTTAAAAGCTGCATTTGACTTCAGGGAAGACGAGTAGCTCTCCTGGGCTTCCGCTAGTGGATGACGTGTGGGGAACTTCCTCCTCATACAGCAGGAGTCTATGAGGACGTTCCCCACACGTCATCCACAGTGAAGGGGTTAAACAGGATACCTTATATCTCAAAAAACATAGCTGTTACAGGTGTGAAAATTGGTATTTATAAATCTTGAAAAAAAAATACAAAAAACCCCAAAAAAACACGTGTTTTACCAATTTTCGATTATCCAAATTGTCAACTGTCCAGTCTCTTAAGTCTTTGGGAGAAATGTAAAAACTGTCGCTGAAGACATCACATGGCAGATAGCGATAGAGTTACGAGACCATGCGATGGATATGATGGACATGGTATATAACAGGTTAACGATTGTGGACGTGGTATTAGCTTGGGGGGGGGACAAGCGCTATCACAGTATAGTCTGCCTTATCAAATTTTTAAAAACCGCCATTAAAAGAGAATCAAAAATGTTGCCGAAACAAATCCAGAAAATACCTAAAAAAAAAAAAAGTCTTTTTGCTGAAACTGAAAAGAATAAATGGTTGAATAAAAAAAGCAAATATTTTTTTTACATTGAAATCTTTGGGATTACCTATCGAACTGAAGCAGCGAAAATCTGGCAATTTCGCCAACATTTCAGTGCAGTCCGTTCTCTGAATAGGTTAACCATTGCTTCTCTAAGGGACAATTTTACTGCTGCCAAAGGTCGGCGAATTGCTGCAATCTGCACCATATTTCGCTGGTAATTCGCCAATATTTGGCCCATTCCCAGCTTTCTGAATAGTCGAACCTGCCACAAACTTGCACTGTATGGGGGTAATTCACCGTTTGGTGCAATTCGGTAGCAAGTTCGGCTCATATTGAATTACCCTGTAAGTCTTCTTTACCACATCCTCTTTCTTCCAGGTTTCCCTTGGTTATGGCTAAAATTGAGGAGGGTTTGAATGCTCATGCCATGTATGTATGACTTTACTTGAAAACTGGGCCTTCCTTGAAATAAAGTTTATAAAAATAAAAATTTGAAGATCCTACAATTTTTCCATAATGTCAAGTGATAGTGTGGGTCACTAGTGTTCTTGGACATTCACTCACCAAACGTGCGCCAAAATATTTTGAGGCAATCCTGACTGCATGAAGATGTCTTTTACTTCCAGCCCGCTCACATATCCATCCATATCCAAGTCTGTCTGTAGAAATATGTCATCATATCGTATTTTGTCTGCCTGAGGAACCACCCAATTTGCAGTAGGCTTTAAATAGAGAGAAAAAAAACACAAAGTAACTCTGCTAAATGCCATTTTGTATATTGGATTATTTTTCTTCACAGAATGTTTTGTGAAGGTAAAATGCACATAGTAAAAAATATTTCAACATTAAAGGGATACTAATGGGTTAGGGGGAAGGGAAACAAAGTGGTTACGCAGTAGCCCTCCCCCCCCACACTTTTTAACCTTTAGGCAAGTCCAGCACGGGTCTGCTAAGCTCTGCCTGACATGACATGCTGCCAGACAGAGCATGTCACGTGACCTCAGGTGGGGATGAACGTTAAAGCGAGTGGCCAGCCAATCTAATGGTTCTCCATGCCATAAGGCATTGAAAACCAATGGCGAGACTTGGTTCCCAAAAGTCCCGAAGCCCCAGAACCAGAGTGAGCACTCAGATTCTGGGCAGGACTAAGCCCCTGTGCTTGAAGGGCTGAATTTTATTGCAGGCCAACGGAGGCTTCATACTGCATTCTCTTTCTCACTTTATATAACAGCAGCAAGACAGTTTGAGAAAAAACTTTTTTTGAGAACAAAAATATATACACGGTTAATAAACCCAAAACAAAATGGGTGATAGAGCCCCCTCTCTTGGAACAGTCCATTCCTCCTTGTAACAATCCACCCCTGCAGGAATACGTCCTCTTTCTTGCTGCTCAGCGGACAGTTAAGTGCTGAAGTCAGTTGCTCTGCCTGGTCCAACGGTTTTTGCCTCTGTAAGAGGCGAATTTCTATTTTTATTGTCATTATTTGATTAATTGCGCTAAGCATTCAGCTGGGAGTCAGGCCAGTGGGCTGATTTATTAAAATCCTTTCGATTCCCCTGGACTTTCTCCCCTTCAATTCAGTTGCTGCGTGTCTTGGCCCCACCCACTTTCAAGAAAAACCAAAAGGGCTGTCCTACAAAAACACATTCCGCTTTCCTACAAAAGGGCTGTCATAAGGCATTGAAAGTCAATCGCGGGATTTAGTTCCCAAAAGTCCCAAAGCCCCAGAACCAGAGTGCAGCACTCAGGTTCTGGGCTGGATTAAGCCCCTGTGCTTGAAGGGCTGAATTAAAGGTGAGGGGGGAGGCTCAGCAGTGAGGTCACTGAAATAACATTGAATGTTCAGACTGTGTATAGTGTCCCTTTACATAAAGACTGTTTGTTTGGCATATTGATATGATATGCAACCCATACATGCCACTTACCTGTGCTGGCTTAGACGAGTGTTTAGGTGACAAGCTTCCAGCACTGTTTAAACTACTCATGCTGCCATGAGATGGAGTGGAACGTAGACTGTCCTTGGGTGGGGGACTTGCAGGAAGAACAGGTACAGCCCCTGCGAAAGAGGGTGTCTTCTTTCTTTTGCTTGGCGGAATAAGAGATTGAGGTAAAATGGATGGCACAGGTTCCTTTTCCAGAGCTCTATATACAAGGTGCATGGCCTATAGGAAACAAGGAAATATTTTGTGTAAATCAGCCTGCAAATCGGCTGTCATCTTCTAGCTTCATCACTCACGAGTAAAGCAAAGCAACAATTCAAAGAATGTGTGCTGCCTCTTAGATTTACCAGGCAAGGCATCTACAAAAGAAAAGTGCCACTTCAAGCAAATGCCACTTACTGCAAAGCTTTGCGATTGGAGGAGAATTAGAATTTTTAAATAGGGACTTTACTCACCACTGCAAATTCATCCCTGTCCAAGTGGCCATCTTTGTCTATGTCGCTCAGGTCCCAAACCTAGGGTCAAAGAACATCATTCAGTCATCAACACTGGAAGCAACAGCTTCATTAGAGTATGTATCCACAGACTTGTTATTCGTAATCAGGTCTAAAAAAAGTCCTGTAACTGGGAGCCTCTTTCCAGTATGAAAGGCTTAACCCGAAACAAAAGGACAAAACCAAACTTAGACTGGTTGTCCATTGGCACCGTAATTGGGTGACTGGTTTGGTCAGGGTCGACCACTGGAAGCATCTGCGGAAGCACTGGAAGCACCCAGATCGGCTGTTGGACAGGCCGCCGGATTAACCCCCCCCCCCTACTGAAATAGGTGTCAGCACCAGGCAGAGCTAACGACGCGAGGAATTTGAAAAAAGAAGAGAACCAAAACAAAAAGGAACCAAAATTATAATTCCATAAAAATACCAAAAAAATTCATAAAATATCAAATAAAAAGGCTTTTTGCTGCAGATTAAAAAAAATATGATCGGTCGATCATGTTGTCTGTAGACGCGTCGGGTGACCAAGTTGGCCACCAGACTACAGTGCCAGTGGACAGCCAGCCTAAACCATGCTCGCTAAGAGCATACCGGGATAATTAAAATACAAAGCTTTATTATAATATGACACTAGACGGAACAACAATCAAAAAGTAATAAAGTAGACAAAAATACATAAATAGAAGTGGACTGGTATATGTATGGTGTTCAACAATAAATGAGCCAGTAGTATATCAAAATATTCTTATGGGCAAATATCCTAAGTCTCTTCATACAATAGTGTCCATTTAAATGTATACCGACCGTCAATGCATCAAATTTCCCTTTACCTAACGTCTAAGGCTGGGGTCAGACGAGCGTAGTGTTCACGTCCGTGATTGCGCCTAAAAGTACGTCCGTGATAGCATGAAAGAAAGTCCATTGGAGCCTGTTACACAAAGTACGTCCGCACTGAACTGCGGACGCACCACGGCCGCGGCAAACGGACGCAAGGCAGTCAAGAACGTACAACCACTAGAACGGCCGCACAAAGTGCGCTGCGTCCGCAACGTCTGCATAGCTTTGTGTGTGAGTGATGGAACGTGGTCAGACAGGCATTTATACGTCCAGCATTTTTCACGGACAAAATGGTTTTGCTTTTTAATTTATTTTCCCTCCTACATCCGTCAAAATATACGTCAGTGAATAAACGGACTGTGTGGCCACTACTGCGTCTTCCGTACGGACGTACAGTCCGTAGAAATCACGCTCGTCTGACCCTAGCCTAACACATCTTTCTTGTTAGTTCTTGAAACTATCAATCCCACTATACTCGCCAATACGCACTTCGAGGTGCCAACAAAAGACTAATTTAGTGGGGTGTATATAGGGTCAGCTAGCATGTTAACCATCAAGGTGCTGTAGATAGAAAAAGAATAGAATCAGCTTGGAAACACATGAATTCTCCCTTGTTGGCATTCTATTGCCCAGTCTACTTTGTCCCAAACTGGCTGCCCGTGTTAATACCTTAATATACCAAACAGGTTGTCAGTAAATAATCAAAAAAAATCTCATGCACCCAGTAAATAAGCAAATGTTACCCAACAAAGATTATAGGTGACTTTTAAAACCAGGCTCAACACGTTTCACCACTTAAAATCCTATGGCTTCCCCAAGAGCAATCACCTGTCTTGCCCCGCTGTATAGTATTATATGTTAGATAATGGAAAATTTGATGCATTGACGGTCGGTATACATTTAAATAGACACTATTGTATGAAGAGACTTAGGATATTTGCCCCCAAGAAAATTTTGATTTATTGTTAAACACCATACGTATACCAGTCCACTTCTATGTATTTTTGTCTACTTTAATATTACTTTTATGACTGTTATAATAAAGTTAGTTTGTATTTTAATTATCCTAGTATCCCCTAAAGAGGTATAATTTAGGTGTGCATGTATAATTTATGTATCCAGGGAATATGTATTACTTAAAAACTCACACTAGACAATTCGGCAAAAATACACATTTTGACTTGGCAAAAACCAAGTGTGTATAGAGATAGTTTATGATATAAAGCACATGAAATTTGACTTAACAAAAACAGAAAATATGCAAATATATAGGTGTGAGTGGCACCACTAATGGATCTATTCCTTAAACTCAGGGGGGGGGGGATGAATTGGTAGATAAAATGGATTATTATTTGAAGTCCTGTCCTGCACTTTGAGCAAATCGAATTGGTAAGAGAATATTGTGCAAAATCGTGCATATACTAAAATAATTGTGAATGTTAAAGTAAGGATCAATATTACAATATATACAAATAAATATTGCATTTAAAGTGCATAGAGTGCTGCCAAAACGTGTATCCAGTAAACACTGAGAAGTATTAAACTGTGCTAATATATTGCATGTATCTTAATCTAGTTAAAATGTGACTTTCAACAGAAACGTGGATCATATAGAAACATTGTAACTTAAAAGCAATGGTTGTGGAATGTGTCCTTTACAGATAGAGTAACAGTGCGCTCTTGAGGAAAACAAAATATTGTTAGATTTATAAGTGTTGCTGTTTAGACACTAATGTGCGGTCTAATATCCATTAACAATAGTATGGGATTGAAACAAACATAAAAACAAGTGAAATTGAATCAGTGGGTTCAAAATTAATAAGGTCAGACCAATCCTATGAGTCTAAAAAAAAAACCCTCAATGGCGTTGATGATTGCCAGGTTCGTAAGCGCAGCTGCCTCTAGCAACAAAAAAAAAAGACGGCAAATCCCCAAGTCCGCTGAATAAGAAATGAAGGTCGAGAGGTTGGTGCTGGGCGCTAGCACTAAATTTCCATGGGCATCACCAAATGATTCATAAGCAAGAAATACCAGCTCCTGTCTCAAGTGATGCCCAGGGAAATTTAGTGCTAGCGCCCAGCACCAACCTCTCAACCTTCAAAAACAGAAAATACTCCCTTGTGGCACAATATTATTAGTATATCTTATAAAGAAAGAGAGGTACAAAGGGAATCCTCTATATAAACATACATATGCGTATAATATTAATATGTCCCCTCCGCCGTATAAACATACAATTTCATATAGTATAGGTATCTTTCAATGTATGAACAGAGTGGATTGGGGATACCCATTCTTTCTTCCACAGCCCGGCCACACACACACACATCACCCTCTGTCACCGCGTGCTCCTGGACTCTGAATCTGAAGCCCGGCCACACACACTCACATCACCCTCTGTCACCGCGTGCTCCTGGACTCTGAAGGTACCGGCGATTCAACATGTCTTCTACAATTCTACGCCACAATTTTGACTTTAATCGTACTGTTAATATTTTATGCTTGCATCTATCTATTAATATTTTGGCTGTTTGTTTTTTCTTGCTAAATGTATTTCCTGCTTTGTTAAAGCCATGCTGCCATATGGCTGCTCCTCCCCCTTTCCCCCTCCTCGGTCGTCAACAAAATTACTCTATACAGCCCACACGATCTGACTCTGCAAATTCTTTCTTCCACAGCCCGGCCACACACACTCACATCACCCTCTGTCACCGCGTGCTCCTGGACTCTGCTGTCCCATCCACCCAGTGCTGGTCTGAAATTTGTAGCTTACTTTCCAGCTGCTTCCACTTTGCAAATCACCCTAATTAACTCAAGGTTCTAGCCCTTCCCATGATAGGTTAATCTGTATATTTGTGTTTTGTTTTTAATAGTTTGCATTTTATTACTTTGTATTTCTGTAACAACTGTAACCACTCAATGTTCTCGAACCCAGGACATACTTGAAAACGAGAGAAATCTCAATGTATCCTTCCTGGTAAAATCCTTTTCAAATAAATAAATAAATACCTATGCCATCTACTGGCCAAAAGAATCCTAACAGAGACTGGCACTTAAAGATCTGGTGCCATCTACTGGTGATAAGAAAATAAGTCCCTTTAAAAGTCTTTTTTGTGAAAGAGACACTGTGCCCCAAGTACTCAGCACTGAGGGACACTCCCTTCCAGAGACTCTCAGCTCTCATCCTGAACTTCACCTCTATAGAACAGACGAGGAAACTCCACATCATACTGGGAGAAGAGGAGCTGGCGGTGAAAATATCTGCCCAATACGTCACAGAATGTCACAGACTGAGGGGAACATGAGAGATCCCGGACTTCTAAATCTCCATGGACTCACCCCCACCCACCTTCATATTATCCCTTACCCCTGATAATGTCCATGGACTTGCCTATCGCCCCCCCCCCATATCATTCTTTACCCCTAATAATGTCCCACTACCCCCCCCCCTCCATCCCATATAACCTCCCCATATGCTTTGGCAATGCTAAAATGTATTTGGACCTGCCAATAAAGCTTATTTGAATCAAAAAGAAGATAGATGTTACGGTTTGTTCTCCAATGTCATGAATCAAACCGTATTTTTTTTCTCGCTCACAAGAAAGACTTTTAAAATGACTTATTTTCCTATCACCACTAGATGGCACCTTGCGCCACAAGGGAGTCTTTGTTTTTGTTGTAGTAAATGCAGATACCCCATATTCCCACATTTGGCTGCATCACCATTCCAGACAACATACATTTATACCACACACCATATTGCACTGACGATATCTATAAGACACATATCTCTTTGCTATTTATCATAAACCAGATTAAGAGAATCCTAAAACTCTAAGAAGTCTAAATGGAGGATCAGCAAAAAAGGAACCAAACCTCCTATGCCCTGTGAGTATCAATAAAGGGTAGAAATGTTTTAGAAAATTTACAGCAGAATGAAAATAAAAGTGATAAAAAAAAATTGTATATATATATATATATAATATATATATATATATATAATATATATATATATATATATATATATATATACATATACACACACATACATACATACATACATATACATACACATAGTTTTCCTTAATCCTGAACAAAAACACAATTGGTGCAAATAGATTACATAAACGAGCTTGTAAATCTACAAAAGGATTGTCTGTATGCCAATTCCTATAGCTTAATATCTTGATACGTGCCCATTATACTTCATAAATCATAGTATATTTTGTTTATATTCTGATTTTCTATACAAAGTAGAAAAAGCTACTCACATATGCTTTTATCCGTTCTGTTACACTATAACGTCTTTTGCATATGTATAAATAACGCTTACACAAGGATACATTAAATATTATTTTTGCATTGGAATTTGCCATAAAGCTTAGTACATAATTCCAGTATCTATGTCTGAAATAATAAGCTGACCGAACACATGTTATTTCGTAAATGTGTATCACACCATGTGGATATTTCAAAATATCATTTAAAGATGTAAATTATCCAATAATTTGATAAGGTTCACTAATGCAGGCAAGGTTGGGTGATGACCGTTCACTTACCCTTCCCAAGATGTCCAGAGGTAGCTTAGAGTTTATAAGTACCGGCTTCACCTTGTCTCCTGACAGCAAGCCATTCACTGGCACCAAGCTGTCAAAAATACCATCAAACTTTGCTTTCTCTTCTATCTAGTGAACAAAATAAATGATGACTTATTCAGGTAGAACTGCGTTCACGCTGACCATTTCTACAGACATCACAGGTTTCTAAACACTGGACATGAAGTTGTCAACAGAATATATACCAGGGATCATAAACTCTGGTCCCCAGATGTTGGAGGCCAACAACTCCCAGAATTCTATGAATGCAATACATTGCCAGAGAATTATGGGAGTTGTAGTTCAGAAACATCTGGGTGGCGTTTGAGATATAAAACAGGTTTTGAAGGCACCTACCCGAACTGACCAGTGTCCATCAACAGTGGGGGCTGTAATTAACTGCGGGCTGCTGCTGTCATGCTGAAAGGAGGAGATATATATATATATTAATAATCTATATCACATACAACATATGCTGTTTATAGACAGATGCAAAACACAATTCAAAAGTAACTAGCAAAGACAGAACAGGTATATAAAGAGGTGAAACAAGAAGATAACTGGGTGCATTGCAGTGATTTGCATAGCAGTACACACAAGAAGCTGGATTTAGCACAGGCTCATAGTAATGCTCAGGATTCAGGAAAAAAATTCAGAAATGATTAGAACGCTCCTTTAACCTCCCTGTCAGTGCGATTCTGACATTTTTTAGGTATGTATGCAGCCCGAGTGTGGCTCAGGGTTACCACTTTCAGCAGTGAAATGTAACCCCGAGCCACACTCTGGAAAACTGCCAGGGAGGTTAACCCCTTCACTATCAAGTGATTTTCCAAAAAAACATTGTCAGAAACCAGTGTTTTTTATATAATCATTTTAAATTAAATTTAAAAAAATATTTGAGCCTATACCTATTGTATTTCTTACTGTAAATAACCTATTTTTGGTCAGTAGATGGCGCTATCTACTGCCAAATTGAGTTAAGAGGCTTGAGCAGCAGGTCTATTTTTTTTTCCTCCCTGCATCGGCTGCTGAAAGCCCGATATTTCTTAGCTTTGAGCAGCTGACTTTACAGTTTTAGCTCTTTGGGGGCACCTTCTGCAGCCCAAAAGCAAAGGAAATTAGTTTGCAGCAAACAAATTTCATTAGCTTTTGGGCTGCAGATCAGCATATCGAGATATCTCTATAGCTCAGTCAGTAAAAAAGGGGGACAAAACATTTTTTAGATACATAAACGAGAAAAGAAATGTAAAACAAGGATTAGTTAGATGAAAAACAAAGAAAGGAAGGTATGTAGAAGAGGATAAAAGTCTCGCTGACTGCCTCAATGAATATTTTTGTTCAGTCTTTGCAGAAGAAAAGGAAGGAAAGGGACCTCAGTTAGGAGGAAACACTAAAGAGACATTTACATATGAGTTTACAGAGGAGGAGGTTCTACAGCAGCTGTCTAAAGTAAAGACAAATAAGTCAATGGGGCCTGATGGGATCCACCCTAAGTTATTTAAAGAGCTCAGTGGTGTAATAGCAAAACCGCTAAGACTTATTTAACCAATCCTTGTTAACGGGCGTCGTCTCAGAAGACTGGAAATTAGCAAATGTGTGTCCATTTACAAGGGTAGTAGGGACGAATCGGGGAACTATAGGCCAGTTAGTCTTACGTCAGTAGTGGGGAAATTAATGGAAACCAGGTTAAAAGGAAAGGATTGTTGAACATCTAAAAACACATAGATTACAAGATCAGAAACCACATGTTACCTCAGGGAGATCATGCCAAACTAATCTTATTGATTTTTTTGATTGGGTAACAAAAATAATAGACAAAGGTGGTGCAGTAGACATTGCTTATTTAGATTTCAGTAAGGCTTTTGATACTGTTCCGCATAGAAGGCTTATCAATAAATTGCAATCTTTGAGCTTGGATTCCAATATTGTTGAATGGATTAGGCAGTGGCTGAGTGACAGGCAACAGAGGGTTGTGGTAAATGGAGTTTATTCGGCGCAAGGTCTTGTTACCAGTGGGGTACCTCAGGGGTCAGTACTTGGACCCATTCTCTTTAATATTTTTATTAGTGATATTGCAGAAGGTATTAATGGTAAAGTATGTCTTTTTGCTGATGACACAAAGATTTGCAACAGGGTTGACGTTCCTGGAGGGATCAGCCAAATAATTTAGGTAAACTAAAAAATGGTCGGAACTGTGGCAATTGAGTTTTAATGTGGATAAGTGCAAGATAAAGCACCTGGGACGTAAAAACCCAAGGGCTGAATATAGAATATTTGATACAGTCCTAACCTCAACATCTGCGGAAAGGGATTTAGGGGTTATTATTGCAGAGGATCTAAGGGTAAGTAGTCAATGCAATAGAGCAGCAGGAAATGCTGGCAGAATGCTTGGTTGTGTAGGGAGAGGTATTAGCAGTAGGAAAAGGGAAGTGCTCATGCCACTGTACAGAGCACTGGTGAGACCTCACTTGGAATACTGTGTGCAGTACTGGAGACCGTATCTCCAGAAGGATATAGACATCTTAGAGAGAGTTCAGAGAAGGGCTACTAAAATGGTGTACGGCTTGAAGTAGAAAAGTTACCAGGAAAGGCTTAATGATCTTAACATGTATAGCTTGGAAAAAAGACGAGACAGAGGAGATATGATAGAAACATTTAAATACGTAAAGGGAATCCACAAGGTAGAGGAAGGGAGGATATTTAAAAGGAAACAAAGTAGCAAAACAAGAGGACATAGTCTTAGATTAGAGGGGCAAAGGTTTAAAAGTAACATCAGGAAGCATTATTTTACTGAGAGGGTGGGGGATACATGGAACAGCCTTCCAGTTGAAGTGGTAGAGGCCAAAACAATAATTGAATTTAAGCAGGCATGGGATAGGCATAAGGCTATCCTAACCAAAAGAAGGTGTTAAAGCAGTGGAAAGACCCCAAACACAGTGAACAGCCTCCTGCGACCCCCCTCATTACTTTTGGGTGAGGTACAGCATAAAAAAAACAAAAAGTATCAATCCACAATAAAACATTTTTGGAGAGAAAATTGGTATTAAGGATTTTAGGTGTTCCTTTTAAAGAACACTGTCTACACAGTGTGACTAATCAATCTTATGGTCATGCTGTTGTGAGCGTTCCGCTTCACCCCTCCCAACAGTGCTCAGGAAAGCTATTCCACCATCCATAGGTTAGGTCGGTGTCAGACGAGCACACTAGGTGCGCTCGTACTGACGTGCCTACCGGCGTCAGTTGCAGTGTTGTGACGCTGCAACGGGGCCGGTCACACGCACGAAATGCGCGCGCAACAAGTGTCCGTGCACAAAGCCTCCCCGTCAAAACACTAGACGCGTGTTGATGAGGCCGCAAAGCGCAATCCTCCATAGGAGGATCGCACTTTGCAGCGCTGAGCGCACTGTGCTCAGCGAGGTGGCCAGACGGACGTCGAGTGGAAGGAATGTCCACTCTCACGGACGTTCCTTCCGCTCTGCAAAACGCTCTTCTGACCCGGCTTTAGTCCAGCCCAGAGCCTCAGCTAGCGGAGCCATCAGCTCAGGTTTCAGGGCTTAAAGACCTTTGGGAAGTAGCCTTATTCAATGGTATCAATGCCTTCCTGCATAAAGAGCCACCGAATTTGCTGGAAAGCCCAACTAGAATCATATAAGCATTATTTTACCAAGAGGGTGGTGGATACATGGAACAGCCTTCCAGTTGAAGTGGTAGAGGCCAAAACAGTAATTGAATTTAAGCACGCATGGGATAGGCATAAGGCTATCCTAAACAAAAGATAAATCCAGGTAAAGTATCCATGTAATTGGGCAGACTAGATGGGCCGAAAGGTTCTTATCTGCCAACATTTTCTATGTTTCTATATCCTTCAGAGATCAGAGGGTGATCTGCACTGAGTTTAGGTTAAGTTTTAAAGGAAAAAATGGGTTAAAATCGAAGTGCAGGGAGGTTCGTCTTTAACCCCTGTTTCCTACCCCACTACTGTTTTAACCTTGTACTATCGTTTGAAGGTACATTTGAGTAATACTAAATGCAGCTGTACTTCTAAAAAATACTTCCACTACCTTGGGAATCAACTTGGCTTCATGAAGTAACACACACACACACACACACACAGACAGTACTGTGTATATAGTTCCATAATAAAATATACTACTTACAAACTTGGGAGGTGGTACAGGAACATTTAGACTGGCCAGGTTGATTTCATGTCCACTCTGGGCGCATGCCACTAACCGGAGAGCAACATAAAACCCCTGAAAAAGAATGCAAATGTTAAAAGCTGTCTTCCTGGAGAAAAGGGAATACCTTTCTACTAAGAATTCTAATTATTTATCGAAGTTGTAGTGGTGGTGCAGAGAGGACGAAACTAGTGTTTGCTTACATGTTTGTCCAAGTAGCCTTTGCCTTCTGGATCCGCCAAATCCCAAATCTATAAAAAGAATAAATAATGTCACTGGCACACGTGTAATATTGGTTTTGGTTTTTTGTTTAGAAGTAACAACACAAACAACTATGAAAAGCAGGAGAGATAGCATTGGGTGAGATGGTTTAAGGCAGGGATCTCAAACCCTGTTTCTTGCCTACAATTCCCAGAACTCTTTGAATGCAATGAATGGCCAAAGAATCATGAGAGGCGTAGTTCAGAAACACCTGAGGGGCACAGTTTGAGATGCCTCGTTTAAGGTTTTGTAGTCAAATTGGAAACAATAGACAAGCCGATTTTTTAAACACCAAGAGTCATTCTGGAAAGAGCGTGCATGTATTATTTTAGTGGATCTGGTTTCGGGAGTTGGTTTTGGAAGCTGAACTGGGGCTGACTGTTAAGATATGAATTAGGTGAAAGACGTCAGGAAGAAAAGGAATCTTGGGTTCTTGGAAATCTGCATCATCAATAACTATCAAGAAAGTAAGAAAAATAAAGGTCATTGGATAAAGGGGCAATTGGGCCAACAGTATAGAAGATGCAAGGGGAAGGGGCACGAACCAAATACAACCTGCAGAAATGGATATTAATTGAAGAGCAGTAGAATGGGATATAAATTGGAGAGGCATGGGGAACAAGCATGAACAGCACTAACTGAAGTGAATTTAATCGGGAAAAAAATGCAGACACAAACAATATATTTTTAGGATTCAAACAAAAACTAATTTTTTCATCATACGTCAGCATCCTGGCCATCGAGATGTTTTGAAACTACATCTATGATGCTCAATCACTAATTCCGTAACCTGATTCTTATGGAAAATGGAGTTCCAAAACATTTGGAGGGACAAGGATCTTGACCCCTTTCTTTAGTGATGGGAAAAGGTAGTAAATAATCCTCCTGGGACCAATGCAGTACATTTTAGGCCAGGTTACAGATAGCATTGATCCTCCCAAGTGGCCATAACCAGTCTGAGATCTGAAGAACAATAACTGTTAAGCCAAGGTTATTTAGCATCAAACTGCAATACATTATTTCCCTATTCTACAATTACTTTTGGAGTGATTAAAGGCCATTTAAAAGTGACTCATCAATTCACAAGGCATTGTGCAGTGGTTATGTTTCAAGTTCTCCATCATTGCAGCATTTCAAATATTTTCCAGCTTTGTGTCTTTCAGAGGGGAAGGTAGCAATCTTTACGTATAGTTATGGATATCCCTTTAAAGCCTCATTAACAATAGATCACTACCAGGCCTATTCACTAAAGGTGAAACTCAGGAGCATTGGCAGAAGTGAAAATTCTAGGTCAAAATAGCAAACCTGAAAAATTCTCCCATTTATCTCACTTTCCAAATTGTCTATTTGGTCTAGATTGTTCTCGTCTCCTGCCAGTTCTCCAGAGCTTCACCTTTAGTGAATAGACCTGATAGTATATGCAACATTATCATAGTTCTCCATGCATCTTGCTCCTCGCATTATTACTGATTCCTTACTTCAGCAGTACCCGAGTCATGTACGTACTTAGCTTTTCGCCACCTAGTGGCCGTATAAGATAGCGGCCCAGAGTTCTTTCCGTGTTGGCATTATTTAATGTGGTACAGATCGAGCATCGCTTATCCATTATGTTCCAAAAATGTTTTGATCACCAACAGGGCAACAAAAGTGGAAATTTGCACTGTAGACCACACTTAACATGGGGCTAAATCATTGTAAATATTGTATAATACCTTTAGGCTACTTATCAGGTGTATATGAAGCATAAATATTTGGAAGTATGTGTTTATATTCTGTTCCCAAACCCAAGATATGTGCCAATATTCCAAAATCTGATAAATTCAAAAGCCAAAATTAGTCCCGAGCATTAATGATCACGGATACTCAAGCTGTGCTTGTATTTTATTCAGCATATGGTGAAAAAAGTACAAGCATATTTATCCATCATTGCAGGGTTGTGTAGGGTATAGTGTTAATGTGAACAAAACCAGACAGTTATTTTTGCTAAAAGAGACAAGTATCATTAATATATGAAGTTTCTGCTTTAAGTACACCTCCATGTTTAACCTGCACTATAAGAGCAGGCTATGGGGTTATTCAGAGAGCAAAGAAATTTCAGTGCCCTCTTGTTCAGCGCCCATCAGCGAGCCAAAGTCGCTAACACTGCGGTGAATTCAGCATTCACCGCAGGGTCCTCGAAGTGTACCGAACGCTGGTGATCAACCTAAAATCTGGGAAACGCAGCCAACGATCCGCCAAATGCACCTGCAGCCAACGATCTGCCGAACAGGGGGTTAAACAATTTAAAAAAAAAGAAACACTGCAATTTTTAAAATGCGTTTAAAAAACAAAAAAATGCATGGAAATAATAAATGAGGTTGTATGAATAACAATAAAAAGGTCTGTTACAGAAAAACAAAAAAGCTATTTAAAAAATCTGATTCCCAAATTTTCCAAAAAAAGAAAAATACCCAAAAAAAAGAAGACTTTTTGCTGCAAATGAAAATAATAAAAGGTTGAATAAAAACAGGAATCCCCCCCCCCCCATCGAAACCTATGGGATTTGCCTGTTTAAACCTGTTGAACTGAAGCACCAAAAATCTGGGCATTTCGCCAACTTTTCGCTGCTGTTCGGCGTTCTCTGAATAGATTAACCATTACTTCTCTATGGGGAATTTCACTGTCGAATTGTCAGCTTTCTGAATAGCGGCATTGCCACGAAATTGCACCGTACGGTCAAATTCACCATTCAGGGCAACTCAGTGGAAAATTAGTTACCCTTATGTTTAAGCCCTCTTGGGTCAGATAGGATACCTTCCCAACCCAGGATCAAGTATGTGCTTCTGTGTGTCTATCAGGCTTGTGCCAGACAGCCAACATATGTGCTTTGAATGCAGTGTCAACCAAAATGGACATAGCCCCTACCAGTTAGAAAATTGATACAGCCCACCACTGCAGACTGAAAGATGGCAACAATTGTTAAGAAAACGCAAAGCCAGGAGATGCAATGAAAGATTAGTTATATGGATCCATTAGAAAATGATAGAGAAATATATCATAGGCGTATTTTATTATTCTATTCAACTTAGAATATTTCCACAAAAAGGAACTACAAATCCCTGAATGTTGTTTTCTTCACATGAGCTGTTCCCACACTGTAATTCCGATCTCACCAGGCATCTGACATAATTGTTTTTGGAATTTCACTTTCAAAGTGGATTAAAAAGAAAAATAGTCCAGTATTGAAAGCATAAAACCTGCAGCTACAAAATCATAATACATCCCACACTCAATGCTGCGGTGATAAAATCAGACAACCAAATAGTGGTGTTTTATGAGTACCTAGAAGCCGCACAACCTTTAGGTAAAAATTATAAATAAAATACCGACTGACTTTGATGTGCTAATCAGCTTGAATGCAGAAGACGTGTGCGGAACGTAATGTGGATTCCTCGTTATATGCGGAGGACATTCCCCACACATCATCTGCTATGGGGGCTCTCCCTGCTTATACTTACCTCTCCCTCCAAGGTCCTGCAGTGGTCTGAATTCCTTGAAGCCAGACCCGCTTTTATACCCCCACCTGGTGCAGACGCCATTGCGACAGGCGCAATTATGTCAATTTCAGCCCCTTCAGCAAAGCAACTCAAAGGAAGGGGGTCGGGAGGAGATACAAGCAAAAAAGAGTCTCTCTTCAACCCCCCCCCCCCCGAGGTGTCGGCCTGCGATCCAGCACTGGATTGCGGACCTCTCCTGGAGGTGGCTGACATCTTGGATGTCAGCAAAGCCTACAGCGCCTCTGCCCACCCACTGACGTCATCGCGCATGGCCCCTTGGACCCCCATATCTCAGAAATCGGAGGCAGCTAGAGGGTCATGTTTGGCATCATTGGAAAGGTTAGAGCATGGCCTTTCCAAGGATTCCAAACATTACCATATTAAAAGTAAAAAACAAAATTTTAAAAATTGGGGTTTCTTTATTTATTAATGCAGCACTATTGTTCATATTTCAATTATAACGTGAACAATTATGCTGCACTAACAATTTTATTTCAACAAAAGGGTCACATAACGTTGATGACTACCAGTATAACACATTAGCAATAGTGACTATTTAAAAGAAACTTGTCCATATTGAGCAAAGTCAGAGCGGTGGATATTGCCTTTGCATAATAACACAATGGAAAAGAAACCTCATTGGGAAGCATTTGTCCTGCTGCTAGCTTAATTTTATTGTGGTTTTGTGCTGGGCTCAGATTTTGCAGGTTTTATGGGGAGACAATTACGTATGAAAAATAGAGATAGTACTTTGTGATTAATTCAGTGCGTGCAGTTTTTTTTTAGTGGTGTGGTTTTGTTCATTATTATTTTGGTCAGGCAGATGTGCACTTACAAAGTGCCAAAATGAAAGCCTCCCTCAGAATCTCCAAACAAAATTATTATTATTTTTTTTACGAGTTTTTAAGCTTATCCAATGTTTTTATAGCTGAATATTTCATCCCAACTCTTGTTTATAAATTACACGACCACGCTCTGGCCTTTCGAATGACACCTAACATGACCCCCTAGCTGTCGCCTTTCAGGAGATATGGGGGTTCAAACGAGACTCTCCCTTTTTAAATGGTGCTTGGCCTGTCCCGCTTGGTCCTCCCGATCGGGAGGGAGAGGGATCCGAAAGGATTCACCCTCCTTCCAGGCACAATCTCGCGGCTTCGTCGGGGGGGGTCACCTGAAAATATCACGCACGACACAAAGAAGTCATTTGCATCGGGAGGCCTATAAAAGTGGCATCTGACTTCCCTGAATGAGAGAGAGGTGAGCATCTCTCCCAGTAGATCAGCAGTTTTTGAGATACTAAGACCAAAATAACCATGCCACATTCAAAGTCCTTTAACCCTTTCACTGCAGATGACGTGTGGGGAACGTCCTCCACATATAGTGGGAGTCAATGAGGATGTTCCCCACACGTCATCCACAGTGAAAGGGTTAAAGGACTTTGAATGTGGCATGGTTATTTTGGTCTTAGGATCTCAAAAACTGATCTACTGGGATTTTCAAACCATCTCTAGGGTTTAGAGAATGGTCCAAAAAAAAAAAAAAAAAAAAAAAATACAGTGAGCTGCAGTTGTGTCAACGAAAATGCCTTGAAGATGTCCAAGGAGAATGAGCAAACTGGTTGGAGATGATAGTAACTTAAATAACCACGGTATGCTGAATAACATCTCTGTAATTAACAAGCTATGGAAACCTTAGGTTGTGTTTTTCCCTGGCCTAGCGCACTTTTGATTTCCATTTTATTGTACCTTCAAAGGCTGGTTAAGCCGTGTCAAGTGTTAAAAAGTCTTGACTGAGAAAGCCTTTTTCTCCTGTTTTAGAGGGTCCTACCTCTTGGTGTCATATTGAAGTGGAAATAGGCTGGAAGACGGCCGCCATTGTACACAGGCGGCCATCTTGTTCAGAATATTGGTTCACTTGTATATAACTAGACAGGTTTGTAGCTGAAACTAGAATGAGGTATACGTAGAAATTTAGGAATGCGTTTAGATTAGCAGAAAAGCAATTAAAGCCTTATGAAAGATCTCTGCTGTTCCTGGCACGGAGGAGAAAAGCGACTCAAGGTCGTTGGGGCCCGCAGAAAGACAAAGGAGTAGAGATCAGGCCAGGTGCCATCTGTAACAAGTGATTGTAGGCGCAAGGGAGGAGGGCGCAGCCCGGAACAGTAAGAGCAATTAATTTTGATTTACTGAAACTAACACAAAGTTTGCCAATTTACAGCCAATTAATGAAATGTCTTTGTATTAGCCAAAGGGAGGTATTAACCCACGTGGGGTGGAATAAAGTGTCATTGGGAGGTGGGCTAACTGGGACGTACCTAATTACGTATTTTTGGGTATAAGATCCCTTGCACGGGTGAAAGGGGGGGCTCACTCTTTGCGATTCAATCCTGTGTGGGCACTTGTGTGACGACACAATAAAGTTTGCCTTTCCTGAAGAGACTCGTGTTCTGACAATCCTTACTTGTGCCCGGTCCGGCGCCGTCTTGAAAGTGAATCTGTTTTGTCCGCCTACATTTTTGGGGGCCTCGTGAGCCGGGATACGGGCCCTTTCCGGGCACACAGTAACGGGCTGCTGTGAACACAGTGCAGTGCTTGACTGCAGCGGGTGCGAGAATCCCGATGGTTGGGCGTCCGTTGAAGGTGAGCTGACATCTGCAGGCGCCAAGCAGGATTTCCTGTTCAGTGGACCTCGTCTCGTCCCAAACGGACCCCTGACCCGGGACACCACTGAGTCTGAGGAAACAGCAAGCAGCGCCGGCGATAGGTAACGTGTCTTCTATGTTTTGTATGTCTAAAAGGAGATACCGGTATCTAAGGGAAACGTCCGACTGAGATAGACGGATAAGAGGATGCGATGGCCACCATCCTATGGCATATCTAGCCCGCCGCTGATAGCACTGACATTGAAGGAGCCAGAGTGGCTAGCGGGTGTCTGGATTCGGGGGAATTGAATGCCAATCAAAGGGTAGTTCTGTAAGTGAGGGAGAAGGTAACCACGTGGAGTTGCATAAGTCAGTAGTCAGTGTTTGTAAATAGAGCTTCACCACGTGGGTAAAAGGGAAAGGAGGAGGGATTTTCTGTGACTGGGCTGAGAGCCTGAGTCAGTGCTAGTGTGCACGTCGTGTAGTGAAAAGGGCTCATAGTGGAGCCAGCGGTAGCTGCAGAGATAGTGGTGCCGGTGGGTGAGATTACCCATAAGGCAAATTGGAATTGCAGACGGCAGTAGAGAATAAGAACGGGGTGCACATAGTCACAAGCAGTCAAGAGTTAGAGTTCAAATTACGGGGTATAAGGAGCCACAGAGGAGGGACTGAGTACCCCTCGGCTAGTAAAAAAAGAGTTGAAGTGTTTTATGTTCTGTTATGTGATGAAAGCATCTGATACGGTATGTATTGTGAATGAATTGACTCGAGTGCTCTGAGTGAACGTGCGCCTACTCGCTCCGCGAGGAAGCAAATACGAGTTTTGACCCCGAACGTACGTTTCCGGCTCAGGCGACTGCAGACGGCTACTGAAGGGGGAAGCGCCTGCAGACACGAAGGAATTGTTGACTGAAGTATCAGACTGTAGATTTTAACTGTTGTTGAAATAATATATCTGTATTGCAAAGAGTACTGTTTTCAAGAGTAATAATGGGTAACTGGTCATCTAAGCCCAAGAAGGTGAAGGAGGGTGAGACGCCCCTAGAATATATGGTGCGGAATTTCGAAGCATTATATAAAACTCATGACTATGGTGTAGAATTAAAAAAAGAGAAGTTAAAAGTAATGTGTACAGTTGTGTGGCCGTTATTAGTCCCAGGATGGCCAGAGCAGGGGTCAATGGACCCGGAGTTGGTACAGAAGGTACATTCCAAGTCACAGAGCAGTACGGACATCCTGAACAATACCCGTATATAGATATATGGAGATATTGTATTAAAAACAAGAGTCATTTTATAATGATAGCGGGGAGAAATAAGAAGCAGGACCCCCAAAATAATGGAGAGAGAGAGAGAGAGGTGTTAGTAGAACAACCGGAAGAGAGTGATGTTTTACCCCCGTCCTATCCATCATGTTATGGGGCAGCAGGGAAGCTTTGAGTGCCGCGGTTGCGCGGGCGGAGAGGGGGGAGCGGGCAGCTGCTGTGTCTCGGTCAGCTCCCTCTGCTCCGTCCTGTGTGACTGAGGAAGAAGAGCAGGGCGAAGCGGGTGGAGGGGACAGAGAGGCTCCACCAGAAAGATTG